>CM029778.1:26850971-27459179 GCA_017562165.1 Ectropis grisescens | reverse complement strand
CTGGTTGTTCCTATTAAAGCTGATATACATATTTATACAAAATATATAGTCAACTTTTCTTATGTATCTGATTTGTTTCTTTTTATCACTTTTTCGTTAATTTCTATGCAGTATTTGATAAACTGTGGGCTGATGACATAACACATGTCGCAGGAAACGTCTGGATGAACTCAGGGAGTCATGGAAAAGGATGGAGGAGGCCTTTACCCAAACAGGGGTCCAAATCTCAAAATCACAATATTAACATTAAATATAAGTAATCTTTTTTTGAAATTAAGTAACAACTTACTAACAAACATTTTCAATATGTATCGAAGCATGATTTGGAATAAATGGCTTTATTATTATTATTATTTGATAAACTTATCTCTAATTTGGTTATTTAACATTATTTCGTTAACACACACACAACTCACATAAGCTGGTTGTAATTAAAAAAATTGCACTGGTTGTAATTTAAAAAATTGCACTGTTTGTAATATATGAAAACCGAAAGTTAGAAATTGAACAGAAACCAAATGACATGTAAAACGACATATTTCACTCATTTGCATGATATGACTGAATGAAGAGGATTGTGAAATAGTAGTGTTTTTGAATTGGAAAATTGGTAAAAATGGTACTGTAAAAGCGTTGATTGATTGACATTGTAAATTTGTTTTCCCATTTATATTTTATACTATAGTGAAGAATCTTACATAAATCCTGTGACGCTTGATATTGATGTATCAAATTAAATTTAAAAATCGAATTATGTTTCATTGTATATAATCATTAGTTTTTTTACATGTATATGATGTGAAATGAGAATAATAACTGAATAATGTACTCTATGTAGAAACTAGGGTTTCAAACTAGCGACATGTAAAACGATTGTATTGCATTGACATATTTCATTCATGAATATGATACTCGTATGACTGCATGGAATGGCTAGTGAGATACTTAGTAGTTTTAAGTCAAAAAAATAGTAAAAATGATACTACACTAGCGCTGATTGATTGGCATTGAAAAAGACCTTTAAGACTTAAACATTGTTTGTGACGTCCACATAGATGATTGAATTTGATTTCTTAAATGTATAATTGTAATTTATTATCTACTTTTTATTTATTGTAATTGTAACATGACATAATTTTATTTTTTTTGAGTTCATAATATTTATAAGTGGCTCTGTATGAATTGAAATGATAATTGAGTAATGTACTTTGCGGAAAATGGGCTACCAAAAAAATAAAAATGATTAAACTGAAACATTGTATAATTTCGATGAAAAAAAATTTTTTAAAAAGCCCCTGGTGATGCTAGGGATAAAAACTGGAGAAAAAACCCTAACCTAACCTTACACCGATTTAAGTGCAGGGAGAGCCCGACGTGTATCTGCGAACTGGACAAGGAGGAATCTATCCTGCACATGCTGACGGAGTGCCCGGTCAACGGGAAGGAGAGGCAGGAAGTGGAGGCTGAAATGGGCGTAGATATAACGGCGGAAAACATAAGTATGAAAATGAAAGACAAAAAATATTGAGAAACATTCCTAGACTTTAGCAAACTGATTGCAATAAAAGGTATAAAAAGAAATAAAAAACTTGAGAGGTGTCAAGGGACACCCGGATGGAACGAAGTTCCTTTCGATTAATTAGTGAAGGAATTATTATTATTATTTTCTATTATTTACAAAAAATCTGTATACACTCAACAAAAATAATCGTCGCGACACCACACTGTTCAATGCGAAATAGAAATGAAAATGTCTGGCTTGCTTTCTATAAGAGAGAGAGAGACAGACAGAGAAACATGCGACGTCGCACAGCTTACAATAGCTTACTTTAGCAAAAAGTGTCGTGACAACTTTTCGTAAGAATGTTTTCCGTCTAGCCCCCTTTCACAACGCGCGATAAGGAACTTCGTTCCAATAAAAGCCGACGAATTGTACATTATGTATAAATAGTAGCTACTAGTAGTTATAGATATATAAGCGAGACAATGAAATCAGGTTAAAATTAGAAATAGTATAGCTAGAAGAATCTCTGTTAAACTCACAGTACCAACAAGACAACAAGAGACGATGAATGCCAGAAAAAAGTATGTAGAATGAAAGTGCGAGAGGAATAAAAGCGAGAACTGGTATGGAAAGTATAGATTAGGCATCCATAAAAAAAAACCTAACCTAACCTACGGTAGCCAACCCTTCCTCTTGGGCGGTGGCAAAGGACAAGCCTTGCCTCCGATGCGATGCCCGGCTGGCTTTTTTTCTGCTACACACAAAGTGCAGTGCGGCTCAGCCGAGCATTCCGCCGCTTTGTGGCCGGGTTGGCCACAGCGGTAACACTGGTTACCTCGATCCACCTTGCCTTCGCACTGTTCCCGGACATGCCTCACCTCAAGGCACCAGAAACAGGGCAAAGGTCGTGGGGCCAGCAGCTTTACGCGCACTGACACTCACCCCACCTTTATTCTCTCGCTCTGGGCGAGTTTCTTGGCCGCCGCTGCAGGGCATTGTACAAAAGTCGTACTAATGCCTGCAGCATTACGGCGAATATCCTGATTGAGTCAGGGCTACAATCTCCCAATCTTTCGATGACCTCGGCCACCTCCACCTTTGACACCAAGTCATCGAGCCCAGAGAGGCGCAGCTCCGCGCTTTTCTGCGGTTTGTTGACTCGTTTGTCTTCGGGCTTGAAAAGCGCCCGCAGACTATTAGCGAGAGCATCCGCCTTGGCAGCGTTGCTCTCCCCTGCCAACTCCAACACTCGGCCACCAGTGGCCGCATGTCGGAACTTGACGGATTGGATTCCCAGCCCAGAACAGACAGAGCCTTCGCATATGTCACTCCCTTCTCTGCAGCCTCGGTTTGCATCGTCATGATGACAACCGAGGTGCGAGGGACCCGTATCCGAGGCACCTTGGACTTCTTCTTCACTGGCTGCTCGGCCGAGGCCTTCTTAGCCTTCTTGGTACATAAAGAACCCAAATAAAAAAACCCAGCACTGGACTTCGCTCGTCACCCAGATATCTAAGATGTTATATCTCTAAGCCCTGTAATTTCTCTGGAACAATGGAATGCTCCGAGCATTGATTGATTTATTTAAATTGAAACAGCCACATCTTTCTAAAAAATCTTTATTAAAATAATGTTAGTCCGCGAGCGCGCCACCGGCGTCGGCCGGTGCCTCCTTCACTCGGCACACCACGCAGGAAATAAATTAACAGTCATCGCGAACGCGGAGCGCCTCAGCGGCGCTTGGGCGCGGCGGCGCGGGCGCGGCGCGGGGCGGGGCAGGCGCGGCGCGGGGCGGGGCGGGCGCGGCGCGGCGCAGGCGGCGGCGCGCGGCGTACAGCGCGGCCGCCAGCAGCGCCAGCAGCAGCGCGGCGCCGGCGGCGGCGGCGGCGGCGGCGCGCAGGCGGCCCCAGGCCGGCACGCGCGCGCCGCCGCGCCCCGCGCGCGCCCCGCACCGCACGCGCGCCCAGTACTCGCCGCCCTCCGAGACGCTCTCCACTGCAACAATTTTAATAACAATTATTTCACAAATTAATGAATATAGGTATAATTTAATTTGCAACTACATAATGTCAAAAACTGATTACATAATTAAAATATGAAAAATAGGAAATATGTATTTTTTTTATTTAAATTAGCCACTCCACAGGCTCCGAGGTCCGTAATCTTTGTCATTACGATTATCTTTTTTTTTGGAACGAAGTTCCTTATCGCGCGTTGTGAAAGAGGGCTAGACGGAAAAAAATCTTACGAAAAGTTGTCACGACACTTTTTGCTATTGTAAGCTGTGCGGCGTCGCATGTTTCTCTGTCTCTCTCTCTCTCTCTTATAGAAAGCAAGCCAGATATTTTCATTTCTATTTCGCATTGAACAGTGTGGTGTCGCGACGATTATTTTTGTTGAGTGTATACAGTTTTTTTGTAAATAATAAAAAATAATGATAATAATAATTCCTTCACTAATTAATCGAAAGGAACTTCCTTCCATCCGGGTGTCCCTTGACACCTCTCAAGTTTTTTTTTTTACACATTGGGTACATTTAAAGTCTAATTCTAGTGCTCGTCTGTAGAGCCGATCACTACCGGTTGAGATTCCGCTAGTAATCGACTCGACATCGAGTGTTTGCCTAATTGCCTTTTGCCATTTGCCTAACCCGCCTCCTCCCGGCCCAGAGCCTCTACAACTGTCGCATTTCTGTCCTTGATGGCCATCTATAGGTTGAAATCTCGGATGGTCTTCGGTGATGCAGCCCACGCTCGCCGCACAAACCGACCGCTGGCGTCGTCGGTGTCGTCAGCGTAGTATGTGAAGGTCCCCGTGTGCCGTGAGATTGCGACGACCGCATGGGGCACGCTCTCGTGCAGCTTCATGTTTGCCTTTTTTTTTAACTAGAATAGGTTCCTTGAATAGGAATAGGCCTTGGTTTTGGTTGCGATTACCGACTCGTATGTTAGTGCCAGAGCTTCATGGATGGTAATGATGCGTGACCCGGTGCATGACCCATAACTCTGGTTTGTCAGGGTCTCCTTCTCTTCTTGAGTGTGAACTAAAAAGAGGGTGTTTGGTTGGGTGTTGGGTGTTTGCGCTCCCTTATATCTTCTGTGCTCTAGGGACTTTACACAGGACGCTGAGGAGTACATACCGGAGTATATTATTACCCTCAGCGCATATGCGACGTCCATTGGGTTTCGAAGTTTCGATATGGTCAGAGCAACACCCGGCTGATCTTTGTTACTAGGTTCGGGCGGTGATACCTCATTTCGGAGAGATTTTTCCTGTCGATATAAGGCAATTGATTGATGTCTCCAATGAGAACAATTTCACCGAAACCAGAGACAGCCTTGAAGCCATCACAAAATATGAAATATGTCAGATTAGTATAAAAGCTATGTGCTATCACGAAATTCATAATATCTTTTAACTTCATAAACTCGTTTTCATTGTCATAGAACGGTTGTTTGAAAAGCCAGCGTTTTAGTATTGTTTTAAAAACGTTGAAGACATCAATGGGAAGTCGGTTGTCGGTTGTACACCATCGTTCCCATGACATGAGTCGACCTCGCGGACTTTTCAAGCGATCGCGGAACGCATTTCAGCCAGTGCTTGTGTTGAGTGGGCCGTTGCCTCCCCCCGTCACGCGATCCGTCTAACTTCTCATACGACTCAAGGTTCATGTGCATGTACAGCGCGACTTGCATTATAATAGTCGATGGGAAAGTGAGGACCCCGAGTGAAATGAAAATGGTCTGGCCGATTGACGTCCCGATATGAGTGCTAACGGTCGGATTGCTCTTTTCAGGCATACAAACACACATCTCCACTCTGCCCACAGCTCCGCACTGTACTGAAGCGCCTCGCGCACTGATGCGAAATGACAGGCACGGACCGCTTCCGTCGGCAGGAACCTGACCAGGCGGCGCTCAGCGAAATACGCGCCGCTCAGTTTCCCACACATCTCATATTGATAAGATGTGCCTCCCACGTGAGACCGCAGTCCGGCTCGAATCCGAGAAAAGTGATTTATTCACCTGCTGTATTCTCGCGATGTTAGCGTACACGGCGAGCCATGGGCGCCGACGTCCTGACAGTTCAAGTCGCAGGTAGGTATTTTGGTGTAATGGAGCATCAAACCGTTGTTCCAGAACCACCGGTAGAACTGCGCCGCGACAGTGTTCAATCTCTCCCCCAGCTCCTCGCCAAGCCGAGCCGTCACCACCGCTGCAACGTCGTCTGCGTACATCAGCAGGAGTGACAATAGGATGTTGGACACTGCCGAGCCCTGAGCTACCCCCATCGTGATTGTTAGAGGATTCGATTTCAGCTGTCCGCCATCACCAATAAAAACTTGTGACCTACCACGGAGGAGGTTGCCAACAACGGCAGAATGGGCGAGCTGTAGGTTAGGCTGTTAAATGCCGCGTACGGAAAAATGGAAAGTTTTACAATATTATTTGGCTTTTCGTTCAACATTTTGATCTTCTCTCTTTTTTTAACCCGTTCACGCAAGATTATGTATCGAAGAGTTTCCATAGGATATATTGTTGTATATGTTCGAGGAGACACTTCACAAAGTAAATAAAACACTTTTAAACCTGTACTTAAAACTCAATTTATTTGACACGCCGTAAAAGACTTGGTGGATTCGGCTGCGTAAACGTTTGCGACTTTTAACTTGACACTAACGCCATCTAGTTTTATTTTCGAGAACTATTTTTATTTTGATAAGGAAATAGTGGTTGCGTTTAACAAGTAACTAAAATTATTTAAATTACAAATCGTTAAAGCTTCGCAATACAAATGAACTAGGAAGTCCATATTTAATTACTCTATCGCTTTCGGTATGAAACAAAGTTTATTACACGGTCTTTAATAATGCCGTTTTTAGTTTTAATGGAAAGAACTCTTGTTATGTTGTCTTTTCCTCTGTGTTTCTCCACAATTCTGCCCAACCGCCATTTTGCTGGCGGCATATTATTGTCTCTTATGATGACAATATCGTCGATTTCAGGCTCTGTCTTTTTCATGGTCCATTTGTATCTCTGGTTCAAAGTCACTAGATATTCGTTGGACCATTTTCTCCAGAAATCGTGCATCATTTTTTGGCAGTACTTCCATCGTCTCAAATTGGAAATGTTCTGCTCCTCATAAGTCTCGTCCGGTATTATGAGTAATGGTTCTCCCACCAACAGATGTCCAGGTGTCAAAGGCATCGGATCGTCAGGATCATCGCTTAAATATGACAGGGGTCTTGAGTTAAGACATGCTTCTATCTGTGTCAAGACCGTCGTTAGCTCCTCAAATGTAAGTGTTGAATCTCCGATAACTCTCTTTAGGTGTGCCTTAGTGGAGCGAACACCCGCCTCCCATAAACCTCCAAAATTTGGTGCATGTGGTGGAATAAATTTCCATGTAGTTCCTTCATTTACCAGTAGGTGTTGAAGTTCATCAGGTAATTGTGACATGGATCGGCTGAACATTTCTTTTAACTTTTTCGCTGCGCCGATGAAATTTGTGCCGTTATCCGAATATAATGTCTGACAATGACCTCTCCTCGATACAAATCTCCAAAATGCAGCTAAGAATCCTGAAGATGTCAGATCTGACACAGCTTCCAGGTGAATTGCTTTTGTAAAAAAAAACATACGTATACGCAAAGCCTTTGTATGATTTGGCTCCTCTTCCTGGTGAAAATCTGATATTGATGTGGCCGGTAAAGTCAACTTCAGAAATGTTTAATGGTCATTGGTTTCAGTCTATCTTCTGGAAGTTGTCACATAAAAGGGGTGTTATTTTGATGTGAATATCTTACACAAGTAATGCAAGTTCTGTAGCATTTTTTCACCAAGTCTCGTGCTCGAATGATCCAATATTTTGACCTTAAGAAGTTCAACATGAGTTGCGGTCCTCCATGTAGTGTTTTTAGGTGCGCGTCGAGAATTATTAACTTAGTGAGATGACTTTCACTAGGTAAAATCACAGGATGACGCTTGTCGTACTCCACTTGATCCTCATGTATTCGGCCTCCGACTCTTAAAATTCCATTCTCATCTAGAACTGGGTGAAGAGTATTTAGCTGACTCTTGTTTGAAACGCTCTGGCACGATTTTAAACGGTTGATCTCATCTTTGAAGTGCATAGTCTGTGTCTTTTTTGTGCAAAAGCGTAGTATCTTCTCCATCTCCTCTGTATTCACACGTTTATTATTATTTATTGTATTCGACTGGTCGTTGTGATTTAGGGATTCTTAAAATCAATAACTTCTTGCAGTAGGCAAGTACTCTCAACATTTTTGATAAATTTGAAAATCTCGTCCAAATAAATTCATCCTTCTCGTTTACAGTAGTAGCTAAGGCTTTGATCGCTCTCGTCTCTTCAGATGTTTCGAAATTGTTGCACCTACTCGATTGATATTCGTTTCTGTGTAACCAGGTTGGACCATGCCACCACAGTTCATGTTCAATTAAATTTTGAACTTGTAGTCCTCTCGAAGCACAATCAGCTGGGTTTTGATCGGTTGTTACATGTCTCCAATGATCGCGTTCGAGCATGGTAGGTATCTCGGATGTTCTATTGCTCACAAAAGTTGTCCAACGACTAGGCTCTCCAGCTATCCACGCATCTTTGGTATGTCCATGATCTGGGACACTTCATAGACCAGTTTTGTAGCTAGTAGCGCCGCACACAACTCTAGGCGAGGAATCGAAACTTCTTTCTCCACTGACGCCACTTTAGTTTTTGCTTTGACGAGGTAAACAGAAGTGCTACCATCATCGCTCGTTGATTTTAGGTACACAACTGCTGCATACGCTGCTTGAGATGCATCAGAGAATGCATGAAGCTCTATATGGCTGCCCTTTGTTATTTGAAGCCATCTGGGAATGACAATTTCTTGTATATTCGGTAAGTCCGACTTGAACCGTTGCCATTCTAGTAAGAGTGGTGGTGTCAGCTTCTCATCCCAAGATAATGTCGACTTCCACAGGTTTTGCATAAATATTTTGGCCCGGATAATTAAAGGATTAGTATCCAGCCCATCGAATCGTAAAGTCGCGATATCTCTGATAATACCATTCTTTTGGTTACTTCTTCTCTGATAACGTCATTCTCAAGTAGCTTAAAGTGATACTCAAATTGATCATTTGTCTTGTTCCAGGATAAACCTAAAACCTTAATGATGTCATCTGATTTGAAGGTTTTCAGCTGATTTGAACTCTGGCTCTCTTTGTTAATATGATCTAGCAACTCAGTACTGTTGCTACACCATTTTTGTAGCTCGAAACCACCTGCTCTCATTAATTTATTTGTTTGCTTATAGATTTCAATGGCTTGCTCTGTAGTTTCACATCCGGTAAGTAAGTCATCCATGTAGTAATCTTGCAGTGTGATTTGAGCTGCAAGTGGATATTTTGACTGTTCATCTTTTGCTAGTTGTTGCAGGGATTTCACGGCCAAGTATGGCGCGCAGGATGTTCCGAAGGTAAGTCTCAATAGTTTGTAGTGTTGGATGGAATCGTGCGGATTAGATCTCCACAATATTCTTTGGAAATCTGTGTCTCAGTCGTCAACAACAACTTGGCGGTACATTTTGACTAAGTCCGCTACAATACAAATTTCATGGCGTCTCCATCTCATCAGAAGGTGACATAAATCGCCTTGCAATTTAGGTCCGACGAGAAGATTGTCGTGTAATGAGAAATTATTTACTCCTTTACTCGACGCGTCGAACACCACTCTCACTCTAGTTGTCTCTTTGTCGTCTCTAACAACTGCGTGGTGTGGTAGATAGACAGCGTAAGGGTCGTCTAACTCTCTCTCAGCAGCTATTTTTATCATGTGATTTTGTTCCACATAATCTTCTATCACGGTTTTGTACTCCTCATGTAGTTTTGTATCTTTAAGTAAACGCTTCTCTAATGATTTAAATCTTCTGAAGGCTACGTCTTTTGATTGACCATTTTGACATTCCGGGTTGGGACTTTTGAAGATCAGTCTTACAACGTAGCGACCTTCGCTATCTCTTTTAGTTGTCTCTTCGTAGATTTCTTCGCAACGCTTTTCTTCCTTTGTCATTCTTTTGCCAATACTGTCAGGCTCTCTCTCTATCTCCCAAAATTGTTTTAAAAGTTCATCTTCTTTTAATTGTATGTGCATGCTGATTACTTTGCTGTTTTCTTGTATTAATCCATTTATTTTTCCAGATAGTATCCAGCCCAGCTGCGTATTTTGCGCCACTGGACCACTCATCGTAGAATGCTTCAGAAGACCTTCCAGTAGGATTTCGCCGAGAACTTCAGCTCCCAGAATAGCATCTATCTTTCCAGGTATACCGAACGTTGGATCTGCCAAAGGTAAGTTTCTGATTTCTGGCCAGGTAGGTAATGATGTTTCTCGGGACGGTAAGAATGATGTCAGTTTCTTTAGTACAAACGCCTTTACAGGAACAGAGAAATTGGGATTGTGTAATGATTCTATCTCAACTGAAGTCAGATTTTTGGTTCTTGTATAACCATCACTGATTCCAGCTATAACGCCATTCACAGCGGATCCCTTAAGTTTCAGAGATTGTGCAGTAGCTTCGCTGATGAACGACGCCTCAGAGCCTTGGTCAATTAAAGCTCGAACTATCTGTGAGTATCCAGTAGGTGATTTTATTTTGACCATTGCTGTAGCCAATAATACTCTACTCTTGCGACTCTGTTGTGTAAAGTGAGCAACAACTTTCATCTCGTGTTGCTGGCTTAAAGGTGTTGGTACTTCAGTAGAAATTTTTCTCAAAGACTCAACAGTGGCCGAATCTGGATTTGTAGCTCTCTCAAAATGCAGTAGCGTGTGATGTCTCCTGCCACAACGACGGCAGCAGGTAGCTATATGACAATTTTTCACAGTATGAGTTGAGGACAAGCAGTTGAAGCACAAGCCTCTGGTCTGTATGTCCTCAGATCTGTTCTCAGGGCTCTCGTTGCAAACTGCTTACACTGGTACAGTGTGTGTGGTCCGGAACACATGGTACAGGCCGACCTCTTGTTCTCGTCTCGCACTGATGAGTGAAACGATCTCAGTTTCACTCATCAGTGTATTTTGCAGAGTTACCTTGTGATAGTGTTTTTGCTGTGGGTTTGTTGATGTAGGTGTGGGATGGTTCTAGCATCTCTAAAGTTCTGAATCTCATCTCGAGGAAATTCTTGAGTTGCGCCCAGGTAGGTAACTGATCTGAATCATTTGAATCCATTCTGTTCACTTCCAGCTCCCATAACTTGCGCGACTCAGGATCTAACTTTGACACTATCAGGTAATTGATTATCGCATCCCAAGAACTCGTATCAATTTGTATATTCTCTAAAGATTTCAGACACGCAGAAGTTATATCCAAAAGATGTTTTAAAGCGGTAGGCGACTCACTCGTTATATTCTTTTGTGCGAACAAGCGCTACATTATCTCGTTAGCATTGAAGCGTTTGTTGTTATAACGACGAATTAGCTGACTCCACGCTTCAGTATAGTTTACCTCAGTAGTAGATAGATTTTTCAGTAAAATTTCAGCTTCTCCAGACAAGCAGCTTTTCAGATAATGGAGCTTTTGAACGGCGCTCAGGTTGACATTGTTATGTATCAAAGACTCGAACATGTCATGGAATGTCTGCCATTCTTCATAGCCACTGAAAAACTTTGGTAAGCAGATTTGAGGTAGTTGACATCACACAGTTTCCCTGAAGTATCAGTCGTAGAAGTCTTCGAAGATACTGAAGTAGACTGGCGTGACTGTAGATCATCTTTAAGTTTTGTTTTGTAATCAGTATAAATATCTTCGATTTGTGTGTACCTACACATCTTCCTCAAAGTAGCTAAGTTTTGATTTATCTGACGCATCTAAAGAAGCAGCTATCTCGTTATGTCCATCTAAGAACGACTCCCACAGCTTCTCTAATGACTTGATTTTTGTCTCAATATAAGTTGAAGTAAGTCTCTCTTTCGGTGATTTTTTGTAGTTAATTTGTGATTTCTTAACGCGATCCAGTAACTCTTCTTGCTTTCGAAGGCGCGCCTTAAGCATCTCAGTCATTGTTCGTGTAAATTCATGTACAACTTAGCGTAAATCCAATTCAACAATCTCGATCTAAGTACTGTCCAACACTTGTAAAATTTTATGATTTGAACCACGAAATTTTCTAAGTATTTGGCACTTGTCGAATTTTTGCGAGTCGAACACTGAATTTGCTAAGTCCTTAACACTTGTAATATTTTTACAAACTAAACTCCTATTTTTCTAAGTCTTTTACACTTGTAATATTTTCGCGAATTGAACTCGTAATTTTTCTAAGTCTTTAGAACTTGTATTATTTTTGCACTGTTTTACTATAGTCACTTTACTCACGAAATATCACAAGTCCATATCCATTCCATTCCCGGGTTTCGGCACCAGCTTGTTCGAGGAGACACTTCACAAAGTAAATAAAACACTTTTAAACCTGTACTTAAAACTCAATTTATTTGACACGCCGTAAAAGACTTGGTGGATTCGGCTGCGTAAACGTTTGCGACTTTTAACTTGACACTAACGCCATCTAGTTTTATTTTCGAGAACTATTTTTATTTTGATGATAATGTTTGTGTTTAGACAGTATATTTTAAATTTACAATGGTGTTTGTTCTTCTCTTGGATTTTTTTTATTAGGCCGATGAGTACCATACAGGATATTTACCGGGCCTCGTCCATTTAGAGGTAACGTATTTCTTTCTGAGCTCCAGTAACAATCTGTTAAACAACTTAACCGCTTCATCCATACCTACCACCACACGAGAGTATCGCAAGCCAGTCATGAAGCAGCAGCTAATTGGTGCGTAATCACTTTTGTTGTAAACGATACTTCAGCCGTCGAGTGGCTGTCGGGGATGACATTATTATAAATTGCGGTTTACAAATGAGTGCCGAATGGAAAATGACCATCTGTATGAGCTCTATGTGACCCCAAAAATACAGTGACGATATACGAAAGACGGTCGGTGGCGGTCGGACGTAAGACCGAGGATCGGGTTAAGTGGCGTATTATGGGAGAGAGCCAAAGCTAGATCCTAGATCCGCCTTCGGGTGGTACACCGAGTCTTGGCTGTCATTGCCGTGCGGGATTTTGGTGCGCGCTTGGCCTCTGTCCCAATGAAATGAGTCAGAGCCACCGTGAATCTGCACGAAAGCCGCACGATGATGTGCAGATCCGTGATAAGTACGAGATAGCTTGCGGGAGCCAGTACGCTTGTGGATACTTCGTTAGTTCGAGTTTAGTTTTTTTAGTGTTTGAATTGCCTTACCACGATCGTTAGAGTGGTGAGCGTAGCGAGGTCGTCAGGGTGACGAAGAGCGGTGAGGGTAACGAATGTAACGATGCAGCTCGGATGGTGAAGTTAGCAAGGTCGCTAGAATGACTATCGCAGCAAAGTAGCCGGCGGCGGAGCGGCCGTACCGAGGTAGTAGTCGAGCGAGGTGCGGTGCGCCGCCAGCTGCGCGTCACCGCGGAACCAGCGCAGCGAGCAGCGCGCGCCGGCCGCCGCGCCCGCCCAGCGCACCAGCGCGCCCTCGTCCACCAGCCGCACCGACACCGCCAGCCCGTCCTGCGCGCCCTCCGCGCCCTCCGCGCCCTCCGCGCCCTCCGCGCCCTCCGCGCCCTCCGCGCTGTCCGCCGCCGCCTCCCACGGCGCCGCCGGCTCCGTGCTCGCCTCCTCCTCCTCCTCCGCGCCGCCCGCCTCCTCCGCACCCGCGCCCTCGGTCTGCTCCGCGTCTGCGGACACACTGCTCGGTCAGCGCGCGCCCGGCCGGCCCGGCGGGGGCGGGCGGGGCGCGGGCGCGGTACTCACCGAGCGTGCGCGCGAATAGCGGCCGGCTGAACAGGCCGTCCCCGAGCGCGTCCTGCGACAGCACGCGCACCTCGTACTCGGTGGCGGGCCGCAGCCCCGTCAGCGTGGCCTCGGCCAGCCCGCGCGTCAGCACGCGCAGCGTGCGCCACTCGGCGGCGCCGCGCGCGCGGTACCACACCGCGTACTCCAGCCCCGCGCCCGCCGCGCGCCACGACACGTGCAGCGCCGTGGCGCGCGCCGCGGCGGCCAGCGCGCGCGGCGCGCGCGGCGGGGCGCCCTCCACCACCAGCTCGGTCTCCGCGGCCACGCCGGCCTCGCCGCCCGCCTCCCCGCCCGCCGAGCACACGTACACGCCGCGGTCCTCCTCGGCGACCGGCGCCAGCGTGAGGCCGGCGGCGCCGACGGTCGCGCGGCCGGCCGGCAGCGGCGCGCCGTCCGCGCGGCGCCAGGCGACCGGCGCGGCGCCGGCGCCCGGCTCCGCCGCGCACGGCAGCGTGAGCTCGGCGCCGAGCCGCGCCACGTACAGCGGGTTGGGGCGCACGGCCAGCGCCGGCGGTCGCAGCACGCGCACGCGCACGCGCGGCGACGCGCCCGCCGTGCCCAGCGCGTTGTACGGCGTGCACGAGTACTGGCCCTCGTGCGACTCGTCCACCTGCAACGGGCGCGCGGTGAGCGCCGGCCGCCGGGCCCGTCGCCGGAGCCCGGCGCGGCGAACCGGCTCACCTGGTTAAACAGCAGACTGCCGTTCCGGCTGTAGAACACGCCGGGCACGTTGTACGGATCGAAGAGGAAGCCGTCCTTCTCCCAGCGCAGATTGGTGAGCGGCGGGTTGGCGCTGAAGTGGCAGTCGAGGCTGGCCGGCTTGCCGAGCGGCAGGAAGCGCTCGGCCGGCGCGTGCACCACCTTGGCCGCGTCTGCAACACGCGGGAGTGAATGCGCGGGCGGGTGCGGCGCGGGGAGAGGGGAGGGAGGCACACTCACAGTGCACGTCGAGGTAGGCGCTGGCGGAGTGTGCGGCGCCGCGCTCGTCGGTGACGCGGCACTCGTAGAGGCCGGGGTCGCCGGAGCCGGCGGCCGGCAGCACGAGGCTGCCGTTGGGCGCGGCGGCGGCCGGCAGCGGCGCGCCGTCGCGCAGCCAGCGCACGCGCGCGCCGGGCCGCGCCGGCCGGCACTCCAGCTCGGCGCGCTCGCCCTCGCGCACGGTGACGTTGAGCGGCGGCGCGGCGATGATGCCGCCGCCCTGCACGCGCAGCCGGCAGTAGGTGCCGTCGTTGCGCGCGGGCGGCGTGCGGTTGGGGAAGGACACGCGGCAGCGGTACAGGCCGGCGTCCGACTCGCGCACGGCCGACACGTTGATGGCGCCGCGGCCGAGCCCCGCGCTCGCTTGCACGCGCCGCACGCGCCCCGCCCAGCCCGGGCCCAGCTCCGGCCCGGCCGCGCCGCTGTGCCACGAGTACACCGGCTCTCCCTGCAACACCCGCACCCTCAACCGATTAACACTTTCGCCTTCAACAAAAATAAAAAGACCGTAGACCCGAAAGCATTGGAAGATGTTTTATTCGGTTAAGACATTACAGAAAATTAGAACTAATTCCAAACAATGCTTTAAAGAAATCGAAATTATAATATTATTGAAAATAGACAAAGAATCAGTTCCGGAG
Organism: Ectropis grisescens; assembly: GCA_017562165.1. Taxonomy (NCBI): domain Eukaryota; kingdom Metazoa; phylum Arthropoda; class Insecta; order Lepidoptera; family Geometridae; genus Ectropis; species Ectropis grisescens. The sequence goes on along the minus strand of CM029778.1, from coordinate 27,444,170 downwards.
TTTATCCCTTCGCATGGTCCACCACATTTTGATGGATTTTGGGAACCTGGAATGAGGAGCAGGAAGGATCACCTCCGACGGACGGTAGCAGATTCCATTCTTAATACGAAGAGTTGCATACGATGTTAATAAATTCAGGTCAAGGCCTGTCTTAACTCGCGACCTCTTTCTGCATTTAGTACCGATTCTGATGGTCCTGTACCCTTGACCCAGGATTGCAAACAGTAGAAGAAATTTCCTCGTATACAGAGAAACGAACTTCTTAGCATTCCATGGATTCACCGCGCGGATGCCGGGTCCATCGTGTGGCAGAGCGAGAAATCCCGAGTAGACCCCGAGACTTGTGACTCGGGCGTAGGTTTAAGGGGCCCTTTTCGACGTACATCAACACTCACCTTCAATTCTCGTGTTTCTCTCCCTGCCCTACCAAATCTGATATGAACCTACTAGTGCAGCTTTAGATATTCGTTCTAGTATAGTACTTACTGCACTTCTGGACCAGGTTTTTCAGCAGGTTATAGAGAGATTTTGCTGGTATACCTCTCGCTCCCACTTCTACAGCGTATAAATTAAGGTCAGTCTTTCCCAAAGAGGGCGATAAAGCCCCATTGTGGGCGCTGCAGGCCCAGGTAAGAGACCCAGAAAAAATTGGGGCGTTGTGTAGAGGCTTGGAGTCCGTTGTGTGTTATCTACTGGGCTCACGTCTCGAGTTAACTATTGCGGGTTATAGTACAACTCTCGTTTAGAGTTAATGTTTAGTCTACGCTAACATAGCTCGCATCAATTAATTAGTAACTAATTTGAAGTTATAGTGGTTTTTAAGTACGGGAAAAAAGGGGGGTGCAAAGGATTAAGAAATGTTTTACATATATTACCACCTTCATAATACAATGCATACGAATCATATAATTTCTGCCTAGATATATAAATGCCCTTTGTTGCCCACTCACAGAACCTTGACGCTCTACTCAATGACTCAGTGATTGGCAAAAATGCATCCAATTTATCAAGAAAACCCCTGAAGAATGTTGTAGTCTCCACAGGAGTCAGGTTGCTGCAGTGACTGATGCAAACCAATTTTGAGAGCATCGGTTCTTACTTTCGTGATCTTCCGGAACACCTTTGTGGTGTTTAGGCCATAATCTAGAGCGAGACCCAAGACAGCCATTTGTGCCGTGTGCTCTGACTTAATTCCCGGAGACACGGTTGTGCTAACAGTACACTGAGAGTCGGTGAATATATTATCTATACAACTTCGGGATGTACCCACAATTCTAGTAGACTCGTTTATAAGCTTTTTTTAAACAAAACTGCCCAGTACGTCCGTTACAACACTATTCCGTTCTTTATCTAGAGAAAAATCAACATTAAAGTCTCCACACAGAATAACAGTCTTGCTATTGTTTTGCGTAATTTTATCGAGACATTGTTCTAGTTTATCTGAGAACACATTTAAGTCTCCAGATGGGGACCTATATGTGACCAAAATAATACAGTCCTTCATTTCGACACAATTGAAATTATATTTATATCCTGCCTACATTTAAATTTAATATTATTTTTTACTAATATCATGCATCCACCATGCACACATTTGACCCTGCAAAAAGAGGAGGCCACTCTAAAACCTTCTACCGTGAAAGTATTCAATTGGTTTCCTTTAGAAAGGTTTCTGTTTCTGTTCCGTTTTGATGACATAATTTCATTTCACACTTTGTGTACAGAATGGCTAACTTTTAAATCTGATTACGAAATGGCGAAACGATGAATGATTTGCGAAAATATTTTCCGGGGTCGTGGTGAAGGATTGCTACTTACACTACAACGAAGCCATTTTAAAGAAGCCTGCGAATTGAAATTGACGCATTCTGAAGATATAAAAAAAGTATCGTTAAACTAAGTGTAGTTCTCTACCTTTACTCCCATCAAACAAATATTATAAGCGGCTGGGTGAACATTAACGCTAATCTATACTAATATTATAAAGCTGAAGAGTTTGTTTGTTTGTTTGTTTGTTTGTTTGTTTGTTTGCTTGAACGCTAGGATCTCGGGAAGTACTGGTCCGAATTGAAAGATTCTTTTTCTATTGGATAGTCCATTTATCGAGGAAGGCTTTAGGCTATAGAAAATAACTCTACTATTAATTGAAGCGGAGCATGAAACAAGAATGTAACAAAATCGGGAAAAAATATTCCCCTTTTGAGAGTTTTCGTACGTTTCGTGCTTTGACATGACACATGACAGCATGTGTCAAAGATTGCGTCATTGAATTTCAGTAATCTGTGCCTTGAATATAAACCTTTGCTAATTTTTTTTTCTAAATCTGATTTGGTACGACCAATTTCCGACAGGTGGCGTAGCAGGTAGCTGAAGAGGTTTGTTGTTTGAAATCGATATTCTCAGGAATGAGTGAACCGATTTCAGTCATTCTTTCACCGTTGGATATGTACGGGATCCCGATGAGTGCTATATAATATACCACGGGCGAAGCCGGGGCGGGCATCTAGTCTATAATAAATATGGTTCCAAAAATCTCGAAATAGAACAATTTGTCAAGTATATGGAAAAACAATGGCTACGAGGTTTTATACCGACATTGTGTCTTTGGAGAAGCCCACAGAACGACAAATGCTTTAGAGTCTTGGCATAGTAAATTAAATAAAATCGTGGAGAAAAAACCAAATATGATGACTTGTTGCACATTTTGAAGCAAGATGCTTGAATTGCTTCAATACTTAGAAGTTTTGCGAAATTATAAGTACCTAAGTTGATTGTGATGAATATTTTTTGTGACTAGACGAGCAGGACTACACGATATCTGAATATGTAGTGGTAGGACTCTTGGCAGAGTCCGCTTGGGGAAGTACCACACCTTTGCCAGTTATTCTATCGCCAAGCAGTAATGTGCAAACATTACTGTATTCCGGTTTGAAGGGTAATGTTTCCAGAGAAATTACAGGGCTTAGAAATATAATATTTTATGAATAATTACTGCGACAAAACATTTAAAATCGTAGATGTAGCAAAGTAAAAGCTTAATTCTATTATTTGGTGTCTAGTTTTTTTTTTTTAAATAAAGTTTAGGGTTACGAGACGAGCAGGGCATGAGCCTGATGGTAAGCAACATGCCTGCCAAATAACAGCACAGTGACACGTAGCTATTGGAGCATGAAGAGTCCAAATCATTACCTAGCACTGCCTTGCGCTCGTCACCCAGAGATATAAGATCTTTTATATCTATGGAAACATTGCCCTTCGAACCGGAACACAGTAATGTTTTCACATTACTACTGCTTGGCGGTAGAATAACTGGCTAAGGTGTGGTACATCCCCAGACGGACTCTGCAAAGAGTCAGGTACAGAACACCGCATTTTTGGGGTTCGAGATTGATCGCAGCTTGACGTGGAAACACCACATCGACAAGATGTGTGCTAAAGTTAGCAGTGCGTGCTTTGCGCTAAGACGAGTATCCCGAGTGGTGTCTACAGAAGTGTCACGTGCATGTTACTTCGCCACGGTGCATTCACGGTTACAATACGGCGCCGAGCTATACGCGCGCGCTGCCGACTGGAAGCGTGCGTTCCGCGCCCAAAAACGTGCCGTACGTGCCATTGTTGGCGTATCGCAATGTACATCCGTCAGACCATATTTCAAGGAGCTTGGTATACTTACTTTACCTGCTATCTTGATCTATCAAGTTTCTGTGTATGTAAAAAATAATCTAGAATCGCGCGCGACACAAAAACACGCGAGGAGAGAGACATTCTCGCAAAATTCGCAACGCCGACAAGCTGGATGTTATCCCACACTCTCTCACGAGGTCACGAAAGTTGACTCACATTGTGGGACCGGAAGTTTATAACACTCTTCCCAAAATAGTTATAGCGGCCCCAAGTTTCGGCAGCTTCAAAAACAGATTAAAGTGCTGGCTTAGTTAGTTAGTTAGTTTGGCGGGCCTTTTCCGCACATTATACTCATATAATGCTTCACAGTTTTCTGTACAATAATTATTGCAATACAGTAGTTTTGTTTTTATTTTTTATTAATCGACATGTAAATTGTACATTTATGAATAAAGTACTTTGACTTTGACTTTGAGTCCTACCACTACAAAAATATAGTTATAAATTAGTTGTATTTATATAGCTTTTATTAACTTTTGCTCAAAAACTGAAATGGAATTGGGCTGGACATGTGGCAAGAAGGTCTGATAAAAGATGGACCACTCAAGTTACCCAGTGGAAAGGACCACCAGGCAAGAGGAGGAAGGGCAGACCCTTAGCCCGATGGGAAGACGATCTGAAAAGATCAGCTGGAGTGATGTGGTTCTCCATAGCACAAGATCGGCAAAAATGGGCATCTCTGGAGGAGACCTTTACCCAAACCGGGGTTCTTATCTATCTATCTTCTATCTATATATATAAAACTCAAAGGTGACTGAATGACTGACTGACTGACTGACATAGTGATCTATCAACGCACAGCCCAAACCACTGGAGGGATCGGGCTGAAATTTGGCATGCAGGTAGATGTTATGACGTAGGCATCCGCTAAGAAAGGATTTTGATAAATTCTATCCCCAAGGGGGTGAAATAGGGGATGAAAGATTGTATGAAACTTTTTATTCCTTTGGCATATTTGCATGAACTTTCATATAAATTGAGTTCGGCTAAAATCATGGGCTACGTATTACAGCGTTTATCGAAATTCAACCCTCAAAGGGGTGAAATAAGGGATGAAATTTTGTATCGAAACGTTTTATTCCTTGGGCATATTTGCATGAAATTTCATATAAATTGAGTTTGGCTAAAATCATCGGGTACGTATTACAGCGTTTATCGAAATTCAAACCCTCAAAGGGGTGAAACAAGGGATGAAATTTTGTATCGAAACGTTTTATTCCTTGGGCATATTTGCATGAAATTTCATATAAATTGAGTTTGGCTAAAATCATGAGGTACGTAATACAGCTTTTATCGAAATTCAACCCTCAAAGGGGGGAAATAAGGGATGAAAGTTTGTATAGAAACTTTTTATTCCTTGGGGATATTTGCATGAAATTTCATGTAAGGTGAGTTCAGTTAAAATCATGAGGTACGTATTACAGCGTTTATCGAATTTCAACCCTCAAAGGGGAGAAATAAGGGATGAAATTTTGTATAGAAACTTTTTATTCCTTGGGGATATTTGCATGAAATTTCATATAAGGTGGCTTCAGTTAAAATCATGAGGTACGTATTACAGCGTTTATCGAAATTCAACCCTCACAGGGGAGAAATAAGGGATGAAATTTTGTATCGAAACGTTTTATTCCTTGAACATATTTAGTGTGGCCAAAATAAAGAGTTATGTATCACATTTTTTCAAAATTTAACCTCTAAAACGAGTTAAATAGGGGATGAACGTTTTATAAATATTAAACGCACCGGACATACCTTTAGGACATTCTTAAAATATTTCACACACGTATTATTTTTATAATGTAGGCAGCCACCAAGGAGGATTTCTCAAAATTCAACCCCTAAAGATATGAAATAGGGATGAAAGTTTGTATGAAGCTTTTTATTCCTAAGACATAATTGCATGAAATTTCATTAAATTATGTTTGGGTAATATCATGAGGTATGTATTACAGTGTTTATCAAAATTAAACCGTGAAAGGGGTGGAATAAGGGTTGACAATTTGTACAAAACTTTTTATTCCTTGGACATATTAGCATCAAATTTTGTAAGAGTTGAGTACGGCCATAATAATGACTTACGTTGTACATTTTTTATCAATTCATTCTCTAGGTTTTAAAATAGGGGATGAAAGTTTTATGATAACGCACAGGACGTACCCTTAAGACATACTTAAAATTTCACACACGTATTCTTTTTATGACGTAGGCATCGACCAAGGGAAGGTTTTTCAAAATTCGTATGAATTGATTTCAGCTAGCATCACGAGGTACATATTACAACATTTATCAAAATTTAACCCTCAAAGGGGTGACATAAAGATAAACTATCATAGTTTATATGAAACTTTTTATTTCTAAAAATAAATCTCAAAATACATCGTCTAATGTAGTAAAGTAAGGGAAAAAAGTTTGTGTGAACATTTTTATTTCTTGTGACATATTTGCTTTAAACTTTGTAGGATATGAGTACGGAAAAAATAATGAGCTATGTAAAACAGAGTTTTCCTAAATTTAATCCCAAAGAAAGTGTATGAAAAGTGGGTATGAAAATTTTATAAATTATAAATAATATTACGCACAGGAGACATTGTATTTACATGTGTGAAAATGTAAGTATATATATATTTTATGAAGCAAACAAGAAAGAAGGATATTTTTCAAATTCATACTAGGTACGTAATAGTGGATAAAATTTTGTACGGACTTTTTACCCCTTGGACATGTTCTAAAGACTATAACGAAAAGCTTTGACGGACTACTTTTGTTACAATAACGCCTAGGCTGTGAAAGGCGTTCACAGACTACGTGGAGAGATACTCTAAGACTTTGCCTGAATGGATTTTTCATGATGATTACAACGCTGGTGTATCCAAATCGAGACTGAATCGGTTTCTTCTAGGATAGCAAGCTCTACCGTAGACCACATAATCACTTAACTTTAGGCGACATTGCGGTCAAGAGTAAACCTATTATAGCAGTTAAAACATTTATTTGCATGAACATTAAAAATAATGAGCGTATTAGTTTTCCGAAATTCAACCCCTGAGATGGTAAAATAGGGGAATTAAAATACATAATAACGCATAAACTACCCTTAGGCCTATTATAGACGAGCATTAGTTATGTTATTATTTGACGCTCATGCTATCAAAGTAGGAATCTACAATAAAAAACTTACTGAACGCGAGCGAAGCCGCGGGTTAAAGCTAGTTAATATATAAATATCGAAAACAAATACATTTACTAACAAAATCTAAGCTAACTTGTTAGAATACTAATCAACTATTTGTTTACATACTGTTATATTATAACTAACCAACTTTTGTAAATAAGAAATAAAAAGGTTTATTATTATTATTATATAGCTTTTATGACAATAGTTACTGTTGAGCTTTGAGAAAAGAAGTGTGTGTACTTATGTACGCACGTAAGAAATTAATACTTCTTCTTTTTTTACTCTTGTTAAGAAGTCTAACTTCAATCATAGAATATAAATATAATATCTTCATTGCAAAGAAGTATTAACCTGAAGTTAGGTACAACGTTTACTAGCCAAATACAGGGTTTCGGTGTTCCGTGCCAGTGTGTGCACGCATTGTAAAAAATATTTTCATCATTTCAAAAAATATTAGATTCATCACGTTATTTCTCTCCGTTTATTTACAAATCGAAGGCAAACACAATCTAAAAGTTTTAAATTATAAATCGTGATAACAGCAAAACTATTTCAAAGAAAATACGACGAAGAAAAACCTTGCACGATGTACTTACATCTTGCAATTTGACTTTGTGAATTTTTATTGTATAATTATATTTTTATACAATAAAAATAATTTGTTTGGTTTTATTATTTTAAAAGAATTTATGTTCATTTATTTTACCAATATCAACATGATCACTTCTCCCACTCTGTAAAGGTGGATAATGTCCCAACCAGTCACACTGTGACTCGATGGGATCTTTTTTTTCCCAACCAGTAACACTGTTACTCGTTGCAACTTTCTTTAATAGTTTAAATTCCCATCGAGTCACACTGTTAGGCTGCGTTTCCACCAGAGATGTGCGATGGAAATGTGTCGTGCGAGGATGTCTAGCTGTGCTGTGAAAATGTGTGGGTGTTTCCACCAAAGCTGTGCGATGATAATGTGCCTACGAGGATGTGTAGCGGAGCTGTGAAAATGCGCATTAATGTGTGGCGCTATTATCTATTTTGCGCACTTCTACTTCCAACAAACTCCGTCTATGGACTGGCTGGTACAGTATGCGCAAACCTCGCAACACATCTTTCTCAACACACATTCCTCGCACACTTCCCTCGTACACATCCCTCGCACACATCCTCGCACACATCCCGCGCTTGTTTTGTATGCACAAAAATCTAGCTCCGCTGAGCCGTTTCCACCAGAGCTGTGCTGACCGAGGCAAGGTAAATGAAGCGATCCTATTGGTTCTTTACAAACACATCCCTCGCTATGCATCCTCGCACATCTCTGGTGGAAACGCAGCCTTACGATAGTGTGACTCGTTGGGAAAAAAAATCCCATCGAGTCACAGTGTGACTCGTTTGGTGTGACTCGTTGGGAACCCACCAACGCCCAGAGTCGCAATTTTCTACTGTCACTTCAAATACTTCGCAAGATTCTGACATTTTGGATCTATTTTGAATATTTCCTTTTGTTGTGCGTTCGTTTATAATATTGATTTCATTAAGTACTTTAAAAAAATACATATTTTATAATTATTTACCGTATATTTTTAAACTAGCTTTTACCCGCGACTTCGTCCGCGCCACATATTTATTAAAGTAATTGAGGCAGTACCTACTCGTATGTCTACTACCATACAAATTCACGTTTCCTAATCAAAATCGGTCTAAGTCAAAGTTTTATATCCATACTAATATTATAAATGCGAAAGTAACTCTGTCTGTCTGTCTGTCTGTCTGTCTGTCTGTCTGTCTGTCTGTCTGTCTGTCTGTCCGTCTTTACCGCCTAAACCAACCAACAGATTTTGATGAAATTTGATACATAGATAAAATAATCCCGAGAAAGGACATAGGCTACTTTTTGTTCCGAAAAAAGGGTTGAAAGGGTTAAAATAAGGGATGAAAGTTTATATGGAAAACTTCGTCATTGTTGAAGAACTATGAAACTTTACGTCTAGATATTTAACACGAAACCATAAAATGTATGTTTTAGCAGTTTTGTAGTTTCGAACTGTACCTACAGGGGGGTGGAATTTTTTTTTTTTTATTATTTATTATTATTTATTCTTGGGTCAAATTTAGTAATTCAAATTTCACCCTCTTCCTGTCAACCGATTAATCTGAAATGTTGTATACACTTTGGATTTTGATGACAATACAATTATGTTTATTCATTATCATTATAAATTCAAGATGGCCGCCGCTACAAAATGGCGGATAATTTATGTTTTATTAATCCCATCAATATGGGTATCAAATGAAAGGGCTCAACAAGTAGAATACAATTTACTATAAAAATTGAAATCCACGATGGCGGCCGCTACAAAATGGCGGATAACGTAGGTTTTATCAATCCCATCAACATGGGTATCAAATGAAAGGGCACAACAAGCAGAATACAATATACTATAAAAAAATGAAATCCAAGATGGCGGCCGCTACACAATGGCGGATAACGTAGGTTTTATCAATCCCATCAATATGGGTATCAAATGAAAGTGCTCAACCAGTAGAATACAATGTACTATATAAAATTAAAATCCAAGATGGCGGCCTCTACACAATGGCGGATAACTTAGGTTTTATGAACCCCATCAACATGAGTATCAAATAAAAAGGCTTGACAAGAAGAATACAGTGCACTATACAACCTCAATACTTAAGATGGGCGCAGCCACTAAATGGCGTATCAGACTGTCAGACAGAATTTTGATAGTCGACGAGATTTCCATGGTATCTTATCAAATGTTATGCATGATGGACGCTCGATTAAGGCAAATTAAGAACTGTGAAAATGAGTTTTTGGAGGAGTAAACGTATTACTTTTCGGTAATCTTTACAACTGCCTCCTATAAAATGATCAGGAACACCTGTTTTCAATTCTAATATGAAATTATATATATGAAAGTAACTCTCTCTGTCCGTTACCGTCTAACGCCTTAGCCACTTAAAGAGTTTGTTACAATTTGGTGCACAGATAGACTACCTAGACTTAGGAAAGGACAACGGCGACTTTTATCACAGAAAAAGAGTTGAAAAGAGTGGAAATGAGGAGTAAAAGTGTGCATGGAAGGATCTTGGCACTCTTTGTATGCTATTTTTAACCGACTTCAAAAAAGGAGGAGGTTATCAATCCAGTTGTATTTCCAATTGTGAATCAATTTAGATGGTTATTTTTTTGGTTGGTTGATTATAGTTCAGAGGTGGTCATATAAATTTTATCGAAATCAGTGCGGCGGTTTTGAAATATGAACAACAAACTAAAATTTGCGTTCATGTAATCAGTCGATATATCTACTAATAGACTCTAATAAAATTTGGTGGAACGTCCCAATATGATTTTAAATTAAAGTCTGTTTTTGATTAATTTTTTGAGAACATAGTTTCTTTGTAATTTGTCGTGTAAATTGTACATTTATTAATAAAGGCAGTTGTAAAAGATTACCGAAAAGTAATACGTTTACTCCTCCAAAAAACTCATTTTCACAGTTCTTAATTTGCCTTAATCGAGCGTCCATCATGCATAACATTTGATAAGACACCATGGAAATCTCGTCGACTATCAAAAATTCTGTCTGATAGTCTGATACGCCATTTAGTGGCTGCGCTTAAGTATTGAGGTTGTATAGTGCACTGTATTCTTCTTGTCAAGCCTTTTTATTTGATACCCATGTTGATGGGGTTCATAAAACCTAAGTTATCCGCCATTGTGTAGAGGCCGCCATCTTGGATTTTAATTTTATATAATACATTGTATTCTACTGGTTGAGCACTTTCATTTGATACCCATATTGATGGGATTGATAAAACCTACGTTATCCGCCATTGTGTAGCGGCCGCCATCTTGGATTTCAATTTTTTATAGTATATTGTATTCTGCTTGTTGAGCCCTTTCATTTGATACCCATGTTGATGGGATTGATAAAACCTACGTTATCCGCCATTTTGTAGCGGCCGCCATCGTGGATTTCAATTTTTATAGTATATTGTATTCTGCTTGTTGAGCCCTTTCATTTGATACCCATATTGATGGGATTAATAAAACATAAATTATCCGCCATTTTGTAGCGGCGGCCATCTTGAATTTATAATGAGAATGAATAAACATAATTGTATTGTCATCAAAATCCAAAGTGTATACAACATTTCAGATTAATCGGTTGACAGGAAGAGGGTGAAATTCGAATTACTAAATTTGACCCAAGAATAAATAATAATAAATAATAAAAAAAAAACCCCAATTCCACCCCCGTAGGTACAGTTCGAAACTACAAAACTGCTAAAACATACATTTTATGGTTTCGTGTTAAATATCTAGACGTAAAGTTTCATAGTTCTTCAACAATGACGAAGTTTTCCATATAAACTTTCATCCCTTATTTTAACCCTTTCAACCCTTTTTTCGGAACAAAAAGTAGCCTATGTCCTTTCTCGGGATTTATTTTATCTATGTATCAAATTTCATCAAAATCTGTTGGTTAGTTTAGGCGGTAAAGACGGACAGACAGACGGACAGACAGACAGACAGACAGACAGAGTTACTTTCGCATTTATAATATTAGTATGGATTATGTCATCAAAGAGTAGACTTACAGATAGTGCCATCCACGAAGACGCGCCCCACTCTTTGTTCAAATGCATGTGTGCTATCTTCCGCGTGTGTTAAACATCTGTCGATACACGCTAATTATCGATGAATGCAAACGCACACTAATAGAAATTCACTAATCAGGAAAGAGTATTATGAACAGCACGAAAGATGCTCTATTTAAATTTAATCGCGCGTCTTCGTGGATGGCATTATCTGTAACTCTAAACACACTCCCGGACACATCTATCGGCCCACCTTGAGTTTTAAGTTTTGACTGGAGACCAGCTAAAAATAAATGTTAGGAGGAGCAATAAGTTTTTGCAGGTGAAATTGAATTGTCACTTACCTTAGTGTTATAAAAAGTTTTTCTTCCGGAGAAATACATGGTCGCATATTTGTATCTATGCCAGTTATATGTGGTTTTAGAAGACACAATAAGTCATCAAACGAACTCACAGACATTCTTGCATAATTAAAAAAATTACGAGGATATTTTCTAACGTCTTCATAAAATATTTTAAGCATTCCCTTTGACCTCCGTTCTTCTAACAAAGGATGCACCCAATACTCTTTTGATTTTTTTTTTCTTTCTTTTTATAATTAGTAGCGCCGCTACTATTGCAAGTTCTTCAACGTCCATTCTGCACGAATGCACTTGGCATACTGTCGCTCGGCTCGGTCCCGGCCCTAGTTTCCCATGTTTTGGTCGCCGAGGGACTGAGTCGCCGGCGACTAGTCGACAGTGCGTAATAGCTTTTAGAGTCTATTATTGATTCCCGACTACAATTTGTCTTGCACATATTTTTGACAACATAGTTTTCCGTCAGCTGCTTCATTATCCTAGTTGACATGTCTCTGCCATAACTATCAGATAGCATGTTAATTTTCCTACATTGAATAGGTACTATGTGATGTTTTGTAACAAGGTGCGGGGTTTCTTCACAATTTGAGGTTTTGTTACAGTTTTCCCATACGCTGATTGTTACTATTCAAATTTAGTTCCAAAACGTCTCCGTCCATTTTTAGCCCACCCGGCTCCTCAATTTCCCTTTGCTTTTTGACTGAGTTGGTATCTAGTTCGTCTATGATTTTCTGTATATTTTCTAGTTGCTTTTTCACAAATTGAACTCCTTCTTGGGCTCGAGCCTTCTTTAGAGTGTCCTGATTATATTCACGGATTATTTCCAAAAGCTTTCCATTTTCCTCTTCGAAAACCGTTACAGTTTCATCCCTTCTAGACAATTCTTTCTCCATAATATTTACTGTTTTATTGAGTATCCTTATTTTCTTACAGTATTTCTTTATATTTTTTTTATAACGCACGTTTTTTTAAGTGAGTCAATTTTTTTATGCAAATTGTTTGCGATGCCTGCAGCAACAGTTCGCTGAGGTTCCGCTGTAGCTCCATGCATTCCTTTTCTTTATCTATTAGTTCTTTTTGAAAAGTATTTATTGTGTACGTAATTTCGCACATACTTTGTTCTTCTAATAGTGTTTTGTTATCTTCAAGTAGTTTATTAATATATTCATGCAGGTTATCGTTTTGACGTGACAACGTCTTATAAATTGGTTTGCCGGGTGACACTTCAAGAAACTGCGTTACGCTCCGCTCACGTTATGCGCTCACAACGAGAGCGAGTGAGAGGCACGCGTCCCTTCCACTCGGGCATGGTTAGCCCGCCTAAGAGCGAGAGAGACAGACATAAAAAGTGAAAGCCACGCCAGGTCCCTTCCGTAAAATTATTTTACCACTCAAAGTCGTTGTCACGTAAACTTTCGCCCGTATACCGACTTTACAGGCAACCAATTTTTTTTTTTCCTCTTCCTCTGAAATCTTCTTCTTCAGAAAATTTATCTGCTTGCACATTGTCTCAAATTATTTTCCATTACTTTCTTGCTCTTCTAGAAGAGTCTCTCTCAATTTATAACTGTCGTCGTTTCAATTTTGATGTGGTATTAGCGACTACCTGCGAAAATTGAGTTCAGTCATCGGCCGAGTTCGTTCGCAGCATCGAAACCGCACGTTACAGCATTTAGTCGCCGCATCGGGCTTCCGAAAGACGGCTCCATTGTCGCGTTAGTGACTAGTCGCCGATCGACGATGTTAAAAGTAGCTAGTGTGCTGTGTAAGGGACACAAGGGATATAGATAATTTTCAGCTTGCATATCCACAATATAACAAACCTACCGAGTTCTATATTTTGTTAGTTGCAAAAGTACTTATAAATATAAGATATAGAATACAGGAAACTTTGAAACCCGGAAGAATGCTAGGCCCACGTGAAAACCCCGACTTGGGTGGAAAGTTACAATAACATGAGTTACATGAGGAACGGAGGTGATAGGAGCCTAGGAGCGCATCGGATGCATCGGCGGAGAACCGCCTCAAGGTTACCACGGGTGTCGTAATAGAGATTCAGCAAATATTTAATCATCTGAAAAGGTCTCCAGACGGTTGCAGGCGTAATAATAAAATTTTATTGTCGGACCGAGAAGTCTGGAAGGAGATCTAAAGTGTCTGCAAGGCGTATGAGCCAATAAATAAATATATATATATATATATATATATATATATCTCTCTGTTTATCTGACTGGCCTGACTGACGGCAGACACTTCGTAAACTGTCAAACCTTCCTGCCAGAGGCGGGCGCGGCGCGCGCGCATTGTGCGGCCGCGCCCGCCCGGCCGGCGCCGGCGCACCCGCGAGCACCGCTGCTCACATACATTTTACCGAGAATTTGACGTAGGTACGTATTAATGCTTTTGTTGGAGATACAATACGTTATCCTCGACAGGGCCGATGATACCTCTGTAACAGAATACAGGGACGAACTCGAGGAGCTCCTCGGCGGAGGCTCGACCGTTTTAAATGAATTCGGAAGTCGAGAGTCGGAGGTTCTCGACACTGCGACGCCTGTTAGTTCCCGGGAGGTTCGTTAGCACAGGGAAAGTCCGTTGAGCCCGGGTGCCGGCGGCCGGCCGGGCGCGGTGCCGGCGGCGGCGGAGAGCTGATTGTTTAATGACGCGGGCAGCGGCGCACGCGCCGGCGCCCGCCCGCGCCCACGCCCGCGCCCGCGCCGCCGGCCGCAAGTGAATAATGAGCCGCGGGAGCCCACACACCGCACACCGCCGCCACGACTCGGAATCTCGCTCCGGAAGATGAGCGTCGCCCCCCCCGCCCCGCCGCCGCCGCTCCCGCGCGCGGCTCGACCTTGCGCTGTAATGCGGGACTCCACTGGTCACACACCTCAGAGTGGATTTCTTTCATCTTTTGTAGAAATACACTAATACACAGGTGGGGTTTTGACGATTGAGTAGTTGCGTACAAAACGAGGTCCAGCGGTGGCTCGAGTGGGTCCATTTGGCAGTCTTATCGTCTACAGTCGTGGCATTCGGATCTCTCCGGTCGAGAGAGCTCGGGCCGGCGCCGGCGCCCCCGGTCGATATTCTTTTCACGAGGCCGGCGGCTCTATTCGAAAGCCAGCAGGCCACCGGGCACGGCGGGGCAGCTTCCACGTATCAAATGGGTTTGTTACTTCCATCCAGTATCCAGTAGACGGTTTGATGAGTTGACTTGGAGAAATCTATTTTTGCAGAAGGAAAGGAGACGACACGCGTATAAATGATTATAGGGCTGACTTTCGAGGCTGCTTCTCGTCGTGCCGCAGGTCGGTGCAGACTGCAGAGGACGGTGGCGAATGTAGGGAAGGCCATACTCAGGGCCGGAATTATCACCTAATAGTATTTTACAGATTTCCGTCAATTTGCACATTCACATCAAATCCATTAGTTGACGAAAAGTAGCCACGCAGTGCGCACAAGCATATTAAACATAGGTAGGTACTATTATACAGTATGGAGTGACGAGACGAGCAGGACATGTGCCTGATGGTAAGCAACATACCTGACACATAACAGCACAGTGACACGCAGCTATTGGAACATGAAGAGTCCAAATAATTACCTGCACTGCGCTCGTCACCCAGAGATGTATGATATCTTATCCTATACCTTTAAACGACCAATTCTTGTAGGTATATATATTATATAGAATCTGAATCTCGGAAACGGCTCGAACGATTTTCATGAAATTATGTATACAGGGGGTGTTCGGTATTTCAACAATACGATTATTTAATTTGTGAACGCATCGTAAATTCATTGCATTGAACGCATCCATGCGCCTTTCCCTTGCGCCCCTGCCCCGCGCCCTCTCTCTTCTTTGGTCTTTTTCAATGGCTATACACGTAATTGTGAATCTAGTAATATTATAAAGCTGAAGAGTTTGTTTGTTTGTTTGAACGCTAGGATCTCCGGAAGTACTGGTCCGAATTGAAAGATTATTTTTCTATTGGATAGCCCACTTATCGAGGAAGGCTTTAGGCTATAGAACATAACGCCACTATTAATAGAAGCGGAGCATGAATCAAGAATGTAACAAAATCGGGAAAAAAATATTCCTTTTTGAAAGTTTTCGAACGTTTCGTTCTTTGACATGACACATGACAGTATGTGTCTAAGATTGCGTCATTGAATATCACAGATTACATACCTCTTGAATATAAAACCTTTGCTAATCAATTTTTTTTTTCTAAATCTGAGTTGGTACAATCGTGTTCCGACAGGTGGCGTAGCAGGTAGCTAAAGAGGTGTTTTGTTTGAAAGCGATATTCTCAGGAATGACTGAACCGATTTCCGACATTCTTTCACCGTTGTACCGTGTTTTCGTACGGGATCCTGATGAGTACTACATAATGTACCACGGGCAACGCCGGGGCGGACATCTAGTAATTAATAAAAGGATAATCCAAGTCTCAAGCAAGTGTTTTCTTCAACAACAAGCTCTGTAGACCGCCAACTCATAACTTCAAGAGGGGGTTTCGGGGACGATAAATCGATCTAGCTAGGTTTTATTTTTTAAAAACATCATTTTATGCGCGTTTTTTAACCCCCGACCAAAAAATGGGGTGTTATAAGTTTGACGTCGATGTCTATCTGTCTGTCTGTCTGTGTGTGTGTGTGTCTGTCTGTGGCACCGTAGAGCTCAAGCGACCTATGGATTTACAGTCAACTAGGACTCCCACACGGTCCACGAGTTCACCAGCTGGGGCCTGCCCCGGGCGCGGACACGAGCCGGCGGAGGGGCTGCTCATGTCTTACCGCCAAGCTCACGACAACGCGGCCGTGTAGGTAGCGGCGGGCGAGATGTCGGGGGTGGCCAGCGCGACTGTGACGGAGTGACGGAGTCTCCAACCTGCTGCGGGGGAAGACGAGTGCGTGTTGCCGCCACTCTCTGTATCCTCTGAAGGAAGCCCCGGAAACGAGCAAGTTACGGCTGGCTCGCGGGAGAATGCGGCTGGGACTCCAAACGACAGGAGGAACGCCGTAGAGTCATAAGTCATAGAAAGCCGCTGGTTGAGGCTAGAACTGAGCGATACGAGTTTCCAACTCAACATTTTTGCCATTTCGATGAAGAAGTGTGTCACGCACAGACCGTGCTGCACCTGATGTGCGGGCGCAGTCGCGGGTAACAGTTAGTTTATTTGATCTCCGGGTGCAGTGCGGCGACAACTTGTCGTTGACTGTTTAGTTCGTGAGAACGTGTCGCGGACCGACCGCTGGGGATGTGCTGTACTGTGAGCGGGACACTCATTCAATCATCTCAACGTCTGTAGTTCCTCCGTCGGAACTTTCGTTCATTTCGTTTTATATCATCTGCTGCTTGTTGGTGTCGTAACGAAGCTAGACTAGCTGCCCGCCCCGGGCCGAGCTTGTCGTGGGCGCGGCGCGGGTGCGGCGCGGGTGCGGCGCGGGTGCGGCGCGGGCGCGGCCGCCGGACACAGCTAACGAAGCCGTATTGTCCGCCGCCGCTCGCGCGGTGTGCGGCGCGGTCTACGGATCGACTGCAACAGTAACCGGCACCAACCCACCGAGTCCGCCGCCGCCCGCGCGGTGTGCGGCGCGGTCTACGGATCGACTGCAACAGTAACCGGCACCAACCCACCGAGTCCGCCGCCGCCCGCGCGGTGTGCGGCGCGGTCTACGGATCGACTGCAACAGTAACCGGCACCAACCCACCGAGTCCGCCGCCGCCCGCGCGGTGTGCGGCGCGGTCTACGGATCGACTGCAACAGTAACCGGCACCAACCCACCGAGTCCGCCGCCGCCCGCGCGGTGTGCGGCGCGGTCTACGGATCGACTGCAACAGTAACCGGCACCAACCCACCGAGTCCGCCGCCGCACCCGCGCGGTGCGGCGCGGCAGTAACCGGCACCAACCCACCGAGTCCGCCGCCGCCCGCGCGGCGGTGCGGCGCGGTCTACGGATCGACTGCAACAGTAACCGGCACCAACCCACCGAGTCCGCCGCCGCCCGCGCGGTGTGCGGCGCGGTCTACGGATCGACTGCAACAGTAACCGGCACCAACCCACCGAGTCCGCCGCCGCCCGCGCGGTGTGCGGCGCGGTCTACGGATCGACTGCAACAGTAACCGGCACCAACCCACCGAGTCCGCCGCCGCCCGCGCGGTGTGCGGCGCGGTCTGCGGATCGACTGCAACAGTAACCGGCACCAACCCACCGAGTCCGCCGCGCTGCGCCGCGCCGCTCAACACAAGGCGAGACAACTCTTTATTAGGAACTACAAAACAAACCCCTAATGTACAAAAATTACATTTCGATTGGCGGTCTTATCCCTTAGAGCGATCTTTTCAAGGCACCGTGCATCGTGTTGTTAACGAATTTATTGTTTAAATACTCAAACAACCATACTCATAAAGGAAACCATAAAAAAATTTAATAATTGTAACTATCTATATATAATTATCATGCATGTATCTACTCGAAAAAACGCCATTATTTCGATATTTTACTTACTCCAACGGATAGGCAATTCCATTACAAACATTTTGGTAGAAATATTTTTTTCAAAAGACCAAAATCTGATTTTATAAAGAGTTTATTCTAAAGAGCTTAGAGCTTAAAACAGCGACAAATCCTACTGTTTCTCTCTTGCTCTTTCTTGCGGTATACGATGAGGTAAGAAATACTCAAGGTCATTTGCTCGGGGTACGGCCATAGAACAGATGGCACGGCTTTAATCCCATATTTAAAACAGCCAGTGACTGGACACGCTTTGTTCCCGGGGTAGCTCATTCCACAACTTGACATTCCTCACAGTGAAAGAGAACGAGTAGAAAGTTTTAGTAGTGTTAGGAGTCCGCCCGAGGAAGTACCACACCTTTGCCAGTTATTCTACCGCCAAGCAGTACAAACAATACTGTGTTCCGGTTTGATCGGTAATTTTTCCAGCGAAATTACAGGGCATAAAGACATAATATCTTAGATATCTGGGTGACGAGCGCAGTGCAGTGCTAGGTAATGATTTGGACTCTTCATATTCCAATAGCTGCGTGTCACTGTCATGTGCCAGGCATGTTGCTTACCATCAGGCATATGTCCTGCTCGTCACTGTACACTATAAAAAAGTAAAGATGTAGTGTGACGAGGAATATCAAGCGGGAGGTTATCCGATGCTCTGGAAGAACAGATTGGCGAAACTGAAATCGTTCCTGAAGATAGCGGCGGCCAGCGCGCGCGAGCGGCCCTCCCACGCCGGCGGCGGCCCGTGACTCCCGCCGTGAGCGGCGACCAGGCTCGGACTCCGCGGTGTGAGACGGAAGTGGTCGCTCTTACTTGTTGAATAGGTCCGCTTGTTACATTACGAGACTGCTTAATTAACAAGGCCATCTCCCCCGGTCTTATCCCAATTACGACAATTATAGTCGTATTGTGTACCGGAGCTATGGCCCGAGCCGCCTCCCGCGCCTCCTCGGTCGCCGCTGCTCTCGGACACCTATTACTCATTTTCGTATCCTATTACGTTTACCGATTTGCTAAGATTTGCGAAAGATGATCAGTACACAGTGGTCACATCTCATACACGCCTCTACAGTTACTTGTTAAACTTACAAGAGTACAAAGTTGCTTCTTAACCGCGTGCTTAATTTTGATGACCGAGCAAGTGATGAGTTCTTAAATGTACCGTATTAAGTACCATAATATGTAGCGTATTACCGTATTAAGTACCATAATATGTAGCGTATTACCGTATTAAGTACCATAATATGTAGCGTATTACCGTATTAAGTACCATAATATGTAGCGTATTACCGGGCCACCGCCACTTCAGTTTGCTAACACGCTGAGCTACGTCGGTCACTTTAGTTCTCTGACAAATTACTTAATTGCGGATACAATGCCTCAGCGAAACCCCAAGCATATCTCCTTCCATAGCTTACTGAGCAACTTTAAGCTTATGGTTCATCTTCACATCTGTCGCAGACCTGATAACCGTTGGGGTAGACGGGTTCTGGAGTGGAGACCGCAAATCGGTAAACGTAGTGTAGGACGCCCTGAGACTAGATGGAGTGACGATATAAGAAAGACGGCTGGTGGCGGTTGGAGACGTATCGCAAGTATCGGGCTGAGTTGCGTAGTCGGGAGAGGCGAGATGCCCATGTCCATCAGTGGACGAAAAGAGCCTGATGATGATGACCAGAGATGCCAGGACAATACTGGACATATTCTAAAGGCTTCATACTTTCGATTGCTATGGAATTTCACACAAATATTTGCACTGGGTGGGGATCGATCCCTACAACGTAATATAAATAAGTATTATTAATTAGTAGAGACGCTCTTCTTAGCATTCCATGGATTCACCGTGCGGGTGCCGGGTCCATCGTGTGGCAGAGAGAGAAAACCCGAGTAGTTCCCGAGACTTGTGACTCGGGCGTAGGTTTAAGGGGCCCCTTTCTGACGTACATCAACACTCACTTTCAATACTCGTTTTTCTCTCCCTGCCCAGCCAAATCTGATATGAGCCTACTAGTGCAGCTTTAGATACTCGTTCTAGTATAGAACTTACTGCACTTCTGGACAAGCCAAGGTCTTTCAGCAGGTTATAGAGAGATTTTGCTGGTACACCTCTCGCTCCCACTTCTACAGCGTATAAACTAACTACAAAGCCGTTTTTTGATAATTCATTTAGGAGGTCGTAATACTTATTTTGTTTCATCGCGTGGTCTTTAGGTATATTAGCTTCCCACGGTACGGTAAGTTCTACAAGGACTATGCGTTTCGTAGCTCTAGAAAAAAGCAAAATGTCCGGTCTGGATGACGAAACACCCACATCCTCTGGGATTTTGTAGTGCTTTTCATACGTGTCCATTAAAATAGTCCAATCAGGTGCTGTACCCAGGATTGAGTAAGGCTTGTTCCTGGAGTTTGAAGTTGAGCCTTCTTTTTACAAAGTTAATTTGTCTTTTGTTTGTCGTCAATCCCTTTTGGGCTCTAGCTACTGAAAGGCTCATGGCTTCACGTATGATTTCAAGTACTCTGTCATGACGCCGTGAGTAATGACCCCCATTAAGGAGCACCTTGCATCCCACCAATATGTGCCTTGCTGTACATATCGCCTCTCCACAAGTATAGCAACATTTTTCAGAGGCTTTTCCCCACCTTACCAAGTTACTCTGGTCAGGGAGGGTCATTTGGAATGCATTTAGATAAATTTTTAATAAGGCAGGAGACCAGTCATAGGTCAAGGTGCGCCACTTTAGAGCTAATGGGATACAGAACCAATTCAGCCACAGTAAATACAATGTTCTGTCGCTTATCCTCAAATGATATGTTTTTGCAAACAGCCAAAATGTCGTAAACGGAACTACACTATTTATTTGCTTCTAGCCAAAATGATGTAACTACTACTACTACATGTATTGTAATAACTACACTATTTAAATTGAAGCAAAATAACACTAGAATGAGGTTTAAAAAAAATAAGTTAGGGAAATATGGTTTAACCGACTGCCGATTGAAAATTGATTGGATGGAAAATTGTATCAAGTAAAAAATCGAAAATAGGGCGCCTATTAACTTGGTTATTATTATGATTTATTTCAATTTGTTAATATTTTAACACAATCTAGATCAAGGGTCAGCAACAGGCGGACCGCGGTCCGTATCCGGACCGCGGAAGGTCGAACCTCGGACCGCGGAAGGTTGAACCTTGGACCGACAAATATTGTATTGTATACCAAGTATACATTTTAAAATTTAGATAAGGTACACTGTACCTTTATTATTTGAAACAATGTTTTTGTCACGTAAAATCTACCTTAGTAAATACTATTACTATTTTTTTTTTACTAAATATTTTCCGTATATCCGCCAAGAGAAACTCCACAATTTCAAATACACCTTCGTCACCACATCTGACGCGCTGTCCGTGGACACGAACGTGGAATGCGCTCCCCGCCCAAGATAACTCCTTGAAGAGCATCTCCGCCAACAACTACTAGAGAACGCAGAGAGGCAGGGATCTGTATCCGCGGATTGGCTCTCATCATGGACAACAACAAAGAAAGATTCGGATAAGCTTTTGCTGCGCCTGGGCGAGCCCGTTTGTCACCTGGATTGTCTTTCCTGCTCAATGGGAGTACCGCAAAGTCACAACGAAACAGAAAATCTACGACGCTATGCTATGCTATGTGTGAGGTTGATGGCCACCGGTTTCGGTTGGTGTGATCGAAAAACAAAACGATTCTAATAGAGTACTCAGAAGGTCGGAAGCCTTTCACTCACCCAAGTGCGCTATTCGCATACCTGAACAGAAATGCCGTGAAACACCCGGGTGATAAGCGTGGATGCGATGGCAATCTCAATACTCAAGAGCGAAAGTCGTGAGTCGTGAGGTCGTGAATACTCATGAGGTTGTCGTATACGAAGATAGGGGAGAAACTCTAAGCTTCCTGAGGCCCCTTCGCACGATCAAACAAATGCAACGACATCTGGGGACATCCTGTTCCTACTTCGACTATCCAAACCAGCTCCGAAAGCGCACAGCAGAGTACAGCCACGGAAAGAGCCGCAGCCAACCAAACCAGTAGCCTTTGTGACTGCCTTCAACGCAGCAACAAAGACCTTACTCCGAATCTCATCCCATGCATCATCCCTCAGACGTCAAGGACGCCAAAGCAGTTTCACAGCAAAATAGAGCCGAACGAGAGCTGACATGAGACGGGTTGAACCGCCCGCTATGTCACGGCTTCGAAGCTGCGGAGTCATGCACTTAATGTCTTTATCTAATTTATAGCCGTGTGGCTGAGACCGACAAGACAAGTCAACCTTAAGATCTGCGAAAACATCATGCAGTCCTATAAGCTAGGAAGTAAAAATCTTTTAAAGGCAAAATCGAAGAGGATGAAGCAGCCACAATAATGTCACTTTCCGGGTCATCAAGGAAAGAGTGCAGAAAATGGCTTTGTAAGACTGAGCGAAAAGAGATGGATCGCACGGGAAGATCTTTTATGCGACATCTCCAATCGACCCAATTGTAGTTACTGCCCGATGCACTAAGATTATGCTGGGCGATAAAATCCTAGAGATGGCCAAGACCATCGAAGGAACTCAAACGTCAAAGTGGATTAGGAAAATGGGAGTTATCGAGAATACAGTGAGTCAATAGGAAAACCTGGTCAAAACCAGAGTGCGAACCATGGCTACTGCTCTGGTAAATGGTTCCAAAAAGAAAGATTCAGTCGCCTCAAGGTGGACGAAGATCTCATGAACCATTTGGAGCCATTGTTGCTAACATACTGCCAAATTGTTTAAATTGTCAAAGACTTCTCTTAAAATTGAAATAATTGATACTCAAAAGATGTATCTTTGCAAATGTATGAAACTGTATCCACTGAAGAATTTTGGGCCAAACACATCTCAAAAAATACGAAAATTGCAAAAAACTAGCTATCAATTTGGCTACAATGTTTAGTTCGACTTTCGTATCATCATCATCAACAGCTCACAAAACGTTTCCACTGCTGGGACTCGGGCTTTCTCACGCAAGGAGAGTGTTAAGGCCATAATCCACCACGCTGGCCCAGTGCGGGTTGGTGGATGACACATGACTTGGAGAGGTTTTAGGTACATGTCGGTTTCCTCACAATGTTTTCTTTAACCGTTTTATTATTTACCGCGGCATTACGCACATGACTTCGCAAAGGTAGTGGTGCGTGTGGGTTTGAATCCGGGGTCTCCGGATCGGCAGGTGCCGTTCTCCGACTAGACCAGACGTAACTTTCTTTCCGACTTCCGCAGTAAAAAATCTTCATCATCTTCATCATTCATCATCTTTCACAAAAAGTTAACTAATATTTTCGAGATCGACCGACGGACGCCCAATTACTCGTAGAAGACACACTTCGAAGTTTCTTCTCTTCTCGAGAACCAAACTATAAAGAATTGGCTCAAGAGGATCGGTGTAATTTATCGCATTGAATTTAGGTCTTGTTGTGTTGTCGACCGAACCGGTGAAGAAACCGACATGTACCTTGAATCTTTCGAAGTCATTTGTCATCCACCGACCCGCACTTGGCCAGCGTGGGAACATTTAGTGGGCTGTTTGTGCAATTATTACCACTAGTTTTTTTTCTGGACCTCATGAAAATTTTCGCTCATCATCCGGACCCCACCTAAAACTACTTGCCGACCCCTGGTTTAGAGGCTTGGAGAGCGATTTGTAATTACATCTAGCTAGGAGGACTCTTAGACATCGACTGAACTCCTGAGTCTCGACTACAACTTGTGAACATCGACGTCATCAACTAATAAGAGATTACTCAAATCGGTCCGATATTTCTCTCCAGATAGGTATATGAACTACGGTTCATAACGACCTGTCCTGATATATTGAATTAAAAAAAAAATTGTCGATCGGTCGCTCCGTTTCGAAATGAAAGTAAACACAAAAAACAAATAAAAAGACAACAGACACACTTTCGCATTTTAATAGTTATGGTATTCTCAGATAGGGAGATTCCGTAGATTTCGTTTGGTAAAAATAGTTAACTTGAGACCTGAGCCACAGATAAGAAAAATAGTTGCTTCGTCCTGAGCGTCCTGACGTTGTACGTGTACCTACTACCTACTGCGCTCCAGTCTCCAATTAACTCAAGTTATAGTAAAAGTCTCGTTTAGAGGGGATAAAAGAATATAGCTCACAACAATTAATTATTTAATTAAATTTGAAGTCATAGCTTTATTTTAAGTAGGTGACAAAATGGGGGCGTTAAAATATTATTTATTTTCAAATTGGGCAGAGACCGAATAAGTTTGGCAGCCCCTGGTACAGAGTAACGAGACGAGCAGGGACACAACACGCCTGCCCTCAGCAGCAGCGACACGCAGCTGTTGGAACACGACGAGCCAACATTACTATTACCTAGCACTGCGCTGCTCGGCGGTAGAACAACTGGCAAACGTGTGGTACTTCCCCAGTCCCCAGGCGGACTCTGCAAATACCCGAACAGTCCGTCGGGGGCGCGGGCGCGGTACTCACGTCCTTGTCCCAGTCGAGGCGGTAGGGGATCTCGTGCCCGAAGGGGAAGTCGAGGTGGCAGTTGAGCACCGCGAACCCGCCCACGGACGCGGCCAGCGCCTCCGCCTCCAGCGGGAGCAGCCCGCCGCC
The DNA here is from genome assembly GCA_017562165.1 of Ectropis grisescens. Lineage (NCBI taxonomy): Eukaryota > Metazoa > Arthropoda > Insecta > Lepidoptera > Geometridae > Ectropis > Ectropis grisescens. The sequence continues at coordinate 27,419,159 of CM029778.1, read as the reverse complement.
CGCGCCGCCCTCGGCCCCGCCCGGCCGCAGCGCCAGCGCCAGCGCCGCCGCCGCCAGCCAGCCCAGCATCGCGAGCCCGAGCCTGCCCTGCACCACGCGACACGCGACACTCGGCACTCGGCACGCGCGACCACACGACCGCGGCAGGCCGCAGGAAACGCGCTAATGCCCGCGACCCGCGGCCGGCGCCTCCTCCGCGACTCCGCGGAATGTCGGTCAAAGGCCAAACTAATCCCGACACATGCAGGCGCGCGCCGCCCGCGGGCCCGCGGCGAGTCGCGGCCGCGGTCACTGGGCAGCCTCGGGGACTAAGTACTGCACCTGCTCCACGACACGGGCCCGGCCGACGCCGCGCAGGCCCGCGCCCGCGCCCGCGCCCGCGCGTTCATTACTTCATTAGGACCGTTAGGTCGCCTGGATCGAATATAAGCAATCGTCGTAGTTCCGTTGTGTAAACATGCGTTCATTGTTGTTGACATATTCTCTTCTACATGCAGAATCAAAACTACAAACTATACTTCGCTGGGCTCTTGTAGCAATTGCTCCGGCTCTTTCAATTTACTCCTTTGCGTCAGATCCTACTGGCCGACCTTCAGGTCTCATGAACGAATGGAATTCGCTTACCGGTACTGCTCCTACAAAGAATGCGTAGTAGCCGTCTTAATTTCAGCTTTACAACGTCATCTTTCCATAGATACTGCCGCGGGAAACTTTCTGCATGTAGGTAAGTATTTCGTAAGTTGTGTCTAGTTTTAGTTCCAGGCACGGATTATCGTATTCCTGTCCTCAGTGAATAAAACATTCCGCACCCGCGTCCATGCCTGCGTCGATGTGGGCGCTCATGTACTTGGCTGAGGGTTCCCGTCCGACTTCCTGTTCTCGAAGTTGCAGTGGTAATGGTAAAGATATATTCCATTTAGGGTCGTTCCGTTAGTAGTGCAGCCGGTTTTCCTACATTCACAACGCAGCGCCATCTGTCGAGCCATCCTCGCTGTGGATTGAGAATCTTGTGTACTCTGTTAGCTGCAGTCCGTGGGCTGCGTGTTTCATCGGTAACAAGAGCCAGGACCTTTCCTCTTTCATCTAGTATGAGAGATTATTTTTTCAGGAGCTGAATATCATTTGTAAACAAGACATTGTTTTACGCAGCCCCTCAGTAGTACTCCCGCTGCCATCGGCTTGTATCCAGAGCTGACATTTTCAAATGATGGAAAGGATCGGTGATCAGCAAGGACCGATGCTATCACTTTGATTAAGGTGGGTGGTGTTGTCGTTCGCGTCAGTTTAAAGATAATACCTGCGTGCTACACGCTGTCAAAGTCGCAAATTAGCACGACGGACCGTTCCTCGAAATTGGTATCGCGCTAACTACATTGTGAACACAGATTTCTAAAACAAAAGGCAGATGGAACGTTCGGAACACAGATCCTAAGGTCCAGAAAGCAAATATCAAACGCCAAAGCAAATACAAACTCCAGTCAGTACAAAACGGACTTCCGTCTCGTACGGGAGTCCCGTGTGATTTTAAGTTTTATTTTAAGATTATGCCGTCTTATGTCTTGAAACATTACAAACATTGTTCCCAAAAATAAGAAAAGGAAAGAGGAATATCATTTCATAGGAAAGTTTGAATATCTTTACTGATATTTATATAATTTAGGCGATTTCATTTCGATTGATGAATAGAAACACAACACCTCAACGAAAATTGGTTAGTGTTGCTATACTAAATTGCAATTATTTTCCCTAAAGTTAAGGTAAAATATAGATAATATTTTTTTTAAGATACTCTTGGACCAAATTAGTTATGTAGATTGTATTATTCTATTTTAAACACTATTTTTGTAATCGTAATTTTTGAAGTTATACTTCTTAGGCGCGTTATGAAAAAATTATGAGAGTGAAATTTAAAGATGCGCGCGCACCTGTGACACAAAATTAACAGTATGAAGTTGTCTGCTTAAGGTGGTTCGATTTTCATACTAATCTATTTGACCATTCAGACGCGAAGACGCGCGACGTTGCCAGCTCGTGACATACGCGGGTAACGCGCTGTTGCCGCTCTTCTCTGTCAACTTTGCTCAGCTGGCTCAGCTCAAGAATCAAATAAATTATTGAAAGATTGGACAATGTATTGCCAGTATTTGAATGTTATATATTGGATAAATTTTCGGTGGCGATAAATTTAATAAAATAAAAGAAGTATAACTTCTCACGCGCGTACATAAGTACACGCACCCATTTTTTTTTAATTTAATGTGAATCGATGCCTAGCACAAATACACGTCATTACTAGTGTTTATAAAAATACTAATAGTGTTGATGAAAACTATAGTTATGAAGCAAGTTTTTAATACTTGTAAGTTGTAAGTAGGTATAGTAGAGCTTAAAAAAGTAGGCGAGTTCTTTTGAGAGATCTAATCGTTTTAATTAAACTCATGTTATCTGGTCGAGTCAGTACTGACATTGTCGAAGTTTTATACGGTGCTAATTTGTGCGTACATATTTACCCAAAAAAGATGTTGGGATCAGGCCAATCGCTGTTGGCACCACAAACACTGGCCTTGCTGCCAAGGTGGGTTGTAGGTATAAAACGTTGCTCTTTCGAGCTCCCTGTCCCAACAAACTTGATTTTGGTTCTCTGGGTGGACGTGAGACTGCTATTCATTCTGTCCTGACTTTCTTTGTCCAAAATTGAGGAGAGGGCTGTTAAAGGTGGACGTCAAAAACGCTTTTAATTTGGTTGATCGTGGATCCCCATTGTCCGAAGTGAAGAATAAAATTCTTGACCTCTACAATTTTCTTTGGCAATGTTATGGTGGACCCACAAAATAATCAAAACAATCCTATGCTATCTTCCGTTGGTTATCAACTTGGTGAACCTTCGGCCATGCGAACTTCGCCCTGGCCATTCGCTCTATCATTTAACGTCTCCAGTCTAATTTAAACATTTGGTACTTGGACGACGGAACTTTGGTTGGCGATGTGAATTATGTTCAACTGATTTACAAAAACTCTTAGACGGGTTTCGTTGGTTTGTATCAACATTTTTGAAAAGGTGAACTGCTCGTTTGCGACACGCGTCCAGACAAAGATTGGATACTAAACAAATTGAATGATCTTGCCCCCAACATCAAATCAGTTGACAAAAATTCTCTGCACCTCTGTGTTCACCGATATTAAATGAGTAGTTGCCACCTTTTGACAAGCATAATATTCAAAATTTCACAAGAAGCTCCGATAGAATACTCAAAATAAACACACACAATGACTTTTACTATTATTCGGCGTTGTCGTTTTATTCCGAATTTTATGTACAAATATTCGAATTGTTAGTTGCATGCAAAATCAAAATTCTTAACTTCATAGGATGGAAATAGGAATAACAAGAAATCCTTGAATAATAGGTGTAATAATAAATTATTTTAACATTATAATTAAAATATATGTGTTTATTATACGCGAAGATTTCCGATGCTAAGACAACAATAGTGGGATTTTTTTCTTAGGACTGGGAACATTACTCGCACACCAACATCAGTAATTTGACAACGTCGGTGAGAGCTGTCACGCATACATAACTAATTACTGGCCTCACAGTGTCGTTCACGAAGGTTTCATCTGTTAAGAAATCTGTGATTGTGAAATGCTGTCAGCGAAATCCGAACAGCTTGTCAGGAGCAGCCGCTGCTCGAACTGCTCAGCGAGGTGAGGCAGGGGTGTGATGGAGTAGTAACTGGCTGACTGTCGTCTATCTTTTCCAGGTTTTGGTAGTACTAAGTATGTACCTTGCAAGTGTTCCATATTGAGGGAAAATGTCTGGTTCGGAAAATACATTGAATATCGGCATCGATCTACTAGCAGCATTAGATATTCTGTTGTGGCCAGCTGGTTTCTTTAGACTTTTCAATACTTTTAGAAAATTACTTCTATAAGGGCAATAAAACTATCTCCTATCAATGGCCAGAGCCCAAAGGTCGAATGCGTTTTACGACTACTGAAGTCCTGCAAACAGCACGCAGGCGACGACACAAGCAGTGGCGGGCCTGTGGCCTGCAGCCTGTATAGATCATTTGTCAACAATTTTTTGAAAATTTGGCAGCTGGTAATTTAGATATTGGATTGACGACGACATGTCGTGGCCAATTTGTTGATCATGGGTGAAATAACCGGCATCCACAAAGGATCAAGCCGGAATTATAGAAAGGAATGACCTGCCAGAGTGTGTGCCATTCTTGATTCCTTAAATCTTGTAAGTGTTCATTCTGCCTCATTGTGTCAAGACATCGAGCAACTCGATCTTCCGCGCAAGCACGGAAGGGAGAGCCTTAGACAAAAAATTGGTTGTCTATAAAGTTGGTTTACAGACGATAGTTTAACGTGACAACGTCATCACAAAACATGATTGCATACAATAGAATCGAGTGGAATAAACAATTTTCGTACAAAAAATTAAACCGACTTCAAAACCACAAATAGGCACTCAAAAGCGAAAAATAAACTAAAATCATTATTATAAGCGCTACTCACTCATCTATTTGAAGTCGGTGCCAGTCAGGTCAAAAAGTTAGTAGATTGATGCTATGTAGGCACAGGTAAGTAGTATCTATCCTATACCTGTTAGATTTAGCTGGCACCGACTTCAAATAGATGAGTGAGTAGCGCTTATAATAATGATTTTAGTTTATTTTTCGCTTTTGAGTGCCTATTTGTGGTTTTGAAGTCGGTTTAATTTTTGTACGAAAATTGTTTATTTTACTCTTTTTAGTGTACAAGAACAAAATTAAAAATTTTGATCAAACCCTGACTACCTTGGATTTGTTATCTGTACAACATTCTACTAGTCAAGCCCTTTCATTTGATACCCATATAAAGGAGTTGTGAAAAGAAATGTATTTCGGCATTTTGTGGAAGCGGCCATTTTGGATTTGAATTTTTTCATAGTGAAAAGTATTCTACTAGTCAAGCTCTTTCGTTTGATACCCAAATTGAGGTAGTAATGAAAAATATAATATAATTCGCCAGTTTGTCGTGGTGGCGATTTTGGATTTGAAATTTGTTATAGTACATAGTACTCTACTAGTCAAGCCCTTTCATTTGATACCCAAATTGAGGTAGGTTGTGAAAATATTTTGTCCGCCATTTTGTGGAGGCGGCCATCTTGAATCGACATTAACCAGACATAGCTAAGAACATCTGCTATGGTATTAACCTTGAAATAAAAGAAACCGCATCGAAATCGGCCCATCTGTTTGAGTTCTACTACGGTGCCACAGCAGATAGACAGACACACAGACAGACATCGACGTCACTTATAACACCCCTTGTTTTGGTCGGGGTTTAAAAAACAAGTTTTATTAAAGCATTTACACAATTTTGTATTGACAGGGTCGAGATTCATAACTTTTGTGAAATCTACAACGTCATCCAGATACGCAATTTTTCAGTTTTTGGTTCATATTTCAAAAAACTACTTGACCGATTTCAAAAAGATTTATATGGGACCATTCGGGAAGCATACCCATCCGAACACAAAAAGAAATTTTAAAATCGGTTCAGAGGTTCTCGAGAAATCAGGTAACATACATAAAAAAAAAAAAAAAAATAAAAAAAAAAAAAAAAACATAGGGGTCGAATTGATAACCTCCTCCTTTTTTTGGAAGTCGGTTAACAACAACAAAATTAAAAAATTTGATTTACCCCCAACTACCACGGATTTGTAATCTGTACAACATTCTACTAGTCAACCCCGTTCATTAGTTCCATAGGATATGTAAGTCATAATCAGCTATCTGCTATTGAAAATCCCGTTAAAATCAGTAAAACTGTTTCAGAATTTAGCTGGAACGTACTGACAGACTTTTTGTTTAAAAAAAGTGCCATAGACATACTTTCCGCTGCATTTAGAGAAAACTTGGTATTACAAACAGACATTTCAATTTTGTTCATATAGACAGACTAGATGTCTCCCCGGCTTCGCCCTACATATATAGAACTCATCGGGATCCCGTACATATCCAACAGTGAAAGAATTTTTGAAATCGGTTCAGTAATTTCTGAGAATATCGCTTTCAAACAAAAAACCTCTTCAGCTACCTGCTACGCCACCTGTCGGAAATTAGTCGTACCAACTCATATTTAGAAACAAATTTGATTACCAAAGGTTCAATGACGCAATCTTAGACACATGCTGTCATATCAAAGCACGGTATATACGAAAACTCTCAAAAAGGTTTTTGTTACGTTTTTGTTGATTCATGCTCCGTTTCTATTGACGGTAGCGTTATGTTCTATAGCCTATAACCTTCGTCGATAAATGGACTATCCAATAGAAAAAGAATCTTTCAATTTGGACCAGTACTTCTGGAGATCCTAGCGTTCAAACAAACAAACAAACTCTTCAGCTTTATAACATTAGTATAGATAGGCTCTTCGCTACTGTTGCTAATACTACCTTTACCATAGAATAGATGCCTTTACTACAAAGTACAATCAGCCATTGGGTATTTGTAGGTAGTTCTGCAAAGAAAATGTTGATCAATAATTGTTAAAATTAATTTCTATATTATTTTAATGAAGACAATCTAAATCCAATAACTTGTACCTACCTCATTTTTTAAACTGGGGTTAAGCCGTAAAGTTTAAATATATTCATGAACAAGTTAAATAAACAGTAATCAAATTATCTATCAAATTATATGAATCACCATTATTTTTTTTTGTCAATCGTAACATAATCAATATTATTATTACTGCACTCGCCGACTGATGCTACTTTTTCAAATAATAAAAGAATAAACACTTGAAATTATACTAGTAATCGAATTTTTGAAATGCAAAAATAATTTACCCTAACGGGACAATGAGTCATGCTTTTTCGTGCATGCAGCCAGCGTTATTCGATTTATTAGACGTTGTCACGTCAAAAATGTTGTTCAAATCTTTCTGTCATTTCTTGCGGGAGGGAATTTGCACACTATTCCATACAAAACATACCTGTACCGACCCATTGCCGATCATACTCATACAGCCAAATGAGCCAAATCACTAACACATAAAAAATAAAGCACCATTCACAAATCCCGCCCTCACGCCACAGCATATTATAGAACTCCGTGGTCCACGCGGACTTGTACTTTGACAGAGGGGAAACGCTGTGTTTGCCTACTCCCTTCCGTGTTGTTCGCTGTGTCAAGAAGCTATTATCCTATTTGAAATGTTGATTTATTAACAGTTAATTTGAAATATTGTTTTATTAACAAATTGCTTCGGCAATAATCCCTGGCCGGGGAGGGAGCTTCTACTCGCGCTCTTCTCCCTTTTGAGCAGTGTGTGTGCAGGGGAAAGCGGCTGGAATACTTGGAAAAGTAACTCAGCTGATACTCTAATGTCTCTAATCGGTCCAGTAAAATGTATAAATCTTCGAGATGAGGGTCTTTCTCGAGCACTAATGAGCAGAGTGATCAGTGAACGGACAAGGGCCGCGATGTGGCCACAGAGGAGGAACCGCGGCTATCAGCGGCGTGCGTGAGAGAGATATGAGCTGTCCGCTTCAACCGTAGTATCGATCCCGATAAACACACAACGCGCACGGTGCTCGTGATGGATCGATGCCCGCCGCCACTCGCCACCACACGGAACACCTGCCCGACGTAAGCCTGTATGAAATTGTGCTAGCCCTTAGACAGCTCAAAAATGCAAAAGCGACGGGAGAGGATGGTATTATACAGTAGCATGACACAGTATCATATAAAGTAATGTTATTTCTGTGATATCTGTCGCAGAACCGATAACCATTGGAGGAGACGTGTTCTTGAGTTGAGACCGTGAATCGGCAAACGTAGTGTAGCACCCCTGAGACGAGCGCCGAGTGGCGAGCCATGGGAGAGGGCTATGTCTAGCATTGGATTACTAGAGGCTGATGACGAGAGCTCACCGCGCTACCTATAGCGAACCTTTATGACACTATTTTCATGAATTTTCGTAGCTGTAGCCTCAACTGCTGCTCTGGAAGATCGGTCTCGTAGTTGGAGAACACATAGGTTGGAATAACGTATTTTGGCTGGATCCCTCGGGGGTCGTCTAATAATGTTTTTGAGTCACTTTTTATCTGCCCTGCGAGAAGTTACTCAAACACCGGCGGTGAGCCGGCGCCGGCGCGGCGCGGCGGCGGTGGTCGCAGCGCCGGAGATGTCTTGTTAACGTCAGGCGCCGCTTTTCGGTTTATAAATCCAACGTACAAAAGAAAAATAAATACGTCATATGATTTAATCATATGACGACTATATAATATACCGACTATTCCCCCTTAGCAAGTCCCTCTTCACTAACGAGCCACTGCGGGCTAGTGTTCGCTCGTACTGTTTTAATCAAATTTGTTTTGTTTCTAGCTCTAACATCCCCGGGGGTACGACGGTACGGCACCCAGTCATTTTATTTGTTGGTGCCATCAGTACATATCTTTTAAATCATACTGTTCGCCACAGACTGTTCGCAGTCTGGGCCATAAACGTTTTTCCACACAAACCGTTTGATAAAAATTGTTCTGCCAGTAATGACGTTGCTACATTGTGAGCGCCATCTATCGCGAGTCAGCGTAATAGCTGAGTAACCGGCGCCTGCGCGCCGCGCGGGGCGTCCGCCAGACCGAGGTAGATGGCGCTGAAGCTCTAGGCAACAAAACAAGGCTACGAACAGGTAAGGAAAATAACAGCTACATTTTCCGCGCGCCGGCGCCGGGGCCGGGGCCGGCTGCGGAGCGCCCGGGTCACGCTCGCGAGGGACGCAGAACAAATAAACTCCATAGTTTCAGTAATACTTTATTTACGATAAATACAAAACATATTCTATAGAACGACCCTCCACATATTATTACATTCCGCCGCGCGCTCGGCGCGACCTTCACTTACAACTAGTTATTTTATTATTCTATATTAATTTACTATATATGATATAAAGAGTAACTTATGCGACACGTGTCGCTAGCGGCTTACACGTACATAATTTGGAACAGAGTGGGAATGCGGCGCGGGGCGGGGCGGGGCGCGGGGCGCGGGGCGGGCGGCGCGCTCAGCCCTGCATGACGAGGTGCACGAAGTTCTCGTAGTTGACGTTCCCCTGCGAGTCCTCCTGCCCCTGCAGCAGCTGCTCCACCTGCCGCGGTCACGTGGTGCACGCTCACTCACACACTCACAAGTGTCCTACAACCTCTACACACGAGCCCTAAAATCAGCGGAATTTACGTAGAGGGGAGTACATCGCACCATAAATCAATCATATGCTCCCCACTACTTTTGTGTAACTTCCTTTTATGATTTTAGGGCTTGTGTGTAGAGGGTTTAATAGTTATAGTAAAACCAAAGCAATCTCATTCAGACCGAGTTTGTCAATTAAGGTTTCGATTCCCACTCCCAGCAAATATTTGTGTAATGTTTTTTTTTATTATCATATTAAAGAGTGACGCCACGGCCGGGACCGGTGCCCGGTGGCGAGACACACACCTGCTCATAATAGTAGTGTCACGCAGCTCCTAGAACTTGAAGAGTTCAAATCATTATCTAACACTGCACTGTGCTCGTCACCTTGAGACATAAGATGTTTTACCTCTACATCCCTAGTAATTTCTTTGGACACATTGCCTTTCAAACCGGAGCACAAGTACTGTTGACATTGCTGCTTGGTGGTAGAATAACCAACACAGATGTGACACTGAATACAAATATTTTTCTGTACGTGTGTTGGTAAGTATAAATAACAGTGCCCTGCAGTTTTGCAGATACCGTTCCCGTTATTTTGCTGTGATAATAGCCTACGTGTTGTTCAAGATTTCACCCCAATCTGTTGAGACATTCCAACGTGATTGAGCAACAAACATCCAAACTTCCGAATTCATATTAGTAGAAGGATAAGTGTGTATTTACATTTATTTTATTTCAGCTATTTGAGTGGCATAGTACAAGCTTTGATTGCTTTGGGGCTAGATGGTGAAGTGCAATAAATGTCTAGTAACATTAGTCTATGTATGGGGGCTGGCCCGACGGCCGACGGCCGGCGCTCACCTCGTCGTCGCTGAGCTTCTCCCCGAGCGTGGAGAGCAGGTGGCGCAGCTCGGCGGAGGAGATGAACCCGTTCCCGTCCTTGTCGAAGTGCCGCAGCCCCTCGATGAAGTCGTTGGCCGTGTCGCCGCTGCGCGCCTTCGAGATGGCCTGCGGGCCGAGCGGGGCGGGGGAAGGGAAGACACGTTTTTAAAGTAAATAAATGTGATAAGTGTAGCCTTCACTTGCATATAAATACAATTCAATGAGCTACTAACATCATACTGTTCATTTTGATAGTTTGACACACTAAATTAACATAATAATCTTATGTGTCTACACCAGATCGCCGGTACAACTTGATGTAATATATAAAACACAAATGGCATACATTTTTGACAACACACACTACAGCTCATCACACTGTGAGGTAGCAAAACCATGCTCCAATATTGAAAGGAGATTGTCACAAGGATAACACAGTCTTGTCAAATTGCAGTATCAATCCAAGCTTGATCATCCCTGAGTAATAATATAATTAGGTTCTTACAAGCAGCTGAAGCAATTTTTATCAACAATATGTATGTGTTTGACGTCAGGTGAAAATGAGGTCAACAATAGAGTACACTTACACGTAATCAATTGAATTAATCACAATACAAGGAAACCCAGATTATTTCCATCGGGGAAGGTCGACTGTGGTTAAACTTTCCACAGTTGAGTGCTCAAAAAACATAAAGAGGGTAGCGCACCTGGTAGATGGGAAGGAAGACCTCAAAGGAGATCCTCTCGTCAGGCTTGAGGTGCAGCGTGCACTTCTTGACGTCGGACTCGGTGGGGTTCTGCCCGAGCGCGCGGAGCGCGTCCCCGATTTGCGCGACGTGGATCTTCCCGTCGCCGCGCGCGTCGAACAGCTGGAACGCCTCCTGGAACTCTAAGGGCGCGGCCGTGAGACCCGTGGGGAGGGGAGGCGGGGCTTTCGCGGGCCGGGGACTCACCCTCCACGGAGGTCAGCTGCAGCTTGGCCGGCGGCGCGTACGTGAACATGGCGCGGGCGAGGCGGGCGCACTGCGGCGCCGGCCGCCGCCGCCCGACCGGCCGCACCTGGCTTCGTTTAAAACACGCACCATATATGGAAACTAGGGCGCTTGTAACGCCACCGTTTTCGGTAAACGCGTTGATTGACGTGAGTCACTCGACGACCCCCGCTCCCTACGGCCGCGGGAGCGGCGCCCCTCTCCGTCTCAGTCGCCATCTTCGAGCCTTCACCGATGCACACGCTGCACTTTGTGCACCATGCATTATTTTTGCAACAAAAATGACGGGACTACGTGCTTCATACGAGTTAAATCTGTGACGAATACTGTTCGCCATGACTCACCTGCCAACTGGTCTTCGGAATATCCAGCCTAAAAATAAACAATCGGGTGTTTACATCGGAGTCTAGCAAAAAAAATGTTATATTCCAGTGTCGTCGACTCACCATAGTCTCAGCTCAAGCAAAAAATGTTATAAACAAACTTTAAACTAATTTCGTTGTTTTCGAAATCTGCTCAATGTTTCGCTTTTTTTAAATACCTATTTTGACACATTACACATTGACACATTGTATAAAACTGTTTGGATACTAGCCCTTTTAGCCGGATCGCTATAATGGTTATTATAGTTAAGGCCTCATATGCACGGGACCTTTTTTAACGTCCGTTCAAATAGAACAGATGCATTTTTTTAATTGCCGGCGTAATTGTTAGTCCGGCCAAATCCGACTGAATTCTCATCGATCAGGCTGGTTTATCAAACCGGGATGATTTTCGTTTTTCGGTTCAAAATGAACTGTTGGTAAGTTGATCAAGTGTAAGAATACAATTATTATATAGGTCAGTTATAAAAATGAAAAGTCACGAGTATTTAAATTTTGATTTCGGTCGTAAAATTAATATTTATTATTTTTAAGTTTAAAATGTTCACCAACATTGCGATTCTGAACCCAGTCGGATTGATCTCGACACGGAATATAATTTAATAATAATAATCAATATCATATCATATAATCAATATCAATCATCAGAAAATTAAAACCTCATTGGTTGGCAACTTGTTTGGCGATTTTTAAGTAAAAATGATCACTTGATTGTCATGTAATGCTTACAAAGAGTGAGAGAAAACGTGTTAAAATCCTTAAAAAATGTGTGCCGTAATACTTGAACGCTCCCTTTAACAAAAATAGACGAACTGAACATAGGAACCACAGTGACACGACAGTGATAGATGCGGACCATTATCCACTTGCTTCACTTTCGGCGACTCACGTTAACAATTTTGGCGGGAAAACGGGTGTCAAGTTACCTAAGTGCGTTTGTTTACGCTTCGGCATATGAAGTGCCACGTAACTTGTACCTGTTTACGCACATTATTTTCAAGAGCGTTTCAAGACGCTTCTGGCAGTATCGTTTGTTTAAATTAATGTGCTTGAAATGTAAACTACCAATTTTGACACTTGTGTCGGATTTTTTTCGAGTTCTCAAGTGTTCTAGAGCTATGACATGTTAAATAATAAGGATGACATAGTGATTTTATATTTTAAATTAATCGTATACCATCTAACAAACACGGAAAAACAAAAAAAAACTGCACTCGATAGCATAAACTGTTTTTTTTTTTTTAATTTCGATACCTTGGGTCCATTATCCCGCTAAATTTTTTTTTTTTTTTTTATTTATATTTTAAATTAATCGTATACCATCTAACAAACACGGAAAAAAAAAAAAAAAAAAAAAATTGCACTCGATAGCATAAACTGGATTTTTTTTTTTTTAATTTCGATACCTGGGGTCCATTATCCCGCAAATTTTTTTTTTTTTTTTTTTTTTAAATTCAACGTATTTTATACCTGAACCATTAAAACCAAATTATTGGGTAAACCTTTTCAAAAAAAAATAACAAAAAAAAAATGTTTCCCGTCAAATGCCCGACCGAGAGATGGCCAAGACCATCGAAGGGAACGGAAACGTCAAAGCAGATTGGGAAAATTGGGAGGTACCGAGAATACAGTGGGTCAACGGAGTTCCAGGATGTGGAAAAACAACATGGGTGATTAGACACTTCGACGTGGACAAGGACGCCATCATTACTACAACAACTGAGGCAGCAAAAGATCTAAGAGAAAAGCTATCGCACCGAATCGGAAACCTGGTCAAAACCAGAGTGCGAACCATGGCTTCTGCTCTGGTAAATGGTTTCGGTAGAGAAAGTTTCAGCCGCCTCATGGTGGACGAAGCTCTCATGAACCATTTTGGAGCCATTGTGATGGCTTCAAGGCTGTCTGGTGTTGGCGAAATTGTCCTTATTGGAGACGTCAATCAGTTGCCTTATATCGACAGGGAAAATCTCTTCGAAATGAGGTATCATCGCCCGAACCTGGTAACAAAGATCAGCCAGGAGTTGCTCTGCACACATCGAAACCCAATGGACGTCGCATATGCACTGAGGGAAATATACTCCGGTATGTACTCCTCAGCGCCCCGTATAAAGTCCCTAGAGCAGAGAAGATATAAGGGAGCGCAAATACCCAACACCCAACCAAACACCCTCTTCTTAGTTCACACTCAAGAGGAGAAGGAGACCCTGGCAAACCAGGGTTATGGGTCAGGCACTGGGTCACGCATCCTTACCATCCATGAAGCTCAGGGACTAACATACGAGTCGGTAATCGTAATCAAAACCAAGGCAAACATGAAGCTGCACGAGAGCGTGCCCCATGCGGTAGTTGCAATCTCACGGCACACGGGGACGTTCACATACTACGCTGACGACACCGACGACGCCATCGGTCGGTTCGTGCGGCGAGCGTGGGGTGCATCATCGAAGACCATCCGCGATTTCAACCTACAGATGGCCATCAGGGACAGAAATGCGGCCGTTGTGGAGGCTCTGGGCCGGGAGGAGGCAGCTTAGGCAAATGGCAAAAGGCAATTAGGCAAACACTCGATGTCGAGTCGATTACTAGCGGAATCCCAACTGGTAGTGATCGGCTCTACAGACGAGCACTAGAATTAGATTTTAAATGTACCCAAATCCCTTCTATTTTCCTCTTCTCCTTATCCAAGAAATGTGTAAAAAAAAAAAGATTATTGTAATGACAAAGATCACGGACCCCGGAGTCTGTGGAGTGGATAATTAAAAAAAAAAAAAAAAAAAAAAAATGCCCGACCGAAAAGTTTTTTTTGAAAATTTTTGTCATTCGGTGTAATAGTGTATCTCTCTACTTAGTCTGCGGGTGTAATATAGTTCCCAAAGTGTATCAAGTGGGTATCTAGGGCAAGGAAAAAAACTTGAGAGGTGTCAAGGGACACCCGGATGGAACGAAGTTCCTTTCGATTAATTAGTGAATTATTATTATTAATTTTTTTATTATTTACAAAAAACCTGTATACACTCAACAAAAATAATCGTCGCGACACCACACTGTTCAATGCGAAATAGAAATGAAAATATCTGGCTTGCTTTCTATAAGAGAGAGAGAGACAGACAGAGAAACATGCGACGCCGCACAGCTTACAATAGCAAAAAGTGTCGTGACAACTTTTCGTAAGATTTTTTTCCGTCTAGCCCCCTTTCACAACGCGCGATAAGGAATTTAGTTCCAATAAATTTGAAAAAAGACGGTGACAGCAGCCAGACATCAGTAGCAACAGCTGATTGTTTATTTTTGGCTTTAGCACACTAAGCGTTCCCGAGTACACCCGAACATTTATTTCATTTACGGGCGTGACGATGAGCTTCATTCACAGCCCACGAAAAATCTATGTGTGGTTAGACAAAAGAAGTGTTCACTTCAAAAATCAAATCGATTCTACCGTACGGGATAACTCCCGAACATCCAACCAAATAAATCAAGCCAGTTCATCCGTTCGGAAGCTGCGATGCCGCAAACACAAACACACACAGACATACATTGACAATCTTATACTACCCCTCTTCTTCTTCACTGGATTAGGTATTTTGGTACCGGGTTAATTAAGCCGGAATATCAGATTCGTTTTTCCGGATAGCAAACGCTATGGGACACATTACATAGGTATTTGGAATGAGGCTTTCTCCAGACGCAAAAAGACTTGTCAAAGATAGTACTAAATATTGCCAAGAGTGACACCACTGTTGGTTTTTGTGAAATTTCTCTAACAAAATAAAATAGTGGCGCCACCTACGGTGAAATTGGGAACTGTATTTTATAGGTCTTTTTACGTCTTGAAAACGCCCCATTAATCCGACGAAGGCGAGATGTGCGCTAATTAGGTTCAACGATTCACGTGTTTTACGCCGCTCGCCACCAGCCGGGTGAACCGTGAGATTTCTTTTTTACAACGGTTCACCTGTCAGATCTTTGGGTAACATGTCCGTCCGCGTTGTTAAATTATCAAATCGGACCGTTTAGATTACATAGGACCCTGGAACTTCTAGCTATTCTGAACCCAGTCGGATTGATCCGACACTGAATCTCATATCTCGGTCTTTGTCTTATCTGCTTGGAATGACAGAGACAAGGATTGTCATTCCGAATTTGAGCCGTTTGCATTGCGTTTAGAATCACTACCCAGATCCGACTCGGCATTTCTAGATGGATTCAGAGTTTACCCGAAGATTTCTTATCATTCCCTAGCGTGACGCTAGAATTGTAATTCAGAGCCTACAAAAATGTGTATGTGCTTCGCCAAAAGAAGTTTTCACTTCAATAAAGTGGTTGGCAACACTATTCACTGGCAGTTTTTACGAGTCACTTCCGTTATGTATTTTTCTTACAGTTTTAGCCTCACATTTTTTTCAGTTCATTTGCGCAACAGAATTCTTATCTCCTCCGAAGAATGCCATAAGGAACTATGTTCCAATAAAACGGTGAAAATATACGTCAACTCAAAGATTTCGATTTTTTTTGACATTCGATTTTTCTTCAACTTGATGTATCCTTAACAAATTGTTCCAATCAAATGAAATGTGAATGAACAAAGCAGTTGGAAAAGAATGAATGAAACACTAACTCTTGGAACAAAATGCTGAATCTAAAACTAAACTGGCGATGCTACTGCGAATAATTTGTTTTAGAAATATGTTTTTTAAAACATACAATTAATATACCGATAAAAATTTATGAAACCTAGATTGACAACGTTTTTTGTACCTAATGTTTTTACTATCCAAAAGCTAATATTTTACATTTCTATTTTTTTACACCAAGATGTCATAACTAAACAAGAAAAACTGCAATCTCTAATAATATTTTTGGACCAATTTTTTATTTTCGTTAGAAAACAGGTATAAATTATACATACCGAAAATTAAACAATGTATAGAATACATCCACGTGCGAACCATCGCCACTTCGCCACTCTCTGTCAGGGCTGCGTTTCATTTGGCAATGGGGGATATGGATATCAGGCACGTCTCAGCGTACTGGCTGTCCTTTACCCCGACACCACCGACACTGGTATCAGTACCGAAAATATCTGAAAACCGGTGCTGGTCGGGAATCATTTAATATTTTGTGTACGTGGCCGCAAAGTCATAAAGATCTTCGGGACGACTTTTAACGTCTCTACAGCTCAACGCTGAACACAGACTATGAAAATGAATAAGTCTCAATATTTTAGCTTTATTTTATTGACCGAACTTGGCAACACTCCTCAACATAACCGATCGCACCGCAGCAGCACCACCTTTTGTGAAGAGCGAAAGAAATAAAGATGGCTAAATGGTGTAATCCATTGATCTTCAGTAAGGTTAGTCTAATTTTCGTTGTTCCACCGCGCGACCTCAAATACGGTTCATTCTCATAGAAATTTATCGAAATATTCAGTTATCTCGGTCGCATAAGGCGTACAATCGACAATATTTTTCATCTCAGAAGGTGTTCGGCTTTCGCTTTGTTCGACGATCTCCACGTGCCTGCCGCCATTTGAGTTGCAAAAATCGGTAGATTTATGCGAATGCAACCGACAATCACCGATCAAAAGTAGCAAAGAGACTGTCGGTGAGCATCGGGACGCGAGATCTGCGGGCAAGTCGGGATCGGGCGGGCGATGGCCGGGCGCGGAGGGCTCGGCGTGGCTCGCTGACCGGCGCGCGTGTTGCAGGGTGGCCGCGGCGATGGACGCGGCCGCGGCGCCGCCCGAGCCGCCGGCCGCCGCCGCCGGCCCGGAGTTCGTCGAGGGCTGGGTCGTCGCGCAGCTCCTCGGTGAAGGAGCCTACGGAGAGTGAGTACCGACCGCCGGCGCCGCTTGCACCGCGGCCGAGCCCGGCGCCGTGCACGCAGCGCCACGCGACTGCATCGCTAGCTTGTCCCACTCCGCGAACCCCTTCCCAGAGATACTTCATAGGAACCAAGTTCTGTGTTATGAAGTTTGCCAGGGTCGCCCAGTTTACGAATTAGTTAATTATTCGCTTAGATATTTTTTTTGGTTTACTTCAATGGCATAATACCTCTAATAATAAATGGGTATAATAATGGATAGTTTATATTATTGTTGTGTGATTTGTTTGTCATTGTTTTTATTACCAAAGCAATCTCAACTCATTTATTTATGTAACCCATCTGTAGAAAAATCAACTATTTTACTTTGTTTCATAAGACTGTTTATATGTCCAAAGGAATTACAGATGAAGCTATTAACTTTGACCTTGAACACCTCAACTCCCATATAGGTATAAAGTTTGTTATAATACAGTAAAGTCAATAAGCTATAGTTATCATATATACGCAGCATTATTCTAAACAACTGAACTGATATTGTTTACCTTCTTCAATGAGAAACCCTTCTAGATTCTGCACCTCATCTGCCTGCTCGCTTGTGGCCTTAGAGCCTTTCTTTTTAGAACAATAAAAATAGTGACATAGATTAATGCCATGACTATTATTATAGAGGCAGTAATATTTTTTTAAAGATTTTTCCCTACACACTGGAGATAATATGTTTTATTTTTCTCAATTAACCTATGGTGTGGGGTTTCGTTGTCTACCTGTTAAAGAATGTTGTTAGTATTTATTTAAACTTAATTATAAGTACTAATGACAAATTTTAGTTACACTTATTATTTTGTGATAAAGATGAATAATAATAAAATAATGGCAAAATGTATGTGTCAATAATAATTGTCAATATCAATTATGGTAAAAAATCAATTAAACGGATTTCAAGAAGTCAAACATAAAACTATACATTAAATCATTTCCTTTGTGTGGACCAGCTTGGAAAAAATTGTGAAACAATTACATTTTCAGTAATAAATGGAAATTAGTCAAAAAACTAAATGGTGAACTTCCAGTCATACTCGGAAATTTGAGTAAAGTAGGTGACACTTGATGAATTGCTCAATTAATTTGATGACATTTCTGGGGACAAATAGAAGATATTCCAAAAAAATTTTTGAATGATTGAACTTTTTTATATTTTTTTTAAATTGAAACTTAGATTTAAGGTCCGAGACGCTATGAGTTGTTAAGCCATAGCCAACTGATGTAAAATTACAAACTGCACTTGGATTTATACAAGATTTAGATGAAGTGAAATACTGAGATACTTTGATAATTGTATAAATAACTATAGGCTTCCGAGCCAGGACAAACTTTTTGTGGGAGGTATTAATGTTTTATTTTGTGTCTGGGAGGTTCTATGTATCATTAGCTTGTATTTAGAATGATTCCAGCAGCGCCCTGCGCGCTCACCCGTGTAGTTTCCGTTTTGTTCTCACTATAAAAAGTAGCCATGTATCATCAGATCATCACGGACTATAATACAACTGTTCCAAATTTTTACAAGCTGTTCCAATGTGATTGAGCAACAAACATCAAAATGTGTTGGCTATTTGCTTGCTACAGGTTGTCGAGTGATACAAATATTGTTCAAGGAGCTCCCTCCACCCTGAGCGGTCGGGCACTTGGTCAGTTACTTAGTTTAGTTACAACTCCATTACCTGTAAAATAAACCTTCATAGATACAATCAAAGGTAAATAATTAAATGTCTAAAACGTCAGTAAGGAGATGAAAAGCCATACATAGAGGTGTGCTTATTATACCAGCTCAGCCGAGCTTCGACCGACTCCCTCGACTCCCTTCGGACTTTATTTGCGGTGACATGCGATATCAGCGGTCGAGGCAGAAGCTTATCTTCAATATTTTTGAGTTTGTATTATTAATAAGTTTACAAACAGTTTTGTGCTTTTCCGACTGACTAAAATACTGTTAAAATGAGCCACGTCCAAACCCTGCACTCCTTCCACTCGAACCATACAACGTTGAACTAAAATCAAAATACATTCAAATAATTGCATTACTTCCGAATATCAACAAGTTTTATAAATCGATGACCGATTTCAAAATCCCGCGGTTCAATCGCGTGCGAGAGAGCGCGGCGGAGTGTCGGGCGTGTAGCGGGCCGGTGGCGGGCCGGTAGCGGGCCGGTGGCGGGCCGGTAGCGGGCCGGTGGCGGGCCGGTAGCGGGCCGGTGGCGGGCCGGTAGCGGGCCGGTGGCGGGCCGGTAGCGAGCCGTGCGTGCTGTGGCAGGGTGCGGCTGCTGGTGCAGCGGCACACGGGCGCGTGCGTGGCGCTGAAGGCGGCGCGCGGCGCGGCGGCGGCGGGCGCGGCGCGCGAGGCGGCGCTGCAGCGCGCGCTGCGCCACCCGCACGTGCTGCGCTGCCTGGGCGCGCGCGCGCACCGCGGCCAGCACTACACCTTCCTGGAGTACGTGCCCGGCGGCGAGCTGTTCGACCGCATCGAGCCCGACCGCGGCGTGCGCGGCGGCCCGCGCGCCGCGCGCCGCCTGCTGGCGCAGCTGCTGGCGGGGCTACGCTACCTGCACGCGCGCGGCGTGGCGCACCGCGACATCAAGCCCGAGAACCTGCTGCTGGACGCGCGCGGCCGCCTCAAGATCTCGGACTTCGGGCTCGCCACGCTGTTCCGGCACGCGGGCCGCGAGCGCCTGCTGGCGCGCGTGTGCGGCACGCTGCCCTACGCCGCGCCCGAGGTGCTGACCGCGCCCGCGCGGCCCTACCGCGCGCCGCCCGCCGACCTGTGGGCCGCCGGCGTCGTGCTGCACGCCATGCTGGCCGGCGGTGAGTCCCGCCCCGCCCCGCCCCGCCCCGCCCCGCCGCCGCCCGCACCCGCGGCTCGTCTCTTTGGTATCCTAGCTGTAGGCGTGCTTCCGATCCCTAAAGTTACGGTACCGAAGTTACGAGCCGCGGCGCCGCCGCCGAGCCAGCGCCGAGCCAGCGCAGCCTCCCCCGAGCCAGCGCAGCCTCCCCCGAGCCAGCGCAGCCTCCCCCGAGCCAGCGCAGCCTCCCCCGAGCCAGCGCAGCCTCCCCGACACGCTCTGCGGACAGACCCAGCCCTTTCGATCGAGGCTGCTTTACCTGTCATGGATTAGTTTACTTAAGATTTGTCTCCACGAACCACAGCCTAGGGTAGGGCTTCACAATAGGGTAGCCCAGTGGGCCAAAAATAAACCATTCTAATTAGTCGGTCGGCTAGATCATGGACGAATATAGAACACGTATTTTTTGTCTTATTAAATTATTAAAAATCGACGAAGATATAGATAATCAAACATCCAAGACTCGGGACGTCACTTCTGGGTAAAAATTGTACCCACGAGTGACGTCACGAGAAACTTCTAAGCACTGTATTTTTGTCAGGTTTTGTTTGTGAAAGAGGAAAAAAACGTGTGCAATATGTTATAGCAATTGAACTGACGGACTAATACGTTTTTTTTTATGGATTGCACCCTATTTTGACGAGAACTTTCTGGAGTCGAAGTCACTCCTAATAATTCGCTGTAACTATAAAAAGTTTGATCGATATGCTAGTAGCACTTTAATGTTTTTGACGCCGCCGAAACTTGGGGCCGATATAACTGTTTTGGGCAGAGTGTTATAAACTTCCGGTCCCATAATGTGAGTCAACTTCCGTGACCTCATAAGAGTGTGGTATAACATCCAACTTGTCGGCATTGCGTATGTTGCGAGAATGTCTCTCTCCTCGCGTGTTGTACGATTCTAAATTATTTCTGGTATACAAGATAGCAGGTGACGTAAGTATACCAAGATCTTTGTAATGTGGATAGATTGAAACGAAGAAAGGAGGCGAGCGATCGTGGTACGATACTGAAGCCTGAAGCTTATCGCAGCGTGTTTAGTGTTGCAGCGCTCCGCCGGGGCGGGGGCGGGGGCGGGGGCGGGGCGTGACGAGTGCGGCGTGTTGCAGAACTGCCGTGGGAGCGCGCCGACGAGAGCTGCGCGCGGTACGCGGCCTGGGCGCGGGGCGAGGCGGCGGGCGCGGGCGGGGGCGCCGGCGCGGCGCTGCTGCGGCGCGTGCTGCACCCCGACCCCGCGCGCCGCGCCACGCTGCCGCAGATCCTCGCGCACCGGTTCCTGCGCCCGCCCGGTGAGTGCCCCGCGCGCCCCGCACCGCCCCGCACCCCGACCCCGCGCGCCGCGCCACGCTGCCGCAGATCCTCGCGCACCGGTTCCTGCGCCCGCCCGGTGAGTGCCCCGCACCGCCCCGCACCGCGGCCCCGGGCGCGGCGTGTCAGGTACTAGGTGACTCTGAGTGGGCGCGTCTCAGAGCCGCCCGGTGCCTCAGCACGCGGCGCCCCCCCGCCGCCCCGCCCGCCGCCGCCGCGCTCCGTCGAGGCGGGGCTCGGCGCTTTGGCGATTTAGCTCCATGACGTCCCACCGCTCATAAAGCTAGATTACCAAAGCACTGCGCCCGCGCACTTCATCGCGGAAGACTCATTGGCCGTTGGATGTTTATTTTTCTCCTCGGCTTCTCGCTACTAGCTATGTTCCACACAAAGGTAAGGCTAAAAATAATGTCAAGTTTCAGAGTTCAACCCGTTCCACACAGAAATGTAAATAATAAAGTACTAGAAACGCTATAACCCCCATCGCTTACAAAAGAACAAAACGCGTATCGACACAGTTCTCCCACCACCGGCACCGTCGCGTCGTCACTACCGCATACGCATTGTATTCAGACGTGGACCCACTCACACGCTGACTGGAGTACTATTATATACTGTATTAACAATGTCATCCATTAACGTTAGCTAAGTAAAACTGCGCCGCCACAGCGCGAACTCACGACCGCTACCTGCGGCCGGACCATGGAAGATTTGTGGTTATGACGATATCGTTAATTTTGCATCACATTGCTGTTTATGCTCGTACCACTCTAGATGTTAATCAATATGACGATAAAATCCATAATGTATAATTTATCATAGTAATTCATTGGGATCTATTTATTATATCAAAAATCACAATTACAATTTAAAAAAAAAATGCTGAAATGTAATCTCTTTATTGGTAGAATTGTAAGTTGTGGAAGTGCTTCCACAATTGGATTCTGCAAAACACAATTTTGAAAGCTGATTCACGTCTGCGCGTTTGAAGAAGACTGAACCACACCTCTGGCGGGCACTGGCCTGCCAGCTGCCGGTCAGCCGGTCACCTGTGCGGCGACACGGTCGTGCGGTGACACTTCTAGAACCTTATCATTTACATTTCTGTGGTTCTAAGCCTAATTTAAAAAACCAAATCCTCGATTCAAACATATTCTAATCGAATTTAGTGAATAATACCTGAGCAAAAACTAAAATATGTGATTTCTTTAAAGAATTTTAATGATTTAGGATGAATAAACATTCAAAATTTTACAACATACAGTTTTCTCTATTTCATAAAGAATACCCAACATTCTCGGTTCTCGATTCATCTATCTAAATCAGCCTTCCCCAAAGTGGACGATAACGCCCCCTTGTAGGCGCGGCAGGCCGATAGGGGGCGGTAAGAGACCCGAAAATAATTGGGAGCGTTGTGTAAAGGTTTGCGAGTTCATTGTGTACTACCTACTGGGTTCAGGTCTCAAGTTAACTATTGCGGGTTATTGTAAAAGTCTCGTTTAGAATTATGAATGTTTAATCTCCTCTAATATAGCTCACAATAATTAATTAATTTAATTTGTAGTTATATTGGTTTTTAAGTATATGAAAAAATGGGGGCACAGTTTTTTTTTTCTCAAAGCAGACAACTAAAAATAAGTTTGGGAACCCCTGATCTAGATCAAAGAGGTGCTATTGGATTTTAAATGAGCTGGTTTTCATTATTTATAATTACCTATAGAATATTTCTTAGTTCATCAATACTACGAGTATGCGAAACCGCCTGCATTTTGTACCAAATTTGTTTTACAGTAGACTATAGATCTAGAAACAAATTTTACTACTGTAAAACAAATTTTGATATAAAATCTGGTGTCAAGAGGGATATACCTAGGTACATTTTTGTGAAAACATCCTTGATTTATATTGTCATGTTCTAGTGAATTATTTACACCACTACTTTTTTACCTTCATATTTTCAAGGATTTGATACTGGCAGAACTCATCCAAATTAATTATTTAAATTTTTATAAGCTAGAAAGGGACTAATAAAAAAAAAAAAAACAGTTATAAGGTACTGTCGATAGAAGCGAAAACTTATCTCTTAGACACTCCTATCTTAAAAATGTTCGAGTAAACTTGGGACCATGGTCAACATGCTCGAGTAAACTCGGGACCATGGTCAACATGCTCGAGTAAACTCGGGACCATGGTCAACATGCTCGAGTAAACTCGGGACCATGGTCAACATGCTCGTGGCCACGCCCACCCGTTTCATGCGCGTAGTTTCCAAAGTGCCAGTCCCTATGACTGCCAATTTTTTACCTTCCTTCCACTCGACACCACCAAAACGACACCATCGGTGTTGTCGTATGGAATCACTAGTCCATACGACACCATAGACTAATAGTGAGGTTACCTACATACGAAGTTGTTGATATGCAAACTACAATTAAGTTCAAGCAGTTTCATTAATGAGGTATGTCATTTGATAAAGTTTATATTTATCTGTCACTCAAATGGTCATCTTGACATTGTTCATTGCAATTTGCATATTATTGTCTTTCCGTCCGAATATTTTAATTTTTCACAATGGACATGGATACTAATACTGACGACATAAAATACATAAAAACTAATGGCGGAACAGCACATCACTAGGGTGGTGTCGTATGGACTAGAGATTCCATACGACACCACGGATGGTGTCGTTTTGGTGGTGTCGAGTGGAAGGAAGGATTTTTTATCATTTAATTTTATTGTTTTTTGAGCTGGACGTGTTCAGTCACGACAGTAGAGGTGATAACACTATTAAAATGTTAATGTATTTACAAAAAAGTAGTGGCGTACATAATTGTATAGGACATGTCGTAGGATGATGATTTGATAAACCATTTTTATTTAACCATATATGTGTGTTTGACCAAACCTTAGACTTGAGAGTGTTTGCAAAAAAATCTGTGCGGAGGTCCAGTTACGTAT
This sequence comes from Ectropis grisescens, assembly GCA_017562165.1. NCBI lineage: Eukaryota > Metazoa > Arthropoda > Insecta > Lepidoptera > Geometridae > Ectropis > Ectropis grisescens. The sequence continues at coordinate 27,394,716 of CM029778.1, read as the reverse complement.
CGATAGGGTCGTGACTGTGCTTCCGATGGCGGCGAGCCCGCCGTGACGCGTGTGGTCCCGCAGAGCGCGCGGCGGCCGGGCGCGCGTGGCGCTCGCAGCCGGCGGGCGCGCGCGCGGGCGGCGCCGAGCTGTCGGCCGCCGACATGGACGCGCTCATCAGCCACTCGCAGCCCGCGGCCGCGGACGAGCTGCTGGCGGGGTCGCCGCGCGCCGGCGCGGGCGCGCTGGCGCGGCTGGCGCGCCGCATGACGCGCGTGTGGGTGGCGGGCGCGCCCGACGCGGCGCTGGCGGCGGCGGCGCGCGCGCTGGGCGCGCAGCGGCCGCGGCCGCGCCTGCTGACGCTGGAGTGCGCGGGCGGCGTGCAGGTGCGCGCGTGGGCGGCGCGCGCGGCGGGGGCCGCGGGGGCGGGCGCGGGGGGCGCGGGGGCGGGCGCGCGCACGCTGCTGGAGTTCCGCCGCGGCCGCGGCTGCGGGCTCGCCTTCAAGCGGCACTTCCTGCGCCTGCGCGAGACGCTGCGCCCGCTGGCGCCGCCCGGCGCCGACTCCGACGCGGACTGCATGGACGTGGACGAGGACGACGACGACGAGGAAGACGCCGCCTACCTCCCCGACTCGTGATTTTTCTGTTAATAAAGTATTTTTTCATTTTCATAATCTTGACTTTTATTCTATTGATGCCGAAGTCTCGGGAGTCGGTGCTCTATTCTATTGATGCCGAAGTCTCGGGAGTCGTGCTCTCTGCGACGATTTCTGCTACATATCGACGATCTGTTGAAACTATATGTTTGGGTGTACAGACGATAATACCGTTTTTTTTTTTTTAACTTTTATAGGTTTACACTTGACCGCCATCTCGCCTGATGTTAAGCGACGATGCGGTCTACGATGGACCGTGTTTACCTAGAAGAAACCGATTCACTCTCGATTTGAAGACACCAAGATTATAACCATCGGGACCGTTAGACATATGTAGTTACACGTCTAGCGCACGAGCCGGTGGACGACAAACCGCGCCACTGACGAATACGATCGAACTTTACTCTCGAGACAAGTCTTTGAATGGGACAATGGTCAACATGAGTATTTAAACTGACTCTTACTTTACGAACTGTGTTGGTACCTACCGATTATTATCTCTAGCTTTTGGGCATTACTTTGGCACTAAAGCTGAACTTGGGCTCTTCCATCGAGCAAGACTAAATTAGCTGCCAAAAACTAGATGTCTTCTCAGAGGTGCGAAGATCATTAGCAATGCCAGTACTTCTAGCCTCGTGTCGACAAAACCAACGTAGGTAGGTAGTGTATACTTCTAGTTTCGTGTGGACAACGGTACGCTACGTTGGTTTGTCGACACGAGGCTAGCAGTACTGGTATGCTAGCTTATTAACACTCGCTTGAAAAACTAATCTCGTCGCTCGAGCATTACCTCATAGAGCTTTCAAATTCAAGTTGAAGAACTGGCTGGTCGAACAAGCTTCGGTTTGATGATATGACCAAATTGTCTAATAGAAATTTGACTATGATTATTGAAACCATAAATATTATTATGTATTATGTACAATTATGAATATATAATTATTTACTTTACATATATTTTAAAATATTTGTTAATTAAACTGTTTTGTTTCAATTGAATTGTGACAATTTGTTTAGTAATAATTAATTACTGTATGTAATGGGAATTATTTTTGTGACGTGTAATGTAATGTAGGTATTTACATAAATACACGGGTAACTCACGTATAATGTAGTCAGTCCAGTCCGACTCAAGTTTCGATCGCGTCCGGCGATCTTTTTCAAGGAGAGTGCGCGCGCGGGTTCGTGCTAAACGAGCTGCGAACCCGCGCGCGCACTCTCGTTGAAAAAAAACGCCGGACGCGATCGAAACTTGAGTCGGACTGGACTGACTACATTATACGTGAGTTACCCGTGTATTTATGTAAAATGTGTAATAACCACGTTAGTTTTCATACTAGTAATGTAGGTATGTTCCCAATAAAGAATCTGAATCTCAGCATTATGTACCTACTCATGCTCATGATATAACAAATTCGCTCGTACTATCTGGCGTTCCTAATGCAGTGTGTAGCTGATCTGCATGGTGTAATGCCACCTTTCCCCTTTTCGTTATAGGACTCTCATTGCTCCAAAAAGCGCTATCGTTTCATAAATGGCTAACGAGAAAATTTGATTTAATTTTCGTAATAAGAACGTCTTTGCCTGAGTGGGGTTTTTCGCGATGATACAATCTTCAAAGGCGAGAGTGAACCGGTTTATTTTAAGTACCTAGGAAGGCGTAATCCATCATAGTTATAACAATAAATTCATTGGCACTCTTTGTACCGCCGCCTTGTCAGCATAATTAGGCGCGTTTTAGTTGGAAACTGTAGTTGCTGAACCCAAACCGCGGTCATGATGTAGATCCATCCGCCGACGTGCCTAGCTCCGTTCAAATCCGCTGGAGACAGAACTTCCTTCTTCGAATGCGCCTGCCGCTCCAGACAGCCTACAAGACATATGTATGTCCCTAAAATGACTCATGTTCACGAATAAACTTCTGGATTTGTCTCGTTTACCAAAACCATTGACAAGAAAAGATTATTTTGATATAGTACAGAGTAACGAGACGAGCAGGCCATGTGCCTGATGGTAAGCAACATCCCGCCACATAACACAGTGACACGCAGCCATTGGAAATCATTACCTAGCACTGCACCGCGTTCGTCACCCAGTGATCTAAGATATTATATCTCTAAGCCCTGTAATTTCTCTGGACACATTGCCCTTCAAACCGGAACACAGTAATGTTTGCACATTACTTCTTGGGGGTAGAATAACTGACGGACTTCGCTAAGAGTCCTACCACTACAAAAAAAAACTATTTTTTTTACTTTTATAGGTTTACACTTTACCGCCATTTCGCCTGATGTTACGAGTAAGTGCGCTCGATGCGGTCTACGATGGAGCGTGTTTACCTAGAAGAAACCGATTCACTCTCGATTTGAAGACATCAAGATTGTAACCATCGGGAAAAACCCACTCAGGAAACGTATTCCACAGCCTAGACGTTCTTATCACAAACGCAGAGTCGAATCTCTTGTTCGAGTCTTTGGAACGTCAACCATGAAACGATATCGCGGAAAAAGCCTCAGCCAATCTAACTGGCAGCCGAGGCACCAACACGGCGTTCGTGACTGCCTTCAACGCAGCAGCAAGGAGCGTACTCCGAATCACATCCCATTCATCACCCCCCTTGACGTCAAAGACCCCCAAAGCAGCTTCACAGCAACAAATGAGCCGAACGAGAGCCGACATGGGACAGGTGGAACCGCCCCGCTATGTCACGGCTTCGGAGCCGCGGAGCCATGCACGTAACGCCTTCATCGAATTCATAGCCACACTGAGCGCGACACGACAAGTCAACCTCAAGACCTGCGAAAACATCATGCAGTCCTATAGGCTAGGAAGTGAAAGCCTTTTAAAGGCGAAACTCGAGGAGGCCGAAGCAGCCATTTACAATAATGTCACATCCCGGGTCATCAAGGGAACCATGACAGGACAGTATATGGCAGCTTACAGTGCAGAAAATGGCTTCGTGACACTGAACGAGAGGGAGACAGAGCGCGCGGGAGTGCCTGTTTATGCGACACCACCAAACGACCCAATTGTAGTTACTGCCCGATGCACCAAGATTATGCTGGACGATAAGATCCTAGAGATGGCCAAGACCATCGAAGAGAACGGAAACGTCAAAGCAGGTTGGGAAAATTGGGAGGTACCGAGAATACAGTGGTTCAACGGAGTTCCAGGATGTGGAAAAACAACATGGGTGATTAGACACTTCGACGTGGACAAGGACGCCATCATCACTACAACAACTGAGGCAGCAAAAGATCTAAGAGAAAAGCTATCGCACCGAATCGGGAACCTGGTCAAAACCAGAGTGCGAACCATGGCTTCTGCTCTGGTAAATGGTTTCGGTAGAGAAAGTTTCAGTCGCCTCATGGTGGACGAAGCTCTCATGAACCATTTTGGAGCCATTGTGATGGCTTCAAGGCTGTCTGGTGTTGGTGAAATTGTCCTCATTGGAGACGTCAATCAGCCTTATATCGACAGGGAAAATCTCTTCGAAATGAGGTATCATCGCCCGAACCTGGTAACAAAGATCAGCCAGGAGTTGCTCTGCACACATCGAAACCCAATGGACGTCGCATATGCGCTGAGGGAAATATACTCCGGTATGTACTCCTCAGCGCCCCGTATAAAGTCCCTAGAGCAGAGAAGATATAAGGGAGCGCAAATACCCAACAACCTACCAAACACCCTCTTCTTAGTTCACACTCAAGAGGAGAAGGAGACCCTGACAAACCAGGGTTATGGGTCAGGCACCGGGTCACGCATCCTTACCATCCATGAAGCTCAGGGACTAACATACGAGTCGGTAATCGCAATCAAAACCAAGGCAAACATGAAGCTGCACGAGAGCGTACCCCATGCGGTTGTTGCAATCTCACGGCACACGGGGACCTTCACATACTACGCTGACGACACCGACGACGCCATCGGTCGGTTCGTGCGGCGAGCGTGGGCTGCATCACCAAAGACCATCCGAGATTTCAACCTACAGATGGCCATCAGGGACAGAAATGCGGCCGTTGTGGAGGCTCTGGGCCGGGAGGAGGCAGCTTAGGCAAATGGCAAAAGGCAATTAGGCAAACACTCGATGTCGAGTCGATTACTAGCGGAATCCCAGCCGGTAGTGATCGGCTCTACAGACGAGCACTAGAATTAGATTTTAAATGTACCCAACTCCCTTCTATTTTCCTCCTCTTCTCCTTATCCAAAATATGTGTAAAAAATAATCTATACTTATAATAAAACTGTAACGGTTCGAATTCTGTACATTGAAGATATTTTGAAAATTTTTTTTTTGGGGCACTCCATAGTCGATACTGATGGCGAAACTGCATTTTTTTTCTTTCATGTCTGTCTGTCTGTCTGTCTGTCTTTCTGTATAGGGATCACGCATCACGCCGAAACTACTGATTCAATTCAGCTGAAACTTGGCATGATTTTAGTTTATACTAAGGACATTGCTGTAGGCTACTTTTGACCTCCAAATTCTGATCGGTTTTCTTGCGGGAGGGAGTGAAAGTCAGAATGTGTATTTGGTTGTAACTCATGTTTGCGTTGTTTAATTTCATTAATTCTTTTTTTGTTAGAAAGAACACATTTTTTTTATTGTCCCGTCAAAATTTGAGCATTGTCGGTCTGGTGGTTCGGAAATTACACAAACATTAAATAATAACGACACGCGCGGCGCGTTCGGTACTTACTAACTTCTAAGTATTCTGTGTATCACAGACGATCCACAGAATATCTAGATTCTAGAAAGTGCCCACGTGATCGCGTCGCGTCGTATTGGATGACAAAATAATTGTCAAAAACATATTTTTGTGTGGAAAAACAAACATCATTCGGTTATAATCGACTTTAAACAAGGAGGATGTTCTCAATCGGGTTGCATGTGTTTTTATTTGGTTTTATTTTACGCGATAACTCTGCTAATTGTTAGTTGATTTTGATAATTCCTTTTTTGTTTGGTAGAAAATACTTCAGAGGTGATCTTAGATATCGAAAACAGGGAGGTAGTTTTTCAAATATCAACAAAAAACTAAAATCAACTTAGATTTATCTGTACGACATAGTTATACCTTCTTATAAAATTTAGTCGAATGACAGAATTAAATTACCTGTCATTGAAGTAGATTTTTGTATTTTGGAGAAAACATATCAGCATAATAAGTAGCAGCATAAACAACCCATTAAATGTTCCCACTGCTGGGCGTCGGGGCCTTCTCTCGCAAGTAGAGACAAGGCTATAATCCACCACGCTGGCCCAGTGTCGGTTGGTGGATGACATATGACTTAGAACTTAGATTATAGGTAGATTTCGGTTTCTTCAGGTGTTTTCCTTCACCGTTTTAATTACCGGCATTACGAACATGACTCTGAAAAGATAGTGGTGCGCGTGGTTTTGAACCCTGGGTCTCCGGATCGACAGTCGCCGTTCTCCCGACTAGGTCAGCTGTAACTTACTAGACCAGCCGTAACTTATTAGAAAACGTATTATTTCAATCCAAATACTGTTTAAAATTTAAAGGTAGTGTTCAACAAGCTTCGGTGACCGAAGCAGACCGTTGTTAGGGTTCCGTACACAAAGGGTAAAAACGGGACCCTATTACTGAGACTTCGCTATCCGTCCGTCCGTCCGTCCGTCTGTCACCAGGCTGTATCTCAAGAACGGTGACAGCTAGACAGTTGAAATTTTCGCAGATGATGTATTTCTATTGCCGCTTTAATCATGGCGGAACGTATCAAGTGAAAAAGTTGAAATTTGAAATAGAATTAGATTACAGTTTGAAAGAACACATAGGCTAAACATTACCTATATGCCTTTGTACTCTATGTATTACGTAACAAACATCCAAACAGTGACATTCATAATATTTACAGGACAACGTTGGAACGGCTAAACATATTTGGATGGAATTCAAAACACACGTAGTTTGAACTCAGAAATAGCAAATCGGTTACTTATAGGTTACTGTGACGTAGGAAAGACTAAGCAAATTTGGTAGAAAATTGAAACAGAAATAACTCAGTCTGAAATACCACATTTATGTATTTATTACCTATCAACCTGAAAAGAAGCATGGGCCCTAAGGAAACAAATATTGACTATCACGTCAAAACGGCACAATGACATGGGTTGACATACGAAACACATATAGTTTAAAGTCTAAAATTTCACAAGGGCTAATAAGTCTACATTTTCATTTAACTCCATATTAATATAAGCATATATTTTCGTCAGGAACTTGATGTGATGGTAAGGTAAAAGCCAAAAATGAAAAATATATGCACCCGTTTTGGCGTAGATAATATAGGTAATTTGCGTTCACAATCAAAATAACAAGCAACATAATATTCTCATTAGACGGCGCTAATGCCAGTTTAAATCTAAAAGCACTAAAGGCCATTTAAATCGATGTTTTGCTATTGTGGTATGTATTTTTTCTTGCATCACTAGGTGGCGTTACTGGTATTCTAAATTGTACTAATAAGTTTTTGCTGCTAAAAGGATTATGATGCCGAATTTGGATTCTTTCGTTCTTGATTTTTTTCTGTGTTACGTACAATTAAATTCATACATTAACATTTCACTAGGACTTGGCTTAGATTTACGGGTTCAACTTGCTTGAATATCATTAAAACTCAAAATTTTAATTATTTTGATTCCACACAGGCTTCGTTCAAAATTTTACGCGGGCGAAGTCGCGGGTAACAGCTAGAAAACAGCTTGCGGATAAAAAGAAATAGGTAAGTAGGTATCAGATCATGCACATTAGCTTCAGACTTTTCATAATGTATCCTATAAATATCCTACAAACTTAACACTTGCGGCTATGTTCGATACTACGAAACCTTACTTACCTAGTATGTTTGATTTTGTTTAAAAAAAAGAAAAATAAAGATGATAAAACGAAATAAATTTTTGTGTGGAAAAACAAATTCACTCAAACTCAAAGGTTTTTCAATGACTACTTATCCAAATATTTGACGTACGATACTTCCAATTAATGTATAAGTCAGTAACATCTGCTTACGCGAACGAAGTAGCGGGTTCAGCTAGTAATATATAATTTTAATGACAAAGATCACGGACCCCGGAGTCTGTGGAGTGGCTAATTTAAATAAAAAAAAAAAAAACGATATCGCTTTTTAGAGCTATGATCAGTACCTACGGCAGAAAAAAGGTAAGGCGCAATTACTCAATACTCAAATGTTTATTGCGTCATATGTACAACTAGCAGCCCGCCCCGGCTTCGCACGGGTATTGTGGAAAATAAGTATAAAACAAAATTATTAGAGTTACAAATTTTAACACACTCTTGGCAGACTTGCCATGCTTAGGACATACGACCAAAATAAATCAAACAATCCCAATCATCTGTTTATCATTTAAAACGCATATATTTTACCTACTTTACTTTATGAAAAAAAATGCGAGAGCCAGAATCTCAAGGTCCTGAGAGGAGCGAGCCAAGCGAGGCCAAGCGTAGACGCCGGCGACCTCCGTAGCGGAGCGTATGTCGAGTATGGAGAAGTGACACGCATGGCCATAGAGCTTCTGGCTCCGGGAGCCCACCCCGAGTTGAATCTCAGTGATAAGCCCTAATACTTCGATCAGGAATGTACGTTCGTGATCGAAGCCCTAATAGGACCAATTCTTCTTTGATCATTATGTTTTGGTATTGCTATGCTTCTCTCAATGTGTGCCTTTAAACATTATGCTAAGTTATGTTTATGCTATACATGGTATGCTATGGTAGCAAAAATTATGCGAAAACAGTTATGCGTTAGTTGTTATGGTATATTATCATTAGGCCTAAAAACGTTATGCCTACATGCACACGTTTTAGTTTTAGGCGTGTCTAGCGTCGTTTTTATTCCCCTTTTACTTGTAGGTACGCATCAAATCAAATCAGTAAATATTTAATGGTTGTAATTTTGTGTTAAAACTCCGCTAATGCCACCTACAACGTAGTTTAGGGTATCTTTTTACAAAAAAAATTGGTTTCTATTAGTTCTAAATACATGCTAAATAGTTACGGCTGATCTAGTCGGGAGAACGGCGGCAGCCGATCCGGAGCCCCGGGTTTAAATCCCACGTGCACCACTGTCTTTTCGGAGTCATGTGAGTAATGGTGCTACCTTAGGTGAAGGAAAACATCGTGAGGAAACCGCCATGTACTTAGAATCTTTTGAGGTCATGTGTCATCCTCCAACCCGTACTGGGCCAGCGTGGTGGATTATGGACTTGACTCTCTCCTTGCGAGAGAGGGCCCCGAGTCCCAGTAGTGGGAATATTTAGTGGGCTGCTTATTGTACCTATTGACACAGCTAGATGTCTGATCGTCACATCAACGTAGTCCTTAATGATCCGTTTTATTCTACTTTAGTAGGTAGGATAAAGGGGACCTTTGGGGATGAGCTATATCCCTCATAAGTTTCGGCTGGTCTAGTCGGCAGAACGGGGACTGCCGATCCAGAGCCCCCCAGCTCAAATTACACGCGCATCACTGTTTTTTCGAAGTAATGTGCTTAATGCCTCTAATTTAAAACGGTGAAAGAAAACATCGTGAGGAAACAGAAATGGAATAAAATTAATGTACCTAATACTATGTAGAAAGTGCGAGAAAACTTAAACAATAACAGTAAAGGTAGAATAAACTTATTTAAAAGCAGTTCGGAAAAACTTTTGATTGGAACATAAAAAGTGTTACGAAAAATGTTTAATATTTGATATTATCATTTGCGTCCACTACATAGCGAGCCGACCGCGCGAAGTATACGCGCGCCTTGCAAATTCATAGCTGCAAACACTTCTCTCCCGTGCCTCGGTGTCCAACGCGTCGCGCGCCGTATTTTGATAGGATTGATATTTTTAACTTCGTAATACCTTTTGAATGGAATGTCCGACTTCAATAATTCAAAAAGTAATCAATAGTTAATAAAAGATTCTTGAATAAGAAATAATTTATTTGGATAAGAATTCTTACAAATGTGTGGATAACATGATCTGAATTTGATAGACATTTTTATCTACTTTTAAAATGTAAAAAAGTAGTTGTAGTGACGTAACTACTGTAGTTAGACATATGGTATCGCGAGGTTTTTTGTAGATTTTAATACGCTCTATACTATTGTAGAACATTGTTTTGGTCTATCATTAGTACTTTCCGCAGCGTATGCGATGAAAGCCTTTTTATGTCTGTTTTTATTCCACCTTGCGTTGGTTTTAGTAAAATTTTCCGAGGATATCTAATTTTTTTTCGTGATTAATATAGCCTATGTTACTCAGTGATAATGTAGCTTTCTATTGGCAAAATAATTTTTGAAATCGGTCAAGTAGTTTTTGAGTTTATTCGTTGCATACAAAAATACAAATCTTTCCTCTTTATAATAATAGTATAGATACATGCATGTGTGGTTAAAGCTATTTGTGATTATTACATATGGCCCTATAAGGGCATGGCAACGGTGGCAACGGAACGTTCCATTTCCAAGTCGTCAAATTTGTCGTTAAAAAAGTCGTGTAGTTTATAGTAACATTTTTTTTCTAATATATTCTTTAATAATTTTATTTAGACATTCAATAAAATCGTAGATTTGTTTCAAGTCCTTTAGGTCATTTGCAGCGATATAATTAAATGAGAATGAACGAAGGTGAGGTATGCCATAATCTAAAGACAACATAATGTGGCGAAAGAAAATTGAATTGTCAGCGAACGTACACAACTCCTTGTTGCGACTGTGACTAAATCAGGAGACGTCACCTGGTTTTGCATCGCCATAGTAGAAGCGCGTTTGCCGCTTCTGTCGTTTTTAAGAGTTCGATGGTCATTTGGCAACTTATTATATATTTTTACAGCCATTGAGTGTGGGCCAGCGCTATGCATTTCTAACCGGGATTTAGGTTCTATAATTTTGTGCCTATATTGAGATTAGATCATACAGATCGGTTGCATACTCTCCGAAAAGGAAACTCCGAACTAAATAAAGGTTATCCAGGTTGAATAGACTACGAAGCGGCCGACAAAGAACATTTAATTTAGGGATGCAAAATAAAACTCGTAAGTGATGTTTTACTCATTTATACACAAGCCAGACATTATACCTAAAGTACGTACGTTATCAGTTTGTTGGTACCTACATAATTTTACAAAATGAGAAATATTTTTATCCTTAAATAGTCTTAAATAAATTATCTAAAAACCGCGCGGTGCTGAGCCGCGGAGCCCGCGCCGGCTCGGGCTCCCGCGCCGGCCCCGGGCTCCCGCGCCGGCTCGGGAGCCCGGGTCGGTACGTATCAATGTATTAAAGGCATACCCCGAGCAAATGACCTTGAGTATTTCTTACCTCATCGCACACCGCAAGAGAGAAACAGTAGGATTTCTCGATGTTTTACGCTCAAATTTTAGAATAAACTCTTGATAAAATCAGATTTTGGTCTTTTGAAAAAAATATTTCACCAAAATGTTCGTAATTGAATTCCCTATCCATTGGTGTAAGTACAAAATCCAAATAATGGCGGGTTTTACAAGAAACTGTAGAAATGTAATGAATTTTTTACCAGTTGATATTTGTTTTGGCTAATGAGTAGATAGCTCTAAAAACTGGACAAAACACTCGTTTTGCTGGGGGACGCACCTTAAGAGATATTTTTTACTTAAATTCTGTGAAACAAGACATAAAAAATAGCAAGGATCAATAGCAAGATGATCAACATGTTAGAATTTTTTGTTACATGACTATTTTTATATTATAATGTAAAGTTGTGAGGCACAGCACGACTCGACTCGGCTCGGCGCGGCACGGCTCGCCTCGGCGCGGCGCAGCACGGCTCGGCGCGGCACGGCTCGGCTCGGCGCGGCGCGGCGCGGCACAGCACAGCACAGCACGGCTCGCCTCGGCGCGGCACAGCACGGCACGGCGCGGCGTCTACGGCTAACATTCACTTAATACAACAGGCCGGCGGCGCGCGGCCGCTCGGCTCCGCTCCTCTATCTACAACGTTTTAGCTTTTTCTAATAAGTCGTTGATGAATTTCTGAAAAAGAAAAAAATGAGTTTTTAATACCAGACGTCAGAAGTGAAAACTGTGTGTCTGTCTGTGTGTGGTGCGCCAAAACAAGTTTTCACTTCAAAACTACACAACTGTAACCGGACGGGCGCGGGGGCGGGGCGGGGTCGCCGCACGCGGCCGCACCACATCACGTCGTGGCTGTGAATTGAGCTCGAGCATCGCTCGGCCCGTCTGCCGCCTGACGAAATCGGCTTTCGCTTTGCTATTGCGGTCTCTACCATTTCAAGCGGAAAGAAAAGAGAGTGAAATATCAAAAATCAAAGCTAAGACATTTGTCGTTCGGCGGTGGATCCCCGGGGATGAAAGAAACCTGTGGGTAAACTCGGGACCATTGGCCATCTAGAAATGCGTCAGCATTTCCCATTCTCCCGAGATAAAAAGCCTAATGGTATTCCAGACTATAATCGGAACTTCGTTCCTCACGGCGGCGGCGGCGCGCTTGGAGATGACAGAACATGACTATAACTGTGAGAAAAATATATAACGGAAGTGACGCGTAAAAACTGACGGTAACCAGTGTTGTTGCCAACTTTATTTTTCAGATGATCGTACCATAAATAATAATATTAAGCATTTTTTTGCACATTGTATTGCTTCTGTATTATCCGAAGGCACTTCGTTCCTCCCGGTGTCCCGGTGTCCCGTTGTCCCGGTGTCCCGGTGTCCCGTGACACCGCGTCTTTATTCCAAATCCCAACCCGACCCATTCAGACGTCACGACGTGAGAGCGCAACACGTGTCGAAATATACATATGCATTTATAATATTAGAAGGATTTTTGTTTGTTTACCTAAATTGGCGTTCAATGAAATGAAATTTATTCCATACAAAATAGAGTACCTACAATATTAAGATGTTAGAAGAAAATTATGGAATTATATTATAATTGTTAGGAGATAGATCATCCGATACTCACATTTACATCTCTGAGGGGTTTTTTCGCATCTGCCAACAATTTCTGCAACAAAAATGAATTTGATATAAATGAGAAAACGTTAGAGTTCGGTACGCAATATGTTTAGGTCGGAGGCTGGCCGAGGCGCCGCGGAGTCACGCCGGTGGGCGCGCCACGAATCCGCCGGGCGCCGGGCGCCGGGCGCGACCGTCCGCGCTGTAAATACATTTCCTCCGTGAAAAAATGGGGATGACATTTTCCCCTAACACCCCGAAGGTTTCCCGCATCGTGACAGCGATCGACAACGAGCCGCGAGTGACGCAGTAGTGCGGACGAGGCGCTTTAAATATTTACACACGAGCTAATAAGCCGGATAGTCGGCGCTTTTTACCGATCAATCGCCGAATAGTCGGCTTTACCCACTAGTCGTCGACTAATCGGAACATCCCTAATCATGAGACATTTTACATCAAAAACAAGGAATAGAAAATGAATGGTTTTAGGCATGGAATCGGCACTAAGAGAGGACGTTATTTGGACGGACTGACGACTGATGGTTCTATCCCACGAGCATTCCTCCGACTAGTGTTGAGGCGGAAATTATGTGTTCATCGGCGAATTACATGTCATAAAATAAGAAATTCATTGGAACTTAAAAAGGAAAAAGAAAACTTTAGATTCCATTCGTTTTCTCAGAACACTTTTCCAACAACAATGTGATGTATGAAAAAAAAGATATGTTGATTTTAAAAAGATTGTTTTCTTTTAAACGATTATTTATTATAATTTTGATATATTAATTCAGTCTAAAACAATATTACATGGAGAGTTTTTATTGCTATTTTAATAGTTGAAGTAATTACCGAAAATTCGTGATCCCGGTTTAAAAAAATTGAATACCGAAAACATCCCGGTTTTGTCAGAAGTCCATTACCGCCACGCCCTACTTCTGAGCCATGTTTATAAATCAGTCGCGTACAGAGTTGTCTCGTCTCGCAGCTCGCACGCAGACTCGGCCAGTTCCGGCCGGAACAGGCCGGGATTCGAAGTGGGCACAGCAACATACACCACATTCACAAGATGCGGCAGATTGTACAGAAGAATTAGGAGTGAATCGGCCTCTTTGCTTAGCGTTTTTGTGGACTATGAGAAGGCGTTTGAATCCGTCGAAATTTCTGAAGTCTCTCTGCTCTGGAGTCCCAGCAACGATGCCAAGTGGACTGGCGATAAATTGAGGTGATGCATTGTCTATATGACGTCACTAGGATGACGGCCCAAGTTCAAAACCAGTAGACGAAACATATTTGTCTGTATCGAGGCGTGAGACAAAGGAATGTAATTTCCCCGAAATAGTTTTCCAACGCGTCAGGATATATTTAAGACGCTGGATTGGTCTGGACGTGGCATCAACATTAAATAAACAAATAAACATCAATGGCAAGTACATCTCTCAACTACGATTTGCAGATGATTTCGTCATAATGGCTGAATCGCTGGAGAAAAGTGCTTATGGAACTGAGACGTGGTCCTTAACTGTGGGCCTCATAACGAAGCTCAAAGTCACACAGCGAGCTATGGAGACGACTATGCTCGGAGTCTCTTTGCGCGACAGAATCCGTAATGAGGATATTCGCAAAAGAACGAAAGTGGCCGACATAGCTCAAAGAGTAAGCAAACTGAAGTGGCAATGGGCAGGCCACATCGCTCGCAGAACTGACAACTGATGAGGAAGAAAAGTTCTCGAGTGGCGACCACGAACCGGAAGACGCAGTGTTGGACGGCCTCCCACTAGATGGACAGATGACCTCACAAAGGTCGCTGGAAACCGCTGGTTGCAGGTTGCGCAGGACCGTTCGTTGTGGAAATCTAGGGGGGCGGCCTATGTTCAGCAGTGGACGTGTTGCGGCTGATGATGATGTGCAACGAGTTCCGTGCTCCAGGACCGATGGCCACTAATGGAATTACTCTGGAGATTATCCGAATATCTAGAGCAGACACTCGCTAGGTTGGTGCTGGTGCGGGGTGTGGGTGTGGGGTGTCGGTGTGCGGGGTGCGGGTGCGGGGTGCGGGAGCGGCGAGCGGTTACCGCGAGGTGCGCGCGCCGCAGCTCGTCGGAGTCCATGTCCAGCAGCTCGTCGATGTCCACCTCCACCTCCTGCGCCGCGCCCGCCGCGCCCGCCGCGCCCCCCGCGCCCGCCTCCTGCGCACACATACAACATCATATTATACTACGAATACATTTTGCACTCCTGCTTACACCGACTAATCGAAAAGTACAATAAAAACATCACGTAACAAGAACTAGCGAAAACACATGGAAGCTGTCATTATTACAAATGAGTGCCGACTTACTCACGCAGGGTCAACATTTGAGGCATTGTAGCCCTTCACGCGTCCAAAAGCTTTTTTCATTCGCTGTGTCATACCTACTTTTTTAAATTAATTTTAGCCACTCCACAGACTCCGGGGTCCGTGACCTTTAACATTACAATTATATTATTTTTTACATATTTCTTGGATTAGAAGAAGGGGGTGTTGCAAACATTTTGAACCTAAGTCTAGTACTATAAGTCGGATTTCGTCTGTTGAGCCGATCACTACCGGTTGGGATTCCGATAGTAATCGACTCGACATCGTCTTTTGCCTAACCCGCTTCCTCCCGGCGCAGAGCCTCCACCACGGCCGCATTTCTGTCTTTGATGGCCATCTGTAAGTTGAATTCTCGGATAGTCTTTGGTGATGCAGCCCACGCTCGCCGCACGAACCGACCGATGGCGTCGTCGGTGTCGTCAGCGTAGTATGTGAAGGTCCCCGTGTGCCGTGAGATTGCGACGACCGCATGGGGCACGCGGCACGCTCTCGTGCAGCTTCATGTTTGCCTTGGTTTTAATTACGATTGTGTCGCGTACTGTTAAATACGTCATCGTACAACTGTAACCTCCGTCAGTTCATAATAACACGCGTGAGATTAGAAACCTGCGGGAGGTTAGTTCATAATAACTGCGTCAGCTCCCCGCAGGTTGACGCGCAGCCGGCGCCGGGCTGCGTGGCCGGGCGCCCGGCGCGGGAGGGCGCGCAGCCGGCGCCGGGCTGCGTGGCCGGGCGCCCGGCGCGGGAGGGCGCGCAGCCGGCGCCGGGCTGCGTGGCCGGCCGCCCGGCGCGGGAGGGCGCGCAGCCGGCGCCGGGCTGCGTGGCCGGCCGCCCGGCGCGGGAGGGCGCGCAGCCGGCGCCGGGCTGCGTGGCCGGCCGCCCGGCGCGGGAGGGCGCTGCCGTCACCTTTACACGGCGGCGGTGTGCGTGCGGCTCTTCGGCTCGGCGCTCCGCCCTACAGGTGCTGTGGTAGCGGGGGACGCCAGGGCCAGGGCTCCGGAGAGGTGAAAGAAGCGGGTCCTCTCGGAACCCGGTGCCTGACAATCCTCGTGGCGATCCGTCCGTTCAGACGGGAGATATCAGCGTAAAGTCGCCGGAAGAGAGGAACCCCCGGTGTGCCGCCGGAGTGATTGCGCGGAAAACACCGCGTAACACCTCCTGGAGGCACGTCCGAGGAAGGAGAAACCGCGGCTAACCATATTCGCAGTCGTGGAGGCGGACCTCTCACTGCCGACCACCTTAGTTAAGATTGTTAAGGCCAGGTAGTTCTGTCAAATTAGGCATTTAACGCTGTCTTGTTCTCGCGACCGTCACCGACCGCGGAATCGGTGCCACAGTGCAGAAATAACATTAAAATATTGGACCATGTAATTTAAACTAATTTTTTTGTTCAAGATTTGTTTATACTGTTTATACTAGTGATAACAATTTTGTGAATTGTGAAGTGAAACGAAGAAATATTAAATTTATCTATACTCGTAGATATGCAAAACTCAACCTTTTCTTTTTGGTCACACTATAATTTGAGAACGGATTTCCAATGTCATGCATCTTTTTAAAACGTTTCCTAATAATTCACAAGTTCGTCAAAAATTAAAAAAAATGTGCTAAAACAATGAAAGGCCAGTAAAAATAGAAGGTTTTTTGGTCAACTTTGCACTAAATTTCTAATCCTTCTAATCCAATTTTTTTCTATCAGGTAAAGATCACTTAGGGTAGGATTTCATGGAGCGGTTTCAAACCGCGCCAGCGCGCGGGCGCGAACCGCGACGGGCGACGATTTTTTTTCAAAACTCACGAGACCGCTCGTTGTAGCGGTTCGCGCCCGCGCGCGGGCGCGGTTTGAAACCCGCAACGTTCGCGGGCGAAAACCGCGCGGACGTGCGGTTGGAAGTCAGTAGCATAGCGTAGGGAGGGCGGTAGGAGCAGCCTGCTCGGGGCGGCACTTTTTAGGGGGGTGGCAAATTTTAGATTAAATAATAATATATTTATGGTCAGGTTTTTCTGCCAAGGTAGGCATTTACGCTGCCTCGCGCGCTCTGATGCCCTACTTTGTGCGGAATCGGTGCCACAGTGCAGAAATAACACTAAAATATGGAATAAATTGAACTAAGTACTAGGTTAAACTTAGTTTTAGTTCAAGATTTGTTTACAATTGTGATAAGAGATTTGTTTCTTTATAAACTAGGAAATATTTCTCTACACTCGTAGGTACACTAAAATTAACCTTTTCTTTTTTGACGCTTTAAGTTGAGACCGGCATTACCAATTCCATTCATTATTTAAAATGTTGCCTTATACTTCGTAGATTTGTCCAAAAAAAAAAAATTGTGCAGAAACTTAAGTAACGATACGGTTGCGTTAATGCCGATGATGGTGGATGAATATGATATGGTCTACGACGGCGCTTACTTCTCTAACAGAAACAAATTCACTCTCGACTCGAAAATCCAAAGGTTCGAACCATCACGAAAAACTCACTCTGGCAATGCGTTTCACAGCCTAAGTAGTCTTTCGTATTACAAAGATGGAGATAAAACTCTTTGTTAGATTCTTTAATCAATAATTAACGATGTTGATTTTTTCGAGAAACACGATAGAAAACCTTTAATTTAAAAAACCCGACTGCAAAAAATCAACACATAAAAACATTATGTACTATGTGATGATACTTTGGCGATTGACACTAATCTAAGAATATCTTAGTTATAAAAATCCAGGCGTTTGGAAGAATCGTGGAAATAAAGAAATTTAAAAACATACCAGATACACTCGAAAACCATAATTCTTCTTTCAGTCGGGTAAAATGGCAATAAAGGAAATAAATAATATTTTTATCGCAGCCGCAAATTAAAAAAGCTTATATTATCTGTAATCTGTACTTATATGTATCTTATTCCACAACTTGTTTTAATTTCTTATTCTATGACGATTTCTGAGAAACTTTTTCTTTGACTCCGACGATATTGACCAAGAACTTGTCAGAGTGAATCTCTACTCGTAGAGTCTTGCGGGAGGAAGCCACGAAATATTTTGCGATGAGGCGTAAGAGCAAGATTAAAGTCGAAGCGTTCGAAACAGACTCTGGAAATGATGGAAGAAGAAGAATCTATTTAAGCTGTGTGGCAAATTGTATAGAAGACCAATGAGTACAATCAGCCCCTTGACATAGCGTTTGTGGGCTATGAGAAAGCATGACGGATTACTCGGTGAAAGTCTGGTTGGTCATGGAATCCCTACAGCGATGCCAAATTGACTGCCGAGAAGCCGAGATATATCGAGGTAATGAGATATTTGTATAACGCCGCAACTATGACTGTTCAAGTTCGAAACTCGCTGGATTAGACTGGACGTGACATTTATAATTACGGCAACAGGCGTATCTCACCAAACGATATCGTCGTAATGGCCGAAATGCTGGGGGATCTACAAGAGATACTGAAGGGCCTTGTTTACGCCTCCCAACGCATCGGTCTCCAAACGAACCTATATAAAACCGTGCACCAGTTTAAAAGCGTGCTGTGAAACGAGCAATGGTTGGTGTTTTTCTGAGTGATCGTATACGAAACGAAGTCATCCGTCAGTGAACCAAAGTTATTGACATAGCTCAACGTATTAAAACAAGCGGAAGTTGACTGTGTCCTCGAGGTTAACCATAAGTTTAGCATGTTTCAGTAAAACTTGACATAACTGATGCGTTGGCAATGAAAAAGTCACTAAAATAAACACAGATTTTTTACCTTAACCTTAAATCATACAAAAATGTTCCGCCAGGCATTAAAACTCACTAGATCTAGTGACAAAGTCAAATTCATTTAGCCTCATTATTATATTACATTATTTATGATAACTAGTTCCCGAGATTTTCATGTGATGAAAAGTAGTCCATATGTAATCTATCTAATCTGCAATAAACTTATATTTAATTGCAGATAATAGATTACAAGCAAGCAAATACTTGATGTATTCGAGAGGTAGAAAACCCTATCCTATTTTACAGAATAGCCTACAAACACTAAAAAGTACAAAACATAAAATAAAAAACATAAAAGTTACTTTTAAAATAACTGACTTCAAAACCAAAAAAAGACATTCAAAAGCGAAAAGTAAATTAATAAGGGCAGCACTATTTTTGTTTCTCCCGCCCCTCAACCGACTGCCAGAACATTGACTTATATAAAGAAGGACCAGACCAACCGTACGAAAAAAACCACCGCATTGGCCTAAAACATTTTTAGGGCCAGTGTGACTCAGTTCACAGCGTTCAGTAGGCGGAAGGAAACGAGTATTTGGTGGGCATTAAAATGCATAATTGTGTTCTAAAAGGTTGTAAAAACTACGACACAAAAGTTACAAAGAAAGATGGGATATGGTATCATCAGTAAGTATTTAACCTTAATTTTCTTTTGTTGCTGTTTGTTAGATTAATAGGCATACATTTTTAAAGTGATATTATTTTTTCTACGGATTTCCACAAAATAACCGCCATTGAACGCGTGAAGTGGACGAAGTAGCCTTGTACAAACGTGATTTTTGTTGTCGAATTTAGTGCAAGTGATTTTGAATTTTGGGATTTAATAATAAAACAAAACGTAATCCGTCTTATTCCAAAACACGGACTAATTATAGTACTGGAATTAAGCCAGGTTTAAACCAAGTCTAAGTCTAAGCATTATTACAAAACGAAGTTTTTCTCTAAGCCGCGTACTATCTATGATCCTAAAGATTAACAGTCGAACCGCTAGTTTAACTATGAACTTACTTCGGATCTGTAATTTTAAGGTTAGGACAACACTTGTTTCTTCCATATTTAACAATTTGAACTCTCGCAATAGGGATGTTACACATTAATGTTAATTTTATGATAGTTTGCATTAATAGAATATCGAAAATCACATTATTATAATTTAATATTACGTAGTAAATTTATTATAAATGATTTTAAATCCTATATTTTTAATCTGTTGTCACGTGACTGGCTACACCGATATGAATTATTACGTCACTAGTCGCAAAATAAACTGTCAAAACTGATTAAACTGTTTACATTTCTGCTTTTTTTTTATAGTTTGCGATCTTAGCGACAACGATTTTGATTGTTTGTATTCAAGTAATGATAAGAAAACACATAACCTGAACATACAGTCATGAATCGCGACCAGTATTTTGCGACTAGTGACGTCATGTCAATCGTTAGTATTTCAAAATTAGTCTAATATTGTATATTAGTATATTTACTCATCGAAAATACTAATATTTTGAAATGAAATGTAATTTTTTACGGTAAACAAGGGTCAATCTTCAAAATAAAAGCAGTTCCAAAAATTTTTAATATTGTTGTATAACGTTGGGCTATCTCAGGCTTAACCTTGGACTAAGTAGTCTTTGGATAGTCTGAGTTTTGTAATAGGAACACATTTTAAACCTGGTCCTAAGTTTAACACCGTATCAAACCTGGATTAGTTAGTCCTGGTTTAAATCTGTACTACGAGTATCTTAGTTTTTTGGAATAAGACTGAATAGGTTTAATCTACACTTAGGTTTGAGTATATTACAAAGAGAAAATATTTGTAAATACTTTCGAATTTTTGTGTTTGCATTGAATAGGATTCGAAACTAATGAACCGATTTGAAAAAATCGTATTTAAATATTTGAGAAACTATTTTGAATACCTATACATATGTATATATTTATGTATATATTATAATATTTAGAGTTTTCACAGAAACTTGAAAGACATTTAACAGCTACATGATGCTTTTTGGCTGTTGGTGTGCACACGTATAGTAAAAATTTATTCTCGTATATTATTCCAATAGCAAATAAAAAAATTATGTATGAAATTACGTTTTTTTTTTGTACAATGTTATGCCGTCTTTTGTCGTCAACGCGGCACTCACGTAGTTCGTATGATTTACAGATCTTACTGTTTTTGCTTGTATTAAGAAGTTTTCTAAAAAATGTATAAGTAGGGCGCATCCTTCCTTTTGAAATCATTGGCTGCAGATGGCTACCGCGCCGCTGCGCGCGCAACCGCGCGGTCGCTACGCGGGCGCCGCGCGGCACCCGCGTAGCGACCGCGCGGTTGCGCGCGCAGCGGCGCGGTCGCCAAGCGGGCGCCGCGCGGCACCCGCGTGGTAGCGCGGGCGTAAACCGCCTCGTGAGTTTTGAATTCAATTTTTACATACAAATCTGCATCGTACAGAAGACGCGGGACCGCGCCCGCGCGCGGGCGCGGTTTGAAACCGCTCCATGAAATCCTACCCTTACTGAGCATAAAATTACAAAATGCTCACAGATGCAGGTAGAGCTTCAAACGCCAATTGAAAAAAACTGTTTTAGCCGATATTTTGGAAACTATATATTTTGACAATAATTGTAGAAAATAAAATTTTGCATCTTTTGTTGCTAGTAAACTTTTTTTGTAAAACTTACCGTTTACAATTTATAACCCATTTAATGATACGATTGCGATGATGCCGATAATAGTGGATGTAAATGATGTGGTCTACGATGGAACTTGTTTCTCTAATAGAAACAAGCACAGTGTACCTCGTAACCCCAAGGTTCGAACCTTCGACAAAAACCCACTCTGGCAATGCGTTTCACAGCTTAGTTGTTCTTATTACAAAAGTGGAGACCAAACTCTTCGTTCAACTCTTCAATCATGATGATGATCGGTGCTGTTTATTCGAGCAACGAGCAATATGATAGAATAACTTTAATTTAAAAACCCCGACTACAAAAAAATGTACACGTAAAAAAATATTACCTACTATCTAAGGACACTTTGGCGAGTCAGACTAGTCTTAGAATATCTTAGTTACCAAAATCCATCCAGCCGTTTGGAAGATATGTGGAAATAAAAGTTTTACAAACATAAAAGATACGCGCGAAAAACATAGCCCTTCTTCCATTCCGGTAAAAAGGGACATGTTTATGCTACTTGGCACAGAATTCAGATCTTATTATTTTTACATTGTTAAGTATCATCATACTTGACATAATAAATCGTAATCGGTAAGTTCGAAAAAAAAGTTTACTGGCAACAAAAGATGGGAAAATTTATTTTGTACAATAATAATAGGGTTTATAACTTTTTCAGAATATCAGCCAAAAAACGTTTTTTCGAGCTGGCGCTTGAAGCTCCACCTGGATTTGTTATTGTTTTGTGATTCTATGCTCAGGAAATGATTCTAAACCTTATATAAAAATACGAATCGGAAATTTAGTGCAGAGTTAAATTCTACGAGTAATTTTACTGCCTAAAAGGCTTCTTATCAAAGGTCGAGTGTCTAAATTTCTATGAACAATATTGACATTTTCATACAAAAAAAAAGTAAAAACAATAAATTTTGGTGGTGTCACAAACTTGGAAAAGAAATAAAAAAATAAAAATTCTAACAAAACCATACGTGTATAAGGGGAAAGGTGTTCAAAATTGTATTGAAGTTCCTAACATTTTTTTTCTAAACTGAATAGTTTGCGCGAAAGTCTCTTCCAAAGTGGTAAAATCTATATGTAAGGACTTTTCTTCCAAGTACTAAGTACCTTACTACCAAAGAATTTATCTAAATGGCATATAAATGCAAGTTATGTATCATTTATGATACCTAACTTGCATTTATATTAGGGGATTTACGCAGGGGATTTCTCCCCTCTCATTATTTCATTTTCCCGATCTCTGATTTAACGGACGAATATTTTACCGATACTTATCTATTTTCCATTGCATCCGCATTGAATTTTTTACTGATGTGGTATCGACGTCAGTTTTTTGAGACTCCTCTTTTGGTCTACAACATAAAGTATACAGCGTACTAATTAGTATCAGCGTCTATTTGCAATTCCAATGAAAACGGTATCAAAAATCAAGATCATAGCGTGCTTCACTAGTAATACCTACTAATATTGTTATACTGTGGCACTATGATCGTAATATTTAAAA
Organism: Ectropis grisescens; assembly: GCA_017562165.1. NCBI lineage: Eukaryota > Metazoa > Arthropoda > Insecta > Lepidoptera > Geometridae > Ectropis > Ectropis grisescens. The sequence continues at coordinate 27,371,791 of CM029778.1, read as the reverse complement.
TTTATCGGTTGTCAAAATTGCAAAATCAAGCACAGGCCCGTCGTCCGTGAGCGCCGAAACGCGACTGATCAGGCCTGCCGAACGGCGCGCTATATATATATGGTAGATATTAAAACATAGTGAATAACTGATACTTTTTTATCAAGTCAAACTCTGCGAATGCACCTATAACTTTTTAGTGGCTTTCGTTAAATACAAAAATTTAGTAAAAAAATTAATTAGTTTAGTCAATAAACTTGAAAAAACTTTTTGAAAAGGGGTAACTTAGGGATTTTTTTCTATCAAGTAAAATTCATTAAATCGTGTTACTGACTGCGAATTGCACTAGATTAAATCCTTAACTATTACATATATTTTTTTCAGAGTTTAATACACTATTTTAAAGGTCTTAAAGTTGTTTTAAAAATTCAAAATTACGGCCCACACGCCCTTAACAGTGAGAGGTCGTGGGAGGCTGCAGTCTCCTTCTGCGAGACAGCCATCTTGCGGAGGGAGACCGAGTAGCGAAGAGAAGGCGAATATTTTCGCTTCTCCGCGGAAGAAGCGGACAGGGAGGCGAGCCATTCGAGCTCGTACTCCGTCTCTACTCGGACTTGGAACCAAGGAGGCCGCCCCCCCGGGCGGCGCCAGCCTGCAATGGCGCCGGCGGTTTTTCCCTTTTTCCCCCCAACGTCCACAAAAAAAAAGGTTCATAAATTAACGTCGTTGGGTAATGTGACGGTATTTTCAATTTTACGTCGACATGTTTGTTTGTATACTTAGTAGAATCGGTAGGCAGTAGAGACCATCATAGACCGACATAGATCCCTTTTAGAATAAAACATTTGCTGGGTTAGTTTGTGAATATCGACTTGAAGATGGGCTACTAATCAATTGGCCGAGTTCACTCCGCTCTTCGGCCACGGCCGAATGGCATTGCGTGTGTCTCGTCGATCGGTCGCCGGCTCATACGCATAATGCCGATCCGGAAAATCACTTGCATACGGGTACAATGTACGTATTTAACTAGAGGTGTGTTAGGATGGCCGCTACTGCCTACCAAAACATCGCATGCAAATCTTTCATGTATAGCCGCTTTCATGTACACGCTGTGACGTACCGGCGCGGGCGCAGGCGCGGGCGCGGGCGCGGGCGCGGGCTCGTACAGCTTCTGCAGCTCGTCGTAGAGCCACATCTCGACGGCGAGCCGCTTGCGGATGAGCGCCATCTGGTGGCTGCCGTACTTCGCCGTCAGGAACTTCTCGCGGCGCTCCTTCACCTGCGCAGACGGGGGCGTGAGCGGGGCGCGCGGCGCGCGGCGGGGGGGGGACGGGCGCTCGCTACCTCGCCCTTGTCGCTGAAGTTGACGTGCAGGCCGGACTTGGCGGGCGAGCGCTCGGTGGGCGACAGCGCGGGCTGCGCGGGGCGCGCGGGGAAGGCCGCCGCCGCGCACTCCGCGCCGCACGCCGCGCCGCTCCTCTGCAACACACGAACGGAGGTGAGCCTGTCACGTCGCGGGATACGCAGCGTTACATAAGTACTATACTCGGAATTTTAATTCTATTTCAGATTTGACAATTTCAGTGTTGCAACGTTATGACAAGTACTAAATAGTGACGTTGCGAAATTATTCGATATGGAAATGAATATTTCCGGATCGATTCTTCTCGTTTATAATTTTACTCTCGTAAACTAAGTATATCAGGAAATTTCATATTTCTGAACCGATAATTTAGTTTTGACGATTAATTAACGATCTGAGACTTTTCTTTTATAATTGTGTGTGAAATAAATAAAAAAAATGTGATCTCGATTTTGAAATCGATTTTTGTGTTCATCACTACACTATTATATGTGGTATAATCATTTCACAAAAGACAGTAACTAATGTCAAATCTGGAATCGAATTAAAATTCCGAGTATAATCCTCCACTCGCTTTCTCGAGTCACAGTTAGAGATTTGAGAGCGTTGCGCGAGCGCGAACCGATCGAAGGAGCGTGTAAGTTTCGGTACTGTATGCGCGGAAGACAAGAGACCGCGCTCTTTTTCTTTACCAACAGGTGCGAGCATAACGAGATGAACTAAATGATTTTTTTTTAATTTTACAAAACATTTTGACGCGAGGACTCCAAGCTCCAACGCACAAGAACGAAAAACATCAACGAGGAAATGTGCGGAGCCGAGCCGCGCGCCCGCCTCCGACACCTGCTCGAGAGACGACCCCGTCTGAATATATTACACTAGTCTAGACGGGGGGAGCGTCACCCTCTCAAATAATAAAGTGTTCCCGGGAAGAGTGCAACATCCCCTGCACCTCCCCCTCCCCCACCCGCAGTCCGCGGGAGCAGCTAGGGTCAGGGACTGCGCCGCTACACGTCACACTTGCTCGGACAATGGATGTTTACACGACGCGGAAGAATACCTGCCGGCGCGACTAGCGCGACGTTTCTCTCAGGTGTCAGTAATATGCTAATTAGCGTAAGTATGTTAGGGTTAGGTTCTTTTGGGTCCTGCACCTTCAGCGCTAACTCAAAGGTCAGTTAGGAAGTCGAAGGGGCCCTTACAGCCAGTTACTACAGGTCAGTCTCTAAGAAAAAAAGAAAAAAACGCGCGCGCGCGCGCGGGGACGCTTTGTTCACTGCGGAGTGCGAGCGGCCTCGCGCGGGTGATGACCCTCGGCCGCGCCGCGGACTGTGACGCTGACGGCGGCCGAGTTGCTAATGGTTGCTTCATGGAGCTACCAGTGTGAGGCGGCGCCGCCCGCTCGTCTGGATTGCTATTTCCTATTTCAAATGCATTTCAAATTAATCATTACATCCTTCACACCACAGCTATTTTGATCACTGATTCTGGAATTGCTTCGCGATACTCAAATCTATAGTTTTATGAAACTAAATGATTATTATGATTGCATAAATATGTCCTGTGCTTATCATGTACTTTGAAGTATGACATTCGTTCAGCATGAATAGGTCTCGCTCAGCGGTCGCCGCGCCGGTGGCTCGCCCCCGGCGGCCGGCCGGCCGGTCGCTGGAATTGTAAGTTTCACTAGAATAAATAGACAAGTGACGTCATTCACACCGATTACCGAAATAGCGTCGTGCGCCACTACCGCGTAACGTATTAAATAGGTATGACGAATCCTTAATAATATCCTGCGAATAGTTCCCCCACATCGACGTTAAGTCCCGCAGCCGCCCCCCCCCCCCCACCCGCGCCTCCTTCCCTCGCGGAGTCAGCTCTTATATTTGTTGTCTGTTCGGTGCGTAGAAAATGACTCGAAAGATTAGGTACGTATTATTTGTCATGTGATGTCGTATCAAGGAACTTGACATAGTCCGGCGGCAGGGGGGCCGGCCGCGCCGGCCGCCCGCAGCCGGCCCGGGAGCGGAGCGCCCGCGGCCGGGCGCTGTGGCCGCAGGCGCGGTAGAGCTGCGGCGGTACGCGTTGACCCAATGTCCGGTAACGGCTTTAGTAACCGAGACTCAGGGTCGGGAAGATTACGCAAGTGCGCGGCCTTTCCTTTCCCGAGGTAAGGGAACCCTCGTCAAACAACGGTGGCGTTCAGCTGCCGGCGCGGCGCTCCGCCACGTGGCCGAGCCGCTGGACGCACAGCTCGCGTCTCGCGTCTCGTCGGAACCAGCCAGCTCGGCGCTCACGACATCCACGCGGCATTCATTAGACACGGACATGTGGCGCCGTGATATCTGCCGTCGGTACACAACAGCCGCTATCTCTCCGCAGCACCTGCGAGCGCCGGCCGGGCCCGGCCCCGCGCCGGGTAATTGTCCTCGTTATCAATGGAAAGCAGCTTATCGCGCGCGGCTGAGATTACACCTCCTCAGCTGTTCCACCGCTGCGCCGCATGAGTTACGTTTGTCGAGTCGTGACTATAACATAGTGGTAGGTATATGTATAACAGGTATATGTGTAGAGGTGTGCACCACCCACCTCACTAACTGCAGAACCGCGGCGGTCCCAGCCTCCAGTTTTGGAAGGGTCACCGGTACGCAGCCTTAGATTTTGGGGGTCATCAGTAGAAATACAATAAAATACTTTACTAGTAGGGCCCCACGATTTTGCCCGCGTAGTCGCAGTACAAGTTGTTTTACCGCATAAAAAAATAGTGTATGGACTATTAGATATTTTTAATTGAACTTATACGATTTTGTGAGGGTCATGTGCTCTGTGACGACCCCCCCCCCCCTTCGGACCGCGCATGCTGTGGAAACGAATTTAATGAAAACAGTATTGTTAGAATCCATTGACATGTATTGTGTATCACGGTACACGCAGACCATGCTTTTAACATTTTTAAATTGATCATAATTGATTGACTTGTGGATGATAGTATAGTTTAATTTTAAATCATTACACATAATGTATTTAGTGTCACGGTAGTCGTATCCAATTATTTATGTACCTATCTAGAAAAAACTTGGTCTGTTCAGTCAAGTTTTTGATAACATTATCTGGGGACAGTAGTGGTAGGTATGTGCAGTGCATAATATATCAACCAAAATATTTCACACAATGTTTTTTGTGCTGTAAAATTTCTCAAAGTTATGATGAATTATTTTAAATGTAACAACAGATTACGTTTGGTTGTAAACATTTGATGATCGCACTAATTATTAAAATGGCAATGACCAAATAAATATTACCATCCATTGTGGACCAGCCTATTTAGTATTTTATCCATTCTGGAGGTTTTCATCTATGTGTATTCGGAGTGACGACACCTGTCTGGCAACACTGAAGAGAAGCTTGCCAACCCTATCCTCTCTCTTGTGTCTTTGTATCAGCTGGTGCATTGTCATCAAGAACAAAAACTCTCTAATTTACATAGCATACCATTTGGTACCATTGACATCATCAAAAAAATAACAAGATTCTTAGTCTACTGTTTTTTCCCACTGTTCCATCCCAGCCTGTCTGATGGGCTTCACCTCACTGAGTGTAAATATTATAAGGGTATGCACTATACTGCACATAAAGATCTATTTAGCTAAAAAAAACTCTCTTTGTAGTGACAACGGAAAACTTTAAGTCACAAATTAAAAAACAATGTTATGCTTCATTTAAAATTAATTTATAAAAAATTCTGATAGAATTTAATGGTTCTTGGTATTCCATTCATTTTATTGAACATTTGTAGCTTTGCTCGACATTCCTTTTAGGTGTCCTAATTTTCCCAAAAAATATATACACAACTGCTATGTCTACACTATAAACATGGCTGCAGGAAAATACTGGAAAAGCACATTGAATGGAATGGAGGAACTATAGCCTGGGCTGGTTGGAGTAGAAGGGAAGTATCAAGCCACGCACAATGGCCCAATTGAGGGGCTAAGTGCGGAAAAGGCCCCGTCTAACTAACTAACAATGCCTACACTGTACCTAGCTAGACACAATTGGCGTTGTCGCTTCCTTGTTTCTGCATTGGTTTCAACAACGCAAGCAACAGAAGCAAGGCAGCAGCCCGGGCGCCGCAGCACTCACCGCTAGCATGAGTCGCCGGCGCTCGGCCGTCGCTGGGTCGGAGTCGCGGCGCGAGAGTACGGGCGCGAGCTTGCAGGTGTTTACGTGAGTGGGTGTGAAGAACAGTTCCGCTTAGAATGTGTCACTGTAGCGCTCATCTCGGCGCGCGGCGCGCCGTGCGGGCGGTCGGGGTCAGCGCCCCGGCTCGCTGCTCGCCCCCGAGCACTCGGCGGCGTCGCGCGGGTCGGCTGCCTCCGAGCCGACTCTCCAATGTTATCGACGAAAAGGCAAAGAGATACGCCGCGCCACACGCACGGAGACCTTCGAACTACACAGCGCGCACAGACACTTGAGACCCAAACGAACAACCTCACGCGAAGACAAACAGCGCAAACTGACAAGAACACAAGAAGTTTTTTTTTTTTTTTTTTTTTTTTAATTTATAACACAAGAAGTGACAACCAGTGTTTCCACTTTAATAATTTCCTTTCCACGGCTCAATTAAGATTTCCCCTTTTTCCCCCTCAAAAAATATTCTGTTTCAGTTTTGAAAGTTTTGAAGATTCAGAGATTAAAATTTTTATATTGCAACCAATCTCAATATTTAGCCTTTCATGCCTCATGCATCGAAAACCATATTATAAAAGTCTGAAGCGTATGAGGTTCATACAAGTACCTTTCTCGTACCTCGTAAGTAACACCCCAAAAAGAGTAGAAAAATAAACAAAAAATGTAGGACGGCACAATTATTCTATTTAATATTGAATCAATCAAACAGATTAAGAAACGATTTGTGTTTGTTATCAATTTCTTTTAAATGCAACAAACAGGCTCAAAAATTAAACAGTTGGATCAATCCTGTGCTTAAAATCGCACTTGAAAAGAACGGGAACAACATGCAATGGTGCGCCATTTTATTTTTGATACGGTAATTTCTGTGTATTACCATATAAAATAATAAGAAACATCGCCATATTGAAAACAAATTTGGAACTGATATCTGTATGGACTAATTATAGAAATTTTTTCCTCAATATGACAAATTTTTTGTATTTGTTTGATTAAGTTTTACCCATCATTTCACCTTTACATCTCTTTCCCCTTTTTATTCCCCTCAGGAACCTAATTTCCCCTCAAAAGGGGAATTTCCTCTCATTGTGGAAACACTGGTGACAACTGACAAACTGTAATGCTTTAGCAGTAGCCATGTGTCGTTACGGGTTTTTTCAGATAACGGAACGTAAACGTTACGCATTTCCAAATAGACGGTATCAAAACTATTTATTTTTCATAACCATTTATTTTCGTATTTCATCGTAACGAGATATGATTCAGTTTTCAATAACCGAACACGTTAAATATATCTATGCGTCTTTCTTCCTCACACTTATACTACTACGTATAAATCTCACTCGCTCTAACCCTGCGGTACAGTTATGGTCATAACTTCAAAATCACTACCGATTGCGTTGCACGCAAAGAACTATAGACTATGTTGCGCGATAAAGCAAGCAATAGTTGTCATGGAATTTTAAAGTGCATAACGATGTTATGGTTTTAACGTCAAAATCACTACTGATTGCGTTGCACGCAAAGAACTATAGACTATGTTGCGCGATAAAGCAAGCAATAGTTGTCATGGAATTTTTAAAGTGCATAACGATGTTATGGTTTTAACGTCAAAATCACTACTGATTGCGTTGCACGCAAAGAGCTATAGACTATGTTGCGCGATAAAGCGAGCAATGGTGGTTATAGAATTTTAAAAGCACATAACGATACTTGAAATAGTTGTAAGATTTTAACATACCGTGTTTTCGTTATGAAGTCATATAAATAGTTATACAGCGCTTTACGATATATAACGACCATAACTATTTAGCAGTAAGTAGTAAAGTTGCAATTAAACTCGCAGTTGGCAGCAGGGCTGCCGATACCTGATTTGCTAATTCCCCAAAATTTTAAGGAAAAAACCCCAAATTTGGGGAGAAATTCTAATTCCAATTCTCCACAAATTTCCTACTTATGGAATAACGATATATAAAACTTAGTTTTTTGACGTGACAACGTCTATTAAATCGATGAACGCCGGGTGCATGAATGAAAAAGTGTTTCGTTATGCCCCGGTACGCTCATTGTCCCGTTACACTCATTGTACGCTTGCGCCGCATCTATCAATGTTTTATTATGACGTTGTCACGTTAAACTACCGTCCTTAAACCAACCGACTTTACGGACAACCAGGCGCGTTCCCAGCCTCGAATTTTGGAGGGGTCACCAGTATGCAGCCTCAGGTTGGGGGGGGTCACAAGTAGAAATACAATAAATCGAGCAAAAAATACTTTACTAGTGGCCCCCCAAGATTTTACCCGCGTAGTTCCCGTTCTAGTTGTTTTCCCGCGTTAAAAAATAGGCTATGTACTATTAGATATTTTTAATTTTCATAGATTTTTAGTTTAACGTATAAGACTTTGGGGAAGGGGGTTCATGTCCCCTGTGACGCCCCTCGGACCGCGCATGCGGACAACAATATTTGTTTACTTCTTACTTGTCGTTAAGCTGAGTATCATACCGATTAGTTTAAACAAACAAAAACGTAAGTAAACTAAACAATCAAAGGTAACTAACACGATTTTTGGAGAAGAGATTATCTTATTTCACTAAATTATATTTAGCATAGAATCATGTGGTCCTTTTTAAGTAAATTAATTAGATAAAATTTTAACAATAATTGTCAGCACTTCACAAAATAAAATCTTAACCCATAATGTGTTATAAATTTACAATACGAGGGGTTACCCGTATAATCATTTTCATCCTGCTAATATTATAAATTCGAAAGTTTTAATGTTTGTTGCTCAATCATGTCGCAACACTTAAATTGATCGGGCTGAAATTTTTAATGTAGTTAGGCTATTGTCAGAAATAGAACATAGGTAGGCTATTTTTTATTCCGAAAAAATAACGGTGACGGTATAAAATATAAGCGTCGATGCTCGATGCGAGTTTGAAAAATACCCCATGTTTTTTGCATATAGCTAAGTACATTGGACCAACCACCAAACCTCACACTAAACCCCAATATGACTTGGATTTTCCCGTAATTTGTCTAATTCCCCGCATACTTGGCAGCGCTGGTAGGCAGGGCTTACTGCTTTTAATTCAGTTCTGCCAACGAAATATTGTGAAAAGGAACTAGAAGTGAATAAAATAAAATATGTGTGCTTAAGACCGCACGGCAGAAGTGAAAACTAAAAACATAAAAAAAAAACATTGTGGTCGACTTGATAACCTCCTCCTTTTTGGAAGTCGGTTGATAAGAAATGACAACATATTAAAAACCATTGAATAAAAATAATAATAGTTAAAAATGAAAAGGATTACATAATACATGGGGCCATGGGGCAAACTAAAAAGTTTTGCTGTTCTAGCTAAATCAGAACTAAGTATTTGAAATTTGAATATGATATTTTTTGAAACGTTGCAACCTATTAGTTATAATAATTTAATATAGGTAATTATTATAACCGCTACTCACTCATCTATATGAAGTCGGTGCCAGCCAAGTCTAACAGGTAGTAGATAGATACTACTTACCTATGCCTACTTACTTACTACCTCGTACATAGTATATCTACCTACTAACTTTTTAACTAGCCTGGCACCGACTTCATACGGATGAGTGAGTAGAGGTTATAATAATTACCTATATTAAATTATTTTTCGCTTTTGAGTGCCTATTTGTGGTGTTGAAGTCGGTTAAATTTTTTGTAAAAAATAGTTTATTTTTAATAAAGAGAGATGAAACGAGCAGTAATGTGCCTTATGGTAAACAGCACAGTGACTCGCAGCTATTGGAACATGAAGAGTCCAAATTATTACTTAGCACTGCACTGCGCTCGTCACCCAGAGATCTAAGATGGTAAGATGGTACTAGCAGTTCCTCGCGGTTTCACCCGCGTGGTTCCCAAGCCCGTAACATTTCCGGGATAATAAAAGAATAGTAAAAATAAACTATTTTTTACAAAAAATTTAACCGACTTCAACACCACAAATAGGCACTCAAAAGCGAAAAATAATGTAATATAGGTAATTATTATAACCTCTACTCACTCATCCGTATGAAGTCGGTGCCAGGCTAGTTAAAAAGTTAGTAGATATACTATGTACGAGGTAGTAAGTAAGTAGGCATAGGTAAGTAGTATCTATCTACTACCTGTTAGACTTGGCTGGCACCGACTTCATATAGATGAGTGAGTAGAGGTTATAATAATTACCTATATTAAATTATTTTTCGCTTTTGAGTGCCTATTTGTGGTGTTGAAGTCGGTTAAATTTTTTGTAAAAATAGTTTATTTTACCCTTTTTAGTGCTAACCAAGTTTTCACTAATGCATTTACACGATTTCGTGTTGAGATCTTAATACATGAATTAAACCCAAACACTGGGTAGTTCCTGTAAGCCGTTAAGAAATTCCCTTGACTGTCCTTTATCTTCATCATCAGACCACTAATGACAGTCACAACCCATCTATGTAAAAAGTTCTCATCAATACAAATTCATCGAGCCCAAACACAAGGTAACTACTATGTACCGTCGAGGAGTTCCTCGACCGTCTCCCGTTTCCTCATCAGATCGACTCCAGACCATCTTTAAACTATACTGCTTTAAAATGCTCAAGCAAAAACTTAACTAACGCACTAGTCATCTTTACAATTTTCGAAAGTTATCCTCGATTTCTCTAGGATACCATCATCAGATCCTGGTTTCCTTATCATGGTACCACCCTTGGAATATCTCCTTTACAACATAAAAAGAATCATTCAAATCGGTTCATAAACGACGAAGTTATCCGCGAACACACATAAAAAAAAAAAAAAAAAAAAGGAACATACATACGGTCGAATTGAGAAACCTCCTTTTTTTGAAGTCGGTTAAAAAAAACAATATTGGCGGGAAATCATTTGTCAATAAAGTTGCTTTTTATCACACATCAAAGTTGTACGTACCTACGCAAAGACAATAGAATTACCTAAGTTAGTCAAAAAGATTTTAGAGCGATGATTTTAAAAGTTCTCTTTTTCTCTCCGCAAGACTGTGCCGCTCTGCCGCTCGTCTTCAAAATGCTTTTGGGAGAGCAGCAGAGCAGCACCTTGTTTGAGCACCGTGAGGCGATGGTTTGCTGAATTTTTGAGAGAGGTCGAGTTTCTTTACATGGTGATTTTCATGAAAGGCGGCCTTCAACTGCCGTCAACGTAAATAATGTGGCTGCTGTTAAGCGGCTAATTGAAGGAAACCCGCGTATTACCTAAGACGCAATTCGAGGACTATTAGGGATTGGTATGAGCCAAATTCAGAAAATTTTACACGAAGAATTGCAAGTTCGGAAACTTTGTTGTCGTTGGATATCTCATGAACGTCAGTTCATGAGCACTGACGACATGCGCGGTCCGAGGGGGGGGGGGTCACGGGGGACATGACCCCCCCCCAAAATCGTATACGTCGAACAAAAAATCTAAGAAAATTAAAAATATCTAATAGTAGGTACATAGACTATTTTTTAACGCGGGAAAACAACTAGAACGGGAACTACGAGGGTAAAACCTTGGGAGACTACTAGTAAAGTATTTTTTTGCTCGATTTATTGTATGTCTACTTGTGACCCCCCCCAAAACCTGAGGCTGCGTACTGGTGACCCCCTCCAAAATTCGAGGCTGGGACCGCGCCTGACTGACGAACGAACTCGGAGCAGAAACGGGCTTACGTGGAATGGCGTTCACAGATGCTACTAGGTACTGAAGTACTACCAACGGGCATTCTAATGCTGTTGATGCTATGACATTGTCACAGGAGACGAAACGTAGCTTTATTGTTTTGAATCCGAAAAAAAATCTTGTGAATGGGTGTTTGAAAATGAGAACAGTTGGTAAAAAAATATCGCGTTTCTTTTCTCAGCTACGGGGCCCATCTCAGGTGCGGTCCCATCCTCGAATTTTGGAGGGGGTCACCAGTACGCAGCCTCACATTTTGGGGGTCATCAGTAGGAATAGAATAAATCGAGTACAAAACACTTGACTAGTAGCGCCCCAAGATATCCACGTAATAATTACCGTTCCAGTTGTTTTCCCGTGTTATAAATAGTCTATGTACCTACCTACTATTAGATTTTTTTTGTACTATATCGTATACGATTTGGGGGGGGGGGGTTCATGTCCCCTGTGACCCCCCCTCGGACCGCGCATGGCCCATCTGTACAATTCCACTTGATTCTATTATTCCACGGTATTCTACCATTTGTTTACTCAGGGTGTCAGCATAATTTCGCGAAAGACGACCAAAAAGCCGCAGTCTCCTACATCATGACAACGCTTTTTCACACACGGCCAACAAAACAAAGTCATTTTTAGCTTCCGAAAAAAGTACAACTCGTCACCCATCCTGCGCATAGCCCCGACCTAGCACCCTGTGATTTTTGTATTTTGAAAAGCAATAAACATACCTAATATGTTGGTTATAACTGGTAAATATTGATAGGGTGATGGCCCGCGTTCCGTACGAAAATTCGTGGTTTCAATATTCACCAGCGCCTTTTGCATTGAAAAGCGAAAGAGTGAAGGATGGTACATCGTTAACCTTCTTGTTGGTGGGGTGAACTCTTAAAAAACGACTAGTTTGCTTTTGTAGCGCTGTGCCTTCGCGGGAAACCAGCGGGGAAACTTACATGAATGGGAAGCCAACAGCGCGGCACCTCCGCGGCGGAGGCTCCGCCAGTAACATCCTGTTCGTAACCCGTGATAAACATTTCTCACACGCTACGTGTTACAGATTGTAGGTAACATTTTAGTCGAGTGTTATCTGTTTTATGATTATGACCATAAGATTGTAAAATATGTGTGAATTTATCAATCTAACAGCTGGCAGAAACTAATATCACATGAACACGGATCGAAATGTAAAGGAATTGATTTTGTTTCGATTAGCAAGAAGTCGTACGAAATATATTTATGTATTATGTAAGTCACGACATGATATCGTTGAGTAGAGGGATTTCCGAGAGCTCGATCGAAAAAATGGTGCGACTCGAGATTAGTTCCTGCGATGTCAGCAGTAAACATATCTAGTCATTGGAGTGTACGCGAGCGAGCCGCCGCCGCCGTCCCTGGGCGCCCGAAGCGGCTACTTCATAAATGCGCGAGGCTCCGCTCGTCGGGCGCTCCGCGGCTCCGGTGGCGGCGTGCTCGTCTGCTCGGCACACATTTGTCAATAAACGAGGACTGAACTACGGGAGCATCGCGTCAGCAGAGCAGGTGTACGGTTAGCGAGGTAGGTGGCGGAGTCGACGTCACGAGCGAAGAGGTGGGTCCACAGTGAGCACTGGCGCAGCGGCCCGGCGGCGCGCGGCGCCCGGGCTGGGGCGCGGTACTCACGCCACTCCGGAACTTGAAGAACAGCGACATGAGGCGGGCTGCGGCCGCCGCTCGCGCCACTGCCGCGCCGCGCCGCCGCGCCACCGCGCCGCGCCGCGCGCGTGCGCCCCGCGCGTGCGCCCCGCGCGTGCGCCGCGCGCGTGCGCCCCGCGCGCCGATCCCATTAGTGAGCGCGGCGGCCGGCGGCCTCTCCAGCACTCCACTCTCCACTGTACGCTCCAGCCAGCTGCGGGAAGGCGCGAAGAGCGAGGGGGATGGCATCGGTCCCGTCTCTCCGCACTCATCACCATGCGTCTAAGGATCGGTTATCTACTGCATTAACCAATATTCTTTTTAGCACGTTAACCTATCGGATCCCATAGAAACGACAAGGTTAACTGGTATGTGGGGATGCGCCATGAAGTTTACTAGGAAATCGAAAAGCCAAATTTGCATGAGACTTGAACGTCACCGCGCCAAACCAAAGCGTCAAAATCTAGACGAGCAGAGACTCGCGGTACACTTAACATCAAAGACTTCGAGTGCACCAAAAAATAATACGAAATCTATGCGTAACATCCTATGGTTTACATTCGATAACGACCTTTGACAGCAGCAACGGCTAATACGAGTGGGCTTAGAGAGTTAATAACTATAAGTATCTATACTAAGCGAGTGGGGTACTCGTATTAGCCGATCGAATACTAATCCGGGAGTTAATCGTCGAGCCTAATTTGACGCCTGAACGCAGGCGGGTCACCGCACCACAAACACGAGAGCACGACACGTGTAGTCAGTACCTATAGTACCGCGTAGTGATAGGGCTTCCTTGCCGGTGCCTGCGGGCTGCGGGCTGCGGGCTGCGGACGTGGCACGCCTGTCCTGCTGGCGGTGCACGTGTCACGTGTCTCATAGCACTAGACCTTGTAGATACTTTGTACTCAGGCTTGAACATTAAACAGAATGCTACTGCTACTATTAATTTCAAATATTGCATATTGCATTTAACGATATTATAGAGTAAGATCCCAGGGTCGCCAGACGGCACGTATTTTCTGATGGATGAAATGTGGGCGATTGAGTAGAGTTAGTACGTACCAAGAACACATGCTTACCCGCTAACTTGCTTAGACGGCCAATTTTGGGATTTGGGGCCCAGAAGGTGCATACAATTGGTTGTCGGTAAAGTTGGTTGGTTTACGGACGATAGTTTAACTTGACAACGTCCTAACAAAACATTGATAGATGCGGCACAAGCGTATAATGAGCGTAACGGGACGTATGTAACTCCTAAGAAATTCTCCGCAAAAAGGAGTCCGTCCCGACTGGGTCCTACTTTTCGAGGCGTAAGTACCTATCCATGCCGGTTACTGACCATCTTGAGGTTTTGGGCGTTTCTTTGTCATCGACGCTCAACTTTGGCTCTTATATCGAATCCAAAGCTAAATTAGCTGCTAAAAAACTAGGTGTCCTCTCAAAGGTGCGAAGATACTTCAGTTCTGAACAGTTCCTCACGCTATACCAAGCACAGATTCGCTCCTGTATGGAGTACTGTTCGCACCTTTAGGATGGATCGGCTAAGTATCAGCTGGGGACTCTGGAATCTATTGAGAGACGCGCCAAAAGACTCATAAGCAATGACACTCTTGTGCGTAAAAGACTTCAAAGTCTTGATCATCGCCGCAAAATTGCTAGCTTATCGGTTTTTTATCGGATACACTTCGGAGAGTGTGCAACTGATCTGCATGATCTAATTCCACCTTGCCCTTTCTTCTATCGGACTTCTCGTTCCACAAAAGGGCGACATTGTTTCATGGTTGATGTGCCAAAAACGCGAACGAAGAGATTTGACTCCACGTTTGTGATAAGAACGTCTAGGTTGTGGAATGCGTTGCCTGAGTGGGTTTTCCCCGATGGTTACAATCTTGGTGTCTTCAAATCGAGAGTGAATCGGTTTCTTCTAGGTAAGCACGCTCCATCGTAGATCGTATCATCGCTAAACATCAGGCGAGATGGTGGTCAAGTGCGAACCTATTATAGTTAAAAAAAAAAATATTGAATCAATAAATTTAGTTTAATTTTAACAATTGAATTCCAAAAATTGATTAACTACCTAGTGAATTGATCAACTATCTAACTATTCTTGTTATTTTCCGGTGACACATTTGACACATGTATTTGTATACTTATGTACGTGACGATTGCTTCCAGAAATGAATAAAATAAATACATAGTGTGTAATGGAAAGCTAGTATTTACACAATAAAGAAATATTTTAGTTTTATTATTTTGTGTCGACGTGTGGATTAAGACAGGTCGAGCGGACAGCGGAGTACGGGCGCATGCGCGGCGCGGAATCGAGGGCGGGTATCGAGCGGCGCGCGCCAGTCCTCGCGCGGCGCCGTGCGAGACGACGCGCCGCGCCCGCTGACAGCAGAGAGCGGCTAGCAGACAGCTGACAGCAGAGAGCGGCTAGCAGACAGCTGACAACAGAGAGCGGCCAGCAGACAGCTGACAACAGAGAGCGGCCAGCAGACAGCTGACAACAGAGAGCGGCCAGCTGACGGCAGACAGTGGCGAGCAGAATGCGGGCGGCGGCGCGCGCGTGGCTGTGCTGGGCGGCGCTGGCAGCGTCGGCGTCGGCGCGCGAGCTGGACCCGGCGGCGTGCGGCGCGCGCTTCGACGTGCAGCGCGACAAGATCATCCGCACCGAGGAGTCGCGCGACATGGGCGCGCGCTACCTGTCCGAGCTGGACGTGGGCGCGCGGCCCGAGTGCCTGCGCCTGTGCTGCGAGACCGACGCCTGCGACGTGTTCGTCTACGAAGAGAAGGTACGTGCCCTCGCCCGCCCCCGGCCCTGCTACGTGGCGTGCCCTCGCCCGCCCCCGGCCCTGCTACGTGGCGTGCCCTGGCGTGCCCCGTGGCGTGGCGCCCGCCCCGGCCCTGCTACGTGGCGTGCCTCGCCGCCCCGGCCCGCCGCCCCCGGCCCTGCTACGTGGCGTGCCCTCGCCCGCCCCGGCCCTGCTACGTGGCGTGCCCTCGCCCGCCCCGGCCCGCTACGTGGCGTGCCCTCGGCCCTGCTACGTGGCGTGCCCTCGCCCGCCCCCGGCCCTGCTACGTGGCGTGCCTGCCCTGCTACGTGGCGCCCTCGCCCGCCCCGGCCCTGCTACGTGGCGTGCCCTCGCCCGCCCCGGCCCTGCTACGTGGCGTGCCCTCGCCCGCCCCGGCCCTGCTACGTGGCGTGCCCTCGCCCGCCCCCGCCCTGCTACGTGGCGTGCCCTCGCCCGCCCCGGCCCTGCTACGTGGCGTGCCCTCGCCCGCCCCGGCCCTGCTACGTGGCGTGCCCTCGCCCGCCCCCGCCCTGCTACGTGGCGTGCCCTCGCCCGCCCCGGCCCTGCTACGTGGCGTGCCTCGCCCGCCCCCCTGGCCCTGCTACGTGTGCGCCCTACGTGGCCGCCCCGGCCCCTGCTACGTGGCGTGCCCTCGCCCGCCCCGGCCCTGCTACGTGGCGTGCCCTGCGCCCGCCCCGGCCCTACGTGGCGTGCCCTCGCCCGCCCCCGGCCCTGCTACGTGGCGTGCCCTCGCCCGCCCCCGGCCCTGCTACGTGGCGTGCCCTCGCCCGCCCCCGGCCCTGCTACGTGGCGCCCGCCCCGCCCGCCCCGGCCCGATACGTGGCGTGCCTCGCCCGCCCCGGCCCTGCGTGGCGTGGCCTGCCCCCGGCCCCGTGGCGTGCCCGCCCCCCCGGCCCTGCTACGTGGCGTGCCTCGCCCGCCCCCGGCCCTGCTACGTGGCCTCGCCTCGCCCGATACGTGGCCCCGGCCCCTGCCCTACGTGGCGTGCCCTCGCCCGCCCCGGCCCTGCTACGTGGCGTGCCCGCCCGCCCCGGCCCTGCTACGTGGCGCCTCGGGCCCTGCTACGTGGCGTGCCCTCGCCCGCCCCGGCCCTGATACGTGGCGTGCCTCGCCCGCCCCGGCCCTGCTACGTGGCGTGCCTCGCCCGCCCCCGGCCCCCTGCTACGGCGCGCCCGCCCGCCCCGGCCCTGCTACGTGGCGTGCCCTCGCCCGCCCCCGGCCCTGCTACGTGGCGTGCCCTCTGCCCTGCTACGTGGCGCCCTCGCCCGCCCCGGCCCTGATACGTGGCGTGCCCTCGCCCGCCCCGGCCCTGCTACGTGGCGTGCCCTCGCCCGCCCCCGGCCCTGATACGTGGCGTGCCCTCGCCCGCCCCCGGCCCCCGTGGCGTGCCTCGCCCGCCCCCGTGGCGTGCCCTCGCCCGCCCCGGCCCTGCTACGTGGCGTGCCTCGCCCGCCCCCGGCCCTGCTACGTGGCGTGCCTCGCCCGCCCCCGGCCCTGCTACGTGGCGTGCCCTCGCCCGCCCCGGCCCTGCTGCCTCGCCCGCCCCCCCCGCCCCCGCCCGCCCTGCTACGTGGCGTGCCCTCGCCCGCCCCGGCCCTGCTACGTGGCGTGCCTCGCCCGCCCCCGGCCCTGCTACGTGGCGTGCCCTCGCCCGCCCCCGGCCCTGCTACGTGGCGTGCCCTCGCCCGCCCCCGGCCCTGCTACGTGGCGTGCCCTCGCCCGCCCCCGGCCCTGCTACGTGGCGTGCCCTCGCTGCCCCCGGCCCTGCTACGTGGCGTGCCCTCGCCCGCCCCCGGCCCTGCTACGTGGCGTGCCCTCGCCCGCCCCCGGCCTTGCTGCGAGCCTGCGGGCGCATTCACCAGCCCGTCCGCGGACAGCTAGATCTTTGGCATGTGAAAGTTGCTGCGACCTCCGAAGGCTGGGGCCTGGTGTATAGATTCATTGGCTACTCGCTTCCTCGCCGGTCTGCGAACAAGCGTTGCCTCCGCGTGTCCGTGTTATCTTTATTAGATTATCATCGATTTGTGCTTAGTACCTGATTAGCATTAGCCACGATCGTTTGCGTACTTTGATGAGTGCTTTGTTGACAAACTTATTACTTTTATAGGTCTGATGTTACTGGTAATAATTCCGGATAGTTCTGTTTTATCGGCCACTCTGGCTTCATTAAATTTCCTGCATTTTATCGTTAATGTTGTGCAAAGTTCTCGAGCTCCAGGCATAGTCTCTACTGGAGCTTAAATAAAAGAAGTGGGTTCTGCCAAATCTTTTCTACTTACTTCTAGAATGTCCGTTTCTACTTCAGGAATGTTATTTAACGGTAATGCGCGGGTAAACCTTGGAAGTATTCTATGATTTACTGGTAATGCGTATTTATATTTTATATTTATAGAGGTATAATCTGTGGCGTATCAACCTTTCGGTTAGTTAGATCGTTGTGTGTGTATTTTCACAATTTATTGCCTCACAATGTTTTTGTGTAGTCATATACACTTCTGTTTTAGTTTCATCATACCTACATATCTTGTTGAAAGAACTCATGCTGATAATCCATTTCGCATTCCAATAGTCCAGCATGACCGGACCCGAGCTGCACGACAGTAGAAAGGGTGGTCCGCAGGTTGACCGACCGCGAGTGTGAGCCGAACCCACAGTACGGTGCGCTCGTGTGGAGGTCGCCGAGTTGACTCACCACGGGCGGAGGTGCCGGGTCGTCCCGAATAGTGGGGACTTACGGCTAGCGGTCGCCAAGTTGACCTGCCGCTGGTGGTGGTGAGGGACTGGTACTATTGGATTTGAAATTTAAGCCTAGAGTTCATATAATAAATTTAACATATGATGTAACCTCGGTAGTCGGGCTCTATCTACTTGAAACTTAGGCGAAGCGGCCGACGCGGCCAACCCGCCTGGTCTGTCCGCGCGAAACGTGACCCGGTGTGTGTGTGTCTGTGTGTGCGTGCCGTGACCCGGTGTGTGTGTGTCTGTGTGTGCGTGCCGTGACCCGGTGTGTGTGT
Organism: Ectropis grisescens; assembly: GCA_017562165.1. NCBI lineage: Eukaryota > Metazoa > Arthropoda > Insecta > Lepidoptera > Geometridae > Ectropis > Ectropis grisescens. The sequence continues at coordinate 27,353,058 of CM029778.1, read as the reverse complement.
GTGTGTGTGTGTGACCCGGTGTGTGTGTGTGTGCGTGCCGTGTGTGTGTGTGTCTGTGTGTGCCGTGACCCGGTGTGTGTGTGTCTGTGTGTGCGTGCCGTGACCCGGTGTGTGTGTGTCTGTGTGTGCGTGCCGTGACCCGGTGTGTGTGTGTCTGTGTGTGCGTGCCGTGACCCGGTGTGTGTGTGTCTGTGTGTGCGTGCCGTGACCCGGTGTGTGTGTGTCTGTGTGTGCGTGCCGTGACCCGTGTGTGTGTGTGTGTGTGTGTGCGTGTGTCGGTGTGTGTGTGCGTGCCGTGACCCGGTGTGTGTGTGTGTGTGTGCGTGCCGTGACCCGGTGTGTGTGTGTCTGTGTGTGTGTGCGTGACGGTGTGTGTGTGTGTGTGTGTGTGTGACCAGTGTGTGTGTGTGTGCGTGCCGTGACCCGGTGTGTGTGTGTCTGTGTGTGCGTGCCGTGACCCGGTGTGTGTGTGTCTGTGTGTGCGTGCCGTGACCCGGTGTGTGTGTGTCTGTGTGTGCCGTGACCTGGTGTGTGTGTGTGTGTGTGCGTGCGACCGTGACCCGGTGTGTGTGTCTGTGTGTGCGTGCCGTGACCCGGTGTGTGTGTCTGTGTGTGCGTGCCGTGACCCGGTGTGTGTGTGTCTGTGTGTGTGCCGTGACCCGTGTGTGTGTGTGTGTGTGTGTGCCGTGACCCGTGTGTGTGTGTCTGTGTGTGCGTGCCGTGACCCGGTGTGTGTGTGTCTGTGTGTGCGTGCCGTGACCCGGTGTGTGTGTGTGTCTGTGTGTGCGTGCCGTGACCCGGTGTGTGTGTGTCTGTGTGTGTGTGCCGTGACCCGGTGTGTGTGTGTGTGTGTGTGTGTGTGTGTGTGTGTGTGTGTGTGTGTGTGTGTGTGTGTGTGTGTGCGTGCCGTGACCCGTGTGTGTGTCTGTGTGTGCGTGCCGTGACCCGGTGTGTGTGTGTCTGTGTGTGCGTGCCGTGACCCGGTGTGTGTGTGCGCAGGGCGCGGGCAGCTGCTACCTGTTCAGCTGCGGGCCGCCGGAGGACTTCCGCTGCAAGTTCACCGCGCACTCCAACTTCAGCAGCGGCGTGCTGGCGCTCTCCCGCCGCCTGGCCGAGCTGCAGGACAGCGAGCTGCGCGCGCGCCAGCTGCACACCCTGCGGTACTCTCACTCGCTACCTCACCCACTCTCCCGCCGCCTGGCCGAGCTGCAGGACAGCGAGCTGCGCGCGCGCCAGCTGCACACCCTGCGGTACTCTCACTCGCCACCACACTCCACTCTCCCGCCGCCTGGCCGAGCTGCAGGACAGCGAGCTGCGCGCGCGCCAGCTGCACACCCTGCGGTACTCTCACTCGCTGCCACCTCACACTCCACTCTCCCGCCGCCTGGCCGAGCTGCAGGACAGCGAGCTGCGCGCGCGCCAGCTGCACACCCTGCGGTACTCTCACTCGCTACCTCACACTCCACTCTCCCGCCGCCTGGCCGAGCTGCAGGACAGCGAGCTGCGCGCGCGCCAGCTGCACACCCTGCGGTACTCTCACTCGCCACCACACACCCACTCTCCCGCCGCCTGGCCGAGCTGCAGGACAGCGAGCTGCGCGCGCGCCAGCTGCACACCCTGCGGTACTCTCACCGCTACCTCACCCACCTCCCGCCGCCTGGCCGAGCTGCAGGACAGCGAGCTGCGCGCGCGCCAGCTGCACACCCTGCGGTACTCTCACTCGCTACCTCACACTCCACTCTCCCGCCGCCTGGCCGAGCTGCAGGACAGCGAGCTGCGCGCGCGCCAGCTGCACACCCTGCGGTACTCTCACTCGCCACCTCACACTCCACTCTCCCGCCGCCTGGCCGTATAGATAGACTGTACTCCCACTCAGCACTTCACACTCCAATCTCCCGACCCCGGCCCGACAGAACCGCTTTCAGAACGCTTTCATTTATGGCAATATCTTCCTCAGCAATGTCCAGAAGGATCCACATTAAGATGCAGCTCCGGGTATTAAGGGATGGTGTACCGGATTAATCTATCATCAAATCATACCATTGGACAATCTCGCTTCTCTTTCAACAAGTGTTTTTAAAGAAGCCCCCTCGTGTTGCAGCGCCAGCGCGGGCGCCGGCGCCGCTAGCCCCGCGCCGGCGGCGACGCGCGCGCCGACGTCGCCGCCGCCGACCCCCGCGCCCCGCACCGCGCCGCCGCCGCCCCCGCCGCCGCCTGCGCCCTCCACCGACGCGCCTGCGCACCACGCGCCTAGTACGTATACAACACTGGCCGTTCCTGAGAGTTGAATTCCATACAATGCAGACTTGTATTTTAGGATTACAATCTGCCGCCCGGATGGTGATTGTGGTATACACTGATTTGAATTTCCCTTTTGAACAGCCCTTCTCCGATTTCATTCACAATTTTTTGTTAAATCCGAGAGGCTTGCGTCTATTTGTCTGTGGCGAGAATAGTCGTATCGTCTACGAAGAAAGCAATTGTAACTTCGGGGCTCTGAGTTCGGGAGTCATATTTATGTGAAAAGTATACAAATACAAGCCTGATGTGCTTAATCTTCTCTCACTTGGAATACTCTGTCAGAGATATGTGACTTTAAGACACCATAGAATATGTGAGGTAGTTTGAGACTTTTTATATAAAAATCAATATCTTTGTGTTAAACTCTGTCAAAGGCTTGTTGTATGTCGAGGAATACAGCTTAGCGTACTCTTTTTTTCTCCAATACTTTTTGATTGTCCTGCACACAGGGTCATGGATCCTGTTCTATGGCAGATACCGTCCCCGTGTGTAGCTAACTGAAACTTCCTTTGGATTACTTTTCTGTCATATACGGGTTCCAATTTTCGGCTGGATCATCGTCGAATGCGATCTTCCCAGTTTCTACTTTTGCTGCATTCGGGTTTATCTCGCTCGAGATGCCTCTGGCGAGCGCCTGAGGGGCGCCCGCTGAGCCGCGTGCGTGCGCAGGGCGCTGCAGCCGCTACCAGTTCGAGTGCCGGCGCGGCGGCGAGTGCATCGCCGTGTACAACGCGTGCGACGGCGTGCCGCAGTGCGCCGACGGCAGCGACGAGGCGCCGGAGCTGGGCTGCCCGCCGCCCGCGCCCGCGCCCGCGCCGCCCGCGCCCGCGCCCGCGCCCGAGCGCTGGCCGCACCGCCTGGCGCAGGCGCAGCCGCCGCGCCGCTACCAGCCGCCCGCTCCCGGTGAGAACCCTTCACCTACGCACACCATTTTTTTTATCGTCCACTCGAAACCAAATATTGCAATGGTACATCCTTCTACTTGCTCTGTTACAGTTCTATTCCTAAATCTACGGTAGTAAATATGTAAATTGAAGTCCAACTTGGCTCGCTACATTGCGTATAAAAGCTCGTCTGACCGCAGGACGTTTGACGATGAGAATGTTCGCGCGGTGCGAATGGCGAAAAGCGCTTCGCGACTGAAACAAACGCATGGCTATGTGCTTATCAGGCCACGCGTAACGGCTACCGGCGAAACGCACCGAGCAAATCGCGTAACAGTAAATGCTAAAGACATTCCGCTCTATGACTTTACTAGTCACGGCGGCGAATGTAAACGCCCGTGCCCTGCATAAGTCGATGCGCGAATGCTCGTCTCGCGTTTCGCGTCGGCATTCGCACCGCCGCGCCGCGCGCCGCGCGCCGACCGCCGTGGCCCGGCCGCAGGCTGACGCGCGTGTGGTGTTGCAGAGGAGGGCGGCGAGTCGCACATCTTCAGCCACAAGGGCGGGCTGCTGCAGGGCGCGCAGGCGGGCGCGCGCGCGGCCTTCGAGCCGGCGCCGGGCTGGCCGCGCCGCGCCTGGCCGCCGCGTGCGCCGCCGGGCAAGTACCTCCCCCCACACGGACACACTCTCCTCGCACGACTTCCTTTCGCCACATTACGCTAACACATCTAGATCCTATTCTAGATGATGACTGGATCAAAAATACACCATTCTAATTAGTGCGTCGAAAGTACCGGGAAATCCCAGGAATTTGCGTCGGTTTAGGAACCGGTACTTTCAAAACTAAATCCCGGTTCTGTCGGGATTTTCGGGAAATTATACTTCACCTATTTAAACTTATCGAACTTACCTTATTCCCAATTTTAAGTTTAACCGAGTAGAAAGCGTATTGGAAGTTTTTATATTAGTATTAAATTAATACTTTATTTAGAGACGATCTTCTTAGCATTCCATGGATTCACCATGCGGGTGCCGGGTCCATCGTGTGGCAGAGAGAGAAAAACTCGAGTAGTTCCCGAGACTTGTGCTCGGTCCTTACTAATGAAATTGGTGTTTTGTAGGGGAGGAATCACCAACCAACCCGCCTGCCAAGCGTGGTGACTATGGTAAACACCCCCCCCTATGAAAAACACAAACTGAAAACGGCCCCTAGTCCCCGACGGCTCCGCTATTCCAGGCGCTGGTGGCAGCCTTGGTTCCGGCGAAATATAGGGTGCGAAGAATCCCCGGCAGACGCCCCGCCACCAAACCCAACGACTCGACCTGGCAACGTTTAACGCACGGACGCTGAGGGCTGACGAAAAGATTGTGGAGCTAGAAGAAGAAGTCGACAAGTTGCGCTGGGATATCATGGGGTTATCCGAAGTCCGTAGACAGGGCGAGGACAGGATAACCCTCGAATCCGGCAACTTGTTCTACTACCGGGAGGGAGATCAACAATCCCAAGGGGGTGTCGGGTTTATCGTCCGCAAGTCTCTCGTCAACAACGTGATAATGATCGAGAGTGTGTCGAACGGGGTTGTACTTAAAATTTGCGACCGGTATTCATTGAAGGTTATACAAGTATACGCACCGACCTCGACACATCCCGACGAAGGGGTTGAGGCCATGTATGAGGACATTTCCAAAGCCATACATGTCTCGCCAATACATTTCACAGTTGTGATGGGAGACTTCAACGCGAAACTGGGAAAATGTAGCGGTGATGAGTTGAGAGTGGGGATTTTCCGATATGGGCAGCGGAACCCAAGAGGGCGACGTCTAGCGGATTTCTTGGAAAGGGACAGCCTTTTTATGATGAACTCCTTTTTCAAGAAACAACCACAAAGAAAATGGACCTGGATTAGCCCAGACGGTTCCACAAAAAATAAGATCGACTTCGTTATGACGACTAAACGGCAAATATTCAGCGGTGTCTCTGTGATCAGCAAGGTTAAGACCGGCAGCGATCACCGTATTGTAAGAGGCACGCTGAATCTAAACATTAAGTTCGAAAGATCACGTCTAATGAAGTCCACGCTCCGACCAAATTATGCTCAGATCGAAGATCCCGATAACTTACAACTCGAACTTCAAAATCGCTTCGAATCCTAAGATGAGTGCGTAACGGCGGACGAAATAAACGACAGGCTAGTGGAAACTGTTCATGCTGTTGGCAGAAAGTTCTATAAGAGCCGACGCCAAAATAGAACCCAAAAACTATCCAATCAAACTAGATCTCATGGCGGTCAAACGAGATATGCGGTTACAGTCTTCGGTCGACATGACGGTATACAGACGGCTCAATAGACAGATCTCTACTTGTGTGCGACGCGACATACGCTGCTTCAAAACTTTGAGTGTTGAAGAGGCGATCAAACAGAACAAAGGCTCGAAAGTGTTCGCAAGAAATCTGTCTCTTGGGCAAAGTCAGCTGACCAAAGACCGATAGTGGTAACGTCGTCTCGTCGAAGCCTGAAATTTTGGAAGAGATTGAGAGGTTCTATGAGCAGTTATACACCTCTACGCAAGCACAACCTGTCGTTAGCATGGCAAATGACCCCAGAGCCAAGCTGACCCGACACTTTACCGAAGATATCCCGGAAGTCAGCCTGTATGAGATTAGGATGGCCTTCAAACAACTTAAAAACAACAAGGCACCTGGCAACGACGGCATTACGACTGAACTTCTGAGAGCGGGTGGAAAACCGGTACTTAAAGTCCTCTCAGAAGCTGTTCGACTCCGTCATACTTAACGGTAATACGCCAGAAGCGTGGAGCAGAAGTGTGGTGGTGCTCTTCTTCAAAAAAGGTGACAACACCTTGTTGAAGAACTACAGACCCATCTCACTTCTAAGCCACGTTTATAAGTTGTTTTCGAGGGTAATCACGAATCGTCTCGCACGCAGGTTTGACGACTTCCAGCCACCCGAACAAGCCGGTTTCCGAAAAGGCTATAGTACCATAGATCACATCCATACGCTTCGGCAGATTATACAGAAAACCGAGGAGTATAATCGGCCACTATGTATAGCGTATGTGGACTATGAGAAAGCCTTCGATTCCATCGAGACCTGGGCAGTGCTTCAGTCTCTCCAGCGATGCCGCATCGACTATCGCTATATCGAAGTGTTGAAGTGTATTTACAGCAAAGCCACAAAGTCTGTCCGATTACAGGACTAGAGTGCGCAAAACATATCCAGCTACAGAAAGGCGTGAGACAGGGAGATGTTATATCTCTGAAACTGTTCACTGCCGCGCTGGAAGATGTTTTCAAGCTACTGGATTGGAACGGATATGGCATCAATATCAACGGCGAATGCACCTTCGGTTTGCCGACGACATAGTCATTGTGGCGGAGTCGCTGGAGGACCTCGGTGCTATGCTCAGGGACCTTAGTAGAGTATCCCAACAGGTAGGTTTGAGGATGAATATGGAGAAGACGTGTGACATGTCAAATGTTCATGTCTCACCTGTACCGGTTATTGTTGGGAATACCACACTCGAAGTTGTTGACGAATACGTCTACCTGGGTCAAAAGATGCAATTAGGTAGATCCAACTTCGACAAAGAGGTCCAGCGAAGGATCCAACTCGGATGGGCAGCGTTCGGGAAACTTCGGCACATCTTTGAGTCCAGAATACCCCAATGCCTAAAGACGAAAGTTTTTAACCAGTGCGTGTTGCCAGTGATGTCTTATGGAACTGAGACGTGGTCCTTCACTGTGAGGCTCATAACGAAGCTCAAAGTCACACAGCGAGAGTGCTATGTGCAATGGAGAGTGCTATGCTCGGAGTCTCTTTGCGCGACAGAATCCGTAATGAGGATATTCGCAAAAGAACGAAAGTGGCCGACATAGCTCAAAGAGTAAGCAAACTGAAGTGGCAATGGGCAGGCCACATCGCTCGCAGAACTGACAACTGATGAGGAAGAAAAGTTCTCTAGTGGCGACCACGAACCGGAAGACGCAGTGTTGGACGGCCTCCCACTAGATGGACAGATGACCTCACAAAGGTCGCTGGAAACCGCTGGTTGCAGGTTGCGCAGGACCGTTCGTTGTGGAAATCTAGGGGGGCGGCCTATGTTCAGCAGTGGACGTCTTGCGGCTGATGAATGATGATGATGAAGAGAGGAACATATAATACATTTATTTAATCAAACCATAGCTATCTATGTACTTTTGCCATCTTATAGGTAGTTCACTGATCCCGTTGTTAAAAAAGCCAGTATTTTTTAAATTCTTATATAAAGTATCGAAAATCCCGGGAATCCCGGTTCTTCAGCCCGAAAGTCCTGAAAATCCCGGTTCTCGAAAACGGAACCGGTTCTGCATTCCCTAGTGACAATGTGACGTCAGTCGAAACTTCTAAGCACTAATCTTCGTCATTTTTTTTTCTGAAACAAAAGAAAAAATATGCGTTCAATATTTTGTAGTAAATCTAACTGACGGACTAATTGGTTTTTTAGTCACTGTGGCTATTATTATGAGATATGAGATCATTATAAGTAAAACGTCATCGCTCGAATTATAATTATGCCTAAGCCTTCACAAAACATGGATACTAAAACTTCAACAACAATCAAAAGAAACAAAATCAAGGCAAGATATAATCGAACATGCAACAGACTTCTACAATGAATTATGTGAAAGAGAAGTCGAGATAATACAGGCTAAGGAGAGAAAGGCATGGAAAAAGTTGGAGGAGGCCTTTACCCAAAATGGGGTCCATATCCAAAACCCAACTGCAAGCTAACACACTTACTAACAACTAAGATTAAGATAAATACTAACAACAGTTAACAACATTGTAAATGAAATATGATTAAGGTTATGGAATAAATGGCTTAAAACAAAAAAAAAAAAACGTCATCGCTCGGTCTGCCCGAAGATTCTAATTTAAAATTTGATTGTGATAATGATTCTAAATAATGTCCTCGGACTCGTTCTGATTCTTTCACAATTAGCGACGGCCAATGTATTTTGGTGTGGGTGACACTCGTGCTTTTCACCGATGCCCAGTAGTAACAGACCTGCAAGAAGCACGCTTCGCCTTCGACGCCTTTGTAGAGTTAATGTTCGTCGGTTCGCGTACACGGTCACCTCGTTTTCCGCCCGGGAGTGGAGCGCTCACGTCGGGCCGTGACGTGGACCGGGAGCGAGGGCTGGCTGAAGGAAGAGGGAGGCCCGCGCTGACGGAGCTCGGTCGTGTTGCAGGCGCGGAGGGCGCAGAGGGCGCGGAGGGCGCGGAGGGCGCGGAGGGCGCGGGCGGCTGGGCCGCGGGCGCGGAGTTCGCGCGCGAGTGGGAGGAGGCGCGGCGCGGCTGGCCCGTGCCGCCGGCGCCGGCGCCGCGCGCGCCCGCCCCGGTGAGCGGATACATCCTTTGAAAATTTCATTTGCGGAATCATTGTGAAACTAATATACCTACATTACTAACCTATGATTTTTTCATTAACCTGAAGTAGTCATGAAAACAGAAGTTAGTCAGATATTTGCCTATAAATACATCTAAACGAGGGGCGAGCTCAGATCGTGGATTGTAAAAGGTGTAGTGGAAACTGAAAAAGTGCATTTGCGGTTGTTTGAAATCGAATAGGTATTTTATAATTTTCAAATCGATTTGCAATTAAATTTTAAGTTTAAAGGGTTAACTTATCATAATATGTAAAGGATATTGAACCTACGTGTGCTCCTTGCGGTACGCCATACATAAATCTATCGATGTAAGTGAATTGGAATCATTAGCCTTCGCCGACTGATAATAATTTTAGATATAAACTTATACAAAATAAAATCGCGTGGGGGCTTCTTAAGCTTTGTAGGTACTCGTAGTTTGATTTGAAAGAAATGCATAATTCATCAAATCAAAGGTTTACTTAAGAGCCCTCTCACGAAACGACAGAACTCAACTTTAGGTAAAATCCTGCAACATTGTCAGCGTGCCGCAAAATTCAGATATATGTAACACGCATGAATTAATAAAATATGTCATACACGTATGATGTTCCCCATATTTTTTTAAGTATAAATTTTGAGTATCACTTGTAGATTTAGAAGTCTGAAACTGACACGGCGGCGACTTTTCGGCGAAATGGTCATGGGAGATCGTTCCCTACGACCAATGGAATTATTATTAGTAAAATTGAAACAAGGAAACGTCAACAAGAAAGATCGGCCTATTTTTTGAACGTAATTATCTTTTTCTAGATAATACCAAAGATGGAAAATTCGGAACACAAACTTTTTGAATTTCGTGCGACGATGTGAGAGGGCTCTTAACAGGACTTTGTATGAACATCTAAATATGTGACCTAACTTTCTTCACAATCACCGGCTTTTGCATTCAAAGCTGTTCTTTCAGCTTACCAGAATTTAGCTTCTTTGCGATTTAGAAACAATCTCATCGGAGAAGTGTTTGATATGAGCAGAACGCGGCACAATGTGACGCAGAACAGTCGTAGTGTGTTCTGTGGCGCGCGGCGCCAGTGACGGCAGCCGTGGTGCGTGTGTGGGCAGGAGCTGTACCCGGCCGGCAGCACGCAGCCGGAGGCGGGCGCGGCGCCGGCCGGCGGCGGCGCGCCGCGGGACAGCGCCAAGAAGGGCCCGCCGGCCGCGCCCGCGCCCGCGCGCCGCCCCGAGCCGACACACCCCGCCACGACACACCCCGCCACGCATCCGCCACACGTAACTATAATACAATTTAATAATGTATACCCACGACCAGCCCCGGATCTAAGGGGGGCAAGTGGGGCCTGTGCCCCGGGCGGCGCGCCCCAGGGGGCGCCAAATTGAGCGACATCACATATTTCAAGTCATCGTCGTAATATCCGATTTCCGATCCAACTATGGAGCAACAGCGCTTTCGCGCCCTTGACGTTCTCGTTTATGCCCAGTTTGCTTCGCAGCAGCAGCAGCAGCTTAGAGCCGAAGACTGGCCTTAACAATGCTCGTGTTGCCTTCGGTTGCTAGATGTCATAGCTGGTTTGAGAGTGCATGCTCATGTCTGTGTCGATGTGGGCGCTCATGTTCTTGACTGTGCGTTCCCATCCAAATTCCTGTTTCCGAAGTTGCAGTGGTAGTGGTAAAAAAAATATTCCATTTAGGGCCTATTAGTAGTGCTACCGTTTTTCCTACATTCACAACGCTGCGCCATCTATCGAAATGAATTGAGAAGCTTCTGTGCTCTGTTGACTGCAATCCGTGGGCTGCGTACGGTTCCTCTTTCACCTGGTATAAGAGATGAAAGATAATACCTTCGTGCTACATCCTGTCAAAAGCCTTTTCAAAGTCGCAAATTACCACGATGTACTGTTTCTCGAAATTGGTCTCTCGCTACCCACAGTGTTGTGAAATGTTGTCTGCAAAATCCGAACAGCTTGTCAGGAGCAGCCGCTGCTCGAACTGCTCAGCGAGGTTAGGCAGGAGTGTGAGTGGTGTCGTCTATCTTTTCCAGGTTTTGGTAGTACGAGGGTCAAACTGAAAGTTCTTAGAAAATCAAAAACTGATTACATTAGCCAGTTATTAGTTTTATTATATCTTTTCAAAATATTGTCCATTCACGTCAATACACCGCTGCATGCGATGGAACCACTGGGAAAAGCACTTTGCCCACTCGTCCTTAGGGGTCTCTTCAATGGCATCGCGATACACAACCACCGCTTCTTCAGCATTCATAAACCGCTTTCCTTTAAGTTTTTCTTTAATTTTTGAAAATAAATAAAAATCACAAGGCGCGAGGTCGGGGCTATACGGCGGGTGACCCAGTAATTCAACGTTTGATGTCGCCAAATAGTCGATCGTTCGCTTGGCGGTGTGCGATGAGGCGTTGTCGTGGTGAAGGAGGATCCTACTGCGAGGTCGTTTCTCTCGAACTTTTTCCAAGACAAGTGGCAAACAATTGGTAGTGTCATCATCATCAGCCGCAAGACGTCCACTGCTGAACATAGGCCTCCCCCCTCTAGATTTCCACAACGAACGGTCCTGCGCAACCTGCAACCAGCGGTTTCCAGCGACCTTTGTGAGGTCATCTGTCCATCTAGTGGGAGGCCGTCCAACACTGCGTCTTCCGGTTCGTGGTCGCCACTCGAGAACCTTTCTTCCCCATCGGTTGTCGGTTCTGCGAGCGATGTGGCCTGCCCATTGCCACTTCAGCTTGCTTACTCTTTGAGCTATGTCGGCCACTTTCGTTCTTTTGCGAATATCCTCATTACGGATTCTGTCGCGCAAAGAGACTCCGAGCATAGCCCTCTCCATAGCTCGCTGTGTGACTTTGAGCTTCGTTATGAGGCCCACAGTTAAGGACCACGTCTCAGTTCCATAAGCCATCACTGGCAACACGCACTGGTTAAAGACTTTCGTCTTTAGGCATTGGGGTATTCTGGACTCAAAGATGTGCCGAAGTTTCCCGAACGCTGCCCATCCGAGTTGGATTCTTCGCTGGACCTCTTTGTCGAAGTTGGATCTACCTAATTGGATCTTTTGACCCAGGTAGACGTATTCGTCAACAACTTCGAGTGTGGTATTCCCAACAATAACCGATACAGGTGAGATATGAACATTTGACATGACTTTCGTCTTGTCCATAATTATTCATCCTCAAACCTACCTGTTGGGATACTCTACTGAGGTCCCTGAGCATAGCACCGAGGTCCTCCGGCGACTCCGCCACAATGACTATGTCGTCGGCAAACCGAAGGTGAGTGATGCATTCGCCGTTGATATTGATGCCATATCCGTTCCAGTCCAGTAGCTTGAAAACATCTTCCAGCGCGGCAGTGAACAGTTTCGGAGATATAACATCTCCCTGTCTCACGCCTTTCTGTAGCTGGATATGTTTTGTGCACTGGTCCTGTAATCGGACAGACATTGTGGCTTTACTGTAGATACACTTCAACACTTCGATATAGCGATAGTCAATGCGGCATCGCTGGAGAGACTGAAGCACTGCCCAGGTCTCGATGGAATCGAAGGCTTTCTCATAGTCCACATACGCTATACATAGTGGCCGATTATACTCCTCGGTTTTCTGTATAATCTGCCGAAGCGTATGGATGTGGTCTATGGTACTATAGCCTTTTCGGAAACCGGCTTGTTCGGGTGGCAGGAAGTCGTTGGTAGTGGTAGTATTGGTAGTGTACCATTCTGCAAAAACTGTTTTTTGATCCTCTAACACAATTGTTGCGAAATGACCTATCCTTCCAAAGAACGAGGCCGCCATTTTTTTCCCCGCACTTCGATCTCTCTTCACTTTAGTTGGCAACTCCTCGAAAGGAAACACCCACTGAGCAGACTGTCTTTTGGTTTCAGGATCATAACAGTAAATCCAGCTTTCGTCACCTGTTAGTATGTCGAACACAGCATTTGAGTCACCTCCGTTAAATCTTTCAATCATTTTACGGCACCAATCCACACGATGGAGTTTTTGAGCCTCAGTCAAATTATGAGGTATCCACCGGGCGCAAAGCTTCCTGACCGCTAAATGTTCGTGTAGGATTTTGTGCACTTGACTCATACCGATGCCTAAGCTTGTCCGAATCTGCTGATAGGTCACTCTTTTGTCAGTCTCTATCATACGCCGCACAACACAGATGTTATCTTTAGTCGTCGCCGTAGAAGGCCGTCCCTTACGTAAATCATCAGTGAGATTAGTGCGACCACGTTTAAACTCATTAAACCAGTTGTAAACAGTCGCACGAGATGGGGCTTCATCGTGAAAGGCCAATCGTAGTCTATCAAAACTTTCTTGTTGACTTAAATGACATCGAAAGTCATAAAAAATCATTGCACGAAAATTTTCTCGTGTTAAATTCATGTTGACGTGACACAGACAATTTTCAATTTGCCGCCAAATCGTAAAACAAATGACAAATGAATGAAGTATATACTCAGTAATATTGGCAAAGAGTTCTATTTTCAAATTATAGAATTATTTTTTTATTATATTGTTTATAAGTGGCCAGTTCTAAGAACTTTCAGTTTGACCCTCGTACTATTTACCTTGCAAGTGTTCCATATTGAGGGAAAATGTCCGGTTCGGAGAATGCATTGAGTAGCCGGGTCAGACACACCTAGCTTTTTATCGGCATCGATTTACTAGCAGCATTAGGTGTTCTGTCGTAGCCAGGTGACTTTTTTAGATTCTTCAAAACTCTGATGACTTCTATAGGGGTGATGAAATTATCTCGAAATTAGGTCGAATGCGTCTTACGAGTACTGAGGTCCCACAGAACATTTGTAACAATTTTTTAAAAATTTGTCACCTGATAATTTAGATATTGGATTATGTCGTGGCAAATTTTATGATAATGGGTCCAATATAACCGGCATCCACAAATGAGCAAGCCCGAATTTCTGAAAGGAATGAGCTGGCAGAGTTCGTTCCATGCTTACCTCACTCCTTAAATCTTGTAGGTGCTCACTGTTTATTCTGCCTCATTGTGCCAAGAAGCAATTAACCTATTTGAACTGATTCAAAAAGTATATTGTTTTATTAACAACTTTCTTCGATGGCTCCTTGTTTCGTGATAGCCCTGGCCGGGGAGAGAGCTTCTACTCGCGTTCTTCTCCCGTTTTAGCAGTGTGTGTATAGGCAGGGGAAAGCGGCTGGAAGGCTTGAGAAAGTAACTCAGCTGATACCCTAATCGGGCAAGTAAAAAGTCTAAGTCTTCGAGATGAGGGTCCTTCACGACCACTTTCATTAGCAGAGTGCTCAGTGGAAGGACAAGGGCCCGCGATATGGTCACGGAGGTGGAACCGCGGCCGCGGCAGTGTGCGTGAGAGAGATATCAACTGCACAGTTTTCATAGCTTTGCTTAGTTTGAGTAATTCCAGAGCGTCCTTGGAGTAGCCAAATGACCCCGCATTTGTCAGTTCAGTGGCACGTGTCTGGCCGGGTCGCGGGTCGCGGTCGAATGCGGGGGCGCGCGCCATCAACCATGTTAATCCTTAGTATCGATGCCGACATAACCCGTTATGCCCCTGCATGGTGGTCATGAGTAGATGCAACCCCCCTAAACCCTTTTCCCCACAAGGCAGGGGTGGCATTTTCAGATTTTGCCCCACCTAAAAATTATGAAGATCCGGGGCTGCCCACGACATCCGTGTGTATAACTATAATAAAATCCTGAAATTAAAATGTTGGTATGCAAAGATAGATATAAATTTAAACAAATGATCTGGGAGCATTGCTGCCTACAAACACCCGTACAGTTTGGCAGAGTTGTATTTCGATAAATGTTATTGCTAATTTTGTGGATTAAGTAACGATTAAAAAAACTACGAGACTATCTCGACCATCAGGCTATGCTATACCTCGTAATGACCCATCTAGATTCTACGAGGTAACATGAGGAAACGCGAATGAGGCAGTAAGGACGATGTCTCCTCGTCGTCCCTCGCCTCGCCGTCGCTCCGTTTTTTGTTAGTTTTTCGGACGTGAGTGAAAGGACGCGAGGCGAGATAACTAAACACAGTGGTGGACGTAGATGCCAACTGAATAAATCGAGAGTGAATGACTACCATTCCTGCCAACTGCACTCGGCAAAACTCGTGTCGAGGGACCCTAGGAGGCCTCACCGGGAGAGTCTGGTTGGGCCGTGACGGCGAGAGCAGAGCTGTAGTCCCTCGCCCCGCAGGAGGCGGCGGGCGCGCCGGAGCGGCACCTGGCGGCCGCGGAGGCGCCCGACGCGCACGACGGGCTCGGCGAGCGCCCGCCCGCCGCGCTGCTGCTGCTCGTACTCGGTGAGACCCACAAAACCCTTCTACTTAGGTATATAGATCACAAAATACCAAAAATATTCAAACAAAAAAAAACTACAATACCTAAATGTTTAACTTACACATTAATTATTAGTGAATGTAAGAACACCTGGTAGCGTAGATTCAACATCCACGATCAGTATTGGAGATTGATCCTTACCAATCTCAATAGGGATGTTAACACTAATCATAAATTAATGTTTAATGTTAATTTTGTATTTATTAATAGAGTATCGAAAAACACATTATTATAATTTAATATTACGTAGTCAATTTATTTAAAATGCTATATTTTTAATCTTTTGTTACGTGACTGGAAACACCAAAATGACTTATTACGTCACTAGTTGGTTAAAACAAGCTGTTGGAAACTGACTAAACTGTTTACTTTTCTACGTTTTTATTATAGTTGACGATCGTAGCGATGACGATTTTGATTATGATTGTATTCAAGTAATGATAAGAAAACATATAAACTGGACATACAGTAATGAATCGCGACCAATGTTTTGCGACTAGTGACGTCATGTCAGTCGTTAGTGTTTTAGCGGGAAAATCCTAAATTAGTCTAATATTGTATATTTTCTCATCGAAAATACTAATGTTTTGAAATAAAATATTATTTTTATGATAAACATGCGTCAATCTTAAAAAAATACTTATATTCCTATTGGCTTAATTGACGTAAGTACGAGTTCACGGTGACGTAGGCTCGTACGTTTTAGCAAATAGCATTATCCACCCGTTCTAAAGATTCAGGCTGCACTATAAAAAAAACAAAATTAATGTCCTGTAGCCGCAAGCAACGGAGCCTGAAAACTAGAAGTCACTTCAAAGTTAATAGCATCATATAAAACCTGTGCATCAGGATTCCAAAAATATCAAACCTTGTATTCTGAGGGATAGGTATGGGTACACTGTAGCTAAATTAATTTCCGAATCCTGAAATTGGTTGAGCCTAAAATTGTCCCTGGGATCCGAAAGTTCTTATTTTTTATCAAGTCGTTCAAATTAAGTTCCGTCATCATCTTTAAGAAAAACATTATGAAACAAAGCGTTGCAACGAATAATATTTTGAAATATTATTATTAGTTAAGTAAAATCTTTAACTTTAAAATATAAATCAACTCTCATCTTATTTCAATTCGAATAATTTATTGCATGATACCCAATTCAATTTTACGATTCAATAGGCGTATTTTGAGATCTGGCAAAAGCATTTGACTGTGTTCTTCACACGACTTTGTTGATGTTTATAACCTGCTGTGGATCTTATTTCGTGCTACGTAAAAGATCATTCAGACAATAAAGACGAAGAAAAGTCGAATGGGAAGCTTCAATTGGGAGTACTTCAGGGATCCAAAATAGGACCGTTTTTGTTCTTTGTTTACACACTGCTTCAGATCCCACGCACGCCACTGTCATCATGTGTGTAATTTTTAAGTCATGTGAGTAATGTCGCTACCTACAAAAACTGTTAAAAGACATGGTCTGCTTTTGTACATAGAGTGTGTGGAGTAGAAGTAAACGACTTCAGTAAGTTGAGTCGGAGTGTTGTTGTCGCAGGCGTGGCGCTGACGGCGGCGCTGGCCGGCACGCTGGCGTGTCGCGCGCGCGCCGCGCGGCGCCGCCTGCGCCGCGGGAAGCCGCTCGCGCACGACGCCGACTACCTCGTCAACGGCATGTACCTGTAGCCGGCGCCGGCGCTGCCTCCAGCTAAACTACACTTTTATATCTATTACAGGTTTGCACTTGACCACCATCTCGCCTGATGCTACGCGACGATGCGGTCTACGATGGAGCGTGCTCACCTAGAAGAAACCGAATCACTCTCTCTGCCTGATGATACCAAGATTTAGTCCATCGAGAAAAACTCACTCGGGTCATTCGGGCAGCCTAGAGGTTCTTGTTTCGAAAGTCGGGTCTTCGTTCGATTCTTTGGAACGTAAATCGTGAAACGACGATGCTTTCCCGAAAAAAGAGCAAGATGGTATATTAAGATCTTATAAGATATGATGATCTAATAAGATCATGCCGAATAACTCTACATTATACGAAATGTATCCGTGAAACAGCCGATACTAAGCCGACCCATCCCAAAGATACGTACAGTAGGTAGGAACCTATTCCAGACGAGAGTGAATCTGTTTCGGCATACCGTGAGTAACTGTTCACACTCGAAGTACCTTCGCACCCATGAGAACACTGCCGGCGTCAAGGCGGGGCGACCGCGCAGAGCGCACGCCGAAATTTGAGTCATGTTTGCAGTTAGTAAAATTGTCGCTTTGTGTTCCGATTTTCTGTAACTGAAGCATCCTATCAACATACCTACCTAGGACCACGGCCTACGACCTAGGTAGGTATAGTGTTTATTTATTAGACAGCGACTAATTCTCGTGTAATGTGTTCGATCAAATCGTAACCTCCACCCCTCTGCGGATCTCATGGACGTCATGTTCCGAGAGCTGGCAGCAAAGTCTGGACAGGTGTTCGCGGCCAGCTGAACACAGAGTGGCAGCACTCTAGCTCTCCTATTACACCCCACCACGGAGGATTCGTTTTGCCCCGCTGCGCACAGCCAGGTTTGCACCTCCGTGTTGGGGTGTTCATATTATAATTATAAAATAAAAAATTCAATAAATTGCTGCCAGCTCCCGGAATATAAGATAATTTGTCTGAACACAGCTACCTACTGGCTGTCTACAAGTGGATTAGTAAGTACATCGTTTTAGAACGATCATGATTAACTATTTTCGTAAAAACTTGAACTGGACTCTTAATGCGAATGAAAATAAATTAAAAAATGTGATAGTAGCGACGACATCCAAAGCAAAGCAGCCAGACCGGCGACCGGCGACCGGCGACCGGCGGCCGGCGACGGTGGCGCCGGTGGCCGGCCACTGGCGGCGGCCGCCCCTGCCGCCAGACAAGATTGATGCGCTATAATTTAACTTAAATATATTTTTATTGCACGCATCGTTATAAAACAAATGTCATGTTGTTTGAAAATACGAGTGTGTTCATCCGGGGGCGCAGCTACCGCCGTATCCATGATACCTGCAGACTGCAGGGTTCCCAGCGCACAGAGCTCCCTAACTCGTGTTAGCAAAGAGTACTTAATGCCATCCACCATGTTTAACCTTACCCCCGCCTAGTGTTGACACATGGCCTGACGGGGCCTAAGTCACTAAGACACTGACTTGTTCACAAGTCGAATGAAATGTATCAAATTTTATCTACAGGAAATTGTGAAACGTATGACGTTAAATACCTATATCGAAAAATTGTAATGAAGTATTTTTATTTGTTGTATTTTTTATGTTATCATAAACACTGGCCCGCCCTAGACAAGACATTTTACAATACACCCATGCCTGGTTCGATTCAGTAGAACCGTAACTACTCATAGGGAAGTTGAACGAAACAACACCGTGGTCTACGTTTGAGACTGCGGCCAGCGGCGGCCGACCACGGATATCGAACATGGGCTTGGTGTTTTATATCGCGCTCTCTTTACTTTCGCTTGAAATGAAAGGGAAGGGAGAGCGAAAGCACAGCTCCAGCTACTTCGGTTCACGTTCGGGCGGGCCGCCCTGTATGACGTCACGTACCTGTACATTAAGAGTTATGTCAACTTGTAATAATAAACTTTATAAAACAAACAAGATATTTTATTGAAAACCACAAGTCTATTTTCTTTGTTTCTTCATCAAGTGTCTGTAGTTTGACCGCAGTGTCGATCTTATTGTACCTATATGGTACCTACTGGCTGTACCCTGAGCCACCTGCCGAATTCAGAAACCTTCTTTGGCTCATCACAACTTTGTTAAAGATCGTAAATGCGTAGTTTACAATTCTTTAAAGGACATACAGACAAACATTCCTTTATATAGGTAATACATATACCTATGTGTCATCGCAAATGTATGAATTGTAGGAATTGCATACAATTCCTACGAAATGTATACAATTCCAAAGCGATTTAGGAAAAGTAAAAAAGATGTTTTAAAAATTATTTAACACATACATATCCTGGGAAATGTATACCTACATTTCCTGTAAATTGTGTAGAATTCCAATACCCCATTAGGAAATGTATAACAAGAACAAAATTAAAAATTTTGATTAACCCCCGACTACCTCAGATTTGTTATCTGTACAACACTCTACTAGTCTAGCCCTTTCATTTGATAGGTACCCATGTTGTTGTATGAATGTTGTACAGATAATATTGGTATTGGGAATTCTACACAATTTACAGGAAATGTAGGTAAGTAGGTATGTCTTAAATAATTTTTAAAACATGTTTTTTCATTTTGTTCTTGTCTCCGAAACTATACAAAACTATACAAACTTACTATTGAAACTTGGTGATGTATTCTGTGAACCACATTAAGACTTTCATACCAAAAAAGAAAAAAAATGTTGGGGTGTCCCATACTTAGAACTGAAACTCAAAAAAAATATTCCATCAAAACCATAGGTAGGTACCTACTTACTTACGTGTTGGTTCTATGGATAGGTCTTCAAAAATGATATTGACGTTTCTAACATTTTTGTTATTATAACAACTAAATAGTTTGCGCGACTCTTCCAAAGTGGTTAAATGTTTGTGTCCCGTCCCGTCCCCCCCTCTTCTAACTTCTAAAATAAGAGAACGAAAATTGGTTTGAATGAGTTCTAGTATAAGTAGTTTTATTTTAATACATCTTAAATTAACTATTGTTAAAACACTGATTAAAGTAACAACGAACTACAACAAGTTTTATATTACCTATGTTACTTGCTGCTACGGAAGCCTTCACGGGCTAGTCCGACCACTTTTTTGTAAAAAAACAGTTGTTAGAATGTCCAATTCGGGTCTATCACTGAGATTTGATTCCGGGTGGGTTCCCGCCAGAAGCTCTGCGGTCAGCCTGAATCATAGAATAGTGTCGCTTCTCCATACTCGGCCGGCGCGGCGGCGGCGGTCCACTACGCTTGGCCTCGCATGGGTCGCTCCACTTAAGACCTCCCTTAATCTTTTGGCTCCCACATTTGTTTCATACACTAGGGCAGGGGTCACCAATTAGTTTCGCTCGGGGTCCATTTAAAAAAATAAAATGTCATTTAGGAAGAGAGACGAGACGAGCAGGACATGTGCCTGACGGTAAGCAACATGCCTGCCACATACCTACCAGCACAGTGACATGCATTTATTGGAACATGAAGCGTCGAAATCCATTACCTAGCTATCTATCCTGCACTACGCTCGTCACCCAGAGATCTAAGATGTGATATCTCTAAGCCCTGTAATTTCTCTGGAAACATTGCCCTTCAAACCGGAACACAGTAATGTTTGCACACTACTGCTTGGCAGTAGAATAGCTGGGAAAAGTGTGGAACTTCTCAAGGCGGACTCAGCCAAGAGTCCTACCACTACAAAATATACCTACTAGAAATGTATCTAATATAATTTATTTCACATATTTCCGGGTGATTTTAGGAGATATGTAGTACATTTCCCAGGAATTGTATACAATAACGGATTACATAGGTACATTTCCGTTACAATTAACAGACTGCAGGCCCGTGTACAAGATTGATGGGTCATTAGAACCACCAGGAGACCAGTCTAGAAAGGTATCAAATAATAACATTCAGCACTATACTGTCACCAGAGATGTATAAGATACCCTATACAAAGTATCTGAAATACAAGATGCAAGATACTTAAGAAAAAAGTATTTCAGATACCAGATACAAATACTTTTCTAAAAAGGTATCTGAAATACTAGATACAAAATACGTACCTACCTATCTTACAAATACTTTTTAAAGATAAAATACTTTTGTAAGAAAATAACGTATAATTGAACTTAAGTTTATTCATCCGAGAAAACAATTTTCGAATAAGGATATCGCATTGATAACAAGGATCAGGTAAATGATAATATAATTAGTGTTTAGTGTATAAATCAAGGAAAAACTAAACTTCTAAACTAACTTTGCAATTCGGTCCAGTTTTCCAGATGCATTAACTAACTAAATAAATAACTAACTTTGTAATCCCATGTATAAATGTATAATACTGCAAAGTTATTATTACATATGCAGTTAATTAATAAGCAAACTTGTGTTTGTGTTTTCATGCGATGGCCAAGTCAATATATCTATTTAAATGTTAAAGATTTTTTTGTACTGAAATGACTACTATTAGACCTTTTACAAGAACAAAATTAAAAATTTTGATTAACCACCGACTACCTACCTCGGATCTCGGATTATCTGTATAACGTTCTACTAGTCAAGCCCTTTCATTTGATACCCATATTAAGAGAGTTGTGCCCAAAGAAATGTATTTCGTTATTAGGCGAAATTTGTGGTAGCAGCCATCTTGGATTAAAATTTGTCATAGTGCAAAGTACTCTATTAGTCAAGCCCTTTCATTTGATACCCATATTGAGGTAGGTTGTGAAGAAATATTTTGTCCGCCATTTTGTGGAGGCGGCCATTTTGAATCGATATTAACTAAACATAGCTAAGAACATCCGCACGGGTATTAACCCGACAGACAGACAGACAGACAGACAGACAGATAGACAGACAGTTAGACAGACAGACAGACATCGACGTCAAACTTATAACACCCCTTTTTTTGGTCGGGGGTTAAAAACAGAAGGTCCCTTATGTAGGGACTGACCAAATTAATAATAATTGACTTGGTATTACATGGATCTCAGAACTTTTTACGTTAGAACAACTGGCGAGACTTGTTTTTTTAACCCCCGACCAAAAAAAGGGGTGTTATAAATTTGACGTCAATGTCTGTCTGTCTGTCTCTGTGTGTGTCTGTCTGCGGCACCGTAGAGCTCAAACGGATGGGCCGATTTCAATGCGGTTTTTTTTTATTTAAAGGTTAATATCCGTGCGGATGTTCTCAGCTATGTTTGGTTAATATCGATTCAAGATAGCCGCCTCCACAAAATGGCAGACAAAATATTTCTTCACAACCTACCTCAATATGGGTATCACATGAAAGGGCTTGACTAGTAAAACACAATACATAATTAGAAATTTCAAATCCAAGATGGCCGCCACCACAAAATGGCGAATTTTATTATTTTTTTCACTACCACCAGAATATGGGTATCAAATGCAAGGGCTTGACTAGTAGAATACTTTGCACTATGACAAATTTCAAATCCAAGGTGGCCGCTACCACAAAATGACGAAATACATTTCTTTTTTTCACAACTCCCTTAAACCTTAATATGGTATCAAATGAAAGAGCTTGACTAGTAGAATGTTGTACAGATAACAAATACGAGGCAGTCGGGGGTTAATCAAAATTTTTAATTTTGTTCTTGTTTCCGAGGATTGTTGTTTTTAACCCCCGACCAAAAAAGGGGTATTATAAGTTTGCCGTCGATGTCTGTCTGTCTGCCTGTCTATCTGTCTGTCTGTCTGTGTGTGTGTGTGTCTGTCTGTGGCACCGTAGAGCTCAAACGGATGGGCCGATTTCGATGCGGTTTTTTTTATTTGAAGGTTAATATCCTTGCGGATGTTCTTAGATATGTTTGGTTAATATCGATTCAAGATGGCGCCTCCACATAATAGCGGACAAAATATTTCTTCACAACCTACCTCAATATGGGTATCAAATGAAAGGGCTTGACTAGTAAAATACTATACACTATACAAATTTCAAATCCAAGATGGCCGCCATCACAAAATGACGAAGTGTACGTCAGAAAGGGGCCCCTTAAACCTACGCCCGAGTCACAAGTCTCGGGAACTACTCGGGTTTTCTCTCTCTGCCACACGATGGACCCGGCACCCGCACGGTGAATCCATGGAATGCTAAGAAAATTGTCTCATTTTTTCACTACTAGCTCAATATGGGTATTAATCGAAAGGGCTTAACTAGTATAACATATAATATAAAAGTATAATAGAATTTTTTGCACTATGTTAAATTTCAAATCCAAGATGGCCGCCACTACACAATGGCGAAATACATTTCTTTTTTTCACAACTACCTCAATATGGTATCAAATGAAAGAAAGGGCTTGACTAGTAGAATGTTGTAAATATAACGAATTTGAGGTAGTCGGGATTTAATCAAATTTTTTAATTTTGTTCTTGTTTATGAAATTATTGTATGTTTTAACATTAGATATATTGAATGTTTGTTGCTCAATTACGTCGTAGTAATCGACATGGAAATAAAACATCGATGTTTTTTCCGATGTAACATCCGATTGTCACATCGATATATCCTGCTAGTCCTACTAATATTATAAATGTTGTTGTATGGATGTTTGTCGCTCAATCACGTCGTAACTTTGGAACACTTTCAACTCCAGTCTGGAAGACATTTTTATCCCAAAAAATAACGGGAACTACACGGGTAATACGGCGGGCTACTGCTAGTTAATATCATAAAAAGAAAAGATTTTATTCTTTAGTGCGAGAGATTAAATACATTTAATCTCTCGCACAATAAGAAAACATCGAGTGTTTTAAAAACATCGATATATGTATAGGTACATGGTCCATTCCTACTCCTGTGCCAGTTTAAATTAAAATAACAGTAAACAAATTTCGTAATTTTTTTGTACAGTAAATGTCCATGTTTTTAGATATCGATGTTTTTTTGCACATCGATGTTTTACGTTCGATGTTAACATCGAAGTTTTTCTAATATCGATCATCTCTATTCGAAACACCATACAACACGTGCATACGAAAAAAATACGGAATGAGTGACAGTGACAGGAATGAAGATGGGACATCTTAGTTGATGACATTTGTAGAACGATAGTGTCGCCATCTGCCATTTGGTTCCCGACCATATCCGCGATTTTTTTTTAAACGACGCGCATCGTTCACTTACTTTAGGAGAGAAAAACTGCTTTTTTTAAGTTTATTTTAGTAAAAGTATCTTACGGAAAAAGTATCTTCAAAATACTAAGATAACCGGAAAATGTATCTAAATACAAGATACAAAATAGAAAAATTAAAAAGTATTTGAAATACAAGATGTAAATACGTATTTTGTATCTTGTATTTTAGATACTTTTATCTAAGATACGTCACATCTCTGGCTGTCACTTGTACGCTGTCCAACAGAGTACCTACAGGTGAAGATAGGGGGTCGCAATCCTCGATCTTTTCCTCTTGTCGCAGGAGTTTTGTATGGCGTTGGTTATAATGGATAAGAAGAGGCGTTGAAACTGTAAAAAAAATATTGTCGGAAAAATGTTTTGATTTTCCGTTGATTTTCAAGGTAAATTTGGTCATTTAATTATGTACGGCATTTGTTCCATACAGTTTCAATACCTCTTCTAATCCATTATTCCGTAATGCCGTACAGAAATCGTGCGACAAGGAGAAAAGATCGAGGGTTGCAACCCCCTGTCTTCACCTGCACTCAGTTGAACAGCGAACAGCCTACAAGAGACGGCATAGTACTAAATGTTATTATTGTATACCTTTCTAGACAGGTCTCCTGGTAACAAATGACCTGCCAATTTTATACACGGGCCTGTAGTCTATTAGACGGGTACTTATTGTAGTAAATCTATGATTGCAGGTGTGCGATGCCCGCGTTCACCTCATAGAAACCGACTAGTGTCATGGTGTCAGTGTCCGCGCGAGGTGAGCCGCGAGCGAGGTGAGGGTCTGGTAGTAAAACAACTCTGTATATGTTAACTGTCTTTATTACGATCACAAAGCCCGCAGCGCGGGCGCGGTAAATTTCACCGCAATTAGACCTCTAATGACACCTGTAATCAAACTGACTTTTTCATTGCTATTATTCACAAGTGAGTTATAAAGCTTTTACCTTTATATTTTATTTTATTGGTCGAGTTGCTTTGTCCTTAAAAGCCGAGTCACACAGGGGCGGGAGCCGCGTGAAAGCGATCGCGATCCGGGACGGGAATTTTTGTAATATTCGAATTTGTATGCAACCTGACACA
Source organism: Ectropis grisescens (assembly GCA_017562165.1). Lineage (NCBI taxonomy): Eukaryota > Metazoa > Arthropoda > Insecta > Lepidoptera > Geometridae > Ectropis > Ectropis grisescens. The sequence goes on along the minus strand of CM029778.1, from coordinate 27,328,114 downwards.
TAGCAAGCGGGAGCGATCCGGCGCGATGCGATTTCCCGCGCGACAAGATCGTGGCGACAAACAAGAGATCGCTTCGCCATGCTTCGCGGGAAGGACGCGCGACGGACGGCCGGCGCGGGCGCTGTATTCTACGGTAGTCAGTACAAGCTGTCACACAGGACAGAGCGTTCGCGTAGCGATCGCGATCCGATCTCACGAGTTGTATTTTTTTACAACGTAAGGTCGTGAGCAATTTGATCGCTTTTGGTGTCACACCGGCTGTGTTCTCGCCATCTGCCCGCCGCGGGCTGCGGGCAGTAGCTCTGTGTGACATGATACGGACCGCTATCGCATTGCACTCGATCGCTATCGGATCGCTTTCTCGCGGCTCCCGCCTCTGTGTGGCCCGGCTTTAAATGAGTTTCGATACGCAAAAGACGTTCAACAAAATGATTTTTAAAAGTTTTTATTTATTATTACTTTCTTCACAAGTGTGTTGAAAAACGTCGTATGATACACGTGTGTATTGATAATTACCGTCCTCGGCTCTCCTAAGACCCTTAAAGCCGGGCCACACAGAGGCGGGAGCCGCGAGAAAGCGATCCGATAGCGATCGAGTGCAATGCGATAGCGGTCCGTATCATGTCACACAGAGCTACTGCCCGCAGCCCGCGGCGGGCAGATGGCGAGAACACAGCCGGTGTGACACCAAAAGCGATCAAATTGCTCACGACCTTACGTTGTAAAAAAATACAACTCGTGAGATCGGATCGCGATCGCTACGCGAACGCTCTGTCCTGTGTGACAGCTTGTACTGACTACCGTAGAATACAGCGCCCGCGCCGGCCGTCCGTCGCGCGTCCTTCCCGCGAAACATGGCGAAGCGATCTCTTGTTTGTCGCCACGATCTTGTCGCGCGGGAAATCGCATCGCGCCGGATCGCTCCCGCTTGCTATGTGTCAGGTTGCATACAAATTCGAATATTACAAAAATTCCCGTCCCGGATCGCGATCGCTTTCTCGCGGCTCCCGCCCCTGTGTGACCCGGCTTTTATCTAACGGCGAGGGTCTCAACAGCGCCTCAGCGGCGCGGCGCTCGCCAACATTACACACGTATCGATACCTACCACAATATACAATAATAGTAGATTATGCTACAAGTGTGTAGTTGGTTATAATCACTTCAACAGTGAAAGAGCTACGATATACTAGGTATGAGGTATGATAACATGTGTCATCACATACATGCCTGATTGCGGTGAAATTAGAGCCACTTTATGAATACCTAAGTGTTGAAAAAGTGTTTTTACATTTCTATTTCATAACTTGGAATGAATAACAAAATATAACATTGTTTCTTAGACTACGAGCACCGGCGGGCGCAGAGCGGTCGCAGCCCGGGCCGCGGCGCCCGCGCCACGGTTACTATACAACAATTAACATGTAATATATTTATTATTACCAAAAACATATTTACAAATATAGACTAAGATTAGTAGGCAAGGCATTTCATAGTTTCGATGTATGCAGCGCCGCGCACGCGCGTCGCGTCGTCGCGGACGAGGCGCGCCCACAAGATTCTCTCTCTAGTGATATGTCACCCTCGGAGCGGAGCCCACGCTCGAGCTTACTCTCCCTCCCCACCCTCTCACTCTCCCTCCCCACCCTCTCACTTTCCTGCACTAAGCTGCTGACGACTCGTTAAGAACAACTTTTACTTTTTAACCTCTCGACAATTTTCCATACAAAATTTCCCTTAGGACCTGAAGAAAAGTGAATTTTCTTCGAGACTTAAGGGTTGGCCCGGAGAAAAAGTTGTTCGTAATGAAGACTGCCGCTCAGTCCAGGAGCTCTGCGACTCTTAGGAATAGTGTTTTCAACAAAATTGTATATGTAGCTTAGTAAATGTCATTCTCAACTTATTCTAAAGGCAACGTCTATCACGTTTGTTTATATCAATCTAAAATTACAGTTTGCGTGCTCACACAGGAACTACGTCGCGTGCGCCGCCGCCGCCGCCGCCCGCAGGCGTCATGCTACTATGAGACGCTTTCAAACGAAAACCAAATTTGATAAGCAGATAGATGAATCTGACGCCAATGTAACTAGAGAATTATGTAAACATATTTTTGTAAACTATTATAGGTTTTGCGCTTGACCGCCATCTCGCCTGCTGTTAAGCGACGATGCGGTCTACGATCTACGATGGAACGTGTTTAATTAGAAGAAATCGATTCAGTCTCGACTTGAAGACACCCACACTGTGTCCATCGGGAAAATCAAACAAAATAACGCTCAAATGATCCGAGATGCTTGACGTAGGTATGTTTTGGCAAATAACGTTTGTAAAATTGATATTTATGAGTTGTGAGCCTCGAGCTATATTTTTAAATCTCTAATTATTTATTCGCCTAGTCAGTAAATGCGACCAAGTCACAGAACGATATGTTGCTCGCGCGGAACAGAATGTTAAGAATCGAGCAGCGACGCGCCGGATGTTCCGCGAGCCTCTCCCGTCCTCTACTGACATCTAGCGTGTACAGTGGAACTACTTTTTTTCTTCTGAAACCGTATCCCGGCGTCGAGCGGGCGGCGCCGGCGCGGCGGGCGGCGCCGGCGCGGCGGGCGGCGCCGGCGCGGCGGGCGGCGCCGGCGCGGCGGGCGGCGCGCGGGGGGAGGGTGTACGACGAGTCAGTTTTGAACCAGTACATATTACAGTGAGTGCGGTTCCCATGCTTCCAATATTTTTGCAAAGTTCTGTGGGCAAAGTCACGGACATGAGATAGTTTCCTAGTAGGTACCTAGTTTTACTTAGACATCGTTTGAAGTTTCAAACGATTCTAGCCCCGGCATGAGTACACCTGCGCCATCGCTCTGGGATGAGCTCCCCGGAGACGGGTCCCGGAGCTGCGGCGTACATACGACACTCGGTGAGCACCCCCCCCTCCTCCCCCCCGCGCGCTCGCACGGGAGGTACGTGCTCGTGTGCTTTATATGATAAATTTTGATATTAAAAACATTAGTATAGACAGAAGGCACTCGTTCGCGCCCGGGCCCGGCCGCCGCCGCCGGGCCCGGGACACAGGATTCACAGGCCGGTTCTGGAGGCGACCCGGCTCGTGTGGCGGCGCGCCGGCGCCGGTCCAAACACCGAAATAAATGCAAACGTGTATGTTCCTCGCCGCGCGCGCTCACAGCGGCGGCGCGCGCGCGTGCGCCAGGTGGCAGTTCTCCACGTACAGCTCCTTCACCAGCAGGTCGGCGGCCGCCAGGCGCGCGTGCAGCCGCCGCACGGCCGCCTCGGCGCGCGCGCACCGCGCCGCCAGCTCGGGCGCAGGCGGGGGCGGCGCGGGCGCGGGCGGCGGGCGGCGCCGCTCGGCGCGCGCGAGGCGCTCGGCCAGCGCCCGCTGGCGCGCGGCGGCGTCGCGGCGGTGGCGCGCGAACTCGGCCTCCAGGTCGGCCACCTGCGCCTCGAGCGCGGCCGCCTCGGGGATGGGCGGCAGCGCGGGCGCGGGCGGCGCCAGGCGGCGCTCGAAGTCGGCGATGCGGCGCGTGAGGTCGGCCAGGCGCGCCGCCTCGGCCCGCGCCTCGGCCTCGTGCGCGGCGCGCTCGGCTCGCAGCTTGCCCGCCCAGTACTCCTCGCACGCCTCGTACTCCGAGCGCAGCGCCTCCACCGCGCCCTCCAGCTCCCTGCGCACGCGCACACCTGACGTCACCACCGCAGTCGTCGCTCGAGCGACACCGTAAACACCGTTTCTATCCTCCATTTTATATACTTATTGTATTTATCTTAATAACTTATAGACTACAGGCCCAGCCAGTGAACAAAATTTATGGGTCATATGAACCACCAAATCGGGAAAAAATATTCCTTTTTAAGAGTTTTCGTACCGTGCTTTGACATGACAGCACCTGTCTAAGATTGCGTCATTGAATATAAACCTTTGCTTAACAAATTTGTTTCTAAATCTGAGTTGGTACGACCAATTTCCGACAGGTGGCGTAGCAGGTAGCTGAAGAAGTTTTTTGTTTGAAAGCGATATTCTCAGGAATGACTGAACCAATTTCAGTCATTCTTTCACCGTTAGATATGTACGGAATCGCGATGTGTGCTATATAATGTACCACGGGCGAAGCCGGAGCGGACATCTAGTAAAATAATAAGATTCAGCACCATGCTGTCACTTGAAAGCTGTCCAACTGAGTGCAGGAGAAGATAGGGGGGTGGCAACTCTCGATCATTTCTCCTTGTCGCATGATTTTTGGACAGCGTTGCGGAATAATGGATTAGAAAAGATATTGAAAGTATAAAAAATGTAAATTTTAATTTGTTATTTTTGTCGAAAAAAAATCATGATTTTCCGACGATTTCAGGGTAAATTTGGTCATTTGATTATGAATGGCATTGGTTCCATACAGTTTCAATACCTCTTTTAATCCATTATTCCGCAATTTATTTATTTATTAATTAGCCATACAAAAAGCATGTGACAAGGAGAAAATATCGAGAGCAACCCCTTATCTTCACCTGCACTGCTTAATCTTATTATCTTAAATCCTTCTATCATCCTACATAGGTCTCCTGGTGTATCATATGACCCATAAATTTTACTCACGGGCCTGTAGTCGATTACAAAAACTCAGTGACACCATATGTGTTCCCAGTAAACTATAGTCCGTGCCGGGTGGATTGGCAATAAAGTTCACCGACCTTTCTGTGCTCTAGCAGCGGCAGCGGTTACAAACCTTTTTATAATAGTTGTTATGATTTACTTAGCACTGTTTCTTTTACAAGAGTTCGTATCGGTAAGTACTAATAGAATAATGATAATTATTTTCAACGATGAATAGATTTTAGTAAATAATAGATAAAATCACTTACTTTTTAACCTACCTCAAATATGGGTTGATACCCAATTAATGGGTTTGACTAGTATACTATACATTATACAAATCTCAAATCCAAGATGGCCGCTACCTCAAAATGGCGAATTGCATTTTATTCTCTCAACACTACGTACCCAAATATGGGTATTGTATACGTAATTCTAAGTATGGGCGACAGTTAGTTCGCACATTAAACTCTAGATGGCGCTGTAAGGCAGTTAAAACGCGCAAACGAGTTATGCGAAGGTTGTGCTATGCTAATTTCAGTTTTGAATAAATGTTGTCTTCCATTAGCTTAGCTCTGTGGTTTTATTTACATTCCAATTGCACAGTGGTCCTAGGCAAGTAGTACCAAGGGAGATCAACTTCTCTAGGTATCAAATGAAAGGGCTTGACTAGTATAATACTATACACTATGACAAATTTCAAATCCAGCATGGCCGCCACCACAAAATCACAAAATGGCGAAATCATGGACGTATAAAAAAGTCGGACGGAGTCAAGCTAAAACAAAAACTGTGTCACTAGAGTCGGCCACATTTGCACGTGTGCGTTGTCAGGTTGTCACTTATAAGCTGACACGCACACATATACACTAGTAGAACGTGTAATGTATCGCCAAGTCTGACAAACTTGTGCATGTGGCGGCGACGGAGGTACACAACAGACTTCCGAGTGAAGTAATAAGATCTGCGTCCTCTAGGGGATCCTATTAATACAGTGTAAAGCAGTGGCTTGTCGAGCAGGCGTTCTACAAGTACTCGGAAATGATTTAAGTTGAAACATTGAACTCTTAAAAACGGAAGAAGCGGCACACGCTCCTCAACGATGGCGATGTAAAATCAGGTGACGTCTCCTGATTGAGATCAGTCGCAACGTGAGCGACAAATGGAGCGCAAGTGTGCTAATAATTCCACGAAATTCGATTTGAGCTGTTACAATGCCATTTTGTGTGTGTACAAGGTGCACAAATAGTTCCAAGACCAAGAAAATGTTTCGTGGCATCACTTTTCATACGCAATTACATAATTATGAAAACTTGGTGTTGGTTATTACATAATTTGTAACCAATTTTAAAATAGTTTTATAGCAGAACATAATAGTTTTAGTGGGATAAACACTCTTTTTTACAGAAATAATGGACAATAATTATGAAGATCATGTAAATAGACTAATAAATATAACTCATGTGTGTTCTAGTACTATGTAGAATTGTGATGAAATCGATGATAAAATTATGTACTTGTGATAGATTTTGGCAAAATTTTAACTTAATCTCTTGTGTTTACTAACGGCTGACGTAAGGTGAACGAATTTCATTGCAAATCCATCTGGTACGGACTTGTAAACAGTCAGCAAGCCAACCGATATTCACGAGTAAGACTGAACAAGCCAATAAATAAGTAAATAAATACATGATTAGTTTCGAGTTCACATTTACCCATTCCTATCCCTTTATTTAAAATAAATCTCAGAGTCTACCTACCTTAGAGTCTACCCAGTAAAATTCAAGTCCTGATGGTTATTGGGCAACTTAAAAATGGAAAAGCCACAGAGAGGACGGGAATGGGAGCTAGGTAGGTATATGAACTCTTCAAGGCTAGTGGAACTCCTCTAAATAAAGAAGTCCAAGAACTGTTTAATGCTATCATCTTTACCGCTACTACTTCAGAGGCATCAGGCGTGGCACAACAGTGTTGTCATTCCTCTGCTTCAAAAAAAGGAGACAAAACCAAGTTTAAGGAATCATCAACCAATATCACTTTTGATGACGAAGCCATTTTCTGCACTGTAAGCTGGCATATACTGTCCCATCATGGTTCCCTTGATAACCTGGGAAGTGACATTATTGTAAATAGCTGATTCGGGCTCCTCGAGTTTCGCCTTTAAGAGGCTGTCTATTTATATTCTATTCACATACTCGTAGTCAGAACTTTGATAATAATTATTCCAAAAGTGTTGATTTGTTTGTCACAAGACCGAACATTTTTTAAATATGCAATTTGCATACAGTTCTTTAAGTTTCATAATCAGCGATATACATGAAAAACTACTGTAAAACCATAACTTATAACAAATTATTTAACTTGTTATGAAACCAAACAGGCTTAAAAGTAATGTTTATGTAAGCAGTGTATTTCATTAATGTTTATTTAGCCCAAAAGTTAAGTTGTAAATACCTACTATTTTATTTGTTTGTTAGCTCGCTGTATGTGGTTGTTGGTGTAACTTTTGTTCGCAAATATTTCTTTAATTTTTTTTTTTTTTATTCAGTATGGAAAACAAACAGCATTACACAATCATAAAATTTAGATGAGTGGAAACACTGAAGCCAAATACAGTTTTCACTGATGGTTTACATCAATTAAACATTTAGCTTTAAACCTGCGTTTTTTTGTGAGTTAACTTCTGTGACCTCATGAGAGAGTGTGGTATACATCATCATCATATAGTGCGAATAAGAAATGAATTCTTCTGATAATTAGTCACATGATGCGGGGTGTACAGCTGAAGACTGTGTCTCTGCGGGGCGGACCTGACGGAGTTACGAGACTATCTGAGACAACAGAGTCGGGAAACTATCTGACTACACAGGATATTTATTGTGCATGAAGCCGAGATCAGCCACCTCTCTTCTAACCTGAGCAGGCAAAATATGATGATGGTAGCAGACCTCATCATACTCAAACCCAGAACTTAAGATTTGAAATTAACAAAACGTAGAAACTTTTTTTGAGGTCTTTCCAGCATAGAAATGTATTGCTATAGCAGGGATTCCAAACCTGAGATGCATATTCAAGTTGACTGCGCACTAGAGAACAATAAAGAACTTTAAGGGTTTTTCATATCATTTATATATTTTTAGTTATCATTTTAATATTTTTAGTTATCCTGAATATGAAGCCCAAAGATTTCATGGCTTTATTACAGATCTTCTCGATATGTTTATCAAAAAGTACCTTAAGATCAAGAGTAACTCCCAGATCGACTACAGAATTGGCCCTTGACAAGGACTGAGGACAAGGACAAAATAAAATAAATAAAATATACACAAAAATAAAAACAAAAACAAACCTGACTAGCTCGATGAGTTTTCGTTTCTCTTCATCAGGCTCGTCGTCGCCCGAGGCCGCACTGCGGGGTGCTTCGCTCTCCGCTTCCTGCAAACACACATGTGGAGTCAGGGGGGAAGCGCGGACTTTGGCGTGGGGCCGCTCGTGACGTGCCGGGGCTCACCTCGGGGGCGGAGAGCAGCTCGCCGAGCTCGGCGGCGAGCGCGCCCGGCGGCGGCGCCGGCGCGGGCGCGGGCCGCGCGCGCGCCTCCAGCGCCGCCGCCAGCTCGTCGGCGCGGTCCCGCAGGCGCTGGTTGTCGCGCGCCAGCTCCTCCGCCTGCGCGCCCGCCCCGCGCAGCGCCTCCGCCGCCGCCGCCGCCCGCTCGGCCTCCGCCCGCGCCGCGCGCAGCTCGTCCGCCGCGCGCGCCGCCCCGCGCTCCGCGCTCTCCGCGCGCTGCTCCGCGGCCGCCGCGCGCGCCTCCGCGCAGTCGGCGCGCGTGCGCTCCGCGGCCGCCTCGGCCCGCAGGCCGGCCTCCGCGTCCCGCGCGCGCGCCGCGTCCGCCTCGAGCGCGGCGCGCTCGGCGGCGGCCCGCTCGCGCTCCGCCGCCGCGTCCGCGGCCGCGCGCCGCGCCTCGTCTGCCAGCCGCGCCTCGGCGCGCCGCAGGCTCGCCTTGAGGTCGGTCTCGAGGCGCGCGTGGCTCTCGTCCACCTCCCTGGCCAGCAGACGCGCGCGCTCGTCGGCCGCGGCGAGGTCGGCGCGCAGCTTGTCCCGCTCGGCGGCGGCGGCGGCGCGGCGCTCGGCGGCGCCGGCGGCACGCAGGCGCGACACGGCGAGCGCGGCCGCCAGCAGCGCGGCGCGGCCCTCGGCCGGCTCGGGCCCGGCGGCGCGCAGTTCCTCGTCCAGCGCGCGCTCGAGGTCGGGCAGGCGCGCGGCCGCGCCCACGAACCCCAGGTCGGCGAGCAGCCGGCGCGGCCGCCGCACGCCGGCGCCCTCCCACGCCTCCAGCACGCGCTCGGTCGTCGCCGGCGGCTCCTCGTCGCCGGCGGTGCCGCCCTCGCGCACGACGGCCGCCAGCGACGAATTGAGGCGTTCGAAGAACTCGCCGACGGTCGTCTCGGCGGTCGACGACTCGTCGAAGATCCGCTCGACGAGGTGCCGGTCGATGGAGGGCATGCGCAGCGCGCGGCAGAGCGCGAGCGCCTCGTCGCGGCCGAGCGGCCGGCCGTGCTCCAGCGGCGGCTCGGCGGAGGCGCTGGCGGCGCGGCGCTGGCGCGCGCGCGCCGGCGCGGGGCCGCTAGGCCCGGGGTCGCCGGGCGCGGGCTCGCGCGGCTCGCCCAGCTCCCGTAGAAGCGCGGCGCGGAACTGCTGGAAGGAGGCGCGGCCGGGCCGGCGCTCGAACAGCGCGCCCACGAGCGCGGCGCCGCGCTCCTCGAGCTGCAAGGCGTCGCACAGTTGGGTGACGGCGCTCTCGTCCAGCGACTCCTCGTCGTTCACGTCGAACGACTTGAACATCGAGTACAGCTGGCGCTCGTACTGGTCCGTCGTGGGCTCGGCCATCGCGCGGCCTGCTCCGCGGATGGAACTTTAGATTCTAACAGTGATTCGGCATTATTCTTCGAATAACACGATTGCGCGATAATCTAACGATCGTTTTTGGATAAAAATTTCGCCACAAGACGGCTAGCTATCTCACGTGAACAAGTAGAGAAGTAGAGAGTAGAAAACAAAAAACAGAATACGATGCCAGCCGTCACAAACAGAACACAGACAAACACTACGTAGGTACTACTTATCAAAGCTTTTGAACTGAGTCGTCCCTGTCGTCCACGATCCACGATATCATTTTCTGTTTTCTGTGGTATGTGGTACTACTATTCCTCATGGGTCAATGGATCTTCGTTTTGGGGTTCCGTTCTAATTCCATTTTAAATAGAATGGAATAAGAATAAGAATTTATTTATTGCTATACTGTGTTTACAAATATCTTATAGTAGTAGCTTAAATGTACAAATAGTGTGCCCAATTACAGACGTGCCACATAGGAATTGGTGTCACATAGTGACATAGATGCCATAGATCGGTCGATAGAGAAAGTGAAATGGCCTAAAAAATTAAAAAATCATATTATGATTTTTGAACCCTAAGCCCAAGCATTCTATATTATCTATTCTATGGCCCAAGGCATCCAAGAACCGGAATATGATCGATTGTTTTATATTTTAGGTATACAATTATATTAAACTTCATGATAAAAACACCGAAATACAAATAAAAATGACGGTGCAAGCTGCAATTCAAACGTCATACTTCCTACGGAACTCTTTCTCTGAATATATCTTCGCTCTTGCCTTTTTTGTATTACTATTTAGTGTTATGACATTGACAATAAAGTTAAAATGAAAGCTGTCACTTGACCATTGAGCTTTTCTGTTTATTTTGGCTTTGGCATCTACTGGTATTAGGTTAGGTACTATACAAGGTCACTATATATATATCACGCAGGCAAATTATCTCAAACACCAAACCAGTGCATCCTCACTGGCTCAAGGTCGCGCGGTTTTAGCCTACAGCTAGACCGTTCCTCGCACGGAACAAGTACCAGGCGGTTGTCTAACGCACGTCTGAGCGCTTCCCGCGCAAAATTACGTCGCCATATATTGTGCTGAATATGGATGCACGAGTCAAAAAACAAAGAATTATATAGTTGTACAAAATATACCATTATTTTTTATATTCTTCTGCAAACCGTACAAAAAGTACGGGACATTATAAAATAGCTTGTAATCGAAGCTGGTTGTATGTATTAGTGTAGGTAAGTACATTAAAATATGTTACATATTTATCAAACAACATTTAGACGATCAAGTAGAATAAAAACAGTCAAAGTATACTTTTATTGTTTTAATTTCAATGTGTCCGACCCTATGTTACGGCCTTTTCTAGCTGTCTTGCGCGTTACGAAGTAAATAACTAAAATATATAATCTGAGCTACAATGCTGATTACCTACATAACGAAAGGTTAATTTTTTTTTTTATTAGATAATATGTCGACAACCCTTTCGATGCGCATCATTCCGCGCCAGACAGCGACAGAGTTACGCGTTAGAAGAGAGCGCAAATGTTTAGGTTAAAAATTGCGATAGGCATTGAGCGAATGCGAGCTGAATTGCACTTTGTTGCGTCCCAGCAAGAGTCGCTATTTATATAAAAATTTTCGCTAAGTGAGGGTTCTGTAGTAATATCTATTCTGTGATCAAACTACGGGATCTGTCTTCCTTTTGCTTATTACGGGATCAAACATTTCAATTGCACAGCTTCACGAAAAATTCAAGATGTAAAAATACCTGTCAAATACAATTCCCAATATCACCGTAGGTGGCGCCACTGTTTTATTTAGTTAAGAGAAATTTCACAAAAACTAACAGTAGTGCCACACTTGACAATATTTAGAACTATCTGACTATTTGACTGGCCTCGTGGCTTAGTGGGTAGTAACTCTGACTGCGACGCCGAGGGTTGTGGGTTCGATTCCCACCCAGTGCAAATATTTGTGTGATGAATTCAAATGTTTGCACTGTGTCTAGGTGTTTCTATGTATAATAAGTATGTATTTAGAACTATATAAGTATTATATCAGCTATCAGGCCGCCATATTACAAGCTTTGCTTAGTTTGGGGGTCAGAAGGTGTTGTGTGTGAATTGTCCACCAATATTTATTTATTTTTGACAAGTCTTTTTGCATCTGGAAAACGCCTCATTGTTTCAACTATGTCGATGTTAACTTAACCTAACATAATAGTTTTCTATTAATAATGTAACGTTTTTTTTATATTTCTCACCCTATAACCACTGAATAGTGTGGTGTGGTAAATGGTGGTGCCATTATTTAAGCTTTTTTCGCTTTCGACAAGTTTAGTTGATAAATATTTTTTAGAATAGGAGTGTAATATCTTACATAAATACACGGGTAACTCACGTTTAATATAGTCAGTCCAGTCCGACTCAAGTTTCGATCGCGTCCGGCGATCTTTTTCAAGGAGAGTGCGCGCGCGGGTTCGCAGCTCGTTTAAACTAACTCAGTGCTAAACGAGCTGCGAACCCGCGCGCGCCTCTAAAAAGATCGCCGGACGCGATCGAAACTTGAGTCGGACTGACTGACTATATTAAACGTGAGTTACCCGTGTATTTATGCAAAATGTATAATAACCACGTTAGTTTTCATACTAAAAGTGTAATATCTATCGAGCAAAAACAGTATCAAATGGTACTGGGCGCGCATATATTAAACTACATATCTTTTTATAGTTTCTGAAGGGAAAACTTCTTTTGGCGCGCCTAAACAGATTTTTCTCTAGCTTTACGCTCGGATATGATAAGAGATTTTCGGGTAAACTCGGGATGCTAGAGTGAGAAACAAAGTGATTCGTCACTGTATTTTGTTCCTCGCGTGCGTCACAGCGAGAAAATTAATATAGTCCCTGTGTTTATTATATTAATGTCATTTTATCGCGATATCTAGGAACTTCTAGGTACTTACCACATTAATTGAACTTATCACAAAGTAGTAAATTTGCATTTCACATCCATTGCAAAAAAGTTTTTATTGTAATATACTCGTATTACTGTTTTATCACAGCACTTACACTACGTAAATACACAAAATTATACCTATTTTCATGACACCACTTACACATACACTATAACACAACATATTTATGCATTTTTAGCGAAATACCTATAAAATAAATAAATCCAAAAAAAGATATTCCAAAGACACGGACAAAGAGGTTTGACTCTACGTTTGTGATAAGAACGTCTAGGCTATGGAATGAGTTGCCTGAGTGGGTTTTTCCCGATAGTTATAATCTTGGTATCTTCAAATCGAGAGTGAATCGGTTTCTTCTAGGCAAACACGCTCCATCGTAGACCGCATCGTCGCTTAAAATCAGGCGAGATGGCGGTCAAGTGTAAACCTATTAAAGTAAAAAAATTGCTAGTTCGAACTGCGTAAAAATTTGTTATTAATTTATTCTTAGCCATGAATACACGAGTCATTCTCATTCAGCTGCATGTTATTCTCGTGTTGCTGTGCTTACTAGGTATATTCTAATTATCCATTTTCTAAATAGTTTATTTATTTATACAAAATCCACAGCCCTTAAAAAACAGATATTCATTAACTTACAAACTATCTTACGGCCAATAACGGATTTACATTGTGTGAATATGCTGATACAAGTGTGTGTGTGTGTGTGTGTGTGTGTGACTGTGTGTTTTGTAAGTGCGTATCCCTCATCATGTTAAGCATGAAAGTAACTTTGCATATAGGTACATTGTGCATATACGAGTAGAAAAATACTGGAAATATTACACTATTTTTGACATATTTCCTTTGAAATATATTTTTAAATATAATATTATTATTTTTTAATTATTACAATTATTTAGTAGTCTTTAAATAGTTAAGTTTATCTTATTTTAGTTTGCACTTCTGCCGTGCGGTCTTAAGCGCACACATTTTTATTATTTTATCTCTCATTACCTTAGGTAAATTATCTATATTTTCTAATGATCTAAGGTCATTACTATAAAATAAAAGCTGCATGCTGCTCACAGTCCAATCAGACCGCAACCATAGAATAGATAATATAGATAGAACGGACACTCCCCAACCCCCGCCAATTTCAAGCTTCCTCACCCCTCAGGCCGTTTCGGATACTCTAGGAGCACTCAACGAAGGGCTGGTATCGAACATCTAATTCCTAACGAAATATCATCATGGTGGGTTGTTGTGCTGTTTACGGCTGTCCGTCAACTAAACGGGACAAGATTAAAAGCTTTATTTAATTTCCTAATGATAAAATAACGTAAAATTAGAAACTTTTCAATAACGTTGCTTTTTAATATTACAAGCTTTGCTTAGTTTGGGGTCAGATGGTGTTGTGTGTGAATTGTCTACCAATATTTATTTATTTATAATAACGAAGTAATTTTTAACTCAAAGTTCGTAACTTACACAGCCGGTAACTTACGTGCCCAAGCACGGATTGATAATGCCTGTAGGAATAATTATAGTGACAGAGTAAAGTTTCCTTCATGGGTAAGTGTAAAATAAAGTGCGAATGTGTACCTACTAACAGAAATAGATATCTAGGTACCTGATATAATCTATCATCGGTTTCGTATCATTTTACGCGGCAATACAAACACCCACAGATTTCTGAAACAAATTAGAAATCTGTGCAAACACCCTTTTAATTAGAATAGTATAATTTGGCTCCGTTCTATTTATGTAACTCAACATTATAGCAAGTTTATAGACTAGGTCACCAGGTGAACTCAAGGGGCACAACTATTCAATAAAACAATTCAGTAGCCCTAACGCTAACGCACACATTCACGCGTGTGTACGAACGACATCTGCGTAGTTGTGTGAAGAGTAGGCAACTCCACAGCGGCGGTTGTATGGAATTTTAGTGGAGTGTCCGTGGTGTGCCGCAACATTTCATAGATTGTGTTATACCTACGTTTCCACTTTATTGAATAAATGCTGTTTGATCTTTAGTAGAATAATACAAAGTATCCGAGTCAGCGCAACATAAAAAAAAAATCGGCTTATAATTTTTCAAATGTCAAATTCAAATTGATCAAAGTAAACAAAGGACTGCGTTTTGGAAGTTTACCCGATCTGTATTTCTACCTGTTTTTTGTGTTTTTCCAAAGTAAACGCGATTAAGTCCAGGAATAGTAACCGGTAATAAATAGTAGCGGATGCCTGATAAAGATACCGACCGATATAAAAGTTCAAATTATAAAACATGAAATTAAACCTATATCAAGCATTGAAAGTTAGTGAGATTCAAGGTTTGCGAATCAACGAAGATGATAAAACATTTGTTGTAAAACCTACTAACCGCCAGTACGCACGATATGTGGCCGGATTTATTATGTTGGCGTCCTTAGGTATCGTGTTCGTATGTTTCGCCCTGCGCGTCGGCCTGGAGGCCGGGAGCCCGACGGTCGCGACGGACACGCGAGACACGAACGACACCGTCATAGTGTGCTACTACAACACGCCCGACCGCGGCGCCAACGCGTCCGAGCAGCTGCTGCCGGCGCGCGTGCCGCCCGCGCTGTGCACGCACATCAACGTGGCCTTCGCTCGAGTCGTCGACAAGCAGATCTACCTGGAGCCGGCGCAGCGCGACGACCTTCGGGAAGTCGTCGAGTTGAAGCGGACCAACCCGCGGCTGAGGGTGCTGCTGTCGGTGGGCGGCTCCGGCGCGGACGCCGGGTTCTCGGAGATGGTCGTCGACCACGCGTCCAGGAAGACCTTCATCAGATCTATCAAAAGCATACTGAGGAACTATACTCTGGACGGGATAGACTTAGACTGGGAGTTCCCCGGGTTCCACGCGGAGCGCGCGGGGGGCGCGCGGGAGCGGCAGCACTTCTCGCAGCTGCTGCGGGAGATCCGCGCTGAGTACGCGCGCGAGCGTCGGCCCTACCTGCTGAGCGTGGCGCTGGCGGCGCCCGAGCCCGTCGTGGACGTGGCCTACGACGTGGACCAGATCGACCTGTACGCGGACTTCGCCAACCTCATGACGTACGACTTCCACTACTTCAGCAAGTTCACGCCGTTCACGGGGCTCAACGCGCCGCTGTACGCGCGCGCCGGCGAGGACCTGTACCCCGCCACGCTCAACCTGGACTACACGGCGCGGCTGTACGCGGCGCGCGGCCTGCGCCCCGCCAAGACCGTGGTCGGCGTGCCGACCTACGCGCACTCGTTCCGGCTGGTGAGCGCGCGCAACGCGGGCGTGGGCGCGCCGGCCGCCGGGCCGGGCGCGCTGGGCGGCGGCGGCGGGTTCGCGGACTACCCGGCCGTGTGCGCGTTCCTGCGCGCCGGCGCCGCGCGGCGCTGGGAGCCGGCGGCGCGCGTGCCGTACGCGTCCGCCGGCCGCGAGTGGCTGTCGTACGAGTCGCCGCGCAGCGCCGCGGAGAAGGCGCGATACGTGCGCGCGGCCGGCCTGCGCGGCGCCATGCTGTACTCGCTGAACGCGGACGACCACGCGGGCCGCTGCGGCGCCGCGTTCCCGCTGGCGCGCGCCGTGCGCGACGCGCTGGCCGCGCCGGCCCCGCGCCCGGCCGGCGGACCCTGATTACCTTTTTCTTCCTCGACACGTAGGTTATCTTGTACATGGTGCACGTCTTCATGTCTCGGCCGCGGGCGCACACTCGCGTCGCGCGCGGCTCGCGGCCGCGGCGGAGCGCCCACGCGCGCCTCCGGCCGCTCGCCCGCGCGCGACGCGAGCCGCATTCATTACGCCACTAATTAACTTTTACAGTTGGAAAAACTCAAGCAAGATTCTTTACCGTTTCTGGTTTCGGTCGAGCGGGCACGCAGCGCACAGCACGCACCCGGCCGAGCGGCGCCTGCGCGGGGTGCTCCGCTCGCGCCACGCGATATCTAACTAAACATTAACCAAAGATTGCGCTCGACCGCCGTCTCCGCTGGTGTGTAGCGGCCGCAGGTAGGGATAGGTGGAGCTCGGATGGAGATGGAGACGTGTTTACTTAGAAATAATGAATGGAATTATTTAAATTAGGAAATACTGAGTGCAATGGTAGTGATAGTATGGTAGGTGATAACTTGAAGTAATTTTGTTATTTATATTTTTATACTGTTCTTATTTACCAAAATTAGTGTACTAATTAGTCATTCTAGTATTTTAGTAATATCTCTCATCTTTTGCCTAAATAAATCTTGCAGAATTCATTCTTCGGTATCTTATAATAACAGCGCGGTGTGCGTCGCTCGCCGCGCGCGGTCTGCCTCGGGAGCGCTGTGGGGCGCGGGCGGCGCCTGTGGGGAACGGGACCGGAGCGCTCGGAGAGCTGCGGTCCCCACAGCGTGCACAGCACAGCACAGCGCAGGACCGATATCCGTTGAGGTAGACGTGTCCTAAAGTACAGGCTGAATCAGCAAACGTAGCGTACTCGCCCTAAAACTAGATGGACTGCTTCTTTATACTTAAAGCAGCAGGCGGTGGCTGGAAATGGGAACAAGTCCTAAATTACGTATTATTTACGTATATGGTTAATTCATTTAACATTTTGTAGTGGTAGACTCTACAGAGTCCGCCTGCGGAAGTAGGTAGCACACCTGCGTTATTTTACCGCCAAGATGTAATGTGCAAACATTCTGTGTTGCGGTTTGAAGGGCAACATTATCTTATACTTCTGGGTGACGAGAGGAGTGCTGTGCTAAGTGATTTGGACTCTTCAGGTTCAATAATTTCGTGCCACTGTTCTGTTACGAGCAGGCGTGTTGCTTACCACGTATTCTACTCGCCCCGTCACTCTAGGTACCTATACTACACAGTGTCGCGGCGCTGCGCCTGCCAGGCTCTGGTGAGCCTGCTGCGCGCGCAGTGGCCTGTAGCGACCTGAGCAAGTGCCCTTAGTATCCACAATTCCGTTTAAACTATTTGTCGGATGATGAGGACATGTATCGATACTGAGACAAAGATCCTCAGTAGGTGCTCTTCCACTACACGTTGTCGACGGCGCAACACTCGTACAGAAGGGTAACGCTGTATATGAAATGGCTGTGACTAGAAATAATGAGTTGTTCTACTGCAAAAAATATTTCTACATGTGCTTATTGAAATCGCGCAGCCCACTGCTACAAGGTTTTGTACGCTGATTTGATGCAGATCAGCTGTTTTTAATTAAACAGAAATATATATTTTTGACCTTGTGACAAAGTAGCAATAGATTCAGGTGTGGGTCGTGATGACTTCATTCTCAGTGATGCGGCGTTTAGTATCGAACATTCCATTAAGCCATTTACAACTTAGAACTGTTATTTTTTTTTTGATTTACTGAAGTTGCCATAATATGTATCATAACACGTTCAGGCTGCTGATTCACAACGTACATACTTAGTTGCACCGATTCCGACACGAAATAAAAATTATATTTTCTGTCGTTATAAACGGATAAGCAAAGATTTCGCCATAGCGATATATTTACTCGATACGGACTCAAACATCTCGTGGTTTGATCACGTATCGAGAACAATCCGATAGCGCTGTGAATCAGGTCTCAGAGATGTAAGCCCAGGGCCCAGGGAATAGGGCGAACTAAAGTTTCCAAAACTGCCAATATGGCGCGAGCACTGGCCGAGAGCTCGGCCTCTTTATGTGCTGCGACGTGCGACTGCCGAGACCGGGACACAAGTTCGTAGCGAGAAAGTACATATTTATTCGTTACGTGATGCTCAGTAAATGTATAGATCTATAGATTTTTTATCTGTCATATCCACTTTGTGCGCTGTTCATTATTTCAGTTAATTTGCTTTGTGTTTTTAACACTTTCTCGTTGGTGTATGTACCAGATCTTAAGGTTCGGATTTTTTCAGTATAACTAAACTTAAGGCGCTGGGAAGACCTGAGTGAAATTCACGAATGCAAAATTAAGCTCCGCCCCTTTACAACTCCGATAAGACAGCGCCACACGAAGTTGCGTGCACTCAGTAAAATTATTTGCATTGATGGAAACAAAAGGCTTCCATGCTCATGCTCATAGATGGCGCTTTTCAAAATTTTTATTAATTAGAAATGCACGTCTTTTGCTGTTTACAAAATTTTTTCGTCTGATTCTCTTATTTTTCTAACGGACTAAGTAAAGTCCTTTTGTATATTAAATAAAAAAACAAATTGCATAAATTAGCTAAGCCAGGAAGATGAATCACTACATATTAAGTAATCCATTTCTTTAAAATTATTGTACGAATTTTGAAGAAAAACATTCACTGTTAGTGAAGTACAAGTGTGTGTACCTGGGTGACCGAGCTTTGCTCGGTTTAAACACTGAATTATATTTAGATATTAGTGGCGGCCCGGCGGCATTTTTCAGATTTTGCCCCGCCTAAAAAATATTGAAGGTCCGGGGCTGACTAGCAGCACCCTGCGAGTTTACCTTCACTGTTCCCGTTCCCGTTATTTTTCAGGATAAAAGTAGCCTGTGTGTTATTCCAGACTATAATCTTACGTGTTTTCCAAATATCAGCCCGATCCGTTTATACGTGACTTGATGTTTGTCGTGACTGAGCAAAAAACATCCAAACATTGACATTTACAATATTAGTAGGATTGGATACTAATAGTACATAATATAATCATCATTATCATTATACGAGGCTACGAGTAAATAATCCACCATTATTGCATACTACAACTCGGAAAACAAGTTTTAATAATAATACAGCGACGCCATTTCGCTGCTTTGTAACGAAAGGTCCACAAACAAAACAAAACCAAAATCACTTTTATATCATTTTAGTTAAGTCATTCTTTTTATTAACAAGTGATAAAAGTATTTTTGTTGTGACAGGATGAGCAGTAAGTATATGTGCCTGATGGTAAGTCACATGCCTATAATAGCGCAGTGACACGCAGGTATTGGAAAATAAAGAATCCTAATCATTACGTTGCATTATACTGCGCTCGCCACGACTATTATCTACATGTGTTCTAAATTTCTGCCCGACCCAACGTTACGACGTGATTAAGCAATAAACATCCAAGTATCCAAACATCCATATTTTTCAATATATTTCTATCCATATATTGAACATTTAAAATATTAGTAGGATTTCATATCAAAGCCCTGTAATCATACTGTATTTTTTCCTTTAAACCGGAAAACTGTGATGTTTTTAACCCCGACCAAAAAGGGTGTTATAAGTTTGACATTGATGTCTGTCTGTCTATCTGTCTGTCTGTGTGTGTCCATCTGTGGCACGGTAGAGCTCAAACGGATGGGCCGATTTCGATGCGGTTTTTTAGTTGAAGGTAAATATCTGTGCTGTTCTTAGCTATGGTTGGTTGATATCGATTCTAGATGGCCGCCTCCACAAACTGGCGGACAAAATATTTGTTCACAACCTGCCTCAATATGGGTATCAAATGAACAATAAGAACAATATGGGTTTGCCTGGTAAAATATTATACATTATAACAAATCCAAGATGGCCGCCACCACAAAATGGCGAATTACATTTTTTCACTACTACCCCAATATGGGTATTAAACGAAAGGGCTTGACTAGTAGAATACTATGCAATATGACAAATTTAAAATCCAAGATGGCCGCTACCGCAAAATGGCGACTTACATTGCTTTTTTTTCGCAACCTCAATATGGGTTTCAAATGAAAGGGCTTGACTAGTAGAATGTTTTACAGATAGCAAATCCGAGGTAGTCGGGGTTACTTAAAATTTTAATTTTGTTCTTGTCACACTACTGCTTGGCGGTGGAATAGCTGGCAACTTGACTAGTAAAACATTACACACTATGACCAATATAAAATTTAAGATGGGTGCCACCATAAAATCCCGAATTATATTTTTTCACTTCTACCTCGATATGGATAACCAAATTTTCCTAATTCTTTTTTATTTCGTAAGTGAATATGTCTTAAAATACAATACATGATTTTATTAAATCGAGTAAAATATATATGTAGTTCTATATAGTGTCTAGACATAAGTGAAAATAATCTATACTAATATTACAAAGCTGAAGAGTTTGTTTGTTTGTTTGAACGCTAGTATCGCGGGAAGTGCTGGTCCGAATTGAAAGATTGTTTTTCTATTATCCATAAGTCCATTTATCGAGGAAGGCTATAGATTATAAAACATAACGCTACTATTAATAGAAGCGGAGCATTGATCAAGAATGTAACAAAATCAGGAAAAATATTCCTTTTGAGAGTTTTCGCACGTTTCGTGCTGTGACATGACACATGACAGCACGTGTCTAAGATTGCGTCATTGAATATCACAGATTATATACCTCTTGAATATAAAACCTTTGCTAATCTCCGAGTTGGTACGACCAATTTCCGACAGGTGGCGTAACAGGCAGCTGAAGAGGTATTTTATTTGAAAGCGATATTCTCAAGAATGACTGAACCGATTTCAGTTTTTCTTTCACCGTTGGATATGTACGGGATCCTGATGAATGCTATTTAATATACCACGGGCGAAACCGAGGCGGACATCTAGTAACAAATGAAATGCATTGATTTTGTAGATATTCATTTTTCAGTACTGTTCCATATAGGGTACCTACAGCATACAATAATATATTTCTATGTTTTCCTTGACACTAGAGCAGCGCTGTGTTTCTTCTCGTTCGTTTAAGAAGATGATCATGATGATGAATCATTATTTCCGCCCCTCAACCAATTATATTATTGCCAGTTTATAACCTTTAAATAATATCGTTTTTTTTCAATTTAAGCTTTAAATTGATACAAAAAGTCACATTTTACATTTATGCGTGAAGTAAACAACTAATATCGGTTTTAAGTTATATTTTCAGCAACAATGGAGATAGACTTTTTTTGTGTTATGGTTTTCATCGCACCTGCTTTCGTTCACAACTCCACGAAAAGCAAATTCATCCACTAATACTAAATAAATAAAAATAAATAATCCCGTAGAGCAGTATAAATGAGCGTAACTTGTAAATATTTTAGTTATTAAACTTGTAAATATTTTAGTTATTATTTTAAACAATGTCACATCATCATAATCATCAGCCGCAAGACGTCAACTGCTGAACATAGGCCTCCCCTAGATTTCCACAACGAACGGTCCTGCGCAACCTGCAACCATCGGTTTCTAGCGACCTTTATGAGGTCATCTGTCCATCTAGTGGGAGGCCGTCCAACACTGCGTCTTCCGGTTCGTGGTCGCCACTCGAGAATCTTTTTCCCATCGGTTGTCAGTTCTGTGAGCGATGTGGCCTGCCCATTGCCACTTCAGCTTGCTTACTCTTTGAGCTATGTCGGATACTTTCGTTCTTTTGCGATTATCCTCATTACGGATTCTGTCGCGCAAAGAGACTCGAGCATAGCCCTCTCCATAGCTCGCTGTGTGACTTTGAGCTTTGTTATGAGGCCCACAGTTAAGGACCACGTCTCAGTTCCATAAGCCATCACTGGCAACACGCACTAGTTAAAGACTTTCGCCTTTAGGCATTGGGGTATTCTGGACTCAAAGATGTGCCGAAGTTTCCCGAACGCTGCCCATCCGAATTGGATCCTTCGCTGGACCTCTTTGTCGAAGTTGGATCTACCTAATTGGATCTTTTGACCCAGGTAGACGTATAATTCGTCAACAACTTCGAGTGTGGTATTCCCAACAATAACCGGTACAGGTGAGACATGAACATTTGATATGACTTTCGTCTTGTCCATATTCATCCTCAAACCTACCTGGTGGGATACTCTACTGAGGTCCCTGAGCATAGCACGGAGGTCCTCCAACGACTCCGCCACAATGACTATGTCGTCGGCAAACCGAAGGTGAGTGATGCATTCGCCGTTGATATTGATGCCATATCCGTTCCAGTCCAGTAGCTTGAAAACATCTTCCAGCGGGGCAGTGAACAGTTTCGGAGATATGACATCTTAAAGTGTCAGGTCAGCTTGGCTCTGGGGTCTTTTGCCATGCTAACGACAGGTTGTGCTTGCGTAGAGGTGTATAACTGTCCATAGAACCTCTCAATCTCCTCCAAAATCTCGGGTTTCGATAAGACGATGCTACCACTATCGGTCTTCAGTTTGGTCAGCTGAGTTTGCCCAAGGGACTGATTTCTTGCGAACACTTTCGAGCCTTTGTTCTGCTTGATTGCTTCTTCAATACTCGAAGTATTGAAGCAGCATACGTCATATCTTGTCTGACCGCCATAAGATCTAGAGTTTGATCGGAGAGCTTTCGGTTCTGTTTTGGCGTCGGCTCTTATAAAATTTTTTGCCAACCGCATGAACAGTTTCCACTAGCCTATCGTTTATTTCGTCCGCCGTTACGCATTCATCTAAGGATTCGAAGTGATCTTCGATCTGAGCATAATTTGGTCGGAGCATGGACTTCATTAGACGTGATCTTTCGACCTTAATGTTTAGATTCAGCGTGCCTCTTACAATACGGTGATCACTGCCGGTCTTAACCTTGCTGATCACAGAGACATCGCTGAATATTTGCCGTTTAGTCGTCATAATGAAGTCGATCTCATTTTTGTGGAATCGTCTGGGCTAATCCAGGTTCAATTTCTTTGTGGTTGTTTCTTGAAAAGGAGTTCATCATAAAGATGCTCTCCTTTCCAAGAAATCCGCTAGACGTTGCCCTCTTGGGTTCCGCTGCCCATATCCGAAATCCCCACTCTCACTCATCTACGTTTGCTCAGTTTTGCGTTGAAGTCTCCCATCACAACTTTGAAATGTGTTGGCGGAAAGGTCAAAAGAGACGTAACACTTGGGCAATACCTAAAACAAGAACCGGTTTTGGCCAGGGTGCATTTTCCTTTACTGGACCATACCTTTACCAACCTATTGACAAAGAGTTGGACATCATAGATACGTCAACATTATGAGTGCAAGAAAAAGGTCTCGGCTTGGCTATCTACTCAGAGCTACTGCTCGCATCTCGAAAAAGCGACATCGTTTCATGGTGGATGTTCCAAAGGCACGAACAAAGAGATTTGACTCTTTTTTTGTTTTTGTCTACGCTGTGGAATACGTTGCCTGAGTGAGTTTTCCCCGATAATTACAATCTTTGTGTCTTCAAATCCAAAGTGAGTCGGTTTTTTTCTAGGTAAACACGCTCCATATCGTAGGCAAACATATTGCATGCCTCTAGAAGAAGAGGCCAGTTTGTATGGGTCAATTATTAAAATGTTTTGTATCACCTTATCTTACCTGCAAACAGCAATAAAGATTTTTGTATTTGTACCACATTGTTGTTTAACATCAGGCGAGATGGCGGTCAAGTGTAAACCTTTGAAAGTAAAAAAAAATGTCCTGAATTATTTTGGTTATATTTAACACAATGTTGAAATAATCATATACCTAAAATAATCAAGTTGTAGCTAATTAACATACACAGAGAATGATAGAAAAACATCAGAAATAGAAAAAATAGTTGAAAACAAAGATAAAATGATTTTGAGTTGTGGCTTTTTAGTTTTAAAGCACCGATTTAGGTAATTTTAATTCATCGCTCAATCGAACAAGAACAAAATTAAAAACATTGGTTCGACTACCTCGGATTTGTTTTCTATAAAACATTCTACTGGTCAAGCCCTTTCATTTGAAACCCATATTGAGAGAGTTTCGAAAAAAGAAATGTATTTCGATATTTTGCGGTAGCGGCCATCTTGGATTTCAAATTTGTCATATTGCATAGTATTCCACTAGTCAAGCCCTTTCGTTTGATACACATATTGGGGTAGTAGTGAAAAAAAAATTTGATTCGCCATGTTGTGGTGGCGGCCATCTTGGATTTAAAATTTGTTACAACGTATAATAATATTCTACTAGTAAAGCCCTTTCATTTGATACCCATATTGAGGTAGGTTGTGAAGAAATATTTTGTCCACCATTTTGTGGAGGCGGCCATCTTGAGTCGATATTAACCAAACATAGCTAAGATTTTATGCAAGGACTCTTTTGTACACCTACGTCCGAACACCTCGGTGATTCAAAGCTAGTTTGTTTAATTACTGAGCCTTGTAGGTACTAATATTTATTCTGTTACTGAGCATTGTCTTGCAATGTAGGTAGTGTGATGTAGGTAGGCTAGAGATTAATACTATACTTGTGGGTAAACCAATAAATGTCGTTGTGTCACTCGGCTGTTTCAATTACTGCTCCACGTTAAAATATCGTAATATTCAACTATACTTACAATTATTATTTTTAAAATAAAAAGTGACGAGACGAACAGGACATGTGCCTGATGGTAAGCAACATGCCTGCCACATAACAGCACAATGACACACAGCTATTAGAATATTAGAAGTCCAAATCATTACCTAGCACTGCACTGCGCTCGTTACCCAGAGATCTAAGATGTTATATCTCTAAGGGCAGTAATTTATCTGGAAACATTGCCCTTCAAACCGGAACACAATTTCAACTGGTATCTATAACTTCAGTCGGTAACTGAAGTTACCGACCATACCGACCGAAGTTACAAATCTATGTGGGAAGTAGATTATTTGATGATAAGCCTCGGGTTCTATAGGAACTATTTTCTAATCTGTGTCTCGAAAACTAAATACAAGCTTGAAAAACAACGGACAAAATATCCAACAACAACGATATCAAAAAACATGCAAAAGATTACACAGTGATGAGATATGAACTCGAGAACTTAAACGCGGTTGTACCACCGAGCCAAACTGACAAGTTACAGTAGGGTCCAAAATTTCACATCATATGAACTTTATTACCGTTTGTAAAACTTCTATAACTTCAATCAGGAACTGGGAAGTAGATTTAATTTTTAAGATTTGATGAAAAGCCTCTGGTTACTTAGGAACTATTTTCTAATCTGTGTCTCAGAACAGACAGAACTAAAGAAATAAAACCTTGAAAACAACGGAGAAAATATCTAACAAAAACAATATCAAAAAACACGCGCAAAAAGATTTCGTAGTGCTGAGATACGAGCTCAGGATCGTAAATCGTAACGACTTCATCTGCCGCTTTAAACATTGCGCCAAATGTACAGATGTCTGTAGTGTCGAATTTTCAAACCACATGAACTTTATAGATGTTGCTGCATGAATTTGTGAGAATTGTTTATTTTTATTTTTTGAATTGCGAGCGTCGGACGACAAAGCGACACAGGTCCTTTAGCAAGGCGCATCAGCGCTTTCTGCTGGACTTCATAGTAGTAAGCGAGAAGCAAGACACGGGCCGGCTCGGTCGAGTTAGCTTTTCAAAAGAAAATTAATTAATACGAATTAAACTTCATAATCCAAAATACAAAATCTTCCATCCCCCTTAGTAAAAAATGATACGTTTACCTATAAAATTTGAATAATGTATGTTTATTAATGACACAGATATTTACATCTAAAACTTATTTTAGAGGTAAGTTTAGGATTTTTTCTTATCGAGTTTTTTTTTCCAAATCGTGTTTTGATACAATAGGTTACCTAATAAATATGTTCAAGAATAACATATATTTTACTAAAAGCCTCAAACCATATACATGTTGTTAAATGTGTGTTTAAAAAGTGCTAGTTGGCGATATTCAGCGCCTTAATAGAGGATTGTCCGACCGGCGCGGGCGCTGCGACCGGGCGGCATTGAGCGCCGCCCGCGCGCGCCGGGCCGGATGTTAGGATGCTGCATTTCGGTAACGTCCGATCGAGCGACCAAGGCCACGACGGTGTGACGTCGTTAAATGTCACCACACACTAACTGTTACCACTAGAGGACTTATGTAATAGGGTACCTCGGTAGTATTAATTAGGATTATAGTAAATTTAATATATTGAAATAAAAAAACCATTTTTGAAAATAGAAGGAAGCTCTTTTAATATGGCACTACCTTAAAAGTACCTAAATAAGCGTTAACTACGTTGTAGTTGTAAGTGTACAAGTGTAAGGCATCGTTGGCGGCCTCGCGCCGGGCGCAGGCCGCGCTACAGGCCGGTACTCGGCGCGGGCGGCTCTGCACTAAACATACATACAGTAACTTCGATTGGATTGTTGCACTACTGGCCGCATGGCGGTTCTGGTTATCTATCGCAGACGGAGCGAACAGTGACGAGATTCAGAAACGAATACAGGGCGGCGTATGGTGGCGCCCAGGGCTCGCTCGTCGCCCGCTAGTAGACTCTCAACATGGCCCGAGTTCCACTGAGCCGGCTGGGATGCAGCTCAATTTATCTTTAACAATTCAAATTGACGTCCGCGCTGTACCAGTCACTGTTGGCAGGCATTTATACTAATTAAAACTCTGAATTTCAGATATTTTAAATAAGTAGTGTGATTTGTAAATCGTGGAGAGAAAGCACCTGCTACGGAGGTTTACAGCATAAACAGTACAGAAGTGCATGTCCTAGACATTGTACTGAGTTTTCTTACTTAATGAACATTACAATAGAATATGGCTACAGCGGGCACTCTGCCCTCTGTTCTAGAGGGGGCTGTCGGTCACCTACTACCTTTACCTTGATGGTTTCAAACCGTTAAACTAACTTATGACAGTAGGACAATAAAAAGCAATATGAGATACACTAAACCTAACTAAAATACTTTTAAGATTTAAAATAATATGAGACAAAACAAGATTGTGACTGCCGTGGACCAATCGAGTCATTTCTAAACAACCATTAAAACGTGCGATTACTAAATGCAATGACACCCCACGGGCCTAATGCACAAATTATAGTCACACTACTTTAGAACAGAACTGAAGCTGATGTCAAATACAAATACAAAAATCTTTATTGCTGTTTGCAGGTAAGATAAGATGATACAAAACATTTAAATAATTGACCCATACAAACTGGCCTCTTCTTCTAGAGGCATGCAATATGTCTGGCAACACAGTTTCCATTGGTCTGAATTTATACAATGATGACAATAGTCAGCTGATAGTCTTCTTCTTTTTTCATTTTTAGCTTTTAATCGGTTGTATTTGTTTGTGTCTACTGATACACGTTCCACCACTTGTATCAGTAAACACAAACAAATTTAATTTCTTCATTCATGATCTCAGCAGTACACGGCTAGTCTTACACACTAAATATAACTAGTATTTGTAAAAACAAATGAACTTAAAACTTGTATCAGAACATACACAGAGAGCAAAATAAATTTCAATAAAAATACTGCAAAACCTTTTTCAAGTAGGTTATAAATTAAATTCTTTTGGCCTTTTAGGCAACAAATAATTCCATTGTGTTCTGACAAGTCTATGTACCTACCGTTATAACAGACTTTTATGTGATATAATTTTTCTAAGGAATGTGTCAGAATGCCAGTAGCATGCTTTCAACAAGCGAGCGGGGCTCGCTGCTCCGTGGACTGTGGAGCTCCAGCGGGCTCACATTGCTTCTCATAATATCATGCTTAGCCTAATTACCTGTTACCTTACATTATACTCGACGCAAAATGTAAATTCATCAGTATCACAAACTATAGGTATAATATAATACTCTATTCTCTATATGCATATATAATGTATAGTTGAGTATCTAAATATTAGGATATGGCAACTCAACAACAACTTATTGTCTAGTGGAATATTCTAAACCGAGTGGTGAGTGAGCGGGCGGAAGCTGGCTGCGGAAGAGCAGCAGGTCGGGCCCCGAGCTGGCATCAACACGCGG
This sequence comes from Ectropis grisescens, assembly GCA_017562165.1. Lineage (NCBI taxonomy): Eukaryota > Metazoa > Arthropoda > Insecta > Lepidoptera > Geometridae > Ectropis > Ectropis grisescens. Next base: position 27,299,987 of record CM029778.1, on the reverse strand, counting down.
GCACAAGGAGACGGCCGCTGAGTTTCTTTTGGGAGAGCAAACCGGTATCTGCAGAATGTTGTATTAGCACTCATAAGTCAATTACACAAAACCACAAGGCACCGAAATAACTTTTACAAAATAAACATAGGATTGTCTCTTCCACTCGGGGAACATATGACTACTGCAGAAGATTGATCACTCCGAGCCAGACGCGGAACTTGTAACAAATCAGTTCAGAGGGAGCTTTCAGAAAACTGCCCACGGAACATGCAGTAAAGCCTCAATTATTTGCAAAGTTTCACTAAATCATTTCAAAACTATTTTACATTTTATTTCTTTTAAATCAAAGTCAAATGTGAGTGAAGGCTTGTTGTTAATATATGGCACATTTTAAGCAATATCAATATAAGTATAACATTTCTCTAATCATGATGTTTAGACACAAACAAAGAGAATTAGAAATAATGGAGGCACTACTGCTTAAACATTATTCACTAAAGACTAATCTTACAACAGGACGGTTCCATCGAGGCATGACATGCCACACGTCACGCAATCCATCTGATATGTGGGAGAACCACTCGCGGTCACACCGGACATCATAATGAGATTCCATAGTTGAACTAGCTTTCTCGGGAAGAATCGTCAGTCAATGGTCACGAGCCGAGTTGTGCCTGTGGAGAGCGCGGGGGCCGGCGGCGGGGCGCGGGGCGCGGGTTACGTCTGCAGCCAGTGGAACATGAGGCTGTGCACGGTGGGGTAGTCGAGCTCGGTGTTGGGCGCCGACAGCAGCGCGCGCAGGCCGGCGCGCGGGTCCGGGCCCGGCGCCGCCGAGTTGTCGTCCGAGGCGCAGTCGGAGGAGCCCGCCTCCCGCCAGCGGTCCTCGTAGTCCAGCGAGCACAGCGTGGGCGGCTCGTCGCCGTCGCTCGGCTCGTCCTCGAGCGCGGGCGAGCGCGGCTTGGTGCGCGGAGGTGATCCCTCGGCCGCGCCACCGGCGCCCCCTTCGTGCTGTCGCCGCGCGTTCTTGAGCGCGCGGTAACGCCGCGACCGCTCGCGCTGCAGCCGCCGTTTGCGCTCGTCGGCTCGTTCCAACTCTTCGGGCGTCTTCTTCACAGAGTTTTTGCCGAAAAAGTACCTCATGAACGACTCGTCGCAGTTCCGTTTCGACAGGTAGCTCGCCATCAGCTTGTAGTAGTACTGGTTATCCATTCCACCGAATCGTTAGTTTACGGAACGGTGAAGTACACCAATGAAACAGCATGAAACTAATCGAGCATTCGGGAGATCACGAAATTGCGAAATAAAAATAATGAGAACGCGAACACTTGTCGTTGTCGTCCAAGTGACGTCATTAATCGCTCACTTGTCATTGTTCTGATGAGAAGTGAGAGGCACTGTCATTGCTTGTGTTCCGTATTAATGACATAAATTGCTTCATCTGTTTAATCGTCGACCTTCCTCCCCAATTAGTTTAATTATTTTTAAAGTAACAAACTGGCATTCCATAAAAGATTTCAGCATTCCATTTTAAACATAATCACGAGTAGAACACACATGTGAAAGTGTTGATAATGAATCTTATGACTCACGAAATTGCATGTATTATGTAATGAATCGGAACGAACTTTATTTTTTTTCCCTTTGGGGCTGCCGTCGCCGTTTGTGCAACTTCCACATTTTAGGTATTGCGATTTTTGGTACTATGTTACAACCAATATTTGCTTTTAAATGCAATTTTATGTTTTATTTATAATTTTATGCGAATTCACAAATTTCAGGGGAACAACAGATAGGCTCCATGAAACGATGACACATCACATGGCTCCAGCCCCCCCCCCCTGATTGTGTTGTCCTGGGCGTCTACTCTCTTTCTCCGCATCCGCACTTCGCAAACGGCCGTAAACGAAAACGAAATATTGCCTGTAACCTTACTCTATTTCTCTTGCGGATCGGGTTACGGACTTTCAAATCCATAGAGTCTCATCGTGAACGATGTAATTGAATGAAAAACAAAAGGTTCCACAGACTAAGTAGAGAGGTTATTTTCATTGCCATTGCGGTAATTTACGGTTTTTTCTTTAACATCATATTTATGATCCGTTATGCCGTATTTTTTTAATTTAACTAAAAAATACGATATCTGACCTATTTGTTTTAAAATTATAGCAATTGGTTCAATGAAACGAGTGCAAATCAAATTATTTACGCAATTAGAATCGAGGCACTAGAATAGACCTTATTATGCGGCTAAATATAGGAGTTATACAGCAAGCACTCATTTGGACTACAACTTGTGACAGTCAAACATATCCGCTTAATACTTAAAACTCATATTGGCATTGACGTTTTGTCGAGGGACAGTAAATCTAGTGTTGCCCTTCGTACAATTTAAGTCGTACTTATACGGCTTTTTTTACCTCATGTACGATCGAGAAGTCGAAATCGTACGCATATGACCTTTTGAAAGGAATCTTGCGAATTACTTAAATAAATACAGTATGATGATGGTGTAAAAAAACAAGCAGAAAAGTTGAACGAACTTGAAATTCTTCAATGTATTTTCTTTATATATCCAGTTTATCCTGTGGTATTAGCCTCTCAATGTGGCCCACTTCAAATTGGAAATCCTCTCACAATCAATATTTTTTATGTCATTTTAAACCAATCGATTACACTACGTACGTAAGGCGCTGAGAACTTTGTTATATTTTAATTTCTTTCATGTAGCTTGATAAATAATTGTATTATCACTAGCATTATTATTAGTCTTACTAGCATCATTATTACTAGCAGCACCCGTGGTTTTCCCATGTAGATCTCTTCTCCTTCATATTCCCGTTATAAAAAAACTATTTTAATCTTCCTTAATCATATCGTAACATCTGAACGGCCGAGCTGAAATTTGAAACACATTATTTTAGATTACAATCTGGACTATTACACAGGCTACTCTTCATTCTGAGAAAATAATGGAAACGGCAACTACGCAGGTAAACCCCCAGGGCGCTGCTAGTTTATTATATTAATAATATACGTATTGGTGTGCTTAATTCCTAGGTTTTATTATAAAGTTTGCCATATTTTTGTGTTTAAACGGTTTAAAAGAGCCGCCGTAAAATAATGACAGTTTCTCTTGTATGACGAGGTAAAATAAAACTTTTTACAGTGAAAACTTCATTTGGGGCGCCTAGATAGATTTTTCGTGGGCTGTGAATTGAATTCTAGCGTCACGCTCGGGTAAGATAAGAAATTTTCGGGTGAACTCAGATGCTTCAGCGAGAATTAAAATATAGTGAACAAGTGCGTCAGACGGAGAAAAATGATTTGGTCAACTGCTCGTCGCTGTTATGTCCTTGTGTTTATTACATTATTCATGTTATTTTGTCGCAACATTAACTTCTAGGTACTAATTACTACCACATTAATTGAACCTATCACGAAATATTAAATTTTGCATTGCACAACCATTGCAAAAAGTTTTGGTTGTAATATTAATTTCTGTTTTATCACAACACGTAAGCACACAATATGACACCTAGGTATTTTCATCGCAGTACTTACACGTACACTATAACAAAACATAATTATCGAGCCTATTGCGGAAGACCATCGTCAGCGACAAAATGTAGGGTATTTCACTTTTTATCGTAACGTTCAGCTAAAACCAACAAACTGATACCCACAGAATTAACAAAACTGTAAATAATGTGAAAACCATTGAATCATTTCCAATCTGAGATGGGATGAAAGTTACATAATTATTATTACAAATATATTTTATGCCCGAGCGCAAAGATAAGATACGATAAGAGAGATAAGAAAACTATTAAAAGCCATAATACAAAAAAAACAATTAACCAAATATAAAAAATACATTTCGATTGGCGGCCTTATCGCTTAGAGCGATCTCTTCCAGGCAACCGTGCACGGATTAGACACAAAAGATAGTAACATGGCCCGTTTAATTAATACATTTCATTTATCAACACCATTATGAGTACTCACAACAGAAAATAAATAATAACATACTACATATTTACAACATAAATAAACTTACATATACTAATTGAAATATAATAATAATACACATTAACCTAATATGTTATATAATAATATACCACATATACATACATGAAATAAAAATCATAAATGTACCAATGAATCAATCGATGTACTTAACTAGACCACCAAAATTGGTAATCATTTACCTAATTAACATATTTTATCCATAATATTGGAAGCCCTAGTCTTGAATTCACACTATTGTTCAAGTTAATGGTACGGATTTTGAAAATAAAGGTGGCAACACTACGATACGAGAAACTATCGAAATCGAAAGTTCTAATTCAAAACATTACATACAAAGATACAAACAAAATAAAACAAAAAAAGCCTTGCAAGTATTCCGTGCAGTTTTCGTTATTTTTCTTAATATAAACATGTGTTTATGCATAAAATTGCTGTATAAAAGTGATGGGAGATGGATTTGGTGAATGGCAAACCGGACCCAGATTTCCAGACTTTCCGAGTTATAAATAGGTGGTTCGAGTGCAAGCTTTGTGTGAATGATACATGCATATTTTCATTACAACATGGATGAAGCCATTGGGCTGAGCCACTATTATAATTATGCATTATTTCTAACGTACAAATATTCTATTACATTCAGCACCGGCAGCTTGAGCTGTTACCTACTGATCAACAAACACGGACCACTCTTGCAGTCCGACTGCAAGATGAAATTTCATAGTGCTGTTAACTATCCGAAGCAGATGCAACTGCTTGAGTGGTTTTGTGTGTACATACACAGTACCTAGTATGTAGTGCACTATGCAGTTATAGCATGAAGCAGTCGATGCTGACTGCTTCAAGATGCCGTGTACGACCAGCCTAAGAGATATATTATGTACCTACAAAATTGAATTAGAGTGTTAAACCTACTTGGTCAAAACCAATACTCAGATACAAAGTTTGTTAGTAACTTGTCATAATGATGATTTAAATTAGAATATTCATTGTTCTTTTACAGACCCACAATCCATTGCAGAAGGCTGTGTGCTGCGGGCTGTCCGACTAGAAGTAGTTGAGAGAGAGAGGATCACTGAATTTCCTGGCGGCACTACTCTATATGTGTGGGGTTTTCAAAGAATATTCTAGAAGATGTACTTAATAAATTTTAATATACTTTCTAGATAAAATGGTATTTTATTTAATTTCCTAGATAAAATGTTATTTTAAAGTAAACAAAAACCCCCAAACACTAATTTCCAAATGGCTGGATGGATTTTTATGATATTTGGATAAGATAACTACAAGTTACATATTTGTATACTATTATAGGTTTACAGTTGCAGTAAGTTTTTCAGAGAAGATTGAAAGCAGCTGGAATTGGCCTGTGTTTTTAAATCTAAGTGTGAAATTTAAATTATTGTAAAATTAATTCCAGTTATAAAGGCTTAATAATAATAGGTTTACAGTTGACCACAATTTGAGCATTTGACTGATGTTAAACGACGATAGTCTATGGTGGAGCGTGCTAACCCAGAAGAAAACACTTCACTTTTGATTAGTAGATATCTACAATAGCTTATTTTGAAATAGCTGGAATGATTTTAGTAAAATGGTCATGAAAAACTACAATGAAAATTGAAATAAATCATTATATTGCATTATCATATGGGAGGAGGCCTATACCCGAAAGGGGTCCTTAGAAAACAAACCTTATATGCATATACTATGTTAAATGTAAAAAAGGAAACAATAAAGGCTTATTATTATTATTATTGCATTATCATTGTACACAATGAGGTACATCAAAATTGGCTTACTTTGATAGTTATGACACTAAAGAGAGCTTGGCACATACATTTATAAAATCCCTCTTTTTCCGGTGGGTTTATCATACATAAAGTTAGAAGCAGACTCGATTCTGTGATGCAGGCATAAACAACCCACTAAATGTTTCCACAGCTAGGACTCGAGGCCTTCCACTTCAAGGGTAGAGCCCCTTGCGAGAAGGCCATAATCCACCACGCTAGCCCAGTTCGGATTGGTGGATGACACATGACTTCAAATGATTTTAGGCAAATGTCGGTTTCTTCACATTGACCTTCACCATTTTAAGTTAGGGGTATTCAAGGGTGTCGCCAGCTAGCTAAAAGGAAAGCAATGGGTCAATATTATGGAGTTGACGGCATGAAGTGTTACATTTTGGAAGTCTTTGCCTCGATGACAATTGCAACAAGTATTAGTTCTAGTATCAATGTATAAAACTTCACAAGCCCTCGACAGCATAACAACTAAATCAAACTTTTAAACAAAGCAATAATTATTTATTCAAAAATAATATTCAATTAACACATAACTTTCAGGGATTTTTAAAAAACTTTCAACCACTTTAAAATTAAAATTATTTAGGTTTTTATTTATTATAGCTCTGTGTACACTTATCATGGCCCATGGACCATAAGGCGATCTTCTGCTATGGTGCTTCTTAGCCATGTTTTTAGTCTTCTAAGGCTGCTAAAGGATTGCTGTACTGTACAGATGGTATCAATCAAAAATGGCGATCAAAATTTTCAATGGTTTTTCCGTTTCGGGAAAGAAGGAATTTGTTTCTCTTAGGACATCAACAGGCATTACGCAGATGAGACTTCGAGAAGACTATGGTGCGCGTGGTTTTGAACCCATGGTCTCCGGACTCCGGATTAACAGTCGCAGTCTCCCATCTAGACCAGCCGTAACTTTCTAGGTTTCTAGGCACAACAAAGTCGTCAAACAATTCCCCGGCTAAACATATAATTTCCTACAAATTCTAAGTCGGAAATTTGAATTATGTTAAGATCACTGCGCAGGCGACACCGGCTCTTTCTACGCTCCAAACGGTCTTCACGTACAGCAGCATCAATTAACATAACTTTTACAACCATATTATGTTATATTTTCCCAAAAAAATCTAAATCCGCAAATCAAAAAGTAACACTTTTCATTTCGTTGATTTTGAGGTTAAAACTAAGAAAATTGATCTGTCAAATTAGAATCTTCGTTTCGACTTTCGTGAATTAGAGTAGGCTTAGAACATGTAACGGTCAAAAAATGTTCGGTCGGGCTAAACGACGGAACGAAAAAGAACGGGAGTAAGAATGTCGCGAAACTTAGGTCGAAATTTCGTTTTCGATAGAAAGAGAGTAGACCTCCTGGGTCACATAGTCGCAGTCAAGTCACAAAATTGTGCGATAAGTATAGGTAATATGCATGCTTTTTAACCGGTGCTTCATCTAGGTACTGGACCCAGACCATGTGGGGGGGGGGGAGTCATGCCCCATGCCTCCCCCCTGGATCCGCACTTGGTTGTAATGGACTCCTTTTTGCAGAGAACAGACACGCCTGTGTCTTACTCTCGTTGAACTTGACTAGAATGGCATCGGTCCATCGGCCCGATTCAAACACCGCCTTAAGGGTCAAGCTCAAACGCTTGTTGTGCAAATGCTTTCACATACGTATTTTAATATTTCTAAAATGTATTGTGCTACCTATGTGAGCATTTTTAACTTCCTAGAACAATCTCTACTCGCTGCCTTATAATTTACCACTTACGAGTACTGTCCGCGTTCGTTTCTGGATTCTCAAGATTCGTTCACATTTTATCGAGTTGCCCCACAACATTATACCGACAGATAGTAAGTACAGACGGTACACATAGGTAAAGTAGGTTAAATGTTTTAGGTTTAGCTATTCTGGCGAATACTTATTTCAGCTGCTTTAAGGTATGAGTTCCCTTCGACGTTAAGGGGCACAGTGGTTTTCGTACCTTCTACTTCGGAAACTGAACCACTGCCACACTGCCACCTGCCTAAGTCAGTCGTAGGTCGTAGCATTTTACATTCGCTTTGGTTCGTAGTCGCTCGCGGTCATCTAGCAACTCGATCTTCCGCGCAAGCTCATGGAAGGCCCTTAGCTAAAAAATTTGTTCAAATCTTTCTGTCTTTTATTGCGGGAGGGGAATGTTGCACACTAGCGCAAAGCCGCACTATTACATACAAAACATACCTGTACCTATCCATTGCCGATCATACTCACACAGCCAAATCACTAAACATAAAAAATAAAGCACCATTTACAAATCTAGCCCCGCCCTCAGCCACATTGTATTATGAAATCAATGGTACTACTGACACTAAGGCATATTATCAAACTCCGTGGTCCACGCGGACTTGTACTTTAACAGAGGGGAAACGCTGTGTATGCCTACTCCCTTCCGTGTTGCTCGCTGCTCGCGGTGCGCCGGCGCCGTGCAGTAGGTATGGTCTGATGTATTCCGAAAAAAGTAATAAAAATGTATAGTTCATGTGGTATATAGTTTATTACTAATATTATGTACAAAATATAACTAACCCAAAATAAACCGTATCAACTTACAAAAATATAATAGTCTAAAAATTAAGATAAAAACAATGGGGCGATTTCAGCATGCAAATTTACCTGTCAAAGTTAGTTCTCAATATTGGCAAAGGTGGTGCTAATGCTCCATTTTGTTTAACAAAATGAAACATGGACATTAAGAATTGTCTTTGACTGGAAAATGTACACTCCGTAAGTGCCTCATCTTGCGGCGATTAGATCCTTAAGTAAGTAATGTTGTCGTTGGCAACCGGGACCACCGCCCGAACGCTCGCACTCGTCGGCTCTCCGCGCGTCGCTCGCGCAGCGCACCTCTACAGCTCTACACGCTACTCGCGCGCGAAGCGTTAACAGTACAGAACAGATAACATTTAATAGTTTTTTTAACAGAACACTACGTATTTTATCGTTCAACAAACAATTTGATTACTTCAGGTGAGACTAGGCTGTGTTTCTCAAAACCGTAGGTACGTCTCTAAGTACGAATACGAAGCGAGAAAGGGGATGTCGGTTGACGTCGATGAAGCTTCCGAAGTCGGCCCCGACAGCGCGACACGCGACACGCGTGAGGCGTCAGAAGACGGCGATCTGGTCGCGCCGCACGGCGGACAGGCCGTCGTCCCACGTGAGCAGCGCGTTGAAGGTCTCGTAGAGCGCGAGCGCCGACAGCGCGTGCCACAGGTCGTGCGCGTCGTAGAAGGCGAGCACGCGGCACTCGTGGTTGAGGTGGCGCGAGGCGGCGGGCGTGGCGGCCCAGTCCGTGGAGCCGGCCGTGAAGAAGTAGAGCGCGGGCGCCCAGGCCGCCGCCGCCGCCGCCAGGTGCGCCCACGCGTACCAGCGCGGCCGCTCGCCGTGCAGCAGCTTCATGCACAGGTAGAACACCACGTACAGCAGCGTGTTGCACAGCAGCACGAACAGCAGGTGCGACGCGAAGTTCGACGCCTGCGTCACCAGCCTGCGGCACACACACGTCACGCGCGCTGTGCGCCATGTGGACCCCGTTCATGCTTAGAGCGACTCATTCAACTGTCTAAAATTATACGGAACCATCTGCCTTATTTGCCTCAATCATTTACGTGAAACAAATTACACGTAAATTTTTGAAATGGAAACTTATTTTGACTTAGGTACCTTAGAAGAATTAGTGGCCGGCAAACAAGTTGCCTCAAGAGTGACGTGGAAGGGGAAAGTTCGTGCATGTGCACTGCCAACATAAGAAACCTTAAAAACGTTTCTGCGCAAAATACGCAGCTAACTTCACTGGGTCAACTTGTTTGCCGGCAACTAGACCCATACGACCATGCTTTGAAAATGTATTCCAGACTAGCAGCACCCTCCAGTTCCACCCGCGTAATTTCCAAAGTGCGCTATCAAATTCTGAGGTGAAAGCTTTCACTTCTATCGGCAGTCCCTATGACCGCCATTTTTTATTTTATTAATGAAGACTGTTGCAGCTTTAGTTTTCCATTCTTTATATAAACATAGCGTGACGGGACGAGCACGACCTGACGTGTGCTTAATGGAAAGCATTATCCCTGTTGATAAAAGCACTATACCATGCAACTATCAGAACAGGAAGCATTGAAATCATTATGATCAAACCATGTCGATAAACTAGTATAGCTCTGCATTGCGCTTCTTAATATCTAATATGATTTATCTCAATTATTTACCCTGGAAACATTGCCCTTCTTACTACAGTTTGGCGGTAGAGTACCTACCTACATAGGAAAGATTAGACACTTCTTCAGCAGTATCTGCGAAGACTCCTACCATTACAGTCTTAACACTTCCACTTAGTCCAGACATCGTCACATCGCCTCGCTCGAAAAAGAAAGGGCTCGACACGCCATGGAGCTGCTCTCAGTGGAAAGGGCTCACACAAAAGCAACACAAAAAAATATTCTAGATCTTACAAAGGAGGTAGCTCTGGCCAGAGAACAACTAGCGGAATTACAAAAAGAGACTAAAGCCGTTAGAGACTGGCAGAGCTTCGAGTCGAGAGAGCCCCACCAGCACATAAAAGCAACAGCGGAAGCGGTGAGGGACATCGGCAGTTACCTAAAATCTGTACCGTGTGAAAATACCACTGTCAACCTAACGCCGCTGAGGAATGATTGTCTCGGCATAAAAACTGGGATAGAAATTCTTCAGAGGCAGGTCGACGAATTCCGGAGACACTCCAACACACATAGTGAACAAGCCGCCGAAGTCCTTAATCGAAACACAGACATTTTGCAAGAGCTCGCCTCGACTCCTCCACCTGCTACTCCCCCAAATTATTCGGATAGTCTTAACAAAATAGAAAAAATACTTACAGAAAAAATGCTGACGAAACAAACGCCACCACCATCCTCCGCCCCAATTAAAATAAATATTGACGAGCACGTGCTACCTATCACAGAAAGGTTAGAAGCTGTATCGTCAGAACTCCGGACGATGCGGCAGGAAAAATTAATTCTTCCCCTACCAGCCCTAAGTATCGAGGCCGAAATCAGCCAAGCGGAGACGGGCAAGCCATCTAAGCCCAACTACGCAAAAATAGCGGCTAAGCCAATCGTGCCAAAACCAAACCACACTCTCATCGTGACAACGGCGAACACCACATCTCCCACTACTGCCGAAAATCTAATAGAGAGGATAGCGGTAGCACTGGACACGAAGAAGACTGGAGCAAGGGTTGACCGAGTGCGAAAAGGTCGAAACAGGAAAGTTATCCTGAGTTGCAGCACAGAGGAAGACCTTGGTCTGGTTAGAAATCGTGTGCAGCAGGACAAGTCTCTGAAGGTGGAGACCGCAAAAGCGGGTAATCCACTAATCATCATCCGAGACGTTCTGTCTTACCACAAAGACAACGAGATTGTGGAAAACCTTTTGGCGCAGAATAAACATCTGCTTCAGGGGTTGATTTGCAAGAGAGCACGATGAGAGTGCGGTACAGGAAAAAGCGCGTAACCAGCATGAGTGCCATCCAGTGATCGAGGTCTCACCTCGCATTCACAGAGCGTTTTGGACGCCGAAAAGGTCTACATTGGGCTCCAGAGGAGACCAGTGGCAGACCACTCGCCTTTGGTGCAGTGCACCAAGTGCTTAGGTTTCGGTCACACAAAAGCGATCTGCCGGGAAAGGGATGAATGCTGCAGTCATTGCGGAAAACCCCACTCCTGGACCCAATGCAAGGCAAGAAAAGAAGATCTGCCACCCAAATGCAAAAACTGCGCGAATGCTCATCCAAACAGCCCCAACAGAGAACTCGCTCACAACGCTTTTAGTCGCGAGTGCCCTGAAAGGGTAAATGGGATGGCATAGCGCGGTCCTGAATATCTTATTGCTAAGGGCACTCATGAGGAACATGGCTCAATCTCCCAAAGAGTAGGCAAACTAGGTTTGCGTTTCATCCAAGCAAACCTGCAGCGCTCCCAGAATGCAACGACAGAACTCCTGAAGGTCGCGAGAGAAAGGGAGTTTCAGTTGCCCTTGTACAAGAACCCTATGTGGGAAACAAAGGCGTGATGAAACAATATCCTGGAACTCGCATTATTCAGTGCAGTTTGAATAGGCAAAAACCAGTTAAGGCAGCCATAATAGTCTTCGGCGACATGATGGAGGTAATCCATGACCCCAGATTGTTACCGAAACGGAAGTGGCTGTCCTATTGGTCGGTACAGGCCTAAAATTGGGAGTGATTTCTGTCTACTTAGAAGGAGACCAAAAAGTCGACCCCTACCTCAGCAGGATCAAAGCATTCAGCGAAAAACTAGCTACAAAAGACCTTATTGTTGCTGGTGACGTGAATGCATGGTCCCACTGGTGGGGAAGTACGTCTCAAAATGAGAGAGGAGAAGCCGTAAGCTCTTTCTTCAACGAAATGGACTTGTACATTCTCAACTCCGGCGATACACCAACCTTTGAGATCGTCAGGAAGGCAAACTCTGCACAAGTGTAGTAGATGTAACAACGTGCAGCGTGTCTCTCCTGGGAAAAATCGAGGGATGGGAGGTTGACAAAAGTATCACAACATCGGACCACAACGCAATCACCTTCACTTTGCGTCTAGTTAAGGCTCTCGAACAACAGAGGCCAATAACAACACGCAAATACAACACCAAGAAGGCAAAGTGGCCAAACTTTATGTCACGACTAAAATCTTCCTTAAAGAAAGAAACATCACGCCGGAGTCAGTGGGGAAATGTGAAAGTCCTCTAGAACTCGAGACGATGATTACGAGCTACACATCTAGTATACACGAAGCCTGCGAACACACTATTCCATTAGTAAGCTCGCCGAAGGGAAATCCAACCCCCCCATGGTATACCAAAACGCTCGAAAATCTGAAGAAAGAAGTTCTCAGAAGAAAGAGAAGGATCAGGAATGCCGCCCCTGACAGAGTTGAACTTGTAGTCGAAGAGTACCAAATTGCTCGGCAAGACTACAAGGAAAAAGTCAAACAAGCTCAGACGGAAAGTTGGAAGGAGTTCTGCACGAATCAGGAGAAAGAAAGTATGTGGGACAAGATCTACAGAGTGATGAGAAAAACTTCGACGAGACAGGAAGAAATACTCCTAAGAGATACCGAAGGTAACACTCTATCCCCGCAACTATCAGCAGAACTACTTGCCAAAACTTTCTATCCCGACGACTCTGAGAGCACAGACCAACCGTGTCATGCAGAGCTACGGGAGCAAACGATGGAAACGCCTATAGGCTTACCGGAAAATGATCCACCATTCACATCAGCGGAACTGGAATCAGTATTGAGAACTCTGAAACCGAAAAAGCCCCCGGTACAGACGGGCTAACCGCTGATATTTGCGCAGCAGCCATACGTTGCGAATGGGAGGTTTTCTTGGCGATAGCAAACAAATGCTTGTCACTGAAACACTTCCCCAAGCAATGGAAAGAGGCGCACGTGGTCATATTACGAAAACCCGGTAAGACAGATTACACATCCAAAATCTTACCGCCCCATAGGTCTTCTGTCCGTTCCCGGAAAAATCGTGGAAAAGCTTCTGGCAAACCGACTCCAATGGCATCTCCTCCCAACCATCAGTAGGAAACAGTACGGCTTCATGCCCCAAAGAGGCACCGAGGACGCCCTCTATGATCTGGTAGAGCACATCAAAAAAGGAGTAGACAGTAAAGACACCGTACTCCTAATCTCCCTGGATATAGAAGGCGCTTTCGACAATGCATGGTGGCCCGCCCTCAAAAATCAATTAGCGAAGAAGAGGTGCCCAACAAACCTCTACGACATGGTAAACTCATACCTCAGCGGCCGTAAAATCAAGGTCAACTATGCAAGAGCAGTCTATGAGAAGGAAACAACCAAGGGATGCGTCCAAGGGTCCATCTGTGGACCAACCTTTTGGAATGTGATCCTAGACTCGTTACTGCGAATGCTAGAAGCTGAGGAGTATACTGTCAAGCATTCGCGGACGACGTCGTTCTCGTATTTACAGGCAGTCCGAACATCATCGAACAGCAAGCGGGCAGGGCGCTGAGCATGACAGTGGAATGGGGTAAAATCAACAAACTCAACTTTGCAGCGCATAAAACCAACGCGATGCTTTTCACAAAAAAGTTGAAGTACGAACCTCCAAACATAGTCATGTCTGGCGTCCGGCTCAACCTGGTCGAGGAAGTCAAACTGCTAGGCCTACTGATCGACCGACGGCTCAACTTTAAAGCACATGTGACCGCCCAATGTAAAAAAGTGGCGAACATTTATAAACAGCTAGCATGTGCAGCGAAGGTGACCTGGGGATTAAATGGCGAAATCACGAGAACTATCTACGTCGCTGTGGTGGAACCTATCATCATGTATGCCTCAAGTGTATGGGCGCAAGCGGCAGACTTCGAGGAAAACAAGTCTCAGTTGAACGCTATCCAAAGAGGTTTTGCCCAAAAAATCTGTAAGTCTTACCGTACTGTTTCTCTGAAAGCAGCACTTGCTCTTTCCGGACTGCTTCCCCTGGATCTGAGAATACAGGAAGCGGCAAATTTGTACAGAGTAAAAAAAAACCTCTCCCAAGACTACCTCCCACCAGAAGTGGAACTCGAACGGAATGTTAACTGCCTGGACCAACCTCATCCGTCAACGCAGTTTTCCGTAGAGTACGAGCTCCTAGAAGACACCTCCAATCTTCCACAAGGGCCTCAAATTTATACTGATGGCAGTAAAATTGAAGGTAAAGTCGGAGCTGCTCTAACATGGTGGGAGAATGGCAGAGAGGTCAAGAACTCGACCTTCAAGCTCCACTCCGAATGCACAGTCTTTCAATCGGAACTTTATGCTCTTTACCGGGCAACTCAAATGGCGTTAAAGAGCAAGGACCCGGAAGTCAATGTCCTGAGTGACTCCCGATCTTCACTCGAACTGCTAAGTAACCCAAAACGAGCCACCCTTGGTTAAGTGCGTAAAGGAAAACATTGGACAGATAAATGCTGAAGGAGATCTCTTCGTCTTTTCTGGGTGAGAGCGCATGTTGGCACCGTCGGCAACGAAAGAGCCGACGAACTGGCCAAATCGGCGGCACTCACGGAGTCACCCAGGGACTACGAGGGATCCCTTGTCCTACGTCAAAAGGAAAATCCGTGAAGAATCGGTCAAGAAATGGCAGGATCGATATGAGACCTCGGACACCGGAAAAGTCACCCAGACGTTCCTCCCCGATATAGCAAACGCATATCGGGTGATGAGAACCACGAAACTGACTCCTTCCAGGTACAAGCGTTGACGGGACACGGAGGAATAGCAGATTACCTGTACAGATTTAAGCTCAAGAACAGTCCGGCATGCGAGTGTGACCCCGACCAACCCGAAACGGTCTGGCACGTGCTAGTCGATTGTCCCCGATTCATGGTCGCAAGACATGAGCTCGAATCTATGATCGACAGAAGGCTGGTTGTCTCGGATCTCCACAACATCTTAGTAGATCCAGACAACAGAACACGGCTCCTGTCCTTCATGGAGAGCTCATTCCGCATAGCGGCCATGAGAAACTCCACTAACTCAAATACGCGCCCTCCATCGCCACCACACCCTGCCCCGCTGTCTGTAGACGCCACGTGGCATGCGGTTTCCGCCCAACATAACTCCTCGAAGAGCATCTCCGTCAAACAACTACTGGAGAACGCAGACCGAGGAGAAGCAGGGATCCGTATCCGCGGAGTGGCTCTCTTCATGGACAGCAACAAAGAAAGATTCGGAATAAGCTTTTGCTTCGCCTGGGAACGGAAACGAGCCCGTTTGTCACCTGGATTGTCTTGCCTGCTCAATGGGAGTACCGCAAAAGTCACAATGAAGCGGAAAACCTACGACGCCATGCCGGTGTGCGAGGTAGACGGCCACCGATTTCGGTTGGTGCGATCGAAAACAAAACGATTGCACTAATAGAGTACTCGGAAGGTCGGACGCCTTTCACACAGGCAAGTGCGCTGCTCGCACATCTGAGCAGAAATGCAGGTGAAGCACTCCGGGTGATAAGCGTGGATGCGATGGCAATCGAATATTCAAGAGCAAGAGTCGCAGACCGGCTGGGTTGCATTGAGGCCTCTAAACATCATGAGATTGTCGTATACGAAGACAGGGGAGAAAATCTGAGCTTCCTCAGAGCCCCTTCGCACGACCAAACAAATGCAACCGATAGCTGGGGACATCCTGTTCCTAGTTCGACCATCCAAACCGGCTCCGAAAGAGCACAGCAGAAGGCAGCCGCGGAAAAAGCCTCAGCCAATCTAACTGGCAGCCGAGGCACCAACACGGCGTTCGTGACTGCCTTCAACGCAGCAGCAAGGAGCGTACTCCGAATCACATCCCATTCATCACCCCTTGACGTCAAAGACCCCAAAGCAGCTTCACAGCAACAAATGAGCCGAACGAGAGCCGACATGGGACAGGTGGAACCGCCCGCTATGTCACGGCTTCGGAGCCGCGGAGCCATGCACGTAACGCCTTCATCGAATTCATAGCCACACTGAGCGCGACACGACAAGTCAACCTCAAGACCTGCGAAAACATCATGCAGTCCTATAGGCTAGGAAGTGAAAGCCTTTTAAAGGCGAAACTCGAGGAGGCCGAAGCAGCCATTTACAATAATGTCACTTCCCGGGTCATCAAGGGAACCATGACAGGACAGTATATGGCAGCTTACAGTGCAGAAAATGGCTTCGTGACACTGAACGAGAGAGAGACAGAGCGCGCGGGAGTGCCTGTTTATGCGACACCACCAAACGACCCAATTGTAGTTACTGCCCGATGCACCAAGATTATGCTGGACGATAAGATCCTAGAGATGGCCAAGACCATCGAAGGGAACGGAAACGTCAAAGCAGGTTGGGAAAATTGGGAGGTACCGAGAATACAGTGGGTCAACGGAGTTCCAGGATGTGGAAAAACAACATGGGTGATTAGACACTTCGACGTGGACAAGGACGCCATCATCACTACAACAACTGAGGCAGCAAAGATCTAAGAGAAAAGCTATCGCACCGAATCGGAAACCTGGTCAAAACCAGAGTGCGAACCATGGCTTCTGCTCTGGTAAATGGTTTCGGTAGAGAAAGTTTCAGCCGCCTCATGGTGGACGAAGCTCTCATGAACCATTTTGGAGCCATTGTGATGGCTTCAAGGCTGTCTGGTGTTGGTGAAATTGTCCTCATTGGAGACGTCAATCAGTTGCCTTATATCGACAGGGAAAATCTCTTCGAAATGAGGTATCATCGCCCGAACCTGGTAACAAAGATCAGCCAGGAGTTGCTCTGCACACATCGAAACCCAATGGACGTCGCATATGCGCTGAGGGAAATATACTCCGGTATGTACTCCTCAGCGCCCGAATAAAGTCCCTAGAGCAGAGAAGATATAAGGGAGCGCAAATACCCAACAACATACCAAACACCCTCTTCTTGGTTCACACTCAAGAGGAGAAGGAGACCCTGACAAACCAGGGTTATGGGTCAGGCACCGGGTCACGCATCCTTACCATCCATGAAGCTCAGGGACTAACATACGAGTCGGTAATCGCAATCAAAACCAAGGCAAACATGAAGCTGCACGAGAGCGTACCCCATGCGGTTGTTGCAATCTCACGGCACACGGGGACCTTCACATACTACGCTGACGACACCGACGACGCCATCGGTCGTTTTCGTGCGGCGAGCGTGGGCTGCATCACCAAAGACCATCCGAGATTTCAACCTACAGATGGCCATCAGGGACAGAAATGCGGCCGTTGTGGAGGCTCTGGGCCGGGAGGAGGCAGCTTAGGCAAATGGCAAAAGGCAATTAGGCAAACACTCGATGTCGAGTCGATTACTAGCGGAATCCCAGCCGGTAGTGATCGGCTCTACAGACGAACACTAGAATTAGATATTAAATGTACCCAACCCTCCTATTTTCCTCTTCTTCTCCTTATCCAAAATATGTGTAAAATTAATAATATATAATTGTAATGACAAAGATCACGGACCCCGGAGTCTGTGGAGTGGCTAATTTAAATAAAAAAAAAAAAAAAAAAAAACACTTCCACTTATTTTATTGAATTTAGTAATAGGTAGTCATGCTGCGTGTCTGCGTTGTGTGTGTGTGGGCGCGTGTGTGTGTGTGTGGGCGAGTGTGTGTGTGTGTGGGCGCGTGTGTGTGTGTGTGTGTGTGGGCGAGGTTACCCGTAGAGCGCGAAGGCCCAGTTGACGGCGTTGGCCAGCAGTAGCGCCACGAGGCGCGGCGTGTACAGCGGCCGCGCCGAGCCGCGCGCGCGCGTGTGTGTGTGTGTGTGTGTGTGTGTGTGTGTGTGTGGGCGCGTGTGTATGTGTGTGTGGGCGAGGTTACCCGTAGAGCGCGAAGGCCCAGTTGACGGCGTTGGCCAGCAGTAGCGCCACGAGGCGCGGCGTGTACAGCGGCCGCGCCGAGCGCGCGCGCAGCGACCGCGCCGTCTCTGCCAGGCTCTCCTTCTCTGCGGGCAGGAGGGGCGGACTCACTCACTGCCGGCACAAAGGCTGGCCTGGCCGCCTTTGTGCCGGGCGCAGTTCGAGTTATTTGTGTATTACCACTAAACGACATTTGTTTAATTAAAATACCATGCCCTTGTCGACTTTATGATTATAAACATATTTAATTTACAAAATAATCAATAACAAAATTGAATAGTATAATCACAGATTTCTAAACAGATGAAACCTTCGTGAACGACACTGTGAGGCCAGTAATTAGTTATGTATGCGTGACAGCTCTCACCGATGTTGTCAAATTACTCACGTTGGTGTGCGTGTAATGTTCCCAGTCTTAAGAAAAAAAATCCCACTATTGTTGTCTTAGCTTCGGAAATCTTCGCGTATAACTATCACCAACTTACTAGAGTGTGTCCATACTTGGAGTAAGGAAGTGGACGAACGAAATCCAGTGGACATTATTTACCTAGATTTTCAGCGTGCTTTCGATAGAGTCCCTCATCAGCGTCTCCTGATGAAATTAGACCATTACGGTATACGTGACAGGCTGCTGAAGTGGATAGAACATTACTCGACTGGAAGAACTTTTCAAGTTCGAGTCGGAGATTCCCTATCACAACACAGGAATGTATCCAGTGGCGTGCCACAAGGATCGGTGACTGCTCCACAACTTTTTTGGGATCTACATAACTGATTTTATCTGACTAATTCTTCGCTGATGATGGTAAATTTTTTGCAAACCCATTGGTTGGTTCTGGGCAGCTCCCAAAGAAATCTAGATCAAGTGCAAGACTGGACCTTGGACTGGGTTGTCAATCTAAATGTTGCAAAGTGTGGGGTCTTACATCTAGGCAAGAATAATCCACTAATAACCTATTATCTCAATGGTGTTGCTTTATCTTCAGTGAATCAGCAAAAAGACCTCGGTGTTATAATTACGTCAAATTTAAAATGGGAAGAACACATTTCTGCAATTGTAAAAAAAACTCTTTTCTTTACGTCATTCGAGGATCCTTTAACTGTAGAAATGTTTCTTAAAATATATAAAACTTATGTGAGACCACTACTGGAATACGGTTATCAAATTTGTAGCCCCTACTTCAAAAAAGATTTACTTGAAAGTGTGCAAAGAAAAGCGACGAAATTGCCATATGCCCTTCGACGTAAATCGTACACAGAGAGGTTAAAAGCCCTACGACTCACTACACTGGAAGAGAGAAGGTTGCGGGGAGACTTGATCGAAACATTTAAATACTGAATGGATTTTATAATCTCCCTCACATAAGGAACCTGTACAGATTAAAGGAGCATAAGAGAGACAATCGGCGTCATAAGTCCCAGTTGTCCCACGCACCATCACTGACAAACACTGCACATCGTTATTTCGGCAAAGTCGTTAAACTCTTTTAAGAATAAACTGGACAGATGGATAGTAAAAGACAAAATCATTTTAACAGACAATTATCTATAATTTGTTATTTCAACACTGAGATATAGGCATATCAGCAAGAGCTGCTTGCCTATTATTCAATAAATAAAAATAAAAAAAAAAAAAAAAAACACATATATTATAATGTTAAAATAATTTATTATTACACCGATTATATATAATGCAAGGATTTCTTGTTATTACTCTTTCCATCCTATAAAGTTAAGAATTTTGATTTAGCATGCAACTAAAAATTCGAATATTCGTACAGAAAATTCGGAATAAAAAGACAACGCCGAATAATAGTAAAAGTCATGTGTGTGTTTATTTTGAGTATTCTATCGGAGTTTTTTTGTGAAATTTTGAATATTATGCTTGACAAAAGGTGGCAACTACCTACTCATTTAATATCGGTGAACACAGGAGGTGCAGATAATTTTTGTCAACTGATTTGATGTTGGGGGGGCCAGATCATTCAATTTGTTTACTATCCAATCTTTGTCTGGACGCGTGTCGCAAACGAAAAGTTCACCTTTTCAAAAATGTTGATACAAACCAACGAAAACCGTCTAAGAGTTTATGTAAATCAGTTGAACATTATTCACATCGCCACCCAAAGTTACGTCGTCCAAATACCTAACGTTTACATTGGACTAGAGATGTTAAATGATAGAGCAAATGGCCAGGGCGAAGGTCGAATGGCCGAAGATTCACCAAGTTGATAGCCAACGGAAGATAGCATAGGATTGTTTTGATAATTTTGTGGGTCTGCCATAACATTGCCAAAGAAAATTGTAGAAATCAAAAATTGTATTCTTCACTTTGGACAACGGGGCTCCACGATCAACCAAATTAAAGGCGTTTTTGACGTACACCTTTAACAACCCTCTCCCCAATTTTGGACAATGAAAGTCAGGACAGAATGAACAGCAGCCTCACGTCCACTCAGAGAACCAAAATCTAGTTTGTGCGACAGGGAGCTCGAAAGTGCAACGCTTTATATCTACAACCTACCTTGGCAGCAAGGCCAGTATATGTGGTGCCAACAGCGATTGGCCTGATCCCAACATCTTTTTGGGTAAGTATGAACGCACAAATTAGCACCGTATAAAACTTCCACAATGCCACTACTGACTCGACCAGATAACATGAGGTTGATTAAAACGATTAGATCTCTCAAAAGAACTCGCCTACTTTTTTAAGCTCCACTATACCTACTTATAAGAATTAAAACTTGCTTCATAAATATCGTTTTCATCAACACTATTAGTATTTTAATAAACACTAGTAATGACGTGGATTTGTGCTAGGCATCGATTGACATTAAATTAAAAAAAAAACGATTATAAAAATAGGAGTTAAAATAGAATAATACAATCTACTTAAGCACATAAATAATTTGGTCTACAAGTATCTTAAAAAAAAATCATAATCTACATTTTACCTTAACTTTAGGGAAAATAATTTCAGTTTAGTAGAGGAACACTAACCAATTTTCGTTGAGGTGTTGTGTTTCTATTCATCAATCGAAATGAAATCGCCTAAATTATACAAAAAGCAGTAAAAATATTCAAACTTTCCTATGAAATGATATTCCTCTTTCCTTTTCTTATTTTTGGGAACAATGTTTGCAATGTTGGGAGACACAAGACGGCATAATCTTGTACAAAACTTAAAATCACACGGGACTGCCGTACGAGACGGAAGTCCGTTTCGTACTGACTGGAGTTTGTATTTGCTTTGGCGTTTGATATTTGCTTTCTGGACCTAAGGATCTGTGTTCTGCACGTTCCGTCTGCCTTTTGTTTTAGAAATCTGTGAGTAAGTATAATAAATAAAAATCGGAATATTTCATAATTAGAATGTGAGAACTTTCTCACTCATTCGACTTTCACGTCCGAAATACACATTAGCCAAACGGGTTAATAGTACGCCCGAAGCCAGAGATACCCGGACGGTATTCCTTCTCAGACTGTATGGGGCGATGCCAATCTGGCCAGCGAGGGAAAGACGCAAGCGTGTCTGTTCTCTACAAAAAGGTGACAGTTTCAAGTGACTCCTACTTTTCGAAATGTATCTGTTCCAATCACGGGCACTAGGGCAGCTTAGTTCTGCCAACAGAGAGTCAGCCGGAGGTTTAAGAGCACGCAGCGGTACCGAGGCGGAACTGTCCCACGTAGTAGATGCGCAGCGACAGCAGCAGGAAGGTGAAGACGTGCAGCACGGTGAACACGGCCCAGAACAGCGCGCCGCCGCCCAGCACGCCCCACACCACGAGCGCGATCAGCACGGCCAGCACGCCGAACGTCGCGTGCGCGCGCGCGTTGATGTCCGGGTGCCGCGACTGGTAGATCTTCACCATGCACAGCACCGACAGCACGTACATGAACGCCGTGTCTGCGGGGCATTCCACTGTGGCAGTGTCTTCCATGCGCGGTCCGAAGGGGGGGCGTCACAGGGGACATGAACCCCCCTTCCCAAAGTTTTATACGTTAAACTAAAAATCTAAGAAAATTAAAAATATCTAATAATACATAGACTATTTTTTTACGCGGGATAACAACTAGAACGGGAACTATGCGGGTAAAAACCGGGGCGCTACTCGTAAAGTATTTTTTTACTCGATTTATTGTATTTCTACTGGTGACCCCTCCCAAATCTGAGGCTGCGTACTGGTGACCCCCCTCAAAATCTAAGATTGCGTACTGGTGACCCCCCAAAATCTGAGGCTGCGTACTGGTGACCCCCCAAAATCTGAGGCTGCGTACTGGTGACCCCCTCTAAAATTCGAGGCTGGGACCGCGCCTGTTGTGATCAATACCTAGATTATAAAGTCCAGCCTGAAATTAGAACCAAAGATCAGAATTTGAATTCAGGGTTTGAAAACAAAGCTATCAGTCAGAGTCTTAAGTATAAAGCTATGTAGTATGTAACGTAATCTGTATTCTTGTATGTTTGTCTAATAGTGTATGTAACTGCGTCTACAAAAATTGAGCTATGTTTTACTATTTATTTATGTTGAAAAGCGGGGTGTGCTAAGTAAGTAGCATATTTATACACAAATGCACAATATTCTTAAAAAACATTTCCTTCCTAAGTTTGTCTGGCGGATATCGCTTTTAGCGTTAAGGTCGT
Source organism: Ectropis grisescens (assembly GCA_017562165.1). Taxonomy (NCBI): domain Eukaryota; kingdom Metazoa; phylum Arthropoda; class Insecta; order Lepidoptera; family Geometridae; genus Ectropis; species Ectropis grisescens. The sequence continues at coordinate 27,277,093 of CM029778.1, read as the reverse complement.
AACACGTCTGTGAGATACATAGTTAAAGTTTAAAACCTGAATTGGAGCAAAGAAATAGATTTAAAGCAGAAGTTAAAAATCAGTGTTATTATGAGACTATAGACGAGCGCAGCCAGCGTCGCGCGCGAACTCACCGAACTGGAAGTTGAGCCGGTTGGGGCAGACGTGGTAGGAGGCGGAGAGCAGCGCCACCACCATCATGCCGGCGCCCAGCGACGACAGCAGCCCGTAGTGCTGCGGGATGCCGTACGCCTGCCGCGGCCCGACAACGCCAGGGTTACTCGCGGCTTGTCTTAGCACATTATCTCAGGACACATTTACATTATTTTGAAATCAGCTTCTCGATAAAACATTTTACTCTTTGAATCAATATTTTTGAATATTCTGATAATTTTCTGATGACACTCGACAGATATTGTCTTACTTTCTCTTTGAAATATTGTGTGATATTTTTTAGATATTTGTACCTATTATAATTTACTTGACATTACTTTTTGTATGTTCGCTAGTACAAAACTGTCTTTGAAAGATACTGCCAATGCTCAAACGCTGGACATTGGCGAAATTACGGTGACATTACCGAATGGAAGCCAAGAGAGAAAAAGTTGAAGTTGAAGTGAAACTGTCTTTGAGTTTTAAAGCTTCCTCTCGTGGTGGAGTCCTGCGGCAGATCCTCCCTTTCTCGAGAAGAGTGCCGGCCCCTCGAGCACGAGCCGTACCTCGTCGCGCGGCGCTGCGCGGCGGCGCGCGCGGCGCCGGCGCAGCTGCAGCATGAAGAGCGCGCCGAGCAGCAGGTAGCCCAGGTTGGACAGCACGTGGTTGAAGTCCGACAAGCTGCCGAGCGGGTGCGCGCACAGGAAGTTGTAGTAGCACAGGTCCAGCGACCCCGACACGTTCAGGAACTGCAACAGGCGGCGGCATCATATTATGCCTGCACTCCTCTCCCTCGCTCACGCCCACGTCTCAAAAAACCCAAGTCTCAGCTCATAAAACTCAGTTTTTATTTTAATACCGGAAGGTCTCTCTATTGTGTAGTTTCTTTAGAAAGTTTGAATCTTTGTTGGTATCTTTAGGATTATCTGAATGACAATCAGCAGAGTTTTTTAGAAGTAAGAAATCTCATTGATTAAATGTCTGGCGTTTTGGAAGTGGAGTGAAACATGTGCAATTTAAACTGATTTGAGTAAGGCGTTTGATCTAGTCAAACATGATATACTTATTGCACAGCTGTGCAGGCTGGGAATACATGGAACTATCCTAAGGTGGATTGAATTTCAACTGCGTAACAAGTTTCAATTGACCGATGTTAAGAGTTTTAAACATTGTGACACTTTTATATTCCCTGGTGCTCTGGAGGGATCTCTACTAGGTCCAGCCTTCTTTGTTGGTATTGTTGACGACTTGTAAAAAGTAATCCAATAAAAAGTTTAAGTTGCTAGAGGATGATATCACAATTTAGGTATGTCGAAATTAAGCCCTATCAAGATGCCTTTCATCTTCAAAACGATGTTGACTCCTGCAGTTCGTGGAGTGAGGATAATGGGATATTTATAAATGTAAATGATTCAAAATAATAGCAGGAGAATGTGGAAAGAGTAGGTAGATAATACTTTAAATTGCCGAGATGTCAAACCTACATGTTATTCCTTTGGTCTGTAGTTCGCCGGTGTGCAAGTCGTGATCGAGAAGATATTCGGAAGTAAAAACTCATGTTTCCGAGCATGGACCGTTACCCTAAAACTTAAAAGATTGAGTTCGGATTTTCTTGTTTATGTTTCTTATTTTATCAGTTCAGAAAAAAAGCAGTGAAATAGGATATATACGTGTTCCCATCCCCAGCAAGCGAGGGTCGCCGCTAAGAGCTCTATTTATTTTAGATAAGATTGTATAAATATTTATTGTATAAATAGTATTATTATTATTATAAGCATGTAAGGTATTTGGGAGCTTACTATAATAGGTACTTACCTAAATAACTTCTCTTCAAACTGTTTCTATGGATCTGTAGTTCTATAGATATGTAAATAATGTAAAATTTAAGCGCAACAATTGTTATTGAACACGTCAGAGGTCAACTTTAATAACTTTTCAAATAGGCCAACTGTTTTACTGAATCATGGCCATTAATTAATTACGTAAAAATATAAAAATAGTTTACAGGGAAGTGATATTTAACGAGAAATAATTATCGGAAATACTTTAATATTTTTTTCCGAATATCTCTTAGCAGCTTACGTTCTGTCTTCTATCATTAGGTATTTGCAATTTCAAAGCACATGACGATCCGATAGCATTCGATAGAGAGCATAGCACTCGGTATGTAGGTACCTATGTACTATGAGTCAGACAGTTATCTCTTATCTAGGGCTTAACTTGAGTTTTCTTTTGGTTATCAGTTGTATGGGTATGCTAATTAGCGTATGTTAGGTTTGAGTGGTTTAGGTTTTTTGGGTTCTGCGCCTTCAGTGCTAACCAAAAGGTCAGGTAAGGTAGTGGACTAGTGGAGGTACTTTAGTCGGTTACTATGTACTCATATATCCTCCGTTCTCTTTCTGGCGTATGGTGGGGCTCCCATCCATTTTCACAAAAACTTTTGTATAATTCGTAGTCACTTTGACTACGGAGCGTTTCTACTAGAGCCTGGCAATAAATCCGCACTTAACACATTATCAACTATACAAGCAAAATGTCTTCGGATTATCTTAGGTGCAATGAAGTGCACTCCTACTAATGCCATCCAGGTAGAGAGTGGAGAACCACCCTTACCATTACGAAGACAATTCTTGGCTGACAAGTTCTATACCAAAATTCTCCAAAATTCAGACCACCCTTTGTGGCTAAAATTACAAGAACTTCATAGACTCACTCCCTCTCTAGACATCAGACACCAAATAAACCTTCCTTGTGTTCTTCGTAGTTATGTCAAGTTTTCGAACCTACCTTACACTATTGCTCAGTTCCCTGTTAATCCTTTGTTTACCACTAAGTATCATGCCATAACCTTCCAGCCTCATATAATCTTAAATTTTGGTGTTGATAGAGAATCAGCACACTCCAACCGCCAGTTCTGTAAAATAATGGCAACTAACTGGAGTGGTTGGCTGCCAGTATATACAGATGCATCAAAATTGAACCAAAATGGAGAAGTTGGAACCGCAGTCTGGATCCCTAAGTACAATGTTGTTTTAAGACACAAATGCCCTCCTCTAGCCTCAGTTTTCACTGGAGGCTATTGCCATACTTGAAGCAATAATGTATATCTCGTCACACTCCCTAGATAAATCTATTATTCTAACGGATTCAAAGAGTAGCTTGCAGGCCATATTGTCCAATCAATTTAAAGCAAAGTCTAAATTTCCCGTTGTGCTCAGAATTAAGGAAGAACTGCTGAAAGCACATAATCTTGGGCTGCAAATAGTTTTGGCATGGATACCAGGGCATGCTGGCATTTTAGGAAATGAAAATGTCGACTATCATGCCAAACAAGCTACAGTTACAGGTAACAAAGACCATTATCACATATACACACATGATCTTTCCTCAATATGCCAACCTCAACAAGTGGACTCCTGGAATAAAACATGGTTGCAGTCCAAGACTATTAAGGGTAAATTTTATGGGCAAATTCAAGAATCTATTCCACCTAAGCCCTGGTTTTTCAAATTCAGAAATATTAATAAAAGAATAACATCAACAATTTGTCGCCTACGGTTAGGTTTTGCCTGTACTGCGGTATTTTTAACAAAGATAAAAAATCGCGACAGTTCCCTATGTGAGTGTGGCTTGGCTGACGGCACCACCGACCACATTTTCCTGGAATGCTCCAGATATCCTGATTCTCTTTATGACAAGATCCCCCCTGACCTTCCCCTCCCTGCTAATTTCTCTAATCTCCTTCCTTTAGTATATTCTCCGTTTGTGTATGTCCACAGTAAATATATTAAAAGTAATAATATCAAACTATAATCACTATGATAAGTGTGAAGGTTTGTATTTTTATTTGTATTCATACCTATATATGTATATCTTGTGACGTTATCTTTGTGTTTGTCCATTGCAGAGGTTTAATGTAGTAAATATATAACTACTAATCATTAACAAACAACTCTACTACACCGTCCAACTGCAAGAGCTACTGTTATCAAATCTGAATACCGACCAAATTCCAAAAGAACATCCAGTCGAAACACAAGACATTGGCGAAATTATGGTCATACCACCGAATGGAAGCCAAAAATAAAGAAGAAGAAGAAGTGGTTTAGGTTTTTTGGGTTCTGCGCCTTCAGTGCTAACCAAAAGGTAAGGTAAGGTAGTGGACTAGAGGAGGTACTTTAGTCGGTTACTATGTACTCATATATGGTTATATGGGTTAGTTAAAAAAAATGTGTGCGTAGCGCATACGGCAGAAGTGAAAAATATTAAATAATATTAGGTACCTAAGTAGAATTATTATAGATCGTATTAGTAGGATAAATGAGAAACAAGCCAGAAATTAAAGTTGTTATGACTGTATCTTTCTCGGTCGGGTGCACTCGCCGGTCCCGAGTTCACCCGCCCTTCGCTTCCGAGTGTGACGATCAGTTTCATTCATAACCCACGAAAAAATCTGAGCGCGATGCACCAACAGAGTTTTCACTCGAAAAAGTCAAAGCACATGAGTACTGGGTTATGCAGGGAGTGTGGGCGGAGTGCAGCGGAGTACGCACGAGCTGGAAGGCGGCCACGAACTGCACGACGGGCAGCGCGTAGAACACGGCCACGGTGTACAGCGTGTACAGGTAGCGGTCCGAGCGCGCGCGCAGCACGCGGCCGCGCCGCCGCGCCAGCGCCGCCACGTGCAGCCGCGCCGGCAGCCCGAACGGCCGCGCCGCGCCCGGCTCCGCGCCCGCCGCGCCGGCCGCCTCGCCGGCCGCCGCGCCGCCGTTGGCGGCCGGGTTGACGGCGCCGGCGTCCCCGTCGTGCCCGTCGAGGATGTCTGCCCGCGTCAAGCTCCCGTCCGCCACCTGCCACCGGAACAGGGTACGATAATCAGCAAAGCGAGAATGATTGGGATACGACGGTGCTATCATCTGCGTAGGTACCCAAAGATACCGGGTTTTAACAGATCGTTGATATGTAGCAGGAAGAGTGTCGCAGAGAGCACCGACCCTTGAGGGACTCCGGCATTCATAGCCATTTGAGCCGACGAGCAGCCATCGATAACCATTCGTATGGATCGTTATAAAACCTGGAGACAAACTGTAAGCTGAAAGATTGCATAAAAGGCCATCGTGCCAAACCCTGTCGAAAGCCTTCGAGATATCCATGATCATCATCATCCCCTGTTACTGGTTCGCGAACAATTTGAAAGCCTGCAGAGAACCGTTCCTTGCCGAGCGAGGCCGTGTTGTACGAGGGTCAAACTGAAAGTTCTTAGAACTGGCCACTTATAAACAATATAATAAAAAAAATAATTCTATAATTTGAAAATAGAACTCTTTGCCAATATTACTGAGTATATACTTCATTCATTTGTCATTTGTTTTACGATTTGGCGGCAAATTGAAAATTGTCTGTGTCACGTCAACATGAATTTAACACGAGAAAATTTTCGTGCAATGATTTTTTTATGACTTTCGACACAGATTTCTAAAACAATCTGTGACTTTCGATGTAATTTAAGTCAACAAGAAAGTTATGATAGACTACGATTGGCCTTTCACGATGAAGCCCCATCTCGTGCGACTGTTTACAACTGGTTTAATGAGTTTAAACGTGGTCGCACTAATCTCACTGATGATTTACGTGAGGGACGGCCTTCTACGGCGACGACTGAAGATAACATCTGTGTTGTGCGGCGTATGATAGAGACTGACAAAAGAGTGACCTATCAGCAGATTCGGACAAGCTTAGGCATCGGTATGAGTCAAGTGCACAAAATCCTACACGAACATTTAGCGGTCAGGAAGCTTTGCGCCCGGTGGATACCTCATAATTTGACTGAGGCTCAAAAACTCCATCGTGTGGATTGGTGCCGTAAAATTATTGAAAGATTTAACGGAGGTGACTCAAATGCTGTGTTCGACATACTAACAGGTGACGAAAGCTGGATGTACTGTTATGATCCTGAAACCAAAAGACAATCTGCTCAGTGGGTGTTTCCTTTCGAGGAGTTGCCAACTAAAGTGAAGAGAGATCGAAGTGCGGGGAAAAAATGGTGGCCTCGTTCTTTGGAAGGATAGGTCATTTCGCAACAATTGTGTTAGAGGATCAAAAACAGTTTCTGCAGAATGGTACACTACCAATTGTTTGCCACTTGTCTTGGAAAAAGTTCGAGAGAAACGACCTCGCAGTAGGATCCTCCTTCACCACGACAACGCCTCATCGCACACCGCCAAGCGAACGATCGACTATTTGGCGACATCAAACGTTGAATTACTGGGTCACGCGCCGTATAGCCCCGACCTCGCGCCTTGTGATTTTTATTTATTTTCAAAAATTAAAGAAAAACTTAAAGGAAAGCGGTTTATGAATGCTGAAGAAGCGGTGGCTGCGTATCGCGATGCCATTGAAGAGACCCCTAAGGACGAGTGGGCAAAGTGCTTTTCCCAGTGGTTCCATCGCATGCAGCGGTGTATTGACGTGAATGGTCAATATTTTGAAAAGATATAATAAAACTAATTTATACCTGTATAGTGGCGAGGCGCGGCGCGGGCGGCGCGGGCGAGGCGGGCGCGGGGCTGCCGGCGGTGGTGGCGGTGGCGGCGGTGGCGGCGGTGTCCGACCCGTCCGAGTCGCTGTTGTCGCTGCTGTCGAACGTCGCGTCTGCGGACACGGGAACACGCAATGACCAACCCATACCTAAGTCATTTGTAATAATAAAAAATGTTAATAATGTCAAGGAAAGAATTTTCCATTTCACGAGCTCAAGGTATATAGGCCGATAGGTAACTCAAGTGTAACCTCCATAATATGGCGTTTACATTATTCCAAAATTTGTGTAGGTACGCTTTACGATGTAGTTCACTGTAGAAACATTGTTTGTGAGCTCGTTTGGAGCTTAGACAATATCGTAAAGGAATCGTTAGTAAATTGGTGTTGAATATGGACAGGAGTGGGGGAGGGCACGAGCCTCCCTACTCATAAGATTGGAAGGCCTAAGGGTCCGCTAATTTTCAAGTGTAGTTCTACCGGCATTCTCATCTGTCCGTAATCCATAATCTAGGAAAAAAAACCATTAGGATATTTCGACGTAGTAGTAGTAGTAATTAATTTGGGTGACTTGTACTCCAGCTGAGCCCTACTCGTCTAGAATTCTACCGGTGTCGAGGCCATTGCGGGGCAATGGTAGGGTCCCCCCATTAATCGGACCCTCCCGGGTACGATTAGTGGACTATTAATTAGAGAATAAAGAAGCGCGCAGAGAGGCTGGGGGTACCGACCGGAGCCGCGCCGCCGCCGCGCCGCCGCCGCGCCCGCCGCCAGCGCCGCGCTCCCCGCCGGCTCTGCGGGACAGGCGCACATGTCACTTTATACACACTTAAAACGAGACATACACACTTTGTGGAATGCGTTGCTTGAGTGGGTTTTCTCGAAAAGTTACAATCTTGGTGTGGTCAAGTCGCGACTGAACTAGTTTTTTCTATGTAAGTACGGTTCATTGTCGACCGCATCATCGCTTAAAATCAGGCGAGCTGTAATTCGGTCATTCGGCAGTCAATCGTGAACCTAAAACAGCTAAAAAAAACAAGACATCTCAGGCAGTGATAGGTTTCGGTTGGGGTAGATTTGATCGGAAACTGAGACAAAACCACTGAGGTACAACAAGTCGTAGGTATGATGGCGAGGAAGACAAGCTACCCGCTTGGGATACTCTGTACACTCACCGTACAATAATTTAAAATAAGTTAAATGCTCCCTGATCCTCCACAAGCCCAACACCAGGATCGTGGACGCATCTAACGGGTCTGCACTGCAAAATATAAAGTGAATCGGTTCCTTCATCTGTTGCTATTTTTCCTGTGTTTTTTAAGTTTGGTGTGTCAATAAACAGTAAGTATAACGATCTATTCTTATAGGTACCGAAGCGCGCTCCGCAGTATGCATCGTCGTTTTATGTCAGGAAAGATGGCGCAGTGCAAGTCTCTCTTTGCTATTGACAGAGGGGTGTGAGGCTTGCGCTGGCAGGCCAGAGAGCAACTTGCTAAAGAAGAAGAGGTGTGAGTGTGAGGAAGGCACGTACTGGCCAGCACGGCGCGCGGCGCCACCAGGCGGTGCCACGCCGGCCAGCGCTCGGCCAGCACGAGCGCGCCGAACGCCACGTAGAACGCCAGGAACACCGCCAGCGTCACGAACGACGCCACCAGGTACTGCGCGCGCGACAGCGACTCCTGCGGGCACACGCACATGTTACAGCCCAAGGCAAGACGCGCCGCTTGTACCACCACTGACCACCGCGTAGATGGGCACAATCGGGCCCAAATTAAGGCCCCTGGCATCCCCTAAGTCCGTATACTTGGTAACTCTACCCCGGCAGAGAGGCTCGTTTCGTCGAGTCGGAGTCAGTCCATGACCTCCGGAGCACAGGGAAGGAACGCGACGCGACGTGTTACAGAGTTGTTACTGCGAACCACCTGCACCGGCCACGTGCTGCTAATCTCCAGGTCGTATTTACCTAATGTAATTTGTCAAAATAACGAAGACGTTTGACTCTACTTTTCTTATAATAACGTTTAGGTTGTGGAATGCGTTGTCTGAGCGGGTTTTCCGAATCCATTTCTTCTAGATAAGCACGCTGCATCGTAGATCGCAACGCAGTTTAACAGCAAGCGAGATGGCGGTCAAGTTAAAATCTATAAAAGTTTTTAAAAGTGTACCTACGTCAATCAGCTCCATTGGCATTATAGGCTCCATTGCCACAAATAGGCGTCGTCTATCATGATTTAAACTATATGTGGTGCTAACCTTGGTGAGCAGCGTGAGCCGCTTGAGCCGGCGCGGCGGCTCGGCGCGCGGCCGCGGCGCGGCGGCGGGCCACACGGCGGCCTCCCACAGCCAGTCGGGCGCGTCCGCCGCCGGCGGCTCGCCCGAGCACGCCTCGTCCGAGGCGCCCGTCGCCGCGATCACGTAGAACCCGCGCGGGTACCGCATGCGCTGCACACACAACACTGCACTCCACCCGCCGCCGCCGGAACGGAAGGCTCTCTACTGTTAAAACTCGTGACCATCCTTTCTCCCGCCTAACTAATCGGCTTTCGCTTTGCTATTGCGGTCTCTATCAGTTCAAGCGGAAAGAAAAGTGAGAGCAATATCAAAGCTAAGACGTTCTAGTTCGGCGGTGGACCCTTAGGAGACAAGATGCGCACACTAGAGCGCGTGCCAGAACCCGCTTGGAGCTATGGATGCCGCCGGGAGATATGGCTTGACGTCTCCTATGGTATGATAGCGTAAGCAACCCACTACTGCGACTCGGGACCTCTCACAAGTAAGTAGGTTGTAATCCAACACGGTGGTCAACTGCATAGATTACTTTTTTTTTTTTTTTTACATTCGACGTCTTTGGTCAAGTCTGAGTTGGTGGATGACATGTGTCCTCAAAAAAATGTCTTACATTGAACGTTCTTACGATGTTTGCCTTCACTGTTAAAGTTAAATATGACAAATTTGTACATCGGTCCGTGGAAAATCCTCATAGGTTCAGACAGGTATTGTATCTCAGGATTGTGAAAAAAAATGAGGGCGTTCTCGCTACGAAGCCATCACAGCTTTGCACTTTCTGATATAGTGATGAGATTACACACGGGGTGAGGATCTGGACAGTACACACATTATCATTCCCAAGAAGTCTCGGAACGCTACCAGATGTATAGACAGTACGGGCTCTGGTCTCCCTACTAGGGAAGCTAGTCTAATTTCCATTTTATCATTAAAGCGCCTGTAACCGGGACGGTAGCATTGTAGCATTCATCCTTCGGCTAGTCAGACTTTCGTCAGCAAACAGTCTAGTAAACAGTTCGCTGTAACCGACTACGCCTGGTGGCTCAGGTTGTAACTGGAGACTATATGGTTGATAGACAAGTAGCGGTTGTGACCAGCGATATTTATGAGGAGCCAAGAGAAGAGGTACCGAGAGCTGCATGCCGCCGGAGCGCTGCACCGTCATGCGCACGGTGGCGCCCTCCATGTCCTCCAGCGTCTGCGTGATGGGGCACTGCAACACACACGACGACGTTATCGTACTTACTGTCCTAACTTTACGAGAGGTATAGGTATTACATACACCTACGATACGTTTGAATGCCGCCGCGCCGTGGTCACGAGAAGACTCGACACCTCGAGCGGTTGTAACGCTGCCGAAATGTCGAGGTATTTAAACAAAAGAGAGACGATCTTCTTAGCATTCCATGGATTCACCGTGCGGGTGCCGGGTCCATCGTGTAGCAGAGAGAGAAACCCCGAGTAGATCCCGAGACTTGTGACTCGGGCGTAGGTTTAAGGGGCCCCTTTCTGACGTACATCAACACTCAAGTTTCTCTTCCTGCCCAGCCAAATCTGATATGAGCTTACTAGTGCAGCTTTAGATTTTGCACTTCTGGATAAGCCAAGGTCAATTATTCATGATCAAGCCCCGTACTATACAAACATTATGTGTTCAAATCGCGAAAGTTTTTTGATACCTACAGTTCCATGTACGATTTTAATGAGTACATGAATAGAGCTCGATGGCCCACGCGCGGACGTCTACCGCCACAAGTTCCACACCGCGTGGCACACGACACTGACCCCGTAGTCCTGCACGGCCACGGTGGCGCACACGTCGTCCTCGGAGCTCACCACCAGCCGCACGCTGTCCTGCCCATCCGGGAACCGGTAGTGGTGCACGCGCGGCGCCGCCTGCAACCACGTGCTCACTCATGTTACACATTACATGCTGCACTCTGGCACCACATGGAGAGAAAATACTTAGGTGATGATGACGATATTTGAATCTACGATCTCACGATTGTCACCAAGCCAGCGCAACTTCATTGCACGAATTTTGTCGAGAAAAACAACAAAATATACGAGTATACTCGACTCCGACTGTATTTCTACAAAATTTATGAAAGGTTATCTTACTCTACGTTCTTCGTCTACGTTCATCCCATTGACGTTTATTTTCAATTTAAGTCTCGAGACAGAAATATTTCTGTATTTCGCTCCCGTGTTTTTGGACCTGGCAAAAACATTTGACTCTTTTTCAATTGGTTTACTAAAGAAGAAGAAGTTATACTGCTCGGGTGTGAGGGGGTTGACTTTATAGTGGTTCAAAAGTTATCTTTCGAACATAACTGTGACCAATGCGCCAGGGCAGGTAGTTGCTCTTGTGACCAATCGATTTTGGCGTTTCGCAGGGAAGCGTTTTTGATATTCTATTCTATTATTATACTCTGCATGCATGATATTTTATAATGTAAGCTTATAAATGCCGAACTAATCGCTTACACTGATATAATATTTCACAGTCCAAATTGGAATCGAAAACACGTTTACGCGGAAGCAAGAACAAATATCCAATGTGTGAACAAGCTGGTGCAGTAACCTGCGCGAGCTGCGTGTAGAGCGCGCGCGGCTCGGCGGCGGGCGGCGGCAGCAGCCAGTCGCGCGCGGGCTCGGCGCGCAGCGACACGTTGAACGCGCGCGCGCACGCCGAGCCCACGTGCAGCGAGAACTCGCCGCGCCGCGCGCTCTCCGGCTCGTCCGCTGCGGGCACACGACATCTACAACTTCCTCTCTCTCTCTCTCTGATGACTGTCTCCTAAGTCCACTGACATTAACAGACAGTTCCAGTACATCAGGCCAGTGACAAGAGCAGAACTGGCCGCAGCCAGGACCAATCTGTCACCCACAGACCGGCCGGCATTGTTATGGAAAGCCATAATTTTTTTTGCCTAAAAAAGGCGAGAGAGTAACACGAGGATCAGGGCCGTTACAACTGGCCGGTAGACCGGCAGACTGCAGAGGAATCAGTGCTTAAAAGAAAATCTGGGAAACATCTACCAAAATTATAACAATTAAAAAGGCAAAAACTCCACTTGTTTGGTCAATTTTGATTTCAATATGATCTTTACTAAAGTGGTCCTTAAAAAGTCTGCTATCAGTTTTTTTTTTTTTTTAATAAATAAATATTGGTGGACAATTCACACACAACACCATCTGACCCCAAACTAAGCAAAGCTTGTGATATGGATAAGTATTACCTACCACAAAACCAGCCAGAGCGACTGGCAAATCCAGGTATGTCAACAGGACTTCCAGTGTTAATACAGTGTAATTATACATCAGGATAACAATTTAAACTCCTATCAAACTTATAAATTTAGGGTATCAAAATTGACAGTTGTCACAAATGTATCGCAAATTCGCAATGAGCGTGAGAGTTGAGGCAAGTTCCATCGAACTTTAAAATTTGACTCTAGCTTTGCGGAAATACTTGTAAACTTTCTTAATATCAGAATGTCAAACCAAATGCAGAAACACAGATTAAACACCTCTGCAGAAATGAGCAAGCTTTTTAAACCCATTGATTTTAATGTGGTTTAGACCTTCATTGGTCTATGGATAATTAAGTTGTGCTTAGAATACGTGATTAGGTATGTAGTGTGGTTCTTATTATAATTTAGGTTTGTTAAAGGCTACAAAAAAGATATAGATTGATATAAAGCTGCGTCGCGCGCCCGCTGGCCCGAGGACGCGGGCGCGCGGCGGGCTCGGCGCGGGCGCACTGACCGCAGCCGGCGGCCGCGGCGTCCACGGCGGAGTCGTCGGGGCACAGCGTGCGCTCCAGCTCGTGCAGGAGCTCCTCGCCCGACCAGTACGGCAGCTGCCACGTGATGGCGCCTGCGCACAACACACACACTCACCACGTAATCAATTATACTGAGCTGTTAGCGTCCGAGCTGGTCGCTCTGTCTGTACTGTCTCACCAACAACTTCAGTCCTTAACGTCATCAAAATCGAAGACTCGCACGAACCGCGAGGGAACGTGTAGGGCGCTATGGTTCGTCTCCAAAGGAATGTGAACTCCATGATATTTTTGTTAAAAAACTGTTTGTTGCTGAAAGCTCAGAGGAGTCGTACCATGTTACCCCGGTGCTGGCGTCACCGGCAACCACGCACCCGCTACTGAACCCAGCGTCTGAGGCGAATTCTCCTAAATACATTTCAACAAACACATCAAAAGTTCGTTTTTAAAAATAGTATCGTCCATCACCTTCCTGAGTCAGTAAACAACATCGACATTATCCTCGATGTTGCAGATGTTCATGTCAATTGTTTTGCCAGACATATTGCACGCCTCTCGCAGAGGCCAGTTTGTATGGGTCTACTTATAAAATGTTTTGTATCATCTTAGCTTACCTGGAGAGACAGCAATTAAGATTTTTGTGATACCTTAAGCTGGGCCGTCTGAATAATTCTATGAAGAACACTTTTAACACACTTTGTTCATAAAGAGGCTATAATTTTACCGCAACCAGGCATGTAATGACATCTGTAAACTGTGACTTTTTCATTACTATTACTCACTAGTGAGTATTAGAATTACTTTGTTCTTAAAAAGAGATCGTGTTCAATAGAACAAATGAATTAATGTAGCTATTGCTTGGTCACTTCATGCAACTTCGTATTCAAATAACACTTATACCTTATGCCATAATCTACTATTGTCTACTACGAGCAAAGAGAATTACCCATTTGAGTGATCGTACTACTCCCCGACTCCGTTAGATGTGCAATTATGCTTATAAAACGCATATAAGCATAATTGCATATCTAACCTACCGTTCAACCCGTTGATGTCTTTCTTTGCATCCTGCTCTGTCCTTAGAAGTTTGCATAACTCTATCTCGTTTTGTTCAATCATTGGCGGAAAGTAGTGCCACGTGACATGGATATTCGGCTTATCACAGCGCGATTTTTTACCTCAGCCTGCGCCCCCGCTGGTGACTTATGAATTGAAGCAGATTCGTTTCATGCCCGATCACAGGGTGCTACGAGTGAGCGAGCACTCGAGGTGCCTCAGCTCGACAACTGGCTCTGCTTCACACACACACACACACACACACACACGCGCGCGCGTACCTGAGCGCTGGCGCGCGGTGACCAGCAGCGGGTGCGCGACGTCCCCGCCGCCGCTGCGCACGCGCACGCGGCTCGGGAACTGGCTCTGCTCCGGGCTCTAGACATACACATACGGTTTTACTGTGCTCCGGTTTGAATGCTAACGTTTTCAGACAAATTACTGGCAAAGAGATTGGACGGCCGCAGAGCAATGCTCGGCAGCAATTATAACTCTGCATGTTCAAGCGGCTGCGTGACCCTCCGCTGTTGTTCGTTCCGTCACTGTACTTTATAAAAAGGCTCAGTATCCAGTCCAATCCCATGCAAGTATCCTCAGATACAAACAAGTCTCTAGAGATGATCAAGCCGCTCAGCAGTTGGCAGCGAGACCGTCAGGCTGTTCGCAGTGCGGCCATTTCCGGAAGAATACCCCGCGTTGTATGCAGGACTGGTTTCAGTAACAATGTGCCCACTAAACTCGCGCCGCGTTCTGAGAGCAGACTCGGAGAGTCCGGGTGGTCGCTTTAAAACGGCCGGATTGTAATAAAATCCACCGTCATCAGCGCCGGCGCAGGCCACGGTAACAAATACGAGTAGCAATTAAAATTATATCTCTATGCCCTGTAAGCTGTAAGTTCTCTAAAAATATTGCCCTTCAAGTGGATTATAGTAACGATTGCACGTTGAGAATCTGATATTATGCGAATGAGCTATTGCGGCATCTTGTACCTATGTGGCCATAATGTATTATGGTTCTTGGATATCAGTTGCGCTAGAGTTTACTCAATTCCTTTAATTTCGACCTTAGTTTAGTTGTAAGTGTCAGATAGAATAATTGTTATCGTCTGAAAAAGGTCGAGGACGAGATAGCGGACAACGAGAACTGCGACGCAGGCCAGGAACGTGGCTGAGCCTTCTAGCCCGGACCGACAGACCGATAAAACTTTGTATAATAATTTAAATCGACGACTATTATTCAGCCTTGATGATAAAATATCCGTAACAGAACATGTAACACAGAGTGGGCGCCACGACACGAGCACGGGCCGGGGTGGGGCACCACTGTCGTATTATTGCTAAGTCTCTTCTAAGTATTTCTGTAGCAGTAGCGTAGTTAAAACATTTTCGTCACGTGCGTGGTGGTGCAGACGATCTGTAGCCTCCAGTTTAATGATTTATTGCGAATTGTTTCTTACATCCCAATAATAATATTATAAGTGCGAAAGTTTGGGAGTTTGTAGCTCAATCACGGCTGAACGGATTGTGCTGAACTTTGAAACATAGTTTAAATCCTAGAATAAGACATGGGCTACTATTTGTCACAGGAAAATTACGGGACCAGAACCTAATTGGATAACCCCGTGGCGCTTCTAGGATCCAAGTATCTACATTGACTACTGATGTATTAAATACAATATTTTTGAACGAAGCTGATGACGTGCGGCGTTAGTAGTGAGTGAGTGATCTGAGAGCGATTACGAGTTCTGTCGTTTCCTAACACCCAAGTTGCAAACACGCGTTATGTTACAGCGTCCCCAGCGTATGGGAAAGTAAACTTTTCCCATCACTCTATCAGTAGTGCCAAGCGGTAGTGTCAAAGGAAATAAGCGAGAAAACCCATTCCCGTTGGTTGGGCAGTCAGTCAGGCTAGGAAGGTAGTGTAGGGAGGTAGTCACCGGCACGAACTGCAGGATGTACTCCACGGTGTTGTCGACGCGCAGCTCGTGCTCTTGCTCCAACGCCAGCCTGCAACACACGCGCGCTGTCGGAGCCGGCCCGAGCCAGGCGGCCCGCGGCCGAGGCGCGCCGGGCCAACACCAAGCTCTCCCGGCGGCAGGGTGCCCCGGCGCGGCTCGCACACTCATTACACCCTGCTCACGCCGCGGGTCCCGGCGGCGGCCGCCAGCAGCAGCGCGCGCCCGCCGCGCACCATGCGCGTGTCGGCTCCGTCCCGGCGCCGACTGACGCTCCGCCGGCCGCGCCGCCGGCTTATCGCGCCTATCTGACCGATGCTCCACTGGCCTCCATTCAAATTTGACTTTTTTCTATAATATATTCTCGCGTAATAAACAGGCCTAAAAATTATCTCCTACTCTGTTTTTATTTGGCACCCGTATCGTCGCAAATTAGGTAGATATTTTTTATTATAGTTTTTCCTTTTATTGCATAACAGCTAAGTATATTACTATCTCATCCCTGTACTCTACGTTTTCGTCATCCCTCTGTGTAAAATCAGCATTCCTACCTACACTCTATATATACATTTACATAACATGTTGTGTAGTCGGCTCTCAGTTCATCATAGCACGAAATGAATTGAGTACAGGGCTCTTTAGCATCATTCATAATCAATATTTGTCATCGGATCGGTCCATACTACACTGACGTCTGCTATCCCCGAGTCCCAACGGCGACGGTCCAAATCCAAACATACTCGTACACAGTAATCTCGTAGCATGACTTACGAAACACAAAACCGCAGCAAGTCTGAAGATTACGATCTAAGTACGATAAGTAGTAAGACACCTCTGAGTGTATCTAAGTTATTTCTACAAGTATATGAGTCATCGTGAATGTAACCTAGCCCTGAGGTCACAGACACGTACACAAGAGCGTGTTGTGCATTTCTAGGTTCCGCTTACAAAGCCCAGAGCCAGCATCAGAACAAGGTACGCCTGATCCACTGAACGGATGGGCGAATCCCATCCGGAATTTTCGGAGACTCTTAATACGTTTACTTTAGAAGACGCAACACCCTGGTAAAAAGTAGATCAAGAGTTGAGGGAACAGTCACAGGAACTGAAACGTTATCCGGTATCTAATGTTAGTTCTGTGATAACGAATACGTGGGCAGTTTCCGTATTAGGCGACTATTGCCCAATTATTATACCTACTCCATTCTCCACGTCCTGGCATAAACATAACAGGTGAACTGGTATCCGCCGTGCTCTCAGTGCGCGGTGCGCGGTGCGAGGGTCAAATTAACATCTCAAAATGTTCTCACTTCGTTTTCAGACGACGCAAAAATATATTCAAACAATAAAATTATAATAGATAGCGCCTGTGCGACACCGAAAACGATTACAACAAGTCTCATAGGTACTTACTAATTAATGGAAACTGGACTGATTGACTTGTGTTTAAATAATTACTACCAAGTAGTTTTAATATAAGTGGTAGAAAATTACACTGTGATACTTACTATCTTAAAACAGGCAAGTTTGTTTTGGTGCGGTTAGGCAAAATCTCGATTCTTTCTTTAGGTAGGTATAGGGTATAGGTACGCATCACCATACCCACCGAACCTCGCCAAGTCAAGAGACTAGCGGATTTACCCGAAAAGTATAACGTAATTTTAACCGACCGACGTTACGTATTTTTAAGGATCTCATGTTCTCAATTCGGATGTACATTTTTAAATGTAGGTTTGTAGGTATGTATGTCCGCTAATTGTGAATTGATTTTTATGATTCTTTTTTTTTTGGTAGAAAATACTTCAAAGGTTCATATAAATTTTATCGAAATCAGTGTGGCGATTTTTGAACCATCAATAAATTATTTAAATATGCAAAAAAAATCTGGGCGACGTAGTACCTAGTACGTAGTAATAGCTTCTTATGAAATTTACTCGCGTGTAGAATTTAATTTTAGTAGTTTTTTCGGAGAAAATTGAATGTTTTATTCCTTATAACGAAGGAAGTAAATATCGGTTTATTTGGTAATATTCGTATACATATTTAAACTACAAATGTATATTACAGTCAAACCTGGATAAGTGAGCACTCAAGGAACCGCGGTGTTTTTCTCTTACCTCACTAACCCTAGTTTCTAACCAGGCTTCAGTGAGAATCTGTCTCACTTACAGAGATCTATAAAAAAAAGGTACCTACGGTAAAACATCTAAGTATGGGTATTTATTAATAGGTCTACGCGTTTACATGACATTTTCATCCCCCTATAGAGGTATTAACAAGGAATAAATTTTTTTATGCAAACTTTAATCCCCTAATTTACACATTGGGGATAGAAATTTAATAAATTCTTTATTAATATATTACATACATTATAGGAGGAATACGTGTGCGAAATTTTAAGTTTCTAGCTTAAAGGATTTGCACTGTGCGTTTATGTAAACTTTCATCCCCTATTTTACTTTCTTAGGGTTTGAAATTCGCAAATCCTAGTCTTACCGAGCCCCTACGTGCTAAATTTTCAGGCTCCTAGCTTTTGTAGTTTTTTTTTTTTTTTTTTAACTTTTATAGGTTTACACTTGACCACCATCTCGCCTGATGTTAAGCGACGATGCGGTCTACGATGGAGCGTGTTTACCTAGAAGAAACCGATTCACTCTCGATTTGAAGACACAAAGATTGTAACCATCGGGGAAAACCCACTCAGGCAACGTATTCCACAGCCTAGACGTTCTTATCACAAAAGTAGAGTCAAATCTCTTCGTTTCTGAGATTTCGTGATGAGTGACCTTTCGCTTTTATAAATATAGATTTCAAGGTGGTCGGGGCACATCTGTGGTTTATATCGATGGCTATCTATCTCCTTATACTATTGTGTTAAGATAAGTTTTATTTTGTGAGCTGCTGAGCTACATCCTGAGCTATTTTGACCTGAATACTCGTAATGGATAAATTATTATTAAATGGCACATATAAAAACGAAACCGATGATTCTAAGATAAGTCATTACCTAACATTAAAATTTTAAAATGGGTCGATAAATAGCAAAATTAAACTGGCGTATATCCTAGAGGTACCTACTTAGTACCTATAGGTAGGGTATTGGCAAATATCAATCACCCTTAGGTATAGATGCTTTAGAAGGGCAAAATGACGGGCCCTGGCAAATATTCTCATAAACAGATTTATTTTTATTTACTTGACTTGACTGTAGGTACTCGTATTTACAATTTGTAATGGGTACTTACTCGTATATTGAACATTTCGGAATTTCGGCACGTTATGTATACCTACTGTCTCAACGGCTTGCTTGGAGTGTCGGCACGTTATGTATACCTACTGTCTCAACGGCTTGCTTGGAGTGTCGGCACGTTATGTATAGTGTCCTACTGTCTCAACGGCTTGCTTGGAGTGTCGGCACGTTATGTATACCTACTGTCTCAACGGCTTGCTTGGAGTGTCGGCACGTTATGTATACCTACTGTCTCAACGGCTTGCTTGGAGTGTCGGCACGTTATGTATACCTACTGTCTCAACGGCTTGCTTGGAGTGTCGGCACGTTATGTATACCTACTGTCTCAACGGCTTGTTGGGTGTCGGCACGTTATGTATACCTACTGTCTCAACGGCTTGCTTGGAGTGTCGGCACGTTATGTATACCTACTGTCTCAACGGCTGGAGTGTGCGTTATGTATACCTACTGTCTGTCAGTGTCGGCACGTTATGTATACCTACTGTCTCAACGGCTTGCTTGCAGTGTCGGCACGTTATGTATACCTACTGTCTCAACGGCTTGCTTGCAGTGTCGGCACGTTACGTTATATACCTACTGTCTCAACGGCTTGCTTGCAGTGTCGGCACGTTATGTATACCTACTGTCTCAACGGCTTGCTTGCAGTGTCGGCACGTTATGTATACCTACTGTCTCAACGGCTTGCTTGCAGTGTCGGCACGTTATGTATACCTACTGTCTCAACGGCTTGCTTGCAGTGTCGGCGTTATGTATACCTACTGTCTCAACGGCTTGCTTGCAGTGTCGGCACGTTATGTATACCTACTGTCTCAACGGCTTGCTTGCAGTGTCGGCACGTTATGTATACCTACTGTCTCAACGGCTTGCTTGCAGTGTCGGCACGTTATGTATACCTACTGTCTCAACGGCTTGCTTGGAGTGTCGGCACGTTATGTATACCTACTGTCTCAACGGCTTGCTTGGAGTGTCGGCACGTTATGTATACCTACTGTCTCAACGGCTTGCTTGGAGTGTCGGCACGTTATGTATACCTACTGTCTCAACGGCTTGCTTGGAGTGTCGGCACGTTATGTATACCTACTGTCTCAACGGCTTGCTTGGAGTGTCGGCACGTTATGTATACCTACTGTCTCAACGGCTTGCTTGGAGTGTCGGCACGTTATGTATACCTACTGTCTCAACGGCTTGCTTGGGTGTCGGCACGTTATGTATACCTACTGTCTCAACGGCTTGCTTGGAGTGTCGGCACGTTATGTATACCTACTGTCTCAACGGCTTGCTTGGAGTGTCGGCACGTTATGTATACCTACTGTCTCAACGGCTTGCTTGGAGTGTCGGCACGTTATGTATACCTACTGTCTCAACGGCTTGCTTGGAGTGTCGGCACGTTATGTATACCTACTGTCTCAACGGCTTGCTTGGAGTGTCGGCACGTTATGTATACCTACTGTCTCAACGGCTTGCTTGGAGTGTCGGCACGTTATGTATACCTACTGTCTCAACGGCTTGCTTGGAGTGTCGGCACGTTATGTATACCTACTGTCTCAACGGCTTGCTTGGAGTGTCGGCGTTATGTATACCTACTGTCTCAACGGCTTGCTTGGGTGTCGGCACGTTATGTATACCTACTGTCTCAACGGCTTGCTTGGAGTGTCGGCACGTTATGTATACCTACTGTCTCAACGGCTTGCTTGGAGTCTCGCACACAGAATTCGACATTTTTTCAGCGAAGAGGGCAGATATGGAAAGGGCCTTTCTATCCTATTGTGAAGAAGTATCCTAGACAGGCTAGAAGTATTGTAAATTTTATTAGACGTAGTTTTTGTAATTTATTTTTTATTTGTAATATTTTTTTAAAGGTAGGTATCTATCTAATTCTATAGGTGTTTATGTACCTAACAATACTGTATAATTGTGTCGTCGTCCTATCGTATTAATGTGATTAAATTATCTTGTGTATATGTATGAACATGTGTAAATAACAGTAATAATTGTAACGCATTGGCGAAACCTGTAATGTTACTTTTATAGGAAACAAATAAATAATTCAAACAGCTTGAAAAGGGAAAAAAGACTTAGGTAAGTATTTTATACTATAAGTAGGTCGTGACTCTTATGCTGCGTATCAGTAATTGTATCATAGGAATAACACAACTGATCGATGTCTGCTGCGCTCCTATACCTACCGTGGTTACCTGTTTTATGCCAGGAGGTGGAGGACGGTGGCATTGAATAGATACGGTAGTTTAAATGAACTGATCTCGTCAGTAGAGCGCTGCCGGCCGGACCAGCGTGCACAACGCTTCGCCACTTAGTGTAGCAATGAAATCCCTCTTTCTGGCAGCTCATCAGAGAACGACGTCTCTCGGCGACGCCGGGCGCCGGGGCGGCGGCGCGGGCCCGGCCGGCGGCTGCGGGGCTCACTGCAGGCGCACGACGGACACGTTGTCCTCGGCCGCTCGCGCCAACAGCACCAAGACCGCCAGCGCCGCGAGCGCGCGGCCTGCCCACTGCATCTCCAAGCACTCCCGACGCGACGGTTCACTCCCGCAACCACCAGAGCCGGTCTCCGAGGACCCGGCGCACCTCGCACTCGGCCGTGCACTGCGCGCCGGCCTCGGCTTATCGCGGTATCGGCGCGTTATCGCCGCGCCCTGATAGCGGGATGAGCTTACTCATACATTTCTGGAATCTATCGAGGAAAACTCGATCCCAAAATAGCTCAATCTTATCTCTTATCTCTTGGAGAAATGACACCTGCCTCCCTCGCACTCGGGCTGCGTGTATCGCAGCGTCTTTCTCGCAAGCTTCGTTAGGTATTACACATTTCGACGATTTCTAATCGAGTTGACGACTTATGCCATTATATTGTCGATTACACAATAATAACTTACCAATTATAATGTTATTTAAGTTGTTAATAATAGAAGGCCGCATGGCAACACATCTTATCTATAACTGTCCTTTTAACCCCCGACCAAAAAGAGGGTGTTGTAAGTGGCACAAGTACCTAGCTCTCAAACGGACGGATCGATTTCAATGTGTTTTTTCGTTCATTTGAGAGATAGTTTCTTTGCGGTGGTTCTTAGCTATGTTTGTATAATACCTATCGATCCAAGATGACCGGTACCTACCACAAAATATTTTTTCACAACCTCCCTAAATATGGGTATCAAATGAAGGGGGCTCGTCTAGTAGAATAGGTACTATATGTAAATTATTTACTAGCTGACTCGGCGAACTTCGTACAACCATACTTTTTTTCGTCATCATGTTATAATTTTTTTTCTAGATATACAATGATTGTCCCGACAAAAACGAATAAGTACATAAAACAAAGAATCATCCAATTTGGTGCAGTCATTCGAAAGTTATGAGCGTACATACATTTCGAAGATCCATTTTTATCTAAGTATACGAGTAAGATAACAAATTTCAAATCCAATATGGCCGCCGCAACAAAATGGCTAATTAGCTAGGTACATAAACCCGCGTGTCAGCCGGCCGCATGGCAGCGTCTGCCGAGGTCGACGGGCGACTTGCAGAGTCCGCCTGGGAAAGTACTTTCCCATTATGCCAGTTATTCTATACTAGATATTTATAGCCTAGCAATAATGTGGTAACATCACTATGTTCCGGTTTGAAGGACAATGTTTCCAGATAAATTACAGAGCATAGAGATAAAACAAACGACGACCGCAATGCATAGCAATGTTCCAATAGCTGCGTGACACTGCGCTGTTACGGGCAGACATGTTGTTCACCATCACGCACAGGATTAACTATCCTGCTCGTCACTCTGGACGACTAGCAAATAAATTCTATAAATGGTGGATTTCTAAGCCACGTTATCGATTCTAGTTAATTGTCATTCAGCTATCTCATCTCTCGGAGTTCGTACGAGGTTTTCCGGAGCTGGACCGGCGCGGCGTCCAGAACATACGTAATTACCTACCTATTATCTACAACCTACAAGTTACATAAATTATGTAATACTAGATGCCCGCCCCGGCTTCGCCCGTGGTATATTATACCTATTCAAAGAAATTTTACACTTTAATCTAAAAGAATAACCCTGTTGTGCTTACTGTAAATACTATTATAAGTTTTTTTATATTATTTGTTTATACATTAATTGTTTCACAATGTTAATATACTTATCTGTTGTGTTATAATATTCTATGTTTATATCTTATTTATCTACTGTTTTAACGCATGTTAGTTTTTAGTTTTAAGTTCAGATATGTTGACCTAAGTTTCTTTATGTATTATCACTAATGTAATGTTATTATTATCAAACCACTGAATTTTAATAATTGTTGTTTCTAGGCCCACATAGTTTGGAATGTAATACAGTTCTGTACAGTATACTCTTATGTTATAGTTTATATTTATTACATTCTGTTTTGTGTGTTCATTGAATTAATAAATAAATAACACTCATCGGGATCCCGTACATATCCAACGGTGAAAGAATGACTGAAATCGGTTCACGCATTCCTGAGAATATCGATTTCAAACAAAAAACCTCTTCAGCTACCTGCTACGCCACCTGTCGGAAATTGGTCGTACCAACTCAGGCTTAGAAAAATAAATAACAAAGGTTTATATTCAATGCACAGATTATTGAAATTCAATGACGCAATCTTTGACACATGCTGTCATCTGTCATGTCAAAGCACGAAACGTACGAAAACTCTCAAAAGGGGAATATTTTTTCCCGATTTTGTTACATTCTTGTTTCATGCTCCGCTTCAATTAATATTAGAGTTATTTTCTATAGCCTAAAGCCTTCCTCGATAAATGGACTATCCAATAGAAAAATAATCTTTCAATTCGGACCAGTACTTCCCGAGATCCTAGCGTTCAAACAAACAAACAAACAAACTCTTCAGCTTTATAATATTAGTATAGATTAATTATGTATCCTTATCCTTAGATGAGTGCGTAACGGCGGACGAAATAAACGACAGGCTAGTGGAAACTGTTCATGCTGTTAGCAGAAAGTTCTATAAGAGCCGACGCCAAAATAGAACCCAAAAACTATCCGATCAAACTAGATCTCATGGCGGTTAGACGAGATATGCGGTTACAGTCTTCGGTCGACATGACGGTATACAGACGGCTCAATAGACAGATCTCTACTTGTGTGCGACGCGACATACGCTGCTTCAATACTTCGAGTATTGAAGAAGCAATCAAGCAGAACAAAGGCTCGAAAGTGTTCGCAAGAAATCTGTCTCTTGGGCAAAGCCAGCTGACCAAACTGAAGACCGATAGTGGTAGCATCGTCTCGTCGAAGCCTGAGATTTTGGAGAAGATTGAGAGGTTCTATGAACAGTTATACACCTCTACGCAAGCACAACCTGTCGTTAGCATGGCAAAAGACCCCAGAGCCAAGCTGACCCGACACTTTACCGAAGATATCCCGGAAGTCAGCCTGTATGAGATTAGGATGGCCCTCAAACAACTTAAAAACAACAAAGCACCTGGCGACGACGTAATTACGACTGAGCTTCTGAGAGCGGGTGGAAAACCGGTACTTAAAGTCCTCCAGAAGCTGTTCGACTCCGTCATACTTAACGGTACTTAATACGCCAGAAGCGTGGAGCGGAAGTGTGGTGGTGCTCTTCTTCAAAAAAGGTGACAACACCTTGTTGAAGAACTACAGACCCATCTCACTTCTGAGCCACGTTCATAAGTTGTTTCGAGGGTAATCACGAATCGTCTCGCACGCAGGTTTGACGACTTCTAGCCACCCGAACAAGCCGGTTTCCGAAAAGGCTATAGTACCATAGACCACATCCATACACTTCAGCAGATTATACAGAAAACCGAGGAGTATAATCGGCCACTATGTATAGCGTATGTGGACTATGAGAAATCCTTCGATTCCATCGAGACCTGGGCAGTGCTTCAGTCTCTCCAGCGATGCCGCATTGACTATCGCTATATCGAAGTGTTGAAGTGTATCTACAGTAAAGCCACAATGTCTGTCCGATTACAAGACCAGTGCACAAAACATATCCAGCTACAGAAAGGCATGAGACAGGGAGATGTTATATCTCCGAAACTGTTCACTGCCGCGCTGGAAGATGTTTTCAAGCTACTGGACTGGAACGGATATGGCATCATTATCAACGGCGAATGCATCACTTACCTTCGGTTTGCCGACGACAGTCATTGTGGCGGAGTCGCTGGAGGACTTCGGTACTACGAGGGTCAAACTGAAAGTTCTTAGAACTGGCCACTTATAAACAATATAATAAAAAAATAATTCTATAATTTGAAAATAGAACTCTTTGCCAATATTACTGAGTATATACTTCATTCAATTGTCATTTGTTTTACGATTTGGCGGCAAATTGAAAATTGTCTGTGTCACGTCAACATGAATTTAACACGAGAAAATTTTCGTGCAATGATTTTTTATGACTTTCGATGTAATTTAAGTCAACAAGAAAGTTATGATAGACTACGATTGGCCTTTCACAATGAAGCCCCATCTCGTGCGACTGTTTACAACTGGTTTAATGAGTTTAAACGTGGTCGCACTAATTTCACTGATGATTTACGTGAGGGACGGCCTTCTACGGCGACGACTGAAGATAACATCTGTGTTGTGCGGCGTATGATAGAGACTGACAAAAGAGTGACCTATCAGCAGATTCGGACAAGCTTAGGCATCGGTATGAGTCAAGTGCACAAAATCCTACACGAACATTTAGCGGTCAGGAAGCTTTGCGCCCGGTGGATACCTCATAATTTGACTGAGGCTCAAAACTCCATCGTGTGGATTGGTGCCGTAAAATGATTGAAAGATTTAACGGAGGTGACTCAAATGCTGTGTTCGACATACTAACAGGTGACGAAAGCTGGATTTACTGTTATGATCCTGAAACCAAAAGACAATCTGCTCAGTGGGTTTCCTTTCGAGGAGTTGCCAACTAAAGTGAAGAGAGATCGAAGTGCGGGGGAAAAAATGGTGGCCTCGTTCTTTGGAAGGATAGGTCATTTCGCAACAATTGTGTTACAGGATCAAAAAACAGTTTGTGCAGAATGGTACACTACCAATTG
Organism: Ectropis grisescens; assembly: GCA_017562165.1. Lineage (NCBI taxonomy): Eukaryota > Metazoa > Arthropoda > Insecta > Lepidoptera > Geometridae > Ectropis > Ectropis grisescens. The sequence continues at coordinate 27,250,993 of CM029778.1, read as the reverse complement.
TTTGCCACTTGTCTTGGAAAAAGTTCGAGAGAAACGACCTCGCAGTAGGATCCTCCTTCACCACGACAACGCCTCATCGCACACCGCCAAGCGAACGATCGACTATTTGGCGACATCAAACGTTGAATTACTGGGTCACCCGCCGTATAGCCCCGACCTCGCGCTTTGTGATTTTTATTTATTTTCAAAAATTAAAGAAAAACTTAAAGGAAAGCGGTTTATGAATGCTGAAGAAGCGGTGGCTGCGTATCGCGATGCCATTGAAGAGACCCCTAAGGACGAGTGGGCAAAGTGCCTTTTCCCAGTGGTTCCATCGCATGCAGCGGTGTATTGACGTGAATGGACAATATTTTGAAAAGATATAATAAAACTAATAACTGGCTAATGTAATCAGTTTTTGATTTTCTAAGAACTTTCAGTTTGACCCTCGTATGCTCAGGGACCTTAGTAGAGTATCCCAACAGGTAGGTTTGAGGATGAATATGGACAAGACGAAAGTCATGTCAAATGTTCATGTCTCACCTGTACCGGTTATTGTTGGGAATACCACACTCGAAGTTGTTGACGAATACGTCTACCTGGGTCAAAAGATCCAATTAGGTAGATCCAACTTCGACAAAGAGGTCCAGCGAAGGACCCAACTCGGATGGGCAGCGTTCGGGAAACTTCGGCACATCTTTGAGTCCAAAATACCCCAATGCCTAAAGACGAAAGTCTTTAACCAGTGCGTGTTGCCAGTGATGTCTTATGGAACTGAGACGTGGTCCTTCACTGTGGGCCTCATAACGAAGCTCAAAGTCGCACAGCGAGCTATGGAGAGAGCTATGCTCGGAGTCTCTTTGCGCGACAGAATCCGTAATGAGGATATTCGCAAAAGAACGAAAGTGGCCGACATAGCTCAAAGAGTAAGCAAACTGAAGTGGCAATGGGCAGGCCACATCGCTCGCAGAACTGACAACCGATGGGGAAGAAAGGTTCTCGAGTGGCGACCACGAACCGGAAGACGCAGTGTGTGGCTGGCCTCCCACTGATGGACAGATGACCTCACAAAGGTCGCTGGAAACCGCTGGTTGCTGTTTGCGGAGGACCGTTCGTTGTGGAAAATTGGAAATCTAGGGAGGAGGCCTATGTTCAGCAGTGGACGTCTTGCGGCTAATGATGAATGATGAATTATGTAACATAATGAGGCGTTTTCCAGACGCAAAAAGATTTTTCAAAGAAAGTTCTAAATATTGTCAAATTTCTCTAACAAAATCGCCTACGGTGAAATTGGGAACTGTATTTGACAGGTATTTTTACGTCTTGAACACGCGCCATTAAATTAAATTCGTATTTACCTACCTACAATAACCTCGTCCTGATGAACTCGGCTAAAAAGTGACAAACACTTACCTTATTTTCTCCGAAGAAACCGACTTCAATAGTAAGTATCTGAAAAGTCGCTAAAACAAAAACTGTGTCACTAGAGTCGGCCACATTTGCACGTGTGCGTTGTCAGGTTGTCACGCCTTAGATAGGCTGCCACGCACACATATACACAAGTTTGCGCATGTAATGACTACTGATGTGTGCGTGTCAGGCTGTATGTGAAAGCGCACACGTGCATATTATGTGGCTGACTATATGGACACAGTTTTTGTTTTAGCGAGACTACGTCCGACTTTTTTATACGTCCATGGTCGTTAGATTATAATCTGATATGTACAAGCGGAAGCGTAGAGCGGTGGGAATGCAGCGTTTACCGTCTTAGTTTATTGTATGTTTATCTGTGTGCCCTCTTGTTTCATATGAGTCAGTGAGTGTATTAGTTTAGTTTTCCGTATGTACAACTGCGTGCGACTCACAGCGGTCAGTGCGCGGGAGGGAACGAGTTTTTGCTCATGTGATGGTTATGAGTATGGTTTATAACAGATGTTGCTGGTTTTGCCTGAAATGTTCTACAAAACGTTCAGTGAGCCACGCCCTTCCTTTGAAGTCATTGGCAGCGAGTCATTGGAAAATTGGAATCCTGAGCCTTAAGGCGCGTCCCTCAGCAAAACGAGTTGTTTGTGAGTTGTTTAGTTTCAGTCGAAAGATGTCAAGAGGGTAATTTTTGTTGGTAAAGACGAAACTTCTAACCGTTGAATTTTTCTACGCAAATAAAACGTCCAAGTAACGTAATAATAATAATCTCGATTTATTAACGTAAGCAGTGCGGCACTTATCATAGCGGTGTGGCGGGCGCGGGCGGGGCCGGGGGCGCGCGCGAGTAGCGCAGCCCGAGCTCGTCCACCACCGCCTCGATGGCGGCCAGGCAGCGCTCCAGCTGCTCGCGCGTGTGCGACGCGGACAGGCAGAACCTGGGGACACCACACACACCTAAAGTTAAAACATCTCCGCAAGTTTTCAATTCAAAAATGAATTTACTTTTCTACATACCTAATCTGTCTTGTACCTTGCCTGTGCTGCTAATCTTTCTTTGCGGAAGTGAGAATCTAGAAATCTGTGCAAATATTATTTTAAACACACCGTCTCATAAAGTGGCTCTAATTTCACCGCAATCAGGCCTATAATAACACCTGTAATCAAACTGTAACTTTTTCATTACTATTACCCACTACATAGTAAGTTACAGAGTTTTTTATTGGTTGAGTTGCTTTGTTCTTAAAAAAAGTGTCTATACAAAAAAAAAACATGATCAAAAATTTACTAAATGTAAATAGATAATTCAATTTGTACGCGTTCAAAGATAAAACTATCACTCAATTAACTTTTATTTTCATCGTGTAAAGAAAACTTTAAATTCAACTTTTTGTACGTGGCTAAAACGCTATCCACAGATAGACCTTTGGGATGGATCGGCTAAGTATCAGCTGGGGAATCTGGAATCGATTGAGAGACGCGCCAAAAGACTCATAGGCAATGACACTCTTGTGCGTAAAAGACTTCAAAGTCTTGATCATCGCCGCAAAATCGCTAGCTTATCGGTTTTTTATCGGATACACTTCGGAGAGTGCGCAACTGATCTGCATCATCTAATACCACCTTGCCCTTTCTTCTATCGGACTTCTCGTTCCACAAAAGGGCGACATCGTTTCATGGTTGATGTTCCAAAACCGCGAACGAAGAGATTTGACTCCACGTTTGTGATAAGAACGTCTAGGTTGTGGAATGCGTTGCCTGAGTGGGTTTTCCCTGATGGTTACAATCTTGGTGTCTTCAAATCGAGAGTGAATCGGTTTTTTCTAGGTAAGCACGCTCCATCGTAGATCTCATCATCGCTTAACATCAGGCGAGATGGTGGTCAAGTGCAAACCTATTATAGTTAAAAAAAAAAAGACAAAAAAAATTGTAGTCTGTGGCTGGTCGCCATTGTCAGCAGTTATTTTTTCCCGCCATAACGAAACATTTTTAACAACTCGTTTTCATTGTTGAAATGATTTTTTTTTAAATTGTATTCTTAATTGTGTTGAAAAACGTCGTATGACACACGTGTGTATTGATGATTACCGTCCTCGGCTGTTAGTTAGAATGGGTACCGTATGCGCGCCATGGAGAGCGGCGTGGCGGGGAAGCCGACGCCGACGGTGGCGAGCCCGCGCGCCGTGAGCCGCTCCACGGTGGCCGCCATCTTGCTGAACGTGTACACCAGCATCGGGACCACGGGCGAGTCCGGGTGCCCGAACGTCACCACGCCCATCGCGCGCAGCCTGCCGGGGGGGCGTTCATACAAGTTACTGTATTCCGGTTAAAGGGAAACTTTTCTATAGAAGTTAAAGGGCAAATAGACAGAGATGTACAAAATGGTTTAAAAAAAGCATTTAAATACAAAATCAAAATACTTTTCAGATTTACTATTTCAAATGCAAAATACCAAATAGTTTTGTATTTCAAATGCTAAATGCAAAATAGGTATTTTCAAAATAAAATACCTTTTGACTAAATCTCAGATATTTTATTTTATTTTAGGTATTTATCATGAGAGAAATAGAGACACAATGAACCGAACAGAGACGTCTAATAACATGGCATGTTATGCATGACATTTTGGTCATGGAGGGATTAAAAAGTATGAGAATTAGATAAAATATAATTACTATTGATAACTTAATAATGTATTTTTCTACATAGTCTCCGAGTCTCTCTACACACCGAGTCCAAAAAACTAGACTAACGAAAAGAGAGCTATGTCTCCATTTTGTGAATTGTGTGGCTATTTATTTCGGTTGGTTGTGTTACTTATTTTATTATTATTACACTTTTCTTAATAACAACTGGACTCTGGTTTGTCTACATTGACATTGTCTGACACTAGTCAGACATAAGGCGCTCACTAGCCAAAGAAGCTAAATGAACAAAATTAAAAAAAATATACTTTACTGTACATCATTGTACTAGTCAAGCCCTTTCACTTGGCAACCATAATGAGGAAGGTTGTGAAGAAATATTTTGTCCGCCATTTTGTGGAGGCGGCCATATCAACATTTGAATATCAACCAAGCATAGCTAAAAATCACCGCACCAAAATTAACCTTCAAATAAAAAAACCGCATCGAAATCGGTCCATCCGTTTGAGCTCTACGGTGCCACAGACAGACAGACATCGATGTCAAACTTATAACATCCCTATTTTTGGTCGGGGGTTAAAAAAAGGGCACGTATAGCTAGCAGGCGCCTCTATCGGACAAATTTGGAGACACGACACAAGCGTTATCCGTTCGTTTCATATTTTTTTGGCGAAACTTAATGACAAAGTATTCTGTATTTTGAAATGAATATTAAAATGCAAAATACATCTCAAAAGGTATTTCAAATAAAATACAAAATGCTTTTTACTAAAAGGTATTTAAATGCAAAATACAAAATAGGTATTTTGCATTTTAAATAAATCGTATCTCTGCAAATAGACGTGTGTGGGTACCTCTCTCGGAACATGTGCGTGTTCTCCCGCAGGCGGCGCACGCGCTGCGCGCCGGCGGGCGCGGCCAGGGCGCGCGTGGCGGCCAGCACCTGCGCGGCCACGGCCGGCGACATGCTGTGCGCGTACGCGTGCGCGTGCCCGCTCGCCCGCACGCAGTCCACCAGCTGCCGCGAGCCTGCGGCACACGGGCGCTCGGTCACTCGCCCGCCCAGCGGCGCCGCGCGGCGGTACAGGTGTGGGAACTCTCGCACGCTACCGCGACACCCAGGGGAAGGAGCAAGCATCGCACGCGCGGCGCCGTACGCAATCGAGACGCCGCGACGTGCGCGTATACATTACAGTGTGTGAGTGAAACAGAAGATGCGTCGCCGTTTGAGACGTATGCATTTTGCTGTAGGATTTTATATGTGAACTGCCTAAAAGTCATTAGTATGTCGACGAAATGTACTATAGCGGCTACAGCTATATATGCATACTTATAAAAAAAGTTTCGAGGCGATGATATAAAAGTTTCACTTTAAAAACGCAACACGCGCCCCTCGCGCATCCCACCCTTCTCGCCCTTGGCTTTAGCAAAAACTATGGTACGTCTTCCACAATAACATTTTTTTACCAAAAGCCGCGGAATTAAACCTTCTTCGTCAGAGTCCATTACGATACGGCATGAGTTAAAAAGTAGCAGCCACTGATCGTATCTGTCGAACACCGGTGGCTGTCGCGCGCTCTAGCTAATTTTACAGTCGCTTCTAGGCGACGGCGACGTTTGTGGCTGTGTGCGTGTTGTGTGCAATTAGGGTGATTATTGTAATAAATGTTCAGAATTGAACGTGAATATAGTCGTAATTGAATCTCCTCATCCCTAATAAGTGAAGTAGCACTGACCGGCGATGTACCCGCCGGCGGCGCCGAAGCCCTTGGTGAAGGTGCCCATGAGCACGTCGACGTCGGCGGGGCGCACGCCGGCGTGGTCGGTGACGCCGCGGCCGCGCGCGCCCAGCGCGCCCACCGAGTGCGCCTCGTCCAGGTACAGCTGCAGCCCGAGCCGGCGGCGCAGCGCCACCAGCGCGCGCAGCGGGCACACCGAGCCCTCCATGCTGTACACGCCCTCCACCACCTGCCCCACAGCGCTCTCTCGTTACCCCGCCCAGGAACGGGTCACCAAAACCGTTCTACACCAGGCGGGCATTTCAATGGACACGTGCAGGAGCACGGGTCCGTGACGACCCGGCCTCCAATATAAATTAAGTTCTGACCCGCCGATTCGCGCCTGCCCACCGGCGCCGGCGCCGTGAAACGGAAAAACAAAGACATTTTGTTTGTAGGGCGTCGTGAAACCACATCCTTAGCTATACCGTCAAACTAGAAATTGCTCTCTGCTTGTGGAAATATTTGATGATGTTTACAGCAAATATCTAATCAATGGCCATGGCAATAAATAATCAAGGCCAATATATTTATTATCGGAATCACAAATTCCATTCCAGGTTGTTTATGTCACCGGAAAACAACAAGAATCGTTAGTTGATCAATTCACTAGGTAGTGGATTAACTTTCGGAAAATAACAAACGGCGGTTGAAATATATTATTTAACACAATGAATTTACGTTAATTAAATAAACTAACGTTGCCTTGCCGCAAGTAAAATCATCCGGAAATGAGCCAATCGTTGCTCAGCGTACTATTTAACGGTATAATATTACCCGTCAATTAATACACTGTTCTCTGATTGGCCGATGGCCAAATCCAAATGGATTTGGAAAGTGTTTATTCAGAGTTTTTACCTATCGTCTACCTCCTGAGGCCACCTGGGTGAACCGTGAGCAGTTTTTTTTACAACGGATCATCTGTCAGACAAAACTTGAAAGCCCCGCACTTGATATTGATGCACCAGAATCTCTGCAGCAGTCAGCCCTGAGTGTCATTTCTCCACTCAGGACCTCCCTTTAGTTTTTGACTCCCGCATTTTTTTAAAAACACTAGGGGGCCACCAGACTAGGTAGAGTCGGGGTGCTCCGAGTCGGATCTGGGTCCTATTTAACCTAAACGGTTCGACGATTTGGTAATTTAACAACGCGAACGGGCATATTTCCCAAGGATCTGAGAGGTGAGCCGTTGTAAAAAAAAACTTCTCTCGGTTCACCCGGCTGGTGAGGAGCGATATAAAACACGTGAGTTGTTGAACCAATCAGCGCACAGCTCGCCTTCGTCGGGTTATTTAACGGCAACACGCCGTACATCGATCAATTTACTAAAATACCTACGTTAAATATAAATAATACATTTCAACTGCCGTTTTGTTATTTTCCAAAAGTTGATCAACTGCCAAGTGAATTGATCAACTAACGATTCTTGTTAATTTCCGGTGACATTTACACTGATAATTATTTAGCGAAATGGGCCCAGGTGGGCGTGATATAAGTAAACATTGAATCAATAAATACTGGGTTGCGATTAAAGTTCAAAAATGACGGTAGCTGAAAAATGATTTCGGGTGTTTCGTTGATTCCCTCCCCAATACCCGGCTGATAGATCTAGACGAGAGGTCGGGATAAATGCATAAAGCGTAAACACACAAGAGCTCAGTTGTTGCTGATAGAAAAGTTATTAATGAATTCCTCAATCTATCGAGATCAAATCTCCGTCTGATGGCAGGTTTGCTCACAGGTTACTGTTAATTTACCGTATTCACAAAATAGCATCTGCTGACGGTCGCTCGGGCCGGGGCTGTTTGCAAGAGAATGAAACTGTGAGGCCGCGGAAACTATAAGATTAGGGTCGGGCGGTCTACCGCTACCGCCTAACGAAAACTGTCTTAGCTTAAATGTCGCCCTCTCTTTTATTCGCTTGAATAGATAGAGACAGCAATAGCAAAGCCCAAGCAGATTTAGTTAGGCGGTGGAAAGGCGGAACTCTTTGAAGGAACTCCAAGACACGTATGCAGAGAAACGTCTGACGAAACGGGAGTGAAACTAATAGGCTGGCCTAGGGAACTGGACCATACACCACAGTGCAGGTCAATCCCCTCGCCCTGAATAAGAATGAAGACTAGTTCACAAATAAACCGTTCTGATCAATCCGTCAGCTAGACCATGGAAAACATTGGAACACGTATTTTTTTTTAGCGGTGGGCGATTATGAATGATCGGCATAATCGACTTATTTTGCATTACTAATCTTGATAATCGATTATGGAATTAGTAACTAATTTGTTTTCATAATCGAACGATGTTACTAATTAGTAATTACTAATCTTGTTTTATGAAGTCGACGACAGTTGTTCCGTGACTTTAGTAGATTACTAGATTAGTAGTATAGACATTGGTTTAGTTTTAGTTTGTTTTGTTTTTATTACGGGTTTACGGTGGTGTGACGTACATGTATGTGACGCTTTTAACTTTTATAGTGGATTTAATTAACAGTAAGTTTACATACTGATTTTTGATAGATTTTGTAGACTTTTAAGTTTTAGGCAACTCTTTGCTCGCTCTCCTGCTTTCATAGCGTATTCAAATAAACTTAAAATAAAGAAATGTTCATTAATTTCATTTGTTTAGTATGAATTAATTTACAATTTTGTGGTTTGTTTATTCTATCACAGATAGGGGGGGATATTTATGCCTTAATTGCGAATTTAGTTCGAAACCTAGTGTCGCCGGTCTTCTCCCACCTAAATAATTACTACATAAACAAAAGTAATAATTACGACACACAACCGCATATTTTACCACGCAAACTAAGAATTACGATTGCGCTCTTTATGACAACATACATAAAATGGGCGGGATATTTCCATATAAACATTACCTCATGTCTATGTAGAAGGAGTCACTCAACGAATAACAATATTGAATATTCATAGTGTTATTTATTGTTATTACAAAAAAGTGAGATAGGTACGAGATACGACATTAGACAAGACGCGCTTGCACACGAGCGGCGTGGCGTGGCGAGCGACACCCGTGCGAGCGAGAGACCGCATCGTGTTGTCCCCTCCTCGCCCCACGCGGCTGTGCGTGTGCTGTGAGTGTGAGTGAATCAAGTCGCGCGACTCGCGACTCTCAACCGGGCGTGCATGACTACTAATTAGTAATTACTAACGGTCATAATCGAGATATCTCGAGACATTCTCATAATCGAATGATTTCATTAGTAGGTATATCTCATAATCGCCCACCGCTATTTTTTTTGTTTTCATCAAATCACTAAAAATCGACGAAAATATAGATTATTCATAGATCACCAAATGTCTAGAGTCGTGACGTCACTTGTGGGTATAAATCGAACTGTGGGTACAAGTGGCGTCACTCGAAACTTCTAAGCATCGTATCTTCGTCATTTTTGAAGTGACTTCTTTAGGCGCGCCACAGACAGATTTTTCGTGGGCTGCGAATTGAATTCTAGCGTCACGCTTGGGAATGATAAGAAATCTTCGGGTAAACTCGGGACCATTGGCATGGCCAGGTTTCACCCGCGCAGTTTCCAAAGTAAGCTATCAAATTCTGAGTTACAAGTTTTCACTTCTATCGGCAGTTCCTGTGACTGACAATTTTTTGTTAGTAAAACAAAAGAAAAAATACTTGTACACTATTTTTAGCAATGTAACTGACGGACTAATAAGTATTTTCTTTAGTATTATAGGCTATTAGAGGTGTGAGTGTATACTGACGATGACGATCTTGCGCCACTTGCGCTCGGCGATGGCGGCGCGCGCGAGGCGCTCGGCGTGGCGCGCGTCGTTGTGGCGGAACACGCGCACGGCGGCGCCCGACAGGCGCAGCCCCAGGATGAGGCTGGCGTGGTTGTTCTCGTCGCTCAGCGCCAGCGCGCCCGGGCCCAGCAGCGCCGGCAGCGACAGCACGTTGGTCGCGAACCCCATGCCCACCGTCATCACCGCCTGCGGGGGGGGACCCTGTACTCGCGCCGCCGGCGTTAGCCGAGCGGAACCTTTCATCTAAATACAACACTCGTTAGTTTCGGCGTGAGAGCAACGCGCAGCCACCCATCAAAATCACAGATTAAATAGCCTGTTGATCGGCAACGAAAATCTCGCTTAGATTCGCAAGTCACCAGCGGGGCGCAGGACAAGGTAAATAGCTGCGCTGCTATGTGCCGAATTTTCACCAATGATCGAACAAAACGAGATAAAGTTATACAAACTTCTAAGGACAGAGCAGGATGCAAGGAAAGACATCAACGGGTTCCCGTTTCGTTTTTTTTAAAGTTTGTTATATTTTTGTAGACTGATCATGTTTTTTTTTTTAATTATTGCATTAAATTACTTTCTTGTGAAATGATATACCGTCATTTATTTGTAAAGCTGGATGTCCTGCTATTCTTTCCACACAATTTCACTGAGCAAAAACCCATATTTTGTATTATTTTCGGTTTTTACCAGCACTCTTTCTATCGATATCAAAAGCTTACCTACCGAACCCGCAGCAGGTATAATGCAATTATGCTTATAAAACGCTGAGGAGGGGCAGTCGTACGATCACTCAAATGGGTATATTGTCCTTGATAATAATAGACAGCTTCGTAGCTTGAGATTTGTGTTAGTCTAATAGTTTGATGATCCTTCTCATAAGTACAGACCCGAAACTCGAGTCGGATTGACCGACCATATCACACGAGAGTTTGCCGTTAGTACAGACCCCTGGAGAATGTACTCAGTACTGCATTGCTTGTTTATGTTATTGGTAATTATTAAGAGTCCAGTATGTCCCAATGTTGGACAAAGTCCTCTCCTACCCTCTTTCCACTTGTTTCTCTCTAGTGCTATATCAGGCCAGTTCTGCTGATATTGGTCTAGGTCATCCCGTTAACGCTTTAGGTCTGCCGCAACGTCATTTCCTATCTGGATTCCAAGGAGTGGTGGTTTCTAGCCGTAAGATCATCCGACATTCCTTATGTTCCAGGCGTAAATGATCGCTGACACACAGATAAGTCGTACCACACCGAACCCAGCTAGGGCATTGGTATTTAGCATACTTTATTGACAGCAGTTCAGCGATCCATGGGGCAACATGCGGTGCTATTTAAACCAATATGTCCAACTGCTAATGATTATTCTCGTGTCGATTACCGACACCTACTGGCATCGCTCGTCCCCAGGTAAAAATAAAGTCCCATGATACGTTGTGGATGAGGCAGCGGGGTGCTTGGAGTGTGGGCCCGGCAGGCAGCCCGCCGCCTCGCCGGTTACCTCGACGCCCAGGAAGTCCGCGAAGGTGCGCTCCAGCTCGCGGTGCAGGGCGGTGCAGCCGAGCTCGGCGCGCGGCGAGCACAGCGCCAGCCCGTGGCGGCGCACGGCGGCGCGCACGGCGCCCGGCGCGCCCGCCTCGCCCGCCTCCGCGAACCCCAGGTAGTTGTACGAGCCCAGGTTGATGCAGCGCTGCAGCGCGCCCGTGAACCTGCGCACACGCCCGTCACACAAAGAGGATCCTCGCCCGCCGCGCGAGCTGACACCGCGACGTGTCTCGGTCTCCTGTCGCGGTCGCGGCGCGAGCTAGCGCCCATACAAAGCTATAGTTTATCGATGAAAACTGTATTTGGCTTTAGTTTCTACTCATCTTCATTTTTGAAGTGAAAATTGTTTTTGGCGCATCACATACAGATTTTTCGTGGGCTGTGAATTGAGCTCGAGCGTCACGCTCGTAAATGAAAAACCTACGGGTGAACTCGGGACTCGAGATGGAATTAGATGTATGAACATCTAGTCTAGATGGCCATACTTACAATACTTATTTAGACGAAAGGTACTTCGAGGTCCATCCAGAAATGAATTGAGAAAATATGCCGGGGTATATGACGTAGCATCGTGCTTATTATTGAGTAAGGTCATGATAAATTGTTAAAGAAGCGGCGGAGCACAGCCGAGTGGGGCGCGGCGCGGCACCTTGTATCAGAAATTATAACAACTTGCGTAATTCCGGCACGTATGTTTGTGTGGACAAACACAAGTTAGCCTCCAAACAGAACCTAATTTACATGAGATTTTATTCAAATACAAGTAAAAACGGAATTAATAAATTACCTAGTCGAGCAGGAGCTCACTACGTTTCTTGTGCATGAAATGAAATAAAAAATAAATTAAAGTTGCGATAGAAGGTACTGTACGTAACGGTAACCTGATGTCAGCAGTAAAGTTGTTTTTAAGCTGGGCGCGGTGATGTTAGTTCACGAAAAATACATGAAACTTAACAATTAAAGCTTGAATTACTCTTACTCATTAAATGCATTATATTATTTGTTTGCCTGAAATATAAAAAGGTGTGATGAACATCGTGTCCTCAGTAGTATTATTGACAGCACAGACATGTATACCTCTACCTCGGAGACGGACCTTCCGTGTCTCAACAATCTGAAAACATTTGATCGGCATTAAGTGTTGCTCTACTCGTGCAGCCGACTGTACGCGCAGATCCTCACAACAGCTCATCATAGGTTCTTACCCGGTAGAAACGAGCACGGGTACACCTGGGAGCCAAGGGCGAGACCGTCATTTGGAGCTGCCCTCTAACCGTGATATCCCTGGGCTACCAGCATAACGGAAAGTAACAACATAATATTATGCTATGCTTCTAGTACCAATGGAAGTAACTTTTAATTATTTTGGTCTTTCATCGGGAAATAGTAGCGAGTAGAGTATTACAAGACGTAATGGTTTGCGCCGAGGCTGAGGCAGCACAGCGATCAATGGCGGTGACCAGTGCCGGATTAAGCCAGCGCGGGGCCTGTAGCAATTTCTGTCAAGAAGCCCTTGGTTTGCTTAGGTTTAGGAAGGGTAGGGTCAAGTTATGCAAGATATTTTCGCTACATATTTACAGTCACACAGACGTCGGAGCGCGGGGCCCCCCAGTTTGCGCGGGGCCCGTAGCATTTGCTACTCTTGCTATATGGCTAATCCGCCGCTGGGTGTGACCGCGCGCGGCCGGCGCCGGGGCGGGGCGCGCGGGGGGCGTGCAGTGCTGCGGCGACCGCAGAGATTCAAAACAGAAAACAAAAGCAACTTAAGAAAACTAAGGTCCGATGTTCTGTCTCGCACAAATGTAGTGGTGCAGCCGCGCTTGAACATAGAAGCACCGTCGATCGTAATGTCGCCTGCGGGGGTGCAGTCTGCAGTCCATCTCGGACTCATGGCGTAATGCCGCTAACTTAAAAACGGTGAAGAAAAAACATTGTGAGGAAACCGACATGTACCTAGAATCTTTGTTTCATGTGTCACCCAGCGACCCGCAGTGGGCCAGCGTGGTGTCTCGCGGTACCTGAAGCTCCAGTTGTGGTCGTCGGTCCGGCGCTCCCGGAGCAGCAGCTCTGCGCCGGGCGCGGACGCCAGCGGCCGGTTGAAGCAGTGGCGCACGCGCCGGTACACGTAGCAAGAGAAGAACTGCTCGAACGGGTCGTACAGCGCCGCGTACCCCTGCGCCACGACAAACACACACACCACTTTTCAAATCATAACTTCATTTGACGCACGACAGACAGATTTTTCGCGGGACTGACCTCAAGCATCACGCTCGGGAGTGAAAGAAATCTTCGGGTTAATTCGGGACCATGGCCATTGGCCATCTGGAAGTGCCGACGCATCTGTAGATGGTCACGGTCATGGCCACGCCCTCCGGTTTCACCCGCGTAGTTTCCAAAGTGAGCTATCAAATTCTGAGTTATAAGTTTTCCCTTCTATCGGCAGTTCCTATGACGGCTATTTGTTTCGTTACGGAGCCCTATGGCAGTTGATGTCCAGTGCTCTACTACGGTCCGAACGTTGGTCTACAGCAGACGGCGCAGGACTCTACTGGCCTAAGCCTACCGTATTCAGCGGGTACCTACTCAAGAGCCCCTCAGTCGGTACGACCTCGGCTTGGGTCGCCGCGCCGCCATAGGGAGGATCCAGAAACGACCTGGCATCCTGGCAGACTGTGCTCTACGACCCTGACAGGAAGGATCTAACACTTGCCGGCGTTTAGCCAGTCTGTAGGGCTGATTTTTATTTTTATTTTATACTAAATAGAAAACAAACAGCATTACACAATAGTAGTTTTACACATACTAGTTTTGATTGTTACCGGATGTCGATTGATTTATTATTTGGGGGATTGCGCTGCAAACGATGTGTCCGAGTCGGCTGGCTGATTTAATTTTTGACTGACGTGCGCTGGTTCGATGCCATTATCATCGCGGGTGTAAGTCAGTCGACTTCCAGTAGATAAACATGAATCATTGTAATTCGCCGAAATATAGACACATTGATTTGCTATTAAATTTTGTAGTAATCTCTCATTAGCGAGTTATCGTTTCATAATTAATGCAAATTTTCTCCAACTATATTTACTATCGGTCGCGTCAAGGCAATATTTTCTAATATAAAATGGGTATCTAGTTTACTTGAGAACAATAATGTGAATTGCGAGCTGATAAAGAACTTAGTAAAAAATAAACAATCCGATTCACTTCGTCCATTCGACGAATGCAGATACAGAGTCCGTCCAACTGGGTCGCGGTACCGTGCGAGCTGCGGAGGCGCGCTCCAGCCAGCGTCGGTTCCGTACACTCCGCCAGCTCGGCTCACCACCAGATACATTTCACCTAAACACCTTGGTGTACATTGTACCGTGTTGTATTGCATTCCAATTCGTTGAATCATCATTTCACGGAATTCAAGTACAAATGTTTGCGTTTCAAGTAAACAAATGGAATGTATGCTGAAGATTTCTAAAAATGCGTAAGTATTTCTCATTTTCAGTACGTGATAGTCAAGGAAACCAGGCTCCAGCCCTAGTTTAGGCTACATATCCAGGAACTAGCATCGGAAACGCACAAGGCCAGCTTCATTGCGTTTTAAATACTAAGAGATAAGATAGGCGCGAGTGAATCAAATCACCCCGCGCCGTCACTCGCTCGACGGTCCATGCCTCACAGCGGACAGCGGCGCTCTCGTTATCTCGTATCACACGTTGTATCGCCAAATCCGCGGAAAACAAGATCCGTGGTTATTTATAGATTTGAACTGATACATGGATCGTACACATTTCGAGTTAGTTTGGTCCGCTAGTGACGTCACATGAACTGCGACAATCTGATTTGAACACACACATTTAAGAGTACATCAATAAACTCTAATGGCGAGT
The DNA here is from genome assembly GCA_017562165.1 of Ectropis grisescens. Classification (NCBI taxonomy): domain Eukaryota; kingdom Metazoa; phylum Arthropoda; class Insecta; order Lepidoptera; family Geometridae; genus Ectropis; species Ectropis grisescens. The sequence goes on along the minus strand of CM029778.1, from coordinate 27,235,965 downwards.
AGTTGAGTCGGCCGCGGCGTTTGCGCAACTTTACCTCATCAAATCGATGGAACGAGACTGCACTTTGAACGTGTCTCGGTGCGCGCGCACCGGCGCCGGCCCGCAGGCGCGAGGCCCGAGGGCAGTCGCACCGATTGTTCCACTAACGAGTGCCGCGCTCGAGACCTCTCCAGCTACTTCCCTGGCGCGCCGACCGCGATCACGTCTATTGCTAAGCGGCAACGAGTATGCCGACGTGCCTAAATCTTTCGACGAATTATGCTACATTTGTTAATGCTTTACAATAAAATTATATGAAATATAGGCGAAAGAAATCGAGCAAGTGCCCCGACGTTAAGATTTGTAACGGGCACGGGAGCACTTAGCGAGCTCTCCAGGAACTCGACCAGTGAAAGTGTTGTGTTACGTAAGTTTACCTACACCCAACACTAAGAAGGTACATAGCCCAGTTGCAATACACCGCCGCCCGACTCGACACGGCGAAGAGCGACTAAATATTTGAAGAAAATTCTATGATTCCAATATAAAATCTGTCCGTCAGGGTTAAAATGTCCGCTCGAAGGGAAGTTTACGAGGGTCAAACTGAAAGTTCTTAGAACTGGCCACTTATAAACAATATAATAAAAAAATAATTCTATAATTTGAAAATAGAACTCTTTGCCAATATTACTGAGTATATACTTCATTCATTTGTCATTTGTTTTACGATTTGGCGGCAAATTGAAAATTGTCTATGTCACGTCAACATGAATTTAACACGAGAAAATTTTCGTGGGACTTCAAAATTTTTTTCGATAGCTGTCACACGGGAGTCGTGAATTTTATTGAAAATTACGAATAATTGTGCCTTAACGGGCATTGTGTGCGCGAAATATCACGTATTTGTGTTTTTACTAGGTGGTGGTATAATTTAATACGGCGGGTGGATCTTATTTTGCACTTTTCTGGTTTTTTATTAAATTTTGACGTCCATCATGGACGCCAAGAATCCAATTCCTCCTGTCCCTCCGGATATCTTCACGTCTTCATCATCAACTGGTGCTAAACGCCGAGCTACTGATGTTTCCGGTCAAACGGTTGCGAAGAAAACAGTTGTTAATCATGAATTATCTAACTCCTCTATGCAAAATGTGTATATACACCCATCCCTAGTAATAGGTATCAAACAATATACCGATTTAGAGAAAGGCCCATTTTGGTTCATATTTCCGCTCAGATCCTGACCTTGCTACTGACGCCTCAATAAGAATTATCAAGTTTGGCCAGTTTCTTTGTAAGAATCACGTCTCTAATATTTGCCCAGATGGAATCAAAAAAGTGGGTCGTAACAAAGTTTCTGTAGAGTTTACATCGAGTGAAGCAGCGAACAGCTTCCTAGATAATCCCATCCTGGAAGCCAACAAATTTGTCGCCTCCATACCAAATTATAATATTACGAAAATGGGTATAGTACGTCACGTCCCCGTCGACCTGTCGATGGACGAGTTTGCGAATTCCCTTGTAGTCCCCAATGGATGTGGTATCCCGCTTAAAACTCGCAGACTTAACAGGAAAGTAGTTACCGAAGGAATACCTCCTGGATCCCTACCCAAACTGTGGTCATAACCTTCCAAGGCCAATGCCTTCCCAAAGGATTTTTCTTTTTCATACTTCTCTACAGGTAGAGTCTTATCAATTTCCTACTATACAATGCCTTAACTGTTGTCGTTTCGGCCATATTAAATCTCAATGCCGCTCGAAGCCCAGATGTTTCCGATGTGCCCAGCCTCATACTGGTGACTCATGCAATGTTGAGGAGACAGATGCCTCTTGTTTGCATTGTTTAGGGCATCATTTTGCTAGCAACAAGAGTTGCCCTGAGCAGGGCAGACAAAAGGCTGTAAAAATCCTGATGTCGCAAGAAAATTTATCTTATGATGAAGCTTCCAATCGTTACCCAAGATCAAGCCGTCCATATGCAGAAGTTGCTCAGTCATCTTCATTTCCTTCATCACTCACTCCTTTATCTTCCTTCCCCATCCAATCCCAATCAGCTACTAGTAGCTATAGAAAAACTGTTTTTTCTTCTCTCCCGCCCTAGAGCTCCGTTGTCCAAATCGTTTGACAGATCAGCTCATAGTGCCATAACTGCGGAAGAGTCTTCTGTCCTTCCAAATGGGTTTGCTTTATCTCAATCTTCTCCCTCTCCCAGGATCATAGCATCCTGGATGCCCTTCTTTCTACACTTATTACTATTATCTCTCAGTATAATTTCAACCTACCGTCCCACGTTGCCCAAAAACTTTCCCAGATCTCATCAATTTCTAATTATGGACTAAGTCATTCTACAATGGAACGCAAGAAGCCTTCGTCCCAAGAAATTTAGCCTTCTTCACTTGATTAACAAGTTTAACCCATCAGTCATTGCCATCTCGGAGACATGGCTGGTGCCTGGTTCTCGTTTTCGAGTCCCTGGTTACTCTTGCCTGCGGGATGACAGGGCTGACGGGTATTCCGGTTGCTGCTTATTTGTAAAACGTCTCTCTCTTTTTCCCAAATCGTCCTCCCTCCCTCCCTCCCCAACATTAATATCGTAGCTGCTAAAGTAGTGGATATCACCTATGTTTCCATCTACATATCTCATCCCCATTCTTCCATGATAGCCGATATCCTCTTCTTCTCTCGGCAATCCAGCCTCCCATGATTGTGATGGGTGATTTCAATGCCCACCACACTTCGTGGGGCTGCAGTGCCGATGATGATTTTTGCCTTTCCTTCTTGATATTTTCGATGATTTAAACCTTTGTATCATTAACAATGGTTCTCCCACCCGTAGAGTGTCTCCTACCCAAAACCCAAACAGTGCGGTTGACCTCACCATCTGTTCACCTGCTTTAGCTTCTGTTCTTTCTTGGCAAGTTCTCTCTCACACATATGGCAGTGACCACTTTCCGATCTCCATCTTCTTTCTATCAGACCTCTACCTGCTCGTAACTTTAACCTCTACTTAAATACCGGCTATCTAACCCTAACTGGTCGTCTTACTCCTTAGCCCTTGAAACCCGAATAGAGTCCTTTCCTCCATCCAACTACATAAACGTTCTCCAAATTTATCAAAATTTCGTGGAAGCCATTTACTCGAGTGCTGACGAAAATTTTCCTATAAAAACCATTTAATTTCAAGGTGTCAACTCCTTGGTGGGATGCTGAGTGTACAGCTGCTGCTAAGGAACGTAAGGAGGCTGAAAAAGTGTACAAGCACTCAATGACTATGGGGAACTTCCTTGAGTACCAACATATTGCTGCCAGAGCCACTAGGTTGTTCAAAAGAAAAAAAAAAACAAGGTTGGATAAATTTCTGTCAAAGTTTGTCACCTAGGACCCCATCTTCTTTGGTTTGGAAGCAAGTCAAACGTTACCGAGGTTCATTCCGTCCAGACACTTCATCTAGTGTTGACCCTAGTGCTTGGATTGAGGATTTTACCAACAAGATAGCTCCTCCTTTTGTTCCTAACATAGATTGCTTTCCTCCATTTCATGTCCTCTTCCATCTTTACATAATCTGGATTCCTCTTTCTCTTATTCCGAACTACAACTAGCCCTTAATGGACTAATAGACACTGCTCCAGGAGGTGACGGTATTCCGTATTCATTCCTAAAAAACGCAACAGACAAGGTCAAGGATTACTTTTTAAATATTATTAACACATTTTTTGAATATGGTATAGTTCCACCTGCATGGAAGTCCCAAATTGTCATCCCAATTTTGAAGCCTGGAAAAGATCCGTCCAACTCTCATAATTATAGACCAATAGCTCTATCTTCTGCTTTAGCGAAAATTACAGAGCATCTGATAAAAATAGACTAGAGTGGTTCTCAGAACATAACAACCTTCTTGCTAAGACACAATATGGATTTAGAAAAGGTATGAGCGTTATGGATAGTCTTAGCATCTTGACTACAGACATTCGTACTTCAATAATTAAAAAAGAATATCTGGTTGGAGTATTTCTGGACATCGAAGCAGCATATGATAGTGTAATTCTTCCAGTGCTCAGGAGAAAACTGACACAAATTGGTTTCCCTCAGAAATTGGTTCGATTCATTTATAATATGTTGGTCGAAAGAACTATAACAGTTAAGACTCCCAACTTGTTAATGTCTGCTAGAAAAGTGTGGAAGGGTTTAGCCCAAGGCTCAGTTTTTAGTCCTATATTATATAGCCTGTACACCCACGACCTGGATCTGACAGTATTGCCTTTTTGCGAGATTCTTCAGTACGCTGATGATTTAACCTTATACTATTCAGGTAATTCCTTTGAAACAGCTATCAGTCAATTGAATATCGCTCTGGAACATCTCATGAACTGGTTATCTCCGCATGGTTTTGCCTTAGCAGCCTCTAAATGCAAGGTAGTGGTGTTCACTAATAAAAGGATTGTCCCTCCGGCTGTAATTACAATCAACGACGAGGTAATTCCAGAAGATCTAAAAGTCAAGTTTTGGGTGTTTGGTTGGACCGGAAGTTATCAGGTATTCCCATTTTGAATTTGTCAACAACAAAAATGTGAAAAAACATTAATGTTTTACGGTCTTTATCTGGCGTATGGTGGGGTGCTCACCCTTTACACAAAAATTAATGTACAATGCCTTAGTTCGGAGTCATATAGATTATGGTTCATTTCTCCTGGACCCAGGAAACAAAGCAGGTCTAAAGAAACTAGATAAAGTACAAGCTAAATCGTTGCGAATAATTCTTGGGGCTATGAGATCGTCTCCTATAAACGCCATGCAAGTTGAATGTTGTGACCCTCCTCTATCTCTCAGACGTCAATTTCTTTGCGATTCTTTTTCTCTAAACTGGCTCAACAGAAAGAACATAGCTTGCTGCTCAAACTAGAATATCTAGCCTCTCTTTATCACCCCAACGGTTATTCGACGATGACATACCATGCCTGCTTTGTAGCTTCCTTTTCCTATTTCGTCTTCCTCACACCCACTTTTTCAGGCTTCCTTGTTACCCCTTTATTCTACGCCTTTTGAAGCGCTTACTTTCCTTCCCAGCAATATCATTTTAGACTTTGGGGTTGACAAGAATACCATTGAAGCAAACAAGGTTTTCTGTCACAAAATTAACACGGAATACAAAGATTGGATCAAAATATTTACTGATGCTTCCAAGTCTCCTTTTTTCCTGTTGGTGCTGCTGTGTGGATCCCTCACACTAATATTATATTGAGTTTTAAATGCCCCTCCGTAACTTCAGTTTTTACGGGAGAGGCTATTGCTATCTTGGAATCTCTCCTATTTATAATATCACACAACCTAAACAATTCTATAATTCTATCAGATTCTAAGAGCTGCCTCCAAGCTATTCTTGCCAACCCCTTTCGCTCAAAAACCAGGTTTCCTATAATTCTCAAGATCCGAGAAGCTCTTTTAGAATGCCTCTCTCGTAATATTAATGTAGTACTGGCCTGGATTCCTGGTCACGCAGGTAGGTATATTGGGAAATGAACGTGCTGATGCATTTGCTAGTGAGGCTGTTCAGTCCGGTCTTTCTACATACTCTCAAATCCATGCTCATGACTTATGTACTATCCTTAAACCAATGTTACGTAAATGTTGGTCCCAAAAGTGGCAGGAATCTAGGATCGAGAAAGGTAAATTCTACGGTGACATCCAGCCTGAAATTCCCCATAAACCTTGGTTTTTCAAATTTTTAAAAGCAAATAAAGCTACTACTTCTGTAATTTCCCGTTTACGTCTCAATCACTCATGTACACCTGTCTTCCTGGCCAAACTAAGGATTAGGAATCTTATTTTTCAGTTGTCCCTTAATGCAGTCTTCATTACATGATTTTATCCCTCCTGATATTCCTCGTCCCACCTCCGTTAAATGCCTGCTGTCTCTTGTTTACACCCCCTTTGTTTATATTTTATGTAATTATATTAAAAGAAATAAGATTAAATTGTAAAATTAGTACTTGTGAATATTTTAAGTTAAATATGTGTGCATTATATTATTATTAGATTTTTTGTGTATATGTCTGTTATGTAGCTTTAAGTTTTTGCGACCTAGTAAAACATAGAATACGTGACAAATCCTCTTAGTACAATACTCATATTACTGGCCCCTATCTCTTTGTTTGACGGCCTATCATTTAACGTGTCTTTGGCGGAATTGTGAGGCTAATCCACAAAGAGCCATTCATAAAAAAAAAAAAAAAAAAAAAAATTTCGTGCAATGATTTTTTATGACTTTCGATGTCATTTAAGTCAACAAGAAAGTTATGATAGACTACGATTGGCCTTTCACGATGAAGCCCCATCTCGTGCGACTGTTTACAACTGGTTTAATGAGTTTAAACGTGGTCGCACTAATCTCACTGATGATTTACGTGAGGGACGGCCTTCTACGGCGACGACTGAAGATAACATCTGTGTTGTGCGGCGTATGATAGAGACTGACAAAAGAGTGACCTATCAGCAGATTTGGACAAGCTTAGGCATCGGTATGAGTCAAGTGCACAAAATCCTACACGAACATTTAGCGGTCAGGAAGCTTTGCACCCGGTGGATACCTCATAATTTGACTGAGGCTCAAAAACTCCATCGTGTGGATTGGTGCCGTAAAATGATTGAAAGATTTAACGGAGGTGACTCAAATGCTGTGTTCGACATACTAACAGGTGACGAAAGCTGGATTTACTGTTATGATCCTGAAACCAAAAGACAATCTGCTCAGTGGGTGTTTCCTTTCGAGGAGTTGCCAACTAAAGTGAAGAAAGATCGAAGTGCCGGGAAAAAAATGGTGGCCTCGTTCTTTGGAAGGATAGGTCATTTCGCAACAATTGTGTTAGAGGATCAAAAACAGTTTCTGCAGAATGGTACACTACCAATTGTTTGCCACTTGTCTTGGAAAAAGTTCGAGAGAAACGACCTCGCAGTAGGATCCTCCTTCACCACGACAACGCCTCATCGCACACCGCCAAGCGAACGATCGACTATTTGGCGACATCAAACGTTGAATTACTGGGTCATCCGCCGTATAGCCCCGACCTCGCGCCTTGTGATTTTTATTTATTTTCAAAAATTAAAGAAAAACTTAAAGGAAAGCGGTTTATGAATGCTGAAGAAGCGGTGGCTGCGTATCGCGATGCCATTGAAGAGACCCCTAAGGACGAGTGGGCAAAGTGCTTTTCCCAGTGGTTCCATCGCATGCAGCGGTGTATTGACGAGAATGGACAATATTTTGAAAAGATATAATAAAACTAATAACTGGCTAATGTAATCAGTTTTTGATTTTCTAAGAACTTTCAGTTTGACCCTCGTATTTAAGATTATAACGATGAAAACTACGTAATCCAATCACACGGAACTACTCGGGTAAAACCGCAGAGCGCTGCTAGTATTTATATAATCGTAAATAGATACATATGACACATGAAACACTCAGACATAGAACAAATATCCGAATTCATGACAAATAAATAACAACTATCTGAATACTTGTCTAAGGTGGGAAGCGAACCCACGAGCTACAGCAGCCTACGAGGATTTACAGTCATACTTTGTCTGAGCTATACACAGGCTGTCTACCAGCGGAACTACAAGGCGTGCTGCTTCTTGTATGTATATCTTTGCACTGCGAATATTTTCATTACATCACCGCTCACTCGTTTCTACCACAATCCAGCCTCTACGGAGATCAGTCCTGCGATGCTGTACATGCCTGTCTCCACATCAGCTCGCTAGCGCAGCGAGCTGTCGGTGACCTTGTTTCTCTGACCGCTATGCCACATCGAGAAAAATACTATATTATTTGTATAAAACTCGTAAACAATAAGGTTCATATTCAGCGCTCGTTCGTCGCTGTAGTTAGTGATAAGAGAGAAATAAAAACGGCTCGAGCGCGACAAATGTGTCGCTACGTGTTGAGCTACACTCGTGAACTTCATTCTTCTCATATTTGGTGGAAATACATTGTAGGGTCAGAGACTCGACTACTATTTAGCAAACTTGCCTTTGGGGATGAGTTTCCAGATGTACTTCGTCAGTACTCAATGAAATTGAATTGATCTGTTTCCAACAAATGTATGTCCTCAGGCTGAAGCGGCTTCGTAAGTGCGAGTCTAATATTTTCCTGCCTAATGAGTGAACTTACCTTTACTACATCATTAACAGAGACGGACGAAACCTTCGATTTTGCTCTCAAAATTTCCTTGAAATTCCAATACAACTCCAGCAAGTTAATTGTGATAATTGAATATTGACGATCGGTCTTAATTAGGAACAATAGAACAGAAATCGGAACGTGTATTGAAAGTGTAACGCCGCGCCACGGCTCGCCGCGCGCCGCCGCTGCGGACCAGGCGTTCGTGAATTATCTACACGAATAAACAAAATTGAAGTCTGTCATACATTGTAAAATAACCACTTTTTACTGCATGCACATGAAAGTACGGTACATATGACAAAATATCATTTTTAACCGTTTTGTCTGTCTAACTTTATCTGTTCCAGTTTTCCAGATCTCCGTATCGGCTGAATAGATAATGACTGGGATTTAATTACTAGATAGGTGATGTTCTAATGCATTTTTATTTTATTTTCCCAATATAATGACCGGTCTCTCGGGTTTATCCCTAACATGTGGTGGGTCAGGGGTTTCAGGGGTTATCTCTTAACATAATCTACATACGATATTTTAATTCTAGTTAGATCTAAGTTTTGTTAACAGTTCACTTTACTAATGCATAACTTAAGGCTACTGTCACTTGAGGAAAATAAACAGGATTCTGTAAAATAAACTAAAAGACATTAAAACGCGGACTCAGCTAGTAAGAAACGTTCATAAACATCAAAATTCATAGATTTGTCTCATTTCCAGCATCACCCATTTTGAATTTAAAATTACAAGATAATCCTGTATTCTCGTTCAGCGAGCGCAGGTTATTCGACAGTGTCATGAGCGATTTGTAGGACGCGGTTCCTACTCGACCGGAGTGGGAGCACGCCTGTGGCTGTGTTAGGACGTTAGGAGAGTGGGTGGAATCACGTCGCTCTCACAGATTGGTGTAAGGCTAAGAGCATCATAAAATCTGTGATATATTCCGGTAGTAGTATCAGTTGATGAGGATTCGTACCTCGCGGCCGGTCTCGGTGGCGACGCGCGGCGTGAACAGCAGGCCGTTGAGGAAGCCGAGGAACATGAGGATGTAGAGGCCGAGGTTGGTGAGCGCCGCGGTCAGCAGCGAGCACTGCTCGAACGAGCCGCGCCACGCCTCGTCCTCCTCTCCGCCTCCCGACACCTCACGCGCACCCTCGTACTTGTGCTGGAAAGGAACACCACCACGTTTAGTATGAAAATTAATGTAATTGTACATACACCCGTTTGGCACTGACCAAACTGCAGTGCCGAACGGGCGGCCATAACACGCGCGCATTCTCCTTGAAAAAGGCCGCCGGACGCGGCCGAAACTTGATTCGGATTGGACGGACCACATCACGCGTTACTTACCCATTTACTTGATTCAATACATTATGAACACGACGCGCCACACCGCCAGCCACCGGCGGTGGACGGATGTATCACGAGACAAGAGATCATCGACGTACATTTAACGACATTCATTACTTTTCATCTTTTAGGTAGGTACTATAATAAAAACCGGCCAAGTGCGAGTGGGACTCGCGCACGAAGGGTCCCGTACCATTAGCAAATAAACGGTGAAAGCCTCTTTTATTTTATGGAAGCCCCCTGAATTATGTAAATAAATAAATAATAAATAAATATTGGTGGACAATTCACACACAATACCATCTGACCCCAAACTAAGCAAAGCTTGTGTGATGGCAGCCAGATAGTTGATATAATACTTATATAGTTTTTTTAAATACATACTTATTATACATAGAAACACCCAGACACAGTGCAAACATTTGAATTCATCACACAAATATTTGCACTGGGTGGGGATCGAACCCACGACCCTCGGCTTCGCAGGCAGAGCTACTACCAACTAAGCCACTAGGGCAGTGTATTTTATTTTAATTAATTATATTTAAAGAGAACATAAAACTAAATATTTTGTGAATAGTTAAAACGTCAACCTGTCACCGTTATTAGTATCGAACAAGAAAAAGTCAAGTTTGTTGTATGGGAGCCCCTCTTAAATATATATTTTTAACCGACTTCCAAAAAAATGAGGAGGTTATCAATTCGACCCCTATGTTTTTTTTTTTTATGTATGTTACCTGATTTCTCGAGAACCTCTGCACCGATTTAAAAATTTATTTTTGTGTTCGGATGGGTATGCTTTCCGAATGGTCCCATATAAATCTTATCGAATTCGGTCAAGTGGTTTTTGAAATATTAACCAAAAACTAAAATTTGCGTACAATTTTCTGGATGACATAGTTGTAGATTTCACAAAAGTTATGAAGCTCGACCCTGTCAATACAAAGTTGTGTAAATGCTTTAATGAAAACTTGATTTTAACCCCCGACCAAAAACGGGGTGTTATAAGTGACGTCGATGTCTGTCTGTCTGTCTGCTGTGGCACCGTAGTAGAGCTCAAACGGATGGGCCGATTTCGATGCGGTTTTTTTAATTCAAGGTTAATACCCTAGCCGCCCTAGCGGATGTTCTTAGCTATGTCTGGTTAATGTCGATTCAAGATGGCCGCCTTCACAAAATGGCGGACAAAAATGGGTATCAAATGAAAGGGCTTGACTAGTAGTATACACTATAAACAAATTTCGAATCCAAAATGGCCGCCAATTCATTCAATTTGGTCCAGCCGTTTAGTTCACTTCCAACGAAAAGTGACATTGATTTTTATATATCTACTAATATTATACAACTGAAGTTTGTTTGACCGCGCTAATCTCATTTTTTTCTCCCCCAGGTGGCTGGCTTAAGACAGTTCACGAGCGCAATCAACGTCCGCGGTGCCGGGCGTTGCGTACGGGGTATGGGTAACATAATGTCGAGAAAACGCGAGCGTAATAAGAGGAAAGATAACAAGTAAAGAAATAGAATCCCTAGTTTAATTTTATTGTACGGTAGTTCTCCTGTTCGTTGGCCATTCACGTCCGATCGGAGTATAATCTGGAGTAGCACATAGTAGGCATTTTTTAAGAGACCCTTGATAGTTGGCCTCGAGTGGCTTCTACGGTCTACGGTTAGGTAGTGGTAGGACTCCTAGCAGAGTCCGCCTGGTGGTACTTCCCCCCACACCTTTGCCAGTTATTCTACCGCCGAACAGTAATGTGAAAACATTTCTGTGTTCCGGTTTGAAGGGCAATGTCTCCAGAGAAATTACAGGGCTTAGAGATATAACATCTTAGATCTCTGGGTGATGAGCGCGGTGCAGTGCTAGGTAATGATTTGGACTCTTCATGTTCCAATAGCTGCGTGTCACTGTGCTGTTATGTGGCAGGCATGTTGCTTACCATCAGGCACAAGTCCTGCTCGTCTCGTCACTTCTTATTAAAAAAAAAAACAGTGGAACTTTGGGTAAGCGCAGAAGGCGCAGGGGCCTACTACAGAACTACCTACAGAATTTTTTGTACTTTTTAAAAGGGAATTATATGTACCGAAAAATCGCTTAGCGTACGAGACATACTCGTAGGGTTAGAGGTTTCCCTCTGGTGTCTAGTGACCAGGCCAAACATCCGAGTGTCGCGACCGGAACACAGGCCGGCTGTGCGACGCGATGACACTGGCAGTGTGTGAAGTAACCGATGTTTGAGGTGTGGAGCCGCCGGGGGCGTGCGGGGCGCGGGGCGCGGGGCGCGGGGCGGCGCTCGATAACGCGGCGTGAGCTGATAGCACCTGCGGCGGAGCGGCACTCCCGCGCCCGCGCCCGCGGCTGCTCCTCCGCCGCTACCAAACCGACCACCATACTAAACTACGTATTTATCAAAGATAGGCTTGCACGAGGCTGGCCTTTCGACTGATGCACAGCGATGGTGCGGTCTAAGAAGATATACTCTTACCCAAACAAAAAAATGCATAAGCAGGGCGTAACATGTTCTCACTTTGCGGACTAGGTGACGAGGTGGATTGATCCTGTCACAACTCTCACAAGGATAGTTTTCTGTACAATAATTATTATAATACAGTAAAGTAGTCATTTCAAACTTTGAAATTGTATACAATTTGTATTATGCTCTTTCATTTGTTTTTGTTTTTTATTAATTGACGTGTACATTGTACATTTTTACATAAATACACGGGTAACTCACGTATAATGTAGTCAGTCCAGTCCGACTCAAGTTTCGATCGCGTCCGGCAGTTTCGATCGCGTCCGCGGGTTCGCAGCTCGTTTAGCACTGCTCAGTGCTAAACGAGCTGCGAACCCGCGCGCGCACTCTCCTTGAAAAAGATCGCCGGACGCGATCGAAACTTGAGTCGGACTGGACTGACTACATTATACGTGAGTTACCCGTGTATTTATGTAAAATGTGTAATAACCACGTTAGTTTTCATACTAAAAGTGTACATTGTACATTTATGAATAAAGTACTTTGACTTTGGAGAGGATCAATCCATCCATCACACTGGTCGAGCAGGGGTTGGCGGATGGCGTATGTCGTCAATAAATTTTAGGCGGTTCTTTTATAAAAGTGTCATACCAGATTCCTTTCTGACGTGAAATTGCTTCATAGTGTAACTTCCACTTTTCAAAAATTTTGTTTCCATAGGTATTCCATAGGTATATATATTGTTGAAAATTGATTTTAGTAGTAGTAGAAGAAGTTGTTAAGTTAATTTCATGACTAGACTTCTAAACTATGTTATTATTTAATGAGTTTTTGAGGAATTATGAAATAGAAAGATATTTGTATGCCTACCACACCACACCAAACATGACAACAAGCTATTTAAAAATGTTGTGGCCCACTCATATTATATATATCATGCTTTACGTGTTTTTGTAATTTACTCATGTTTTCAACAAATAAATTATTTTTATCTTTAACTCCCAGAATGTGGCTGTAGGACAGCAGATCATTTGGACCTTAGTCGGGCTATAAATTACAGTAGCTGACTGGAGTCAAATCCTAAATTAGTTAGCTAGAAAAAAGCTAGGTATTCTCAGTAAGGTCAAGCAGTGCAGTCACACTGCTCTTTATCAAACACAAGTACGCATATTTTTATCGAATAAATCCGGCTGATCCCTCTACTCTTTCTACTAAGGGATCACAATAGTTTTGGGCTGAAACTAAAGAAACCGTCTGAACTTTACAAACACCTAAGAGTTACAAAAACGCATGTTTTGGGAAAGTCGCAAGACGAGTTAATTACATCTCTCCCAAAAGACAAAACTGCTTCAGACCTGGAATCTAGACTTCAATTCCATAAACAATTTATGGCAGGTGCCCAAGTAAATACTGCTGGGTTGGGTGCGAGAAAGAAAAGGGAAGACCGAGACATGGTAAAAACCTTTCTACAACAAGACGAAAATGACGGTTACAAAGTGCACGCTATGAATTTAGAAATGCAAAGTTAGTGGTTAACCATAGGTGAGTTCTGTATCCCATTAGCTCTAAAGTGGCGCACCTTGATCTATGACTGGTCCCCTGCCTTATTAAAATTTTATCTAAATGTTGCTATACTTGTGGAGCGGCGATATGTACAGCCAGGCACATTTTGGTGGGATGCAAGGTTATCCTTAATGGGGGTCATTAATCACGGCGTCATGACAGAGTACTTGAAATCATACGTGAAGCCATGAGCCTTTCAGTAGCTAGAGCCCAAAAGGGATTGACGACAAACAAAAGACAAATTAACTTTGTAAAAGGCTCAACTTCAAAATCCAGGAACAAGCCTTACTCAATCCTGGGTACAGCACCTGATTGGACACGTTTTTTTATTTTATATATTTTATATTTTAATGGACACGTATGAAAAGCACTACAAAATCCCAGAAGATGTGGGTGTTTCGTCATCCAGACCGGACATTTTCCTTTTTTTCTAGAGCTGCGAAACGCATAGTCCTTGTAGAACTTACCGTACCGTGGGAAACTAATATACCTAAAGACCACGCGATGAAACAAAATAAGTATTACGACCTCCTAAACGAATTAACAAAAAACGGCTATGTAGTTAGTTTATACGCTGTAGAAGACCTTGGCTTTTCCAGAAGTGCAGTAAGTTCTATACTAGAACGAGTATCTAAAGCTGCACTGGTAGGCTCATATCAGATTTGGCTGGGCAGGGAGAGAAAAACGAGTAGTGAAGGTGAGTGTTGATGTATGTCAGAAAGGGGCCCCTTAAACCTACGCCCGAGTCACAAGTCTCGGGAACTACTCGAGTTTTTCTCTCTCTGCCACACGATGGACCCGGCACCCGCACGGTGAATCCATGGAATGCTAAGAAGATCGTCTCTCTAAATTAATAAGAGGAAAAAATGACACCTACATCCCACAGTACTGGTGGCAGGGAGCAGACTTTTGAAGCAATATCCCTCATCAACATCAGCACTTTAAAAACATTCCAACACAGTTTCTTTCAACTGTTTAGCTACAGTTGTGTTGAATTTTTTACATTAATACAACACACCAACATGAATCTAGTTGTTAAATTTTTTATTATCTTCGGGGTGAGTAGCTTTGCCAATACCAGCTGCGGTAGAAATAACCATGTGTGCTGCATGAACAATAGGAATATTAATTTTTTTTTGGAAAAGCTTTTATTTTGAATATTTGCACTTGTTTACCATACAAAAAATATATGTTATTTGTTATGCCACTCTAATCTATAGGAATAATGGCTACGTCGTCATCAACCTCAATTCCGAGCAACAGCAGGGATCGCGGCGTCAGCGCAACGTGCCCTGAGAACGTGACCACGCCGCGACACCCGAAACGCATTCTTAGATCCAACTTCGATCGAATCACTCATTTTAATTTTAATTATAATTTCATTTTTATTAAATTAGTATAAAAGTAAGTTTTTGTTTGCGCCATTCGGCTGCTATCAACATATTTAAAAATATTAGTTTTTTCGATGATTAAATATACAACAATAGAGTAGTTTTGAATTTTCCCACTAAACACTAACACCTGACATGACATCACTAAACGCAAAACATTGGTTGCAAATTCATGCTATTCATGACTGTACGTCCATTTTATGTGTTTTCTTTAACCTACGCCCAAGTCACAAGTCTCGGGAACTACTCGGGTTTTCTCTCTCTGCCACACGATGGACCCGGCACCCGCACGGAGAATCCATGGAATGCTAAGAAAATCGTCTCTTTATTTGAATACAAACAATCAAATTTGCTGTCGCGAAGATCACAAACTATAGTAAAAATGCAGAGAAGTAAACAATCTAGTCAAGCTTCGACAGTTTGTTTTGTGGTTAGTGACATTTATAATAAATTGATTTACTAAGTAATATTAAATTATAAAACTGTGATTATCAATATTCTATTATTACGAACTATTATAAAATGAACACTAAACATTAATTTGTGATTAGTGTTAACATTCCTATTGTGAACACAATTGTTCTAAGGAGGTAGTAGTAGTTTGAAGTTCGAAGTTTGGTGGGTGTTGCGACTATGAAGTAGAAATTGTAGCAGGAGAGGAGCATCTTTAGCTGTCCTGTGGAAATAGATGGTGGTAGGTGTGTTCCTGCCATATGCTGCCTGTGAAGATTTTAGGCGGTAGGGCCACCACTTTAGTGCGTCAAGTCCAACTAACCCAACAGTCCCCTTTTGCATAAGGTATGCGTAAATACTTTTACAGAATTTATTAATTCTATATTTAGGGATAAGATTTCAAGTTCAGAGAATGACCCCTATTACCTTTGTAGTTGTTTTCACAAACCTGTTTTGGAATACATTTATTTAAAATTAGGTTTTTGACATTTACAATGTACACTGATACATAATCTCTTCTGTCAATTTACTAATAATAATTACAAAACTACACAAGAAACATATAAGAACTAAATTAATAAAAAAAGGGTAATGTTTACACAGAGCTTTTTGATTCTGTAGTAGGTATACATGAGGGAATAGCTGACAAATACATGTTAGACCTCCAGGTTCTTCAATACCTAATGTGCAGGTCGAGAAAAATAAAAGATACAGTTTGTAAATTATATATCAGCAAAATTATGTTTTGCTAATATTATTTACCTATCTGATGATTTACCGATTTCGTATTATTTATTTCTATGAATATCGTACCGTAATTACTAGGATGAGACATGGCCTTAACATTAGGGCGATACTCGCTAAAATGTACGGGCAGCACCGGTTAGTAAGTCAATGTCGTATATATCTAGGTTAGTAGGTGAAAAGGCAATGTTTACAATAATTGTATGCGGTACTTCATTCAATTTTATTAACTTTGGCAGCACCTAGCTGAAGCCCGCTTGAACCGCCACCGCAGGGGCGTGTCCCGATATACAGCAGTGGTCAAAGAAACTTCTAATCACAACGGAGGCTACATTCAACGAGAGGTTAGAAATAAATTTTACTCACAGAAATTCCATTGGCCAGATTTTCCGCTTTCACGTAACCATTTTTATAATTATTTAGTTTTCCTTGCAATACATTTTCTTCATTAACACTACATTCTTCACGTTTTAGCGTGTCCGTATCACGTAAACCATCACAAACACGACCGTTTTCCACCGCTGTCGCCATCCTTGTGATTATGTGATTAGGCTAGAGTTGACCGTATTATTCGAAAATTCGGTAGATGTTACTCGAAAGCATGTTTGTTCATAAATCGACGAATCTCGGAAGTGAAAAGTTTTCACTTCTATCGGCAGTCCCTATGACTGCAAATGTTTTATTCACGCGTAAATTGCAATTACTGAGTTTTGGTTTCCGACTCACTTTACCAATTAATCCGTCGTACAGTTTTATTAATTTTATAAATGTTTGACTGTTGAGTTCTCTGTTCTAGCCTGCGTCTCCATAAGGGTACAAGCTAATGTTTTCTTGACGCGGAAAGTTTTTAGGTGCGTTAACCAAATTTTCAGCTTTCAGAAAACAATCGAACTTAAGACGCTGTACCGTGTAAAAATAAAATAATTATGTACACAAAGTGGGTAGGTGTCTACGTTAAAATTTAGGCTTTCACTTCTGTCGGCAGCTTAAGCAACCTGCTAAATGTTCCAACTGCTTGTGCCTTCTCTCACACGGAGAGAGTCTAGTCCATAAACCACCACGCTGGCCAAGTGTGGGTTGGTGGATGCAAATTTGCAACACTGTTTTGAAGTGATTGATAACTTCTTTCTGCGCGCCATACATAGATTTTTCGTGGGTTGTAAATTGAGTTCTAGCGTCACGCTCGGGAATGATAAGAAATCTTCGGGTAAACTCAGGACCATGGCTTTTGGCCGTCATGGCCATGCTCATGAGCACGCCCTCCGGATTCATCCGCGTAATTTCCAAAGTTAGCTATAAAATTCTGAGTTATAAGTTTATCCTTCTATCGGCAGTTCCTATGATTGCCAATTTCTTTTTACTACGGAGTACTTAAATAGATAATTCAGTCTCAGGTTTATATTCGTAATTTGATTTTGATAAGTTAGGGTTTCTTTTAATGACAGTGTAAACCAGTAAATTTTATTTTATCAAGTTTTAGTAGTTTTCTTGAAAAAACATGTTAACATGATGCTATTGACAACATTCGACACCGTTCGAGATCTCTGATGCTCGGCTGTCATGTTCGGATGTATGGATAACAAGATAACATTGAGGTTAAACAGATTACTGTTAGTTTGTGACAAAAACCTACATAGCCAAGTGTCGTATGATTAAAAGTAACTATTTTAACAAATATGATTTATTACAAAAGTGACTCAAAGTGAATCGAAGTTCCTTACGGCAGGAATTTCAAGAAAGGGCGCTTAGACATTATTTTATAATTCCAACAAGCAACACTGGTCACGAGCAGACACGCGTAACTTCCGATACATATATATATTTCGTACGGTTTTAGGCTATAATTTTTTGGAGTGAAAACTTCTTTTGGCGCACCACATACAAATTTTCCGTGAGCTGTGAATTGAACTTAAGCGTCACGTTCCTAATTCAAAGAAATCTTCGGGTACACTCGAATGATCTAGATGGTCATAGTCATGGCCACGTCCTACGGTTTCACCCAGGTAGTTTCCAAAGTGAGCTATCAAATTCTGAGCTATTAGTCACTTCTAACGACAGTCCTTATGACTGCCAATTTTTTTTTTCAGTTCAGTTGCGCTACAATATCCCTGTCTCCTTCAAGGCTGGCGTAAGGATCTTCGTTACAATTATAATTAATTTATCTAGTTCCTATAATAGTTTTGTTTCCAAGTTTATTATTATTTGTGCCCAGATTTTTTCTTGCGTACACAGTCATCATGTCGAATGTGTACAAGAATAAACTTATCGATCCTACGTGTGAGTTTTATTCCTACGGTGGGCTTGCTGTCCTGACAAACAACCCAGACTCCACTACTACCTGTAAACTCACAAACAATTACAATATAATATATCAATCTTCTGTTACGTACTACAAAAAAGAAAGAAAATACAACTAGAACTTTTAAATACCGTGTTTTAAACAGATCTATAACGTTACGATTCACCGACAACATTTAAGATATTTACAGGGGTAGCGATTCACAATCCATTCGATTGAGCACCCGAATCGACTCAGTCGGTAGCGGTCCCGCACCCGAATGGATCGGAATTTGCGATTCTCGACGCCAATCGGGTTGGCGTAGGAATGTCTTTTTGGCCAAACCAAAGACAAGCTACTCTATCTAGTTTTAAAAAATGGCAGAAATATTAACTCATGGTAGAAATATACAAATCGTCAAATAACTGTATTTCGGTTTATTTTGAGGTGCTCAATTGCTACCTTATATTTAAAAATGCATAATAAATAAGTAAATCAAACAATAACCTTAGGAAATTTGCATTTGAAAAACAATAAATCATACATTTTTCGTACCTACATACTTTTTACTTGTCAATCTGTTGATGTCGTCAAAGTCAACGTAATCATTCTTTGTTTTGTTTTAAAATCATAAACCTTAACAACAAAAAAGTTTATAGTTTTAACTCATAAAACACTCAATAACCGTAGCAGGCAGATCAATATTACTGTTCCTACAAATGTGATCAATTACCTATTCATTGTCTAAAAGGACTTTTATGTCCAAAACGACCGTGATGTCGTAGTAACCGTGATGTTGCTTAACAACAAAAAGTTTATAGTCTTAACTCATAAACCGCCCAATAACCGTATCAAGCAGATCAATATTACTGTTCCTACAAATGTGATCCATTACCTATTCATTGTCTAAAAGGACTGTGATGTCCAAAACGACCGTGATGTCGTGGTAACCGTGATGCTGTTTGAAATGCGAATGTCAAGCAACTTGGATGCAAATCATATGGAAGACTCATAAAATTGTCAAGAGAAGAAGAAGAGAACTTATAATATAAAACTATAAACCTACAACAATAAACCATACAAGAAGCCAGCAAATGTGATTATACATATGTGTAAAACGACTTGGTGATGTCGCGCTAACCTCAACTCGCATTTTCAAGCAAATTGGCTGCAAAGCATATGGGAAAAATCATAAAATTGTCTAGAAGAGAAGTTATAATAATACAATACTCCATACAAGAAGCCAGAGAGTTTTCGTTTTCATTGAACTCACATTGAAGACGAAGGTAAATTTTCAGTAAAAATATTCACTTACCTACTGATTTCAAACCTATTATCCAATTTCATTTTGTAAGAATATGATATTATATAATAGATACAGTGCATAACATCAATTGTGACATAACTTAAATTAGTTTTCTCTCTATTTAGGTAGGTATTTTAATAAAATCAATAAATGTTGATTTGGTGAAGAAACATGGTAACTTTTTATAAAGTGTATTGCATATTACATAATTAATTAATTGTCTTGAATCTTAGTATCTCTTATTAATTAAAAATTCTTGTATTGCACTAAAGAGTTGGGATCATCATAATTTGAATAAGTTTAGAAATTACAATATCCCAGTTAGGTATTATGCAGTTTAGTATTGAAAAGTTAACTGAATTAGCTATATTGTATTATGTCTACAATTATAACAAATACTTTAATTATAATAAATTAGGAAAATGAAACATTTGGTATGTACCAATCTAAATGTTTTATTGACTCCGGATTATACTTTAGTACAGAGAGCATTTTATGATTAATTCATTTTTACAATTTTCTGTTTGGTCTCTTATTAATAGTTGTTCTCAATGGTAAAAACAGCACCGTCCACCATCTCTGTTTTTAAACTTTATTGCTAAATTATGTTGAATATAAAGCATCAAAAAATTCTTCAGATTAATTATTAAAATATTTACTGTAATAAATGATGTTTCATTTGAACTTTTAGTTATAATAATCACCTTGTACATTAGTACCGAATAAATTAGGTTTACCTTTTATGAAATACCAGGAAACTTTAATGAGGCCACGGCCCAAAGAGTTTACTTATGCTTTACCTAAGCGACGGCTTCATGAATGTAGATGTAAGAGGTATTAGATAACAGGAACATTACATATTCAGTAGGATTAAATAATACATAGTTTGTGATACATGTTACTTTTATTTACAAAACATATCTTGCTCTATCTAAGTCTATAATGGTAATGGAGGACATGGATAAGTAAATGTTTGTTGAATCAAACGTGCGGTACAATGGCAAGATTATACTTACATAATATGTGTACCACTTCTGCATTGTCATAATTGCCAATGTCATAAAGATGTTGAATAAATATCAATATCATTCAGAAAATCGTCTTATTGGTACCTATACCTTCTGGTAGCAGTCCTTTGCTTCATCAAGTATAATGATATGATCTTAGCATTCCATGGATTCACCGTGCAAGTGCTGAGTCCATCATGTGGCAGAGAGAGAAATCCCGAGTAGATCCCGAGACTTGTGACACGGGTGTAGGTTTAAGGGGCCCCTTTCTGACGTGCGTCAACACTCACCTTCACTACTCGAGTTTCTCTCCCTGCCCAGCCATAACTGATATGAGCCTACTAGTGCAGCTTCAGATATTCGTTCTAGTATAGAACTTACTGCACTTCTGGAGAAGCCAAGGCCTTTCAGCAGGTTATAGAGAGATTTTTCTTGTATACCTCTCGCTCCCACTTCTACAGCGTATAAATTAACTACACAGCCGTGTTTTGTTAAATCTAAAGCTAAAGTTGAACAGGATACGAAAATACTGTCTGTTATACAAGGACGGATCCAGAGAGGGTCAAGGGGTCATCACCACTCTTAGGCTGGTTCCAGAACCTAGGTACACCACTAATTAAAACACACGCACGCACTTATCGTTCTTACTTGGCCCGACTATGTGACCACCACCTGGGTTCAAAGCTGGATCCGCTCTTGCTGTTAGGTAAATCGTATATGACATGATGTCTCGTATCTCCAAAGTTTCTTGGTGGTTTCTTGCCTTTTTTGCTCAATCATCACATGTTTCATCATTTCATCTCAAAAAATAAACAATAACAAATCAAGTATGGCAATAATCCATTTCTATCAATTTTTTAGAGCACAAGCTTAACTTCAAAACACAAAATTTCAAAAACTATACACATATTATACACTAAAGTAAACAAAAACTCGTTTAGTGTCCATAATCTTACAAACATATTGAGAAAAACAGAGAAAAAATCAGTAAATATAATAATCTGACAATCGGATTTAGCTATCCACGATAAAAAAAGCTGTCCGAATCTCAACCGAATAGAAACAGCTGGTAGTCGGTTGCAAACGTCAAAAGTAATCGGAATCTCCGTTGTGAATCGCAAATTGCCCAAGCCAGTCGGCAGCGGCCCGTTTCCGTGGCTCAGCCCGAACCGAATGGATTGTGAATCGCTACGTAGCAGGAGGGCAGTCGTGTGTTAAATTAATATTAGTCCAAAATCCTCTAAGAACTCATTAAAACATTAAAAATATATAGGTATGCGTTAATAATAAGTCTTTACATAAAAATATGTTCGACAAAATCGCACGAAACCACTCGAATAATTTGAAACTGAATTTAGTAGCTTTAACGCATTAATCATCCAACCGCAACACCGCAACCAACTCTTCTCTTTTCCACAAACATGTTTGTGTTCTTTTTCTGTCAGTGATCTTGAAATCTTGTATGTACTGATTTTGTTGTTTCTACCGAATTGTGCGTATGTCTACCGAAATTGAAAGTTTTTCCAATTTTTTTACGTTAGGAATTTCAACAATCTAAATAATGAGCCGTTCTAAAAAGAAAAAAAAATATTCAAAGACGAGGATATTACCTAAAGATAAAGAAGATAAAGATCTCGCTAAATAAAAGGCTTATTAAAAAAAAAAATACTACACTTGTCTAAATTTTGGCTTTTATAACATTAGCACGTTCCGAATCATACTATGGGAAGTCTTTTGCCTTTCAAGCAGCCCAATGAGGCGTTTTCCGACGAGATAAAAAAAATGGTTCGAAAAAACGACGATAAGAGGCGCTTGTAAATTGCGATGTCAATGTCAAAAGCCACAGAGCCGTACAGTGAGGACCATTGGGAACGCTGAACTTAGCTCGCAAACCTGTGTCGAACTAGTTCGCTCCTATCTTTCGTTCCTTCGGTCTTTTTCAAATATTTTAGAAGTCAATATTGCAATTAACTATTGCATATAATGTAAAATACAAAAATGTCACGTGAATTGACAAAAGTTCCGGCTGATCTCGTCGGGAGAATGGCAAATGCTGAATGGTATCCTATCGTTTCGAAGATAATAATAATAAATAAATAAATAAATAAAAGTTTATTCATAAAAAGAGGTACACTTAACTTACGTGAATAGAATTTAAAACAAAAACATTGACACAAGTTAATAGTAGAGTAGACTTACTCCCTAATAAAAGGGCAAAGCCCTGTAAACTTAGGATGAGTAGTATGCTCCACCCTTACATTTGGTATATAGTTATAACATTTTTATGTATAATTTTGTAAGCTTAAATACATTGAATGGACAGTAGTGTAGGTATTAAATCTATAAAAGTAAAAACTAAAAGAACATAATAGTGTGTGTGATATTATGTGGCATGTGTGTATGAGTGTGTGCATGGATGTGTGCGCGTGTGCATGGGTGTGTGTGTGTGTGAGGGTGTGTGTGTGGGTGTGTGTGAACGTACGCGCGGAGTAGTTCGTATGAGTTTGTGTGTATTTAGTTACATTAAACATTATTGGGTTTATTATCTGTATAGTTTTGTTTACACATCCTAAAAAGTCACAATTTCTAGTAACGCTTCAGTCTCTTCATATGTTTTTCCTTTTAGCCAATCCAGTAATTTACGTTTACATTCATGCCTATTTAGATTCTTAATATCTATTTTTTTTATTGACTACATTGTAAAGGTAGGGACCCAAATATTGCAAGAAATGATTACTATAGCTAGTTTTAAGTTTTGGCAATTCGTATACATCATCTTGTCTCCTCTTTGTACGTTGAGGATTATCCCTATGCTCCAGCCTCCTACTGCTCGGAACTACCTCATGTTGTTTAAGTATCGCAGCCAAAACAAAGAGTTGTCTCACTGTAAGTACATCACACAAGTCAAATAATGTTGATGTAGGGAATCTAATAGGTTTAAAGATGCTAACCTTAAGTAATGCTCTCTGCGCCACTTCAAGCGTTTTCATCCTAGACTTATGAGCACCACCCCATGAAGAGATGCAATAAGAGATCAAACTCTCACAAAGAGCTTGATAAATACGTTTCATCAGTTGTGGCTGTAGTACATGTCTAAGGTTTTTGAAAACAAACATTAATTTCCTCACTCTGCCTGCGATATGACTAATATGAGGACCAAACTTATAATTCCGATCAATGAGAACTCCTAAATACTTAATCTGCTCACATTTTTCTAGAGCATGACAAGAACATTGTTCTGTTAGAGAGCAGCCAGATGTATGTGGAGTTAAATTACCATCAATAGGTGGCTGTTTAGAATTTAATATTGAGAATGTCATGTACTTGGTTTTGCCACTATTTAAAGTTAAGATATTAGCATTTAACCAATTACAGACAAAGTTTAGACCTATTTGAGCATTCTCAAATGCGTCCTTCCAGCATTGACCTTGAAAGAGGAGAACTGTGTCATCCGCATAGGATAGCACTCGGCCACCATGCACCAGCCATAATATGTGCATAATGCCGCTAACTTAAAACGGTTAAGGAAAACTTCGTGAGGAAACCGACATATACCTAGAATTCTTCGAGGTCATGACTGTCATCAGTGTGGATTGGTAGACTGCGCCAGCGTGGTGGATTATGGTTATGACTCCCTCTTTGCAAAAGAAGGCCCTGAGTCCCAGCAGTGGTAACAATTAGCGGGTTGCTTATGCTTTTGCTACCTGACCGTAGATGTCTACGATTGTTGTTATTTTGCTATTGTTGTTGTGTTGTTGGTTGATATTGCTTATGAACATCGGCAAAATCGGAAACGCTTTGTGTAAATGCATTTGATTCAAGAGAACTATAAATGGTCTGATTCAAAAAATTTCATCTATCTCAATATACGGATATTGTCAAAACCATAGATTTGGACAGAAATGTTAAATAATGTTAGACGTAACATAAGCGCCATCTATCATTTCTTTGTTTTAATATCTTGAAAATGTCTAGAAAATCTGTATCTAGAAAAAAAAATACGTGGTAGAAGTGATACTTTAGAAATGCTTAACTTTCTTTTTACTGTCGCTTTTGACGTGACAACGTCTTATAAATTGGTTTGCCGGGTGACACTTCAAGAAACTGCGTTACGCTCCGCTCACGTTATGCGCTCACAACGAGAGCGAGTGAGAGGCACGCGTCCCTTCCACTCGGGCATGGTTAGCCGCCTAAGAGCGAGAGAGACAGACATAAAAAGTGAAAGGCACGCGTCCCTTCCGTAAAATTATTTTACCACTCAAAGTCGTTGTCACGTAAAACTTTCGCCCGTATACCGACTTTACAGGCAACCAATTTTTTCGTTTCATTGATTTTCAAATCACAACGATGCTAAAGAAATGTTGACTACAAAAATTCGAAATATATTAAAATCTTTGAATACGTAACATACAATTCGGGTAAGAGCGACCTAAATCAGTCAGTTGACCATGCGGCATTACTGAACAATCGCGTGGATCGCCGAAAAATAACGGTCACGGAACCAGATAATCGATGAGCTAATTCGCATAGTTCACTAAAACTTAAGAAGCTGTTCTGTATACTCGTCGTTTGGTAACTAATGTCCCAACACTATTAATTTTTTCTTGACCATAGATACCACAAATTACTAGATAAATACCACAGACTACGTAGAGAGAATAGATACTAGTCCTTCAGCCACAGATAAATATTTTCGTATCAGTGCTGCCATTTATATTTTTGAATCTTCCTTTTACTTGTGCTTAGTTTGTGTCTCTGCCACGTCTCTGCATCGAGAGTTATAAAGATTTTTATTGAAAATCGAATGTGATCAGTAATGATTTTTTATTCCATTAGCAATTTAATTGACTATTTTTATTCCCAATATTTTAACACTAAAAAAGAAGAAAAAATATTTTAGAATGAAATTTTTCTTCTAGTATTTAGGGTTTATAGAAGGTAAATAAACCAAACACATCAGCTGAGCTGAGAAGAAAATTATAATTTGTCTAAAATAAGTGATGTGTTTGGGAAACCTCTAACCTCTAACATTTTTAGTTATCGCAAATAATTTAGATTTACACTTTTTCCCTGAACATTGGGAGGGGCTTCATAGTAATTACACTTTTGAGAGTTTATGGTACAGACAAATCTTTTTGTAATTCCACTACTTCCATCTAGTGCGTATTTTGGAACTATTTTTGTCTCGTCGGAAAACGGCTCATTGAGAGGAATCTAACGATATGTCCCAAAATCGTTCAAATCTTCGTCAAAATCCAGCCATTTAAAAGAAACATGGGAAAGAAAAAATGAAAAGTTTCTAATATTTTGAAAATTTTTCAAATAGTGGAAAAATTGGAAAGTCAACCAAGATCAGAAAAAAAAACAAGATTACAACTTTTTATTTTAACTTTTTACCAAAGTACTTCATTTTTAGGGTTTCGTAGCTTATTACAAACACTTATTTATTAGTTTTCTTGAAGACTTCTTTGATTTGTTGCATAAGATTATACCGTTCATCACCGATATACCGGTCAAGTTCATGCGAGATAAACTTACAAAACATTAAATTTGAAATTCCAAAGTTCTCATTTTCTTCCGCACTGTTCTCAAGTTCTGTCATCACTGCCGCATAGCAAAACTGTTTTTCGGAATTTGGGGCTTGTTTCTGGGATTCTTTAACTGTATAATCCGGACTAGACCAACGTTGAGCGTACTGGTTGTACTCATCTGGTTCTGATATGTACGTATCACTCCTAGGTAAGCTGCAATTTGTGGTAGTGTCGTTTCTGCCCAACAAACATTTGATAGGTCGCCACAACGTGCCGATTCTAACTTTTGGTTCGTTACTTGACCACAAAGATTTTTAAAGCGATGAATCATATTGGCCCCGAAAAATTCTTTGTTTTAATAGGTGATAACGCAAATAATTTTCAAAGAGCCCTGTTGAATGTAAAAGAATTATATCCACGTATAATCACGTCAATCAACATTACGTTGCACAGCACATACATTAAATTTATTGACAGATGATGTTCTATAGAGACGAGACGATCTTCTTGGTATTCCATGGATTCACCGTGCGGGTGCCGGGTCCATCGTGTGGCAGAGAAAGAAAACTCGAATAGATCCCGAGACTTGTGACTCGGGCGTAGGTTTAAGGGGCCCCTTTCCGACGTACATCAACACTCACCTTCACTACTCCTTCCTCTCCCTGCCCATCCAAATCTGATATGAGCCTACTAGTGCAGCTTTAGATACTCGTTCTAGTATAGAACTTACTGCACTTCTGGATAAGCCAAGGTCTTTCAGCAGGTTATAAAGATATTTTGCTGGTATACCTCTCGCTCCCACTTCTACAGCATATAAACTAACTACATAGCCGTTTTTTGTTAATTCATTTAGGAGGTCGTAATACTTATTTTGTTTCATCGCGTGGTCTTTAGGTATATTAGTTTCCCACGGTACGGTAAGTTCTACAAGGACTATGCGAGCAGTGTACATGACACGCTGTAAGTGATGAAATTTGTCAAACTAGCAATGCAAACCTTGGCAGTGCATGAACGAGCATAGTAAACAAATCACATTTGTTAGATGAAAGATTTTGGACAATGACAAATGAAGTTGCAGCAATTGTAAAACCAATCGCTGTTAGCATCTCCCAACTAAAAGGTAACGATTGTTTAATCCAGAAAACAACTTCTGTGTGGAATACCTTACAATTAAAGATATCAGAAGTTTTTGCTCACACTAATATTATCAATGATGAGGAAAAGAAAACTCTACTTGACAAAGTTGAATCTAGGAAAGGAACAGTTCTAAAACCCATCCATTTTGCTGCATTCTTGCTGGATCTTAAGAACTATGGTATTAACTTAAGTAGTGAAGAAGATGCTCAGCAATGAATTTTATAGATGAACTAGCAAGGTACTTTAATATTGAAAATATAATGGTGGAAGTATAATCTAACCTTTGGAGCAAAAGATTCGTGTGGTAATGTAAAGTATTGCCGCTGTAAAACTTTTCCGCGGTTTTAAAACTGAAACCCCTTCATTCAATTTATAAAATTAACCTTTTTTAATCCTGGTTTGCGGCACCACATTGTAAAAAATCAAAGGACTCCCTAATTTAAAAAAAAGCAATAATATTATTAATCCTTTAATATCCTATCACACGCACAAAATGTAAAAGATCCAACGTGCAACTCCAAGGAGCTGTTCTCTGCTGGAAGAGTCCAAATAAAATGAGCAATTTCAAGAACTACTCTGGCTGAAGGCCAAAACATATTGAATTAAGCTGAAGGCTTTTAAAGGAAAGAATTATGTAAATTGGATATAGTTAAGGATTTGAATTTAAAAGATTATTAAGTTTGTTGATAGAAGACTGTTAGATTGGCCGAAGTGATCATCTAATGGAACCTAAAGGACCTACAGGACCTACATTGTAGCCGTCATACCCATAGTTCTATGAAAAGACCGGTTTACCTTTATATGCCTAAGAAAGAAAGAAAATTTGTATAATTTACCTACTAAAATATAGTTAGAGAAAACCTAGATATACCTACAGTTAGAAGTATGTAGTAGCAGCAGCAGCAGAACTTCCAGCTCGTTATCGATGTAGATTTTAGCCTGCCTAAATGTTTAGGATACAGTTTGTGAACTCTAGAATCAACCAAGTCCTAGAATGAAATTCATTCCATCAAAGTTAACATCGCTTTCTTATTAATCCATAGTACTAATTTAAACTCTCGAATATAGAAATATACTAAATTTAGATCTTACTGAAAACTTGGCTGAATCAAAAGATAACTAACTAAAGAAAGATATTTCATTAGCCTACAGGTCTCCGAATTTAGAGAACTGTAAAGACAGAAGTAATTTTACCTACAAAGAAATAATAGTTAAGTGCATCTGAAGTTATTTGAAATCTCGATCAAATTCACAAAACAAGAGCATTAATATGTGAAAATGCAAATGAACTCTACAGTTAAACATAAATATTAGCTAACAACAGAACAATCGGTCGCAAAATTTAGGTATCTGTAAGAGAAGTTTTGTGAGTTCAAATCTGAAAGTTCATAAGTTAATTGATACTGAAACCTGCCTACCTACAGAATTACGAGGATATAGCTAACTACTTTTACTACAAATGAAAAACAAGTATATGAATTTTAGTTTGGTTTATTATTTTTGGCTTCAATAGCATAGACGGACTCCGAGAGGATGCTCACGTCTCATTGCAAAGTTTGTGACCGTTATTTTCGCAAGGCCCTAGACTTGAGGAAATAAAATAACAAAGAAAACCTCAAATCGGGGTAAGTGACTACACTTTACCCAAAAAAAAGGTATTCTTTGGGGATTATAATCTAATCTACTACTACCTAGATAGTAATAAAATCAGGATATTGCCCTGCAAGTTCGGAAGGAAAGTCACAGTGTCAGAATCCTGTCCGTTCTAAGTAACAGGAAACTAACGAGCTCGGCTATGCTTGGCTCTCAGACCGTCTTCCAAGTCTGGCAGACCAAAATACTCATTCTATTAGAGTTGGAGAACTAAGAGTTTTATAAACCCCTAGGAATAAACTAACATACAACTTAATTAATCAGTGATTACAATATTCTGTACAAAATTTAATACATATTTTGAATAACCGCTGTCATCTTAAAATACTTAGGAAAACATCAGGATTCAATGTGAATCATAATAGACTCGTTTCTTTTTACTGTTTGATTTCTATACAAAATTAACCAATTATACGAATTGACTTTAAAGCCTCATTTGAACTAAAGCGTCATTCTGCATCAGATATTCATGGCTATATCTCTTCACTCCGATGCCGCACATATGAAATTTAGAGACGGACTAGAAACTATTTATTTTTTAATTTTTAAAGAGCACTTCATTGACTTCCTTCAGAAATACGTTGACGTGCCTGGACTAGAACCAGAGCTCTGTAGCTTCTCCGTAAAATACGTGACTGTCTTCCAAGACATAAGACACGCCTGGACTCGACTCAGGATTCCTGGGTCTAAAAATGCTGCAAAATATATAAATGTTAGTACTCACATATGAAGGATCTTTCTTTCTTTCCTCGTCTATTTTACACGATGCCTCATTTTAGCTCCAAATTACAACAGGATCTCAGTATGGGTTACGAAACTTAGTAGCACTTTTAACACACGAGTTAAAGGATATTTTCTTGAAAATTTATACTTGAAAATTCATTTTTTTTTCGAGTTTCTTTTTCGAGAGCGTTTTTCCCCGAGTCCCCCGAGTGTCGTCCCTAATTCTTTTCTGACTTAAAAACCAAAAGAATATCAAAATTTTAATATTTAAAAATAAAATTGAAACGCAATACTTTAAAGAAGTTTGATTTGAATTCTGTTAACGAGGTCGTACATGGCCTGTTACAGTAAGGAGAACCAGTTAGCACTCCCCTTGACAAGGATGGAGATTTGTGTGGTCGCCAGTAAATAATGTCACTCCACTTTTTTGGTGCCAAGGCATATGTAAATGCACGAAACTGAGAAAAGTGGTTGAAGTTATTTTTACGGCTCCTGTAACGTCTGCTGCATGTGAACGTTATTTTAGCACAATAAGTGGAATTCACACAAAGAAGCGTAATAGACTGCTGACGGAGCGAGCTGAAAAAATAGCTTTTATTGCATATAACCGAAATATGAAAAATGGAAATATCGATATAGTCACAATGTTCAAGAGGACGATATCAGTCCACCAACTGAAGATTTACTGTTTGTGGATGCAGACAATGTACAAAATATTGATGATGATTTATTTTATGATGATCAAGATTCAAATTTGGATTCACATTAACCATGAGTGATGTGATTATGTGTTTAAAGTAAACCACTATACATGAATCTGTATTATAACTTTGCACATGTTTTTTTTAAATAACATGTAAAGCTATTCACCCCTTCTGTTCTGTTTCAATTTGAATTTCAACTTAATATAAACCATATTTTCTATTTACTATTTCATTTAAACTAATATTATCAGTAAAAATATATTTTCCCATTATTTTTCCAATTTTTCAGAAATTTAGTTGAAAAATTTCCGAGATTGGAAATTTTTCGGAAAATTACCCATCAATATAAATACGGTGACTACGAAGAGGGGTGTTATATGGTTGACGTTGATATGTGTGTGTGTGTCTGCTGTGGCATCATAGCTTCTGAACGGATATACAGGTTTGTTTTTGGTTGTAAGTTCGGAAGTTATACCGAACGGCAGAATCGATAAGTTAAATTTATAGAGAGTTTTAGCTCTTTTTGGTGAAAATCAATCAAAGAACCCCCGGCACGAAATGGTGGATAAGTTTTTTTTCTCACAACTGGTGTTCATGTGATTTTAAACTTAAAAACAATAAATATTAATTAAGTATACGATCAAAATCAAAATTAATTTACTCGTAACTTCATTTTTATAACCAACCTTTATTATATACTAGCCGCGCTCGCGGTTTTACCGGTGTAGTTCCCATTATCCTCCCCCCTTCCCTTATTCCCCCGGGATAAAAAGTAGCCTATGTGTTCTTCCAGACTATTTTGTTCCTGTATTCCAAATTTCACCCCGATTCATTTAGACATTACAACGTGATTGAGCAACAAACATACAAACATTGATATTTCAAATATAAGTAGGATACTGGCACTTGACTAACTTACTAACAGTTCATTTTGAACCAAAAAACGATAATCATCCCGAATTGATAAACCAGCCTGATCCTTGATCGATGGGAATTCAATCGAATCCGGCCGGACTGAAAATTACGCCAGATTGCAATCAGTAGTGAGATATTACGAGTCATTTTTCAAAGTCATAACTTTGACAAGTTGAACTAGGGGTTTTTGTATTCATAATATTTGTTTGAGGCTTGTTGATCTCTTATTCTACATCGATGTTACTAATTAAGTGCAGGGATGTGACTCCGACTCCGTTAAGTCGGAGCTTCCGATTATTATTACACCTTCTGTTCCGACTTCGACTCCGACAAAATCCCAGCTCCTTAAATCAATTGCCCGCCAATGTTTATCTTGTCCACGTCTTTGTCAAAATAATGTTTTATTTGTCCCAAAAAAAATTTACTACTACCACTTCTGACCCTGCCTATGCCTTCGACTTCGGTTCCGACTCTGATAAATCAAATTTAAAAACTCCGACTCCGGCTTCCTGGTTAAGTGTTATCTTTCAATCACAGACTATCCTGCGATCCGAATGGAAGCCGTAAGAAGAGTCGAAGTGAATCTGCGTTCAGCAGCATGAGTTTTCCCTTTGTCGTAATGTTGGCAGCATTGCTTACAGTGGTGCCAACAATGTATGTAATAATTACCTCACTTGAAGATTAGTGCTTACCGGCACCATTTTTAATGTGAAAACTTATTTTCGCGCACCACACACAGATTTTTTGTGGGCTATGAATTGGACTCAAGCGTCACGTTCGTATATGAAAGATATCTTCGGGTGAATTTGAGATCATGTTGCCGTGGTTACCATTCCACCTGTAACTATGGCTAGAAATGCATTAGCGTTTCTATATGGTATATCTAGTCTAGATGGCCATGCTTAGAAGATTTATTTAGACGACAATACTTTGAAGATTTATTCTAGACAAGCAGCGCCCTCCGGTTTTACCCGCTTAGTTTCTAAAGTGAGCTATCCAATGGGGCATTTTCAACAAGCAAAAAGGCCTCTCAAAGACAGTTCCCAATTTCACGATAGGTGGCACCAATGTTTTATTTTGTTAGAGAAAATTCACAAAAACAAACAGTGGTGCCACACTTAGCACAATTTTGTTAGTTTTCTCGGTAGCCAGCACAGATTAGTAAGATATACTTGCTTATTTTTAAATAATCTAATTATTTTTAGGTTTTTTTGATTAGGAAAATCCAATTATTGTATTTACTTTCAAAAAAATTTGCACGCCAGAAATAGCAGAGTGGAAGGAAACGCCGTATGATTGTAACATCTTCTCTACCTACATTCTTGCCAAATAACTTATTATTTATTTCATTTCATTAATTGATTTTATTTTTACAATAGCTTTTTCTTAGCTTTGGTAATTTTTTTCGGTGACAGCAATTTTATGACCGAAAGGAACGATTTCAAGCATCTCACTGTCTGATAAATCATCAAAATACATCATCATGATTTTTCGTATCCGAATCCGTGCTGCTTTCTCAGTGTCTATTCCATCACATTAATAAAAATTACCTTGTGATTAATATTTGATATTTGACAATCAAGTAATATCCATGCTCTATGTCGAGCGATACCTCAGATACCGAGCGCATTTTCTTCTATCATTGCGAGTGATGATTACTGCTTTCTTTACAACTAGCGACCCGCCCCTTATTCGCACGGGTACGATGCTGATACTAAATATAAGTACTAATAAAAATGGTTATTGTAGGTTATTCCTAAGAGATGGACATATACATACCTACTATTGCACACTTTTTTGTAGACCTTGTGAAGGGGTACAATATTGCTGTACATTATTTTGATCTAGCTCATAGGGTTTAGTCAGGAGTCAGCCAGCGTTTGCAGTGTAAGCGCAAAAATGTGTTTATTTAAGACATTACATTAGAAACCTTTAAAATTATCCATGTTTATCTGCTATTTTAGGCACGTATTATACGTATAAACCTTCCCTTGGATTAATCTATATATTAAAAGCTTGAGTTTGGTGGTTTTAAAGATCCAAGCATATATAGCAACGGGCAAACGCGGGAAGTGACTTTGTTTTATACTATGTAATGATATAACCCACAATAACCATTTTTATTAGTACTTATATTTCGTATCAGCTCAGCACCCGTGCGAAGCCAGGGCGAGTCGCAAGTATTAGATAATAATACAAAACAAATTGGAGTAATTCACAACAAAGTTTGTCAACCAAACTGACAAAATAATAGACAAGCATTAGTGCCAACATTATGACAAAGGGACAACTTAAAATGCTGAACGCAGAGTAAGTCTAAGTAGAGAGATACCTTTCAATCAATATGTTTCACGTGGTAAACTCAAAAGTAACGAGCGGCAACACTGGACTGCACGGGAGCTGGGAGCGGGAATTTGTCTGCTGTCGCTGTCGGCAAAAGGCAAAACAGTGTGGAAAAAGGAAAAAGGAGTGGAAGGTCAGTGTTTTGTTTGCGAGTATTTTCGTATTTTATTTTTTTATCGTAAAAGAATCGAGTTAATATCTGACAAATACTATTTTTCTTGAGTTCTTGACATTTTTCCTTGGCGAGACTCATGTCTATTTTCGCATTATTTTTTAAGGTGGCGTTTTCTTGCCAAAGAAATAAAGAATACGCCCTATTTACATTTTCCTTACAACTATTTTGTATAGAATCGTAATTGTATACAAAATATTTAATATTCTAGCGTTTAAGTTTGCCTATTCTTACAGCAGTGTTTATTAAATTTTAACTGTGTGTTTTGGATATTATTTGACCTTCAAATTGCTGGTGAGTAAATTGCAATTAAGTACCTGTGTTTCGACATTGAACGTTCCGTTTTTTATACCTAGTGTTTCATAGGGCCCTATTTCCGAAAGTCCTCTCTCTTGTCGTGTCCTGCGGAGCGCGCGGCGAGCGCCGAGCGGCGGCATGAGTAATCCCGTTGCCGCGAGTGACGCGGTGCAGCGCGAGGGCCGCGCGCCGCCGCCGCGCCGCAGTCCGCGCCCGCGAGGAGCCGCGACAGCACCGCCCGCGCTCCGCCCTCGCCGCACGGCTCCCTATCGATCTCTCTACTTTTCACAATTCCTACGCGGACAGACATGGACAGCGCCGACGATCTCCTGGGCGGAATCGGCAGCGGCGCCGGCGGGGACGCGGCGCCGCCGCTGCAGCCGCTGAAGCGAGACGCCGACTCCACGGACGACTTCGAGCACCTGCAGGAGTCCCCGGTGCACGCGCCGCGCGCCGCCACGCAGAACTTCCTCGACATGGAACGCGAACTGCTGGTGCCCGCGCCCCCCGCCGCGCCGGTCGAGCGGCTCGACCACCTGGCCGACAAGTTCACGGACAGCGAGTCCGAGGACACGGCGGGCGAGTCGCCGCTGCACCGGCCGGCGCCCGCTCCGCCCGCGGCCGCGACCGCGCCGGCCCCGGCCGCGGAGAAACCGGCCCCGGCGCCCCCGACGCCAGAACCGGCGCCGGCTCCCGCGCCCATAGAACTTCCGAAACCGATCCCGGCGCCCGTCGAGCCTCCCCGACCGGCCCCGGCTCCCGCGGAGCCTCCCAAGCCGGCCCCGGCGCCCGTCGAGCCCCCGAAGCCGGCCCCGGCGCCCGCGGAGCCGCCGAAGCCGGCACGCGCCCCGGTCGCACACGTCATCGAAGCCGAAGTCATCTTCTGCCAGATGGGACTCGGTGAGTTTTCCCGCGCGTCTCTAGGGAGGCTCACGCCGCCCGGCTGCGAGCCTCGCCCGCAGGCTGGAGCGCTGCAAGTTCTACGTAATATTTAAGTGAGTACCGGACATGCCGTTTGACTGAGAGCATTCAGAGGTCAATATTTTATCCGTGGGATCTCTCGATCCTCCTACGATCCCTGCGGACCCGTGGTGTAGGGACCTGACTCGCTTACATAAATCGAGAGGAAAGTTAGAATTCATAATTTGAACATTTAGTTTTTACGCTTCACAAATGCAACGTCATTTTTATTTTTGCATAGCATGAGTCGACCGCAGTAGGTATTGCGTCGCGGAGAGCTCCAGGACGCTCGGCACGTCTCTGTGTTCAGAGAGTGCGGCCGGCCGGGGCGGCGGCGGACCGTGACCGCGCGCAGGTGAACAATGCCCTCGCAGCCAGACCGCCGCCGCCGGCCGCACCTGTGCTGATCTAATGACTCCTTCCAAAACCGTCTCGAGACTTCACTTTGTATTCAAGCATGACGTAACTTAGTCACGGTCTTATGAATCACGGCTCGGCTCATGATTCGATGTGGTCGCGCAAAAACTTGGTCGGCGCGAGTGTCCCGCGCGGGGAGGGCGCGGGGCGAGCGCGGGGCGCGGGGCGGCGCGGCCGTTGACCGCAGCACTAACGGCACCCGCTGCAGCCTCCGCTGGCGCGCTGCCGCCCACTCCATTAACATATGGCATCCTCGCGCTTCTTCTCCACTTAGATGATGTAGTTGATGTAGTTGCAGAGGATATTTTTTTCAGAAAGGTTACCCCTATTATTCTTGATAGGCTTCCCAACCTAGTTTTAAAACGGAACTAATTGATGTAAAACAGAATTCTTTTTGATGTTCCTCACATTGCGTAAACTCTCCTAAGGCCTGCCGTAAACGTATCGGTTCGGAGCAGGACATACGTCGGTATCTAAATAAAGCGTATTCCGCTATCGATTGCACTTCCATGAACCCGGCAGTGAGTCACCGGGTCGCAGCACCGCTCCGCGCTCCGAGCCGGCCCGCTGCGAGCACGGGGGCTCTCCAGCGCTGAGGAGAGGGGCTCTACCTAACTTTAATTATATGTTCGTAATCAGTATATGACTCGGCACGGCGATACCTAGGTAATATCTCGGTTTAGACGATGCCATCATTTTCGTGTATCGCGGAATCGGTAACTTGCGTAATGCTTGCACTCCAGTTATCGCGGTTCTTATCTCGACAAGATAAAAGTGCAAACATTCGTTTGTAGCTCACTGAGACGAGGAGACCTGAGAACTTTCTAGCCGCTGTTCGTCCAATATTTTAAAATCCGGTTCGGGCACGAGACGACTCGTGAATTGACATGTTCCACGACATGTCGGCTGGAAGGAAGCGGTGAGCGTAGTCTGAGTACATTCGCTCCGATTCTAGCGGGGAAACGTTATCTACTCGTGTGCCGCGCCGGCGCAGCGTTCGTCATCGGTTTCGGCAGTGCTCGAAACTGTTAGGCATAAAATTCCAGAGATAAAAATTGTATGAAAATGTATAAGAAACAGGCGCCGGCCGGCGCGCGGCGCGGCGGCGGCGCGGCGGTGGCGGCGCGGCGGTGGCGGCGCGGGCCGACGCCGCCATCGCTAATTTTAGCGCAGCGCTGAAGGTGGAGCGGTGGAGCGGGCGCCGAACGCCGAGCGCCGGCACACGCTCACAAGCGGTCATCCCCCCGGCGCGGAGCTCACGTCCGCACGCGCACGCTCTGCCAATCGCGCGCTCGCGACTCGTATAATAATACCCTGTTTGACTCGTTGTGAGTGCATCTCAGTTTTGTGCGACACCGGCCCCACTCTCCGCCACCACTATGGGATCCGGGAACGACGATGCGATCACCCGTAAGTAGGAGAACTCGACTCGCGGCTCCGGCGTTTCCCTGCCCGCTACCCGCTGTTCCTCCTTCCCCATGGATCCGATGATCACGTCTATGAATACTGGACTATGAGTTATGGCTGAGCTATGAAGTTATTTCTGCACGCGACAAATCCACGCGACCGGCGAGACTTCCGTCATGGAACAATGACGTCAGAGCGCGTCGTTAATTCGTTTTGGATTCCCGAAGGCGCAGAAGTCGGGAGCAGTGGGTTCGGACGCCGCGACCCTGCCGCTCCGACGGAATTAGCTCGCGCAGGCGACTCCCTCGGCCGTGGCCGAGTGCTGGCGGCATCTCGCGGCGTTGCGCGCGCGACATGACAACAATGCGCTCGAGTGTCCTCGTATTTTGGTCCGCGCGCCGCCGCTGATGCATTGCCGGTCTGGAATTGGTGTTATGCGTGCTATTCGCTGGATAGCTACTCGTTTCACTGTTACCGTGACTCAAAATCCACTGGTCCTTGGTACTGTTTACTGAACAGCTGTTCCTGCTTCGATGTTTGGTTGGGGTCGGGCCAGGGTAGTTCTCGGTAAACATTGCTGCATGCCGGTCGCCGGCACACGAGACACGAGCAACAGACTCTCGACAGAGCTGTATCGCAAGGCAATCCTCTAGTGAGCCTATTGACCTACTTCCCGCTGAACTGTACAAAGAAACTTCAAGAGCCCTTTGTGGTTCCCGTGTCAAATGACGTCAGCCCGCCGCCCCCCGCCGAGCCCCCGAGTGAGTGCCCGCTGCCGGCCGAGGGTATAGCTACATATTTGATATATGCGTATACAATCGCTTCCATTGTTTGGGAATTATAATGTTTTGACAAATTAAGTTTTCCCATGGGCTTATAGTAGCAGTTGCATGTTTTGGTGTCATATTCGTTTTGTTATTGTATGACGCAAGCGATTCCAGCATGTTCCTTACTTATCACACAACATTGTCATGGATATGTCTGATGATATCTCGCGCTCTCGCGGGCGGCCGGCAGCCGCAGAGTTGACGGTGTGACGGTAGCCGCGTATTGGGTTCATACAACTATCTTTTACTAAAAACTGTCTACGCCCTGTGGTCATTTATTTGTTTTGTTTTCACGTAACTTTATTTTCTTCCAAAATAAAAGTAGTCCAGTTACTACTCATTACATTAGCTATCTCCAATTGAAAGTCCCGTTAAAGTCGGTCCAGCAGTTTCAGAGATTAGCAACACACATGCAGGATAAGACAGGCACAATAACCCTCCCTACCTAAGTACATTATTCATATTCGAAGTACAGCGTGACATTGTTGAATAAGTACTTTGTTTTTGGGGATTGTGGCTTACCTATACGGAAAGTAGCCTACTAATATTATAAATGCGATAGTTTGGATATAAATATAGATTTTTGTAACTCAATGTTTAAATTATTATTTTTTTTGTATACACTAATTTGTAATTTCACAATTCTCTTAATTTCTTAGTTTTTTACATAATATATAAAACATATAAAATGTATAAAAAACTTAAAAACTAGGGTGTCGCCAGCAGCAGGGCAGGGCTCAAGCTACCGGTGGTTAGGGCTGCAGAGTGAAGAACCTCCTGACGATGTGCGTTGTGTTGAGGATGACCGCCGCGTGCATAATATGACTCTTAATCCAACCGTCTAGCGAAAGTCTCTTGAGATGTTGGTCGTGACTTTTCGCTATAAGGCTGTTTGCCGACACGACTATCTGGATTATGATCGTCGAATCAACATCCCAGAATTCCCAGATGGAGATAACCTCATGAGCCAAGTCAAGATACTGGCTGAGCTTGTCCCTCTCGGCTTTCACGAGGTTGCGAGGTTCAATTGTTATTTTATTGAAGTGAAAACTTCTTTTGGCGCGCCACAGACAGATATTTCGTGGGCTGTGAATTGGATTCTAGCATCACGCTCGGTAATGAAGAAATCTTCGGGTAAACTCGGGACTATAGCCACTGGCCATCTAGTAATGCGTCAGCATGTTCATGGCCGGTTTCACCCGCGTAGTTTCCAGAGTAAGCTATCAAATGCTGAGTTATCAGTTTTCACTTCTATCGGCAGTTCCTATGACTATATTAATGACTTCGAAATGTCTGAACGGATCGATTTGAAATTTGGAGCACTGTAAAATGAAAGTCTGGAATAACAACCAGGCTATTTTTTTATCGCGGGAAGATAACAGGACCAGAAACTACGTGGATAAAGACCGGGGGCGTTGCTAGTTACGAGCATATGTCTCGTAACAGCCGCCGCGGTCACGGCAGTGCGGTAGTTGCTGACTCCCCGAGTGCTCGCCGCGTCCCTGCATTTCCTAAACCAATGGACTCAGTACTCGGTAGGCGCTTACATTAGATGCATTACCAAATAATACATCTAACGTGAGCATATCTATAGGTACGTCATATTATACAGCTGAAGAGTTTGGAACTTAGAACGCGCTGATCTCAGGAACAATTGGACTTGAAATTTAAAATATTATTTCACCGTTGAATATGTAAACAAGTACGTGATCCGAACGGTATAACGTATAATAAGGATATATACCACGGGCAAAGCCGGGGTGGCCCGCTGTATCAGTATAAAAAGGGCCGTTTGTTGCCGTGTGTTATTAATGTGGAAAGGATGGATAGCTTGAAGTTTTGCAAACACAGCAACACCTCGGCAGTTTGTTTTTCCACAATTTTTTTAAAAGTTCCGATTTCGAATTGTAGTCTTTGTATTGTCGTGACCATCACGAAATGTATTGAAGTGTGATGTCTCAGTTATTCAGGGTTAGTTACTATTTATAACTTGGTGCTTGAATGGTGACATGTTTTTGAGATTGTGCCATCGTCCCCTGGGCCTCGATGGCTAGGGCTCAACACTACACGTACTTATTTGCACGGAGATGTCCTGTACAACTGAACCGTTAAGAACAACTTCTATTATCATTTCAACACAGACATTGCGCTTACAGCTGCTTTTTACACATCTCCAGTTTGGGCGACTCCAAAGAAGTTTTGTGCAAAATTTGCTATTTTTACCCAATTTCAGTGTTTCTCTCAAAATTAACTTTGTTTGTAACGGTAACGCTGATTAAAGTGCTCCGCTCTCGCCTTCATCCTACGTTCTTGCGAAACTGTTGTGCGTTCGGTCATTTAAAATAATAATAGCGCAGTTTTAGAAAATTTATCCATTCACTTCAACAATAGAATTAAACGATCGCGAATCGAACAGGAATACTTATACGATACATATGATATATTTGAGTCATTAATTCAAAGCAAAGAATTACTTTCCTCTTGAGCCAGAGCAATTGAAATAACCTGTTGAATATGTTCTAAAAATGGAATATGCTACAGAATTCCATCGCGAAGTTTCCTCTTCCTCGACAGAATTTAATCACACGCATTAAGCGGCCGATAAGTGCTAACGCCTTATCTACCCACTCGAATACCTTACATGGACCACATACGCTCACCGAGCCACGCGGCGCGCCGTCGGGCTTGTGTCCCTACCCAAATTAAATATTTGGGTGACGCTAAAACAACTGAGACGACAATAATTACAATAATGTTGAGGAAACTGTGAAATTAAGCCTTGGGAACTTTCCGTTATTCCGTTCATCATTAGCAAAACTTTGTACAACATGCGCATAGTTCGCGTCAGACGGAAATCCCAGACTTTCGATGCAATAAAGGCTAGTGGCGTCGTCGCGGAGGCCTGGATCGATACGGCGGCTCCTCCCCGGCCCGCCGGGCCACCCACCCGGCCACCCTACCCCTACCCCACCCATCGCACGTAGACACACCGTCTGATCTCCAAGCATACATATGAGGCTGTTGCCACCCAAAAGCCTTCACTGACAGCCGTCACATTCTGCCCAATGCCATAGAATAGAGAACGCTAAATATGCGACGAATATCAAAACTACGACAAACGCTGCAAACTTCTGCCGGAAGCCACAATATGACGGGTTGACGGGGGGCTTAAAGCTACAACCTGTTTGTCTGTTAATCGATCATAATTTGTATATAGGGGTTCATGAATGAGTCACGGGGAAACCTGCCGGCGCCCGACACGAGCGCCTTTGTTGCGAGGGCTGCACCGGAGGGTGCAACGAATTACGCAGAATGATGACACGATTGAACTTCAGTGATGAGTTCATACTTTGTTTCTTCCCTGACTGAATATTTTGCTCCAACTAAACGGATTTGTATAGACAGCCCATGTTCTATGTTCTTATGAGCACGCACGCACAGAAAATGTTTTTAAGACGGTTTCAGCGGGTTTTCAACATAATATTACAGGATTGATTAGGTATTAATTGGTCAATATGTAGTAAATTGTGCGTGCACGTGTGGACGTCACGGTGCGCCGGCGACAGCGCACGTATTTATAGGCCGACGCCGCGCGTGACGTCACTCGAACCAGTTTATGATGCTACTTACCATCAATTCATTACACAAACAAATTACAATCATCTCTACGATCTAATCCCCTTTTCGTCCTCGTCTCTCGACGGCATCCTTGCCCTATATTTTGAGGTCGGAAGGGTTCCGGGGACCTTTTCTCGGCTCAACGACTTTGTGTAAGGGCTTCCGAGGTCGCCGATCGATATCGACAATTTGCTAAATAAAGAAAGTGTTTTGGCTCTTCGAGTCATCGGCCAAGGTAAGGTCGGATTAAATGAAGTGATATTAGCGAGAACTGTCAGTAGGCCTTGCTTCACTTCGTTGCAGAGATCATTGTCGAGGTGACCTTGAAGGGTACTTTCTGATGGATGTCTTTCCATCGATTGTTTTTTGCAGAGATTCAGCTGAGGTCATGTAAAGTTGATATTAGCGCCATGATCGAATAATTGTTCGCTATTCGCGTGTTAGCAGACGACCGCGAGCCGCGAGCCGCGACCGGCGAGGTGAGTCATGGCCCCGGCGCCGCCGACACGCCTTGTCGTTATATCCTCCGTGACAAACAGCCTTTTAGCGCTACCAGGTTTATTACAGCTTTCGTGAAACTGATTAAAACTGTGTTAAATGAAAACATGGCTAGGTTCTGCATTGTCTGTGAACACGTAGCCGAAACTTATGACCTCTGTATCAAATCCACTTCTAATTTACCTGCTGAGTTTGTCGTTATTTCGACGCATTGCTTTAGAAACGGGGCGTGGGACGGCCTTAGGGCTTTCAATACCGGTATCCCGGTATCAGCCAATACCGGGATCCCGGATATTTTTTCGAGTTTTTTAATACCGGTATTGAAATGTTCACAACCGGGATCCCGGTATTAGTGATGTTATTTTAATTTTGGTACAAAACATGAAACATTGAGCAGTGGAATTGCACAATGCACGCCTGCACCTGCACGTATAGCTACAACAACTTCTGAAGATGACTCAAATTGCAACGAAAGTGAAAATAGTGCAGATGACAATTCAAACGGAGCTTTCGTTGTTAAAATTGCTAATAGTTTCCATAGACAGTGACAGTAGCGACGACATTCTTTCATTGAATTTGAGCATGCCCACATATGTTGAATTGCCGATTGATATTAGCTAGACATTATGTGTTGATTACGGAGTATGTAAAACTTTTTATTTTCACTGTTATTGTCTATTTTAAATGTTAAAACCCAAATATCGTTGAGATTCTTATTACTGGTCATAATTTTTATAACACGGATTTATCGTAAAAAAGAGACTGATCTAACTGAACTTATTATTATTGTTATACAAAAAAATTATTGTTTGTACCACACATTAATAATATATGATTTGATAATGAAACTTTGTTTATTGATTTTACGTTCTAAATACGTACTTCCAAAAAAGAATAAAATTAAGTCTGAAAAATAAGGTTTCTTTGTTTCAATACCGGTATCCTGGAATCCCGGTATTTAGAAAAAAACATCCGGTAGTAATACCGGTATTGAAAAAATCCGGTATTCGAAAGCCCTAGACGGCCTAGTTCTACATGGGCAGCTCGAAGTATAGAGAATAGCATACCATACTGCAGCTTACGTCCCTGTGCGTTACTTACGTAGTATGTTTATCTGCTTCTATTTCTTTAGTAGGTACTCCTAAGATGTTGGCAACTCTACTTCTTTCGCATAAAGTTTAGACAGGAACCAGTCTCTAAATAATTTTAGTGATAAGAAGCGTAGTGATAGTGATCCAAATTGCGGTCAGACCAGTTGAGATCTTACGATGCGATTGAGCAACAAACATCCAAATATTTACATTTATATTAATAAATAATAATACGTTATAATACGTAATACGTTGTCCACGTGATTCTCTTCCGCTTTCGTGAACTTTCATAATACACCGCTACCGATATGGCGAGCGCAGTTAGTTTTCAAAGTGAAGTGCCTTCAGCATTTCTAGGAAAATTTATGAAGAATCTCATTATTATTTAACAGACTTAATTAAAGAACGAGATTCTCAATTCGATATCTCCGCCAATTTTGATGATGTTTTTTTTGTTTGGTAGATCATAGTTCAGATGTAGTTCCTATAAATTTTATCGAAATTAGTGTGGTGGTTTTGAAATACCTACTTATCAACAAAAACTAAGATTGGCTCATCTTTATCTGGACGACGCGACGGCGACGTAATCGTAATCACAAAAAAAATGCATTTAGTCGAGTGTCTGAGTTTAAATTAAAGTGGGTTTTGTTTTTCGAAGAAAATTCAATTATTTTGAACAATAGCTGCCCTCAGGGTTTCAAACTTGTGCGTGCCGTCAAAAGTTTCCGCTTCAAGTTCGATCCGTCCCATTATAAACTCAATGGCAGGAGTCAAGAATCGTAAAGGCCAAATTTATATAATTGTATCTATCGAAAGATTTTTATCCCTATTCAGGTGATTGAGCTAGTATCCCACGGCATCGTTGTAAGGGCTTGATTGTGTTAAGTTATTCTGTAATTCATGTTCTTAATTGTTTTCGCTGTGTGTTGACTGTTGCCCGCCAGTTTGGTGACGCGAGGCTTTTGTCCCGCGGCCCGCGGACCGTGAAGGCGTCGCGTCGCTGTTCAGACTCGATGCCGGACTGCTTTCACGGAGAAACTGCTATTCACAGCTTTTTTGGTTTCTTTGTTTTCTGGTATTCGTTATTGCTTAGTAGCAGAAACTTGTCATTTAGAGCATTCAGACATGTACGTTGATGCCTCAGAGTTGGCCGTAGTCGCCGCGACAACACTGCTTAGGTACTGTAGGCCGCGACGGGAGACACGAGACTCGGCCTCGGCCCGACACACCTGCGGTGAGCATTCTAGCGATGACATACCCGACACAGCTGATGTCGAGCTCGCTTCACTGCAAACACAGACATACATACATCGAGTGATGGTCGGAGACGCGGTCCGACACCGCAACATGTAAAAACGCGCCTCGGCCGCGACCGGCCCCGCTTCGCTTGTCGCTTGTTTCATACGCTTGTTTTATTTCCTGCTGCATGCTTTTGTAAATTAACTCGAGTAACCCGGGTCCGCTCGGCTCCGCTCGGCGCGGTGCAGCGCTGCACGGGCGCATGCGCGCGGCGGCGGGCGGCGGCGCGCGGCGCGGCGCGCAGTATCGACGCGCGAGTCCGCCGCGGCGCGCGCCCCGTCCGCCGCCAGTGTCGCCGAGCGCGTTACGTAAACTGCGACCATGACGGACTGCGGGCCCTCCCTGTGCAGCGTGCTCAACCCCAGTGAGTGCGCCCGCGCCCGCTTCGCTCGCTTGCTC
Source organism: Ectropis grisescens (assembly GCA_017562165.1). Classification (NCBI taxonomy): domain Eukaryota; kingdom Metazoa; phylum Arthropoda; class Insecta; order Lepidoptera; family Geometridae; genus Ectropis; species Ectropis grisescens. The sequence continues at coordinate 27,191,259 of CM029778.1, read as the reverse complement.
TCTCCTGTCGCTACTAACCCGCTAACGCGCAGCCTTCTCTTGCAGATGCCTGGTTCGACCCGCAGAGGCTACACCCCGAAGGTGAGTGAGAGTCGCCGGGTGCAGAGATACGGGTCGGTGGCGCGCCGCCAGCGCCCGGGCGCGGCCTTGCGCCCTGCGGCCCGGGGCTGCGCCGGCCGTCGGCCGCCTCGCCGTCCGCGGATACTGCCCCTACGCGGAACGATAATACCTGTCGAGGTGACGGACCGACCTGCACCTGCATATAGGTGACGGCCTAGTGCGAGTCCAACGGACTGAATGGCCGCTGTAAGGCATCGGTTTTAGTCGCCAGAAGTCATGGCATCGTTTTTTTTATTAATACTCTGCCGTACGGGACGGGACGAGTGCGTGCAAACGTCCCCGCAATGCGTAACTAGTTAATCGTGCGACGTCACGACAACAAGACGGACAGGTTTAATTTAGATTTGCGTCTGATAATCTATTGTGGAGCGCGACTGTCGCCGCGGGACTTCATTAATATCTGTAGTCCGACGGGCCGGCGCGCATGCGTCGCGGCTCCCGGCTCGGTTCACTCGCAAACATCAATCTGATCAGTATGTTGATGTCTCGTCCTGCTGGAGTGTCGCAGGGTAGTTCCCGGCCGCCACGCGCGCCACACGTGGCGGCCGCTGCTGCCGCTCGGTACAATTGACTGATGATCTCTTGACGTGGTTGTCGTTTCACGGCCATCGATTTAATAAAATCTCTGCACGTACATTGACGAAGCGCACTGTGACTCACCCCGGCTTCTGAACTAACACCTCAGCATCTAATTGAATTAGGAGCATGTTACTGCATTGTAGGAATTATACTTGCGCTCGCTCGCTGGTTCGCTCGGGCAACATGTTTGTTTCCTCGAGCCTGCGAGAAACTCGATAGGTGTCCGGAGGCCGCGCGCGTCCTTTGTGCCGGCACCTACCTGTTAGCCTGTTACCGCGAAACAATACACTCGGTAACCGGACCCTCTCGCGAGACACGGAGACGAGCCGAGCGACCGCGCGCCGGCTCCGATGATTCAAATCATTTACATCATTGCTTAGAGAAACAGCGGTGACCTTGTCACCTGTGTTGCATCATGTTTATCGCTCATGATTGTTTCTTTTCCATTAGAATGATATCGTTTAGATCGCTAAACTCCGCGGCCTTGTAGCGGAGCTAATGGCTTGATAATTGCTCCCATTTGGACCGCATTACTGAAGATCCGATGCCGGTATTCTGCGTCAATATGCGGATGGTCCACAACCTCAAGATTTGTCAAGATCGATATATGTACCTAACGTAATGATTAATAGATGATGAATCAGATGACTTATAATATTATAAAACCGATTAAAAGCTTAAAAAGAAGAACAAGACTTTATCAGCTGACTATCATTGTATAAATTCTGACCAATAGTAACTGTGTTGCCAGACATATTGCATGCCTCTAGAAGAAGAGGCCAGCTTCTATAGGTCAACTTTTAAAAATGTTTTGTATCACCTTATCTTACCTGCAAACAGCAGTAAAGATATTTGTTTTTGACCTTAATATGCGCACTTATCTATATTGGGTCACTGAACTTAATGTAGGAACTTGTACCTAAGCATTGTTCGAACTTATCATACTTAGTTACACCTAAGTATAGCTTGAAGCGTCGCAGTAGATTACATCATATGCGATTGCTTTAACTTTTATTCGTCACTTCATCCAATTTGAGTCACTGCCGATACGGTCATCGTGACAACTGCTTTGTATACAGCTCCTGATCTATTGATCGTACCGTAAGTTCGATCGGCCCGTCTCCTGTCTCCCGGCTCAGTCGCTCAGTCAGCAATGCAGAACGGTTGCGAGAGTGAAAACGGGCTTTCGTTCATGTTGCATAGCATCTGCATGCACTTAGCACGCACCGGCCACCACTCGTCCATGCGAGATCTCACTCCTATGCGGACAAGTTGGACAAGTATACGAACAATTTATACACAAGTACTTATTGTCCTAGATGTGGGCATTTGAGTTCTTATCTATTTTTCTGTCTGTCATTGGAGTGGAGCGTCTCGGAGCGAGCGGCCCGGCTCGGGGCTCGGGCGCTGCGCGTCGTGGTAGATAAGAAACGCGATAACCGATATGTGAGACTCCGGATTCTTCGTCATGAGTTCGTCTAGCCGTCTGGCTCTTTACGTCATTATATGTATTCATATCTAACAAATATTCCATTCCATCTCTTAAATAATATGTTGATTTGTTGGCCACCGCGGCCCTCGCGCGTGTCTCGCTGCTCGAGTGTTTCTATCTGGAAACAATTTCTGTTGGGATTCAACTTTTTGTTCCTAATGCTATTTTATTTCAGTTACATTAGAATCCTTGATTAAAACCACAATCTTAACGCGAAATAAGTAAAAAATTCTACGCCTGATAAATTTTTCAAAAAAATGTTTCTACTGTTGATATAGGTGCTTTGTATTTTTGTTGTTAAGCACCAGTTGCGTAAAAAGCAACACAGAGCCTTTGAAAGGATCGTGAATATAGGATTCTGGTGCTCGTTGGACGGAACATGCCCCCTGCAGCATAGAGTGTCAGTCCACATAATGTGTAGATGGTGGACACGTCATAAGGTGCTCAATGCCCTGCACTAACGTTATCAAGGACGCTACCTACTTTAACTGTATGACTTGCTCGTGCGGCGTAGTAGAGTGCCCGCATGATGTCGAAATGTTAATGTTAATTTCTGTAAAATTGAATGGAAATCCTCAAAGCAGGCACACATCTCGTATATTACCGACTCAGTTAATTGTTGTCAGTGGTAGACGCGAACACAATGCGCGGGCACGCGCCGCGAGCCGCGCTCCAGAGGGCGACGAGGAAGCTGCCTCGTTATTTTTACCTGCGTCGGTGTCGCGTCGCGCCGGTGGCGGGACGGCGACAAACGACAAAGCTGCGACCGACCGCGACCTCTCGCCTCGCACCTCGCGCCTACGTTCCCATTGTACGTCCGCTTGGACAGCCCTACGTCCATCGAAATAGCTTCATCGGCTGAAACCAGCATGAGTTTACTGTGCACAATGACGACGATTTTGTTCCTAATACTACCGGTATTAAATATGTGAGTCCGTGAAAGACAACTCATAATAGGTTAGTCTGTTTGTCTTGCATGGACCATTAGACCACTTGATGTGATCGTGCTGTTTTCTTAATAAAGCCGATTTTGGTGAGGATACATTGCATCGCAAGTGTCACCAGACGCAATTTAATTTGTGTTTATCCTGGCCAAGTGAAATGGAATAGTGTCCAGTGTATCTATTCTGTGCCAGTATGGTGGCGTTACTATTAAAACAGAACTATTTTGGTCAGTACGGTTTAGTTTTTGCTTTCGTGGGTTTTTGAATGAAGACCGCAAAATCGAATGGCTCAATATACGCTGCCGAAACGTCGAGATAATAAAATAATGATTTAGATCGTGATTAAGTCTTGTATTATGCTTAAAATATGAGTTCAAATCGCGAAAATTTAAAAACTATATGTGTTGCAGTATCGATTTTAAATTATCAACAACCGTATTGCACTGAGCTAACCATTCGCATCATCAGTTCTCGCAACGGCTGCACTTATATGTGTATCTATCCCCTCGGGGGACCCGTCACTCCCATTACTCGCCGGCAGGAAGCCGCCGGTCCCGGCGACAGCTATCTGTCTCCTGCTACGAGTATCGATGCGCAGGCGCAGCCATTGCGCCTTATCGCGACACTGACACTACCTATGTTTTTGTTAAAGACCGGTTCTGCCATTTTAATGATTAATTACTAATTTAGTGTTGCATCATGACTTTCCTACTTTCAATTTAATTTTAGATTATCCAATCGAAATTATCAGAAAAGTTAACTATCGCGGTAGGTAACAAATGATGACGGCGATAATATGACGGTGCGTTGTACGATTCATGGTTGTTCGCGTGCAAATGTTACCCCTGGAGTGGTCGGAGCACACCCCTTCCTGTTCGGGCCAGTTGGCTACACATCTGCATAACACGGTAGATCGCTGCCTTATGTAGTGAACGTTCTGTAACACGTAACGTAACCATTGCATGATCGCCGCCAGCAAACACATTACATATTGAATATTCGTAAACAAGCGAAACATTAGAACTAAGTACAACATAATTACACCATTACAAGGTAAATGCAACATGCCATAACCAAAACATAATAAACTCATGTAGGCGGCACTGAATTGTGACTACGTCGCTGATGTTGTTGCTCCATGAACGTGGATGTATTATGAGGGATTGGAAGTGGATTCAATCGTGACCCCAATCTTATAGTTGCTTCTAATCTTCCTCTGTTCGTTGGCCTGTTTAATTAAGTGTTGGTACGTTGGCCTCGGGGGCAGAGGGTGCGCGGCTTGAAGCGGTATTGTCAGTAGCTTAGATATCAGAAGGTAGACCTCTGTGGTCAGTAGATACTGATGTGGTGTCACTGTGCGCGTGGCTACCTAAGTGTTCTGTTCGCGCTCCGTGGTAACTGGTAAGCCCCAGAATGTTATAATAAGAAATGTTTTTGTTCTCTCGTTCTACTCAAATCATTTCTTAAGAAATGTGTTTAATTGTAGCGATATTTTTGTTAATTAAGGTCTTGCCCTTCAGTGCCTTTGACAAGCATATCTGGGGTTAATGTCGCCGCGACCTTCACCCTCGTCAGGTATACTTTACAATGTTTGCGCAGTTTCTGATGTATTTGTACTTGAGAGTAGTTATCGTAGCAGATTTACTGGGGTCACTTGTTTACTGTTTAATCTATGAATAGCCGCGATACGGCCGCGCGGCACTGACCGCGGCCGCCGCGCCCGCGCTTGCCGCCGCTGCCAAGATATTCGCTTGCAGCTGCACCGCAGCCCACGGCAGGTGTCTTTGCTGCCACCAGCACTGCACTTTGCCCTACATCCATGGTTTCAGTCACGTGTTCTCTCGCGCCTTTCAGTATTTTTCTCCCTTTGACTGAGGTCTCGCCCGCGCTTACGCGCTGAAACCTGCCTCACATCCACTGTCTGATTCTATACAGCTTCGATGATAGTTAGATAATGATAGGCATGTTCTCAGTCTCCATTCTAACCACATTAATATAACTGTACGTCACAGAACAAAAGAATGACCTCGATCAGGACGCCATGAAAGTATGGTATGCATGACATGTGGCGGCCAGGTTGCATGACTGTATCACATGTTCCGACCTTCGGAGATCTATCATTTTGGAAATAAGCTAGCAATATGTTTCGTGGAGATTGCTCTGTGAGTATTGGGTGAAAGTGAGGCAGCGAGCGCCTGCCACTCACGCCGCGAGCCCCGGCCTGCGTCTGACCGCCGCCGCCCCGGGCGACCCCGGCGGCGCTCCAAACCGGTCGGCCAGCTTTTTATGGTAATGAAAGCTCCTCGATACACTTTCGATTTCGTTGACGTGGAAACGGGAATGTTGCAGGCGCCCTTTGTTTTGTAACTCTGTGGCTGACTTTCAGTTTTGAATTGATACGAGTGCAACGTAATCGATTGCGTTTTCGGATCTTGATGGGAGTCCTCTTCGGTTCTGGAAGTACATAGATCTTGGAATTAGTTCTGCAGCGACGAACTGTGAACAAGCTTTCGTTTGCTGCCTGTCTCGGGCTCCGACCTCTGATGGTTCTGGCTCTGCTATTACTATGCTGTTAATTTTCAGCGAAAATAAAGAATGACAGTACCGAAACCAGTCAGGTCACTTTAAATAAGTTACACCCCGATGTAACTTAGCTGTGTGATCGGAACTTAATTTTAAATCTGACCGGTTCCCGGTGTTCGATAGGGACAAAATATTGCATGCAATTTTGGGATCACCTGCTATGCAACAAAAGAATTAGGTATATAGATTCCTAGGTCGTAAATTCGGTTTTTATTCATATGAATTGATTCTGGAAGTGTTCTTGGTAGATAAATATGTCTTGGGTCTATTTTAATTTAAAGCTATTTTTCAATAAATCGCGAAGTTTTCATTTTTGTTTAAATACTTAGTACTTAGTTTCATAATTACTTGGCATCGTTGAGAAGTCTGGTTCTCGCGTGGTAAGGTTGATATTGTACATTATAATACAATATTGTATTTGTAACGCGGCGCACGTCCGCGCCGCGCCCGGGCCGGCGGCGCGGCGGCGCGCGGTGACGTCACCGCGACGTGGTGGCAGTCGTGGTGACGGCGCCGCCGCCCGCTGTCACTGTCACCGCGCGTGCTGTGACCACGCGAGCAGCTTTCGGCGGGAAACTAAAAACAACTAAGCTATCTCTTCGGGGGCCAATTTCTTTCAAATATTATAAACTCTCCGATATTCCCACGCGCCTTTGTCAGCACCGAGCTATTGAATGCATGCGCTTGGAAGGCTCCAGCTAACGGTTCTCGCCTCGGCCTCCAACGCGTGTCGTTGAACTCCCGGAAAGAAAGCCCAATTCAGTGAGCGCCGCGTCGCTCGCTCGGCCGGCCGCAGGGCGCCGGCGGCGACGTCCGCTGCTCCTGCGGTCGGCTCCTGCTCTGATTCCACAGAGGCTCGGACTCGACCGGTTTAGACTAGCGAGCGATAACTTTATCTTACGGCTGAAGCCGAGGTCAACGACCCGAGTCACGGCCGCGACTCGCATGAATGCTCGTTAGCGCACCTTTGGGGAATATTTCTCTAAATGTGTGAATCGGTATGGAAGCTGTGACGATGAGCCGCGGCGCGTGTCCGGCGCGGCGCCGGCGCGTGGTCCCCGCGGCCGCGAGTGACGTGTCGGGAAAGGCGGCGCGTGGCGCGCGGCCGGCGGCCCGCGCTCGCTCACTCGCTCACTCCGCCACCATGGCCCGCCCGAGACAGTCGCCCCGCCACGCCGCGCAGCTCGAGAACCTCCCGCCGCGTGGACCAGGTTGGTTGGCCCCGCCGCCCCCGGGACCTGTCCCGACCCCCGCCCGCCGCCCCGGGCCGCGGTCCTCGCGCTCTGTTTACAAATTTTGTTCCTACGGTTTCGTGTGTACAAGTTTTCCAAGTCACATATTGTTCGGTCGCAGGTTTATGACTGAAACTCGTGTTACAATTGAGCGATCTGTCTTATCTCGGTGAGGTTTCGTCGTCCCCGTGCCGCGCGGGGGTGTCCCGAGGCGCCCGCGCCGCCAGCTGGTGGCCGTGCGTCGTGGCGGCGCGGGTAACGGGCCGGGCCCGGCGGCGCCCGCGCAGGCTCCGGTGATATCATCGCCGCCGTCGACGGACCATCTTCGTTCAAAACACGATCGCAGTTCGATGGCTTTCTCGAGATCACGAAAATATAACATGTTTTAAAAAATTTGCATTCGACTGGGTACCGAAGTGAAACCGGTCGGGTTGCTCGTTTTAAAATAATCGCCTGGAGTGTTTTATGGACCCGAAAGATGACGCGAGGAAGTCGAGTTCTCCGGTAAAATATTATTTTCACAGTTGCTTCATAATTAGGAAGTTAAATTTTTCGACTGTCTAACTGGATATTTTACAGAAAATATTAGTATGACATTCCGTAGCTATCGTGTTACCTACCCGTAAATTCAATAGGATCAGTGTTCAGACCAGCACAGCAAAGTATATTCATATATTCAATAGTAGTAGTGCGCAGCGCAGACCGCGGCGCGGGCCCCGCCAGTCTCACTGAAACGGTACAGGCTTTGCCAGCGCTCTCTCATCAGTCAAGAGAGCAACAGCGAATCTAACTTATAGCGACGGTATGCTGAAAACATTGTTACTCAAACAGAAATGTGGACCAGATACGAGCTCAGCCTAGTTTGGGTGCTCAACGTTAACTCTTAATTGGCAACGAATTAATTAAACTCTTTTTGTATAATCCGGTAATCTTTAAGGATTAAATTAATTGTTACAAAAATCGTTTGAGCGAGGCAGCAGTGCAGCGAGCAGGGAGTGTGCCTGGTGTTGCAGCGGAGTCGCTGATCTCGTGGCGGCACACGGCCGACCCGGCCACCTCACTGGAACGGTGCAAGCTTTGCCAGTGCTCTCTCGTCCATTTGAAGCATCAACAGAGCAACAGCGAAGCTAACCCAAGGGCGGATCCAGCTTTGGCACCATTGGTCGCATAGTTGTGATCAAGAATTAGTAGTGCACCTAAGTTCTGGGCTCGGCCCAGGGGGATCATGCCTCCCATGACCATCCGTGTGGATCTGCCCTTGAGTTAACCGTTGTAGCGAGGCGGCAGTGCAGCAAACATCGGGGAGTGAGTGACGCGTGTCTCGTGTTGCACTGGCGTTGCTGATGCTGCGCGCGGGCCGGCCGCCGGCCGCTTCGCTGAGGCGGTACAGGTTTTGCGAGTGCTCTGTTATCAATGAACGGAGCACCAGCGAAGCTAACCGTGTGAGCGAGGCAGCTCGTGACGCGCGGCGTGGTGTTGCAGTGGAGTCGCTGATCTACTGGCGGCACGCGGGCCGCTCGGGCGGCGCGCTGGGCGCGGGGCTGGCGCTGCTGGTGGCGCTGGCGTGCTGCTCCGTGGTGTCGGTGCTGGCGTACGGCTCGCTGCTGGCGCTGTCGGCGGCCGTGGCCTGGCGCGTCTACCGCTCCGTGCTGCAGGCCGTGCAGAAGACCAACGACGGCCACCCCTTCAAGTCAGTACCAGCGACCCACTCACCTCACACCTACACTCATTTACTCATAGCCAGTAGTGACACGACACGCCATTTGTGTCATCATCATCATCATGGTGCTGCAGGCCGTGCAGAAGACCAACGACGGCCACCCCTTCAAGTCAGTACCAGCGACCCACTCACCTCACACCTACACTCATTTACTCATAGCCAGTAGTGACACGACACGCCATTTGTGTAATAGTCTTAAATTAATATTATGATACAAGTTACAATTTTAATTAAACGTAAAGGTCCCAAAACCAGTCGCATAAATAGATAATCATCCCTACTCTGTAGCCCTGGGTAAAGACTCCTCCACTCTGTAGAATCAATGTTTTACCAGGGATTTTTTTGATTTTGAAAACGTGCTTTATGCGGTTCCCTTTATTTGGTAAAAGAGGATTTGCCGAAAGAGGATTGATTGTGCTTCTCCGGAGCCTTGTACACCTTAATTATTATTTATGTTACAATCTCAATTTTGTTTGCAATTATTCTTCTCAAGTATATTAATAACAAACTAAGATTCCTTCAGAATTAGACCGCTTCTACGCGATAATTTCACCAGCGGCCAATACGCCGCAGATAATTTTAAAAAAATCTGATGTTTCCCAAAAACGATTTTCACTTTTGTGAACTCGCGATCTTGACACAGTTTGCTATTAGATCTATTCTCATAGAATAAACGCACTTTGACATATTTAAAAAAACGTAGAATCTCATTAAAACAGTCTCTGAGCCAAACGCAGTGCGCAGGAGAGTTGCACACAATGTTGTGTGATCGATGGTCATCTCTCTGGCCCCGCTGATAGCGCAGGTCAATGCGACAGCCCGGCGCTGCTTCGCGATCGACGCCACGTCTCTACCCGGCGCTCTCCACTCTCCACAACTCGGTGGCGGTGTGTTGCCGTCCCAACCTTCACGATGCCTTACAAAAACATAATACTTTTGTAATCGATCCCATTTGAAAGTTTGTCCAGCAGTAATGGACACCGCCGCTATCGTTCACCGAGACTCGTTGAAGCGGTACGGAAATGTATTTAATTCAACGTAGCTCGTTGGCGGAGTTCAATGGGGACAGCGGAATGTTACAAAATTTAGAACAATGAAAATGTGTTGATTTAAATCAACCCTATTCTTCAGTGTGGTTTCGTTGAGAGCTTTAGCTTGCACCTGTGTTTGCTCAGCTGCCGGTTGGCTTCGCTGACCATCGCCCGCGGTCTGCGCCGCTTGTACCTAATACGGTTACTGGCAGGCGAGTTCACTCGCGACCTCGCCTCCGAGACTCTCAATACTTTCCATTATTACAAAAATTGGAATAAAATGTGCCCCCAGTTTTACCCCTCATGTTAGAGGTTCCCAGGGGTTACGGCATGATGTGAACGTGCCAAATTACTTTCATAAAATTTTAATAGTTCCTAATTTTATTGTAATGCAACCGAATTCTCTATCCATATAACTGTGAACTGTGTAGGATCCTTTAGAAGAAAAGTAAGGTCGGGTCGTCATTTTTTTATCCCACTGACCCCTGAAATATCCGACTCTGAAGTCAGATATTTCACTTATTCTCTCCTGATGTTTTTGCTCGGCGCTTTCAGTACGCAAATGTACTTATCAAAGCTAGTTCTCAATTTCACCGAAGCACCAAAGGTCGCGCCACTGTTTCATTTAGTGAAACATCTCTAACAAAATGAAACATTGAGTCCTCATAAAATGAAATTTTTGAACTATGTCTTTGATAGGTATATTTGCACACTGAAAACGCATGATTATATCAGCCTAAAGGTGACTCGCTTATTTTATTTATTTCGCATGAAATTAAATTGTTATGCAATAAAAGAAGAGATAAGTAATTAAGCTTATATTCACTGACAGAGTGTGGTGAGCCAGGGTACAATATAAAAGCAAAATTGGGCTCCTAAGTCAACCCACTGTATTGATGTAAAGTAGACAAATACAATAAGATTGAGCACTATGCCGTCACTTGTAAGCTGTCCAACTGAGTGCGATTGAAGAGGGGGGTTTTAAACCTCGATCATTTCTCCTTGTCGCATGATTTTTTTACGGCGCGGCGTGGCGAAATAATAGATTAGATGAGGTATGGAAACTATAAAAATTATAAGTTAAAAATTTTTTGTTATTAGTTTGTCGGAAAAATTCATGATTTTCCGATGATTTACAGAGTAAATTTGGTCATTTGATTATGTTTGACATTGGTTCCATACAGTTTCAATACCTCTTCTAATCCATTACTTCGCAATGCCGTACAAAAACCATGCGACGAGGAGAAATGATCGAGTATTGCAACCCCCATCTTCAACTCTGCTTCTCTTCGCTATTTCGCTTTCCCTCTGCTTCCGTCCGCGTAGTTTCCAAAGTGAGCTATCGAATGCAGAGTTATAAGTTTTCACTTCTATCGGCAGTCCCTATGACAATTTTTTTTTTAACAATGATATCTTCTCGGTCTCGTGAGTTCGCCGTGAAAACAGATAAACATAGTCGTTATAGTTCTGTATGTCGGCGCTCGTGTGTCGTGTGACGTGCAGTACAGCAGGACGTGCTCTGGTTGCAGGTGGCTGCTGGAGACGGAGATCAGCGTGCCGGCGGAGCGCGCGCAGGCGCTGGCCGCCGCCGCCACGGCGCACCTCAACGTGGCCAGCCACGAGCTGCGCAGGTACGCGCCGCGCTCATGGCGCTGGTGCTGGTTCTTTATTTACATAGGATAGAGAGTGTCCTGGTGGTAAGCAACATGTCTGCCCAGAACAGTGGCAAGCAGCTATTGGAACATAAAGGGTACGGATCATTACCTAGCTCTTCACAGCGCTCGTCGCTTGGAGATATAAGGTGTTTTGTCGTTATGCCCTGAAATTTCTCCGGAAACATTGCCTTTTCAAACTGGAATATAGTAATGTGTACACAAATGATTGGCGGTAGAATTACTGACTAAGCTATGGTATTTCTCCAGGTGAACTCTGCAAAGAACCCTACCACTACAAGTATTACGATGACATGTGACTGATGGTTAGCAACACGCGCTACAAGTTCTGATCATTACCTGACACTACACTGTGCTTGTCGCCCAGAAATATAAAATCTATTATATCTATGGGCTATAATCTAATTTTAATCGATTACAAGTTTGTAATTGACCGCCATTTCGCCTGATGTTAAGCGACGATGCGGTCTATGAACACATTTGTCCAAAATTTTGAATGTATATGGGAAATAGTTCAGCGCACGACCACGCTGTTGGTGCGTGTTTTGTGGATGTTCCATTTGAAAACCAACCGCCATCAGATAATAACAAATATACATTTCGGCGGATTGCGGGAACAAATTTAGGAGTTCGAGTTCAAAACTCGTGTCTCGTTTCTAATTGCTGAAACTCTGGACGTCCATGTCAAGATGGCCGAAAAGTTCACCGAATAGGATGTTATAGCACTGTACAAGAGTACTGTACGCAAAGGAGTCGAGATCCTCTGATCTCGAGTTTGTGGGCCTACATGTTCGGTACTTTACCGAACATGTAGGCCCACAAACTCGAGCGTCGGCTGTAAGAGTCGGCCTCGCGTCGGACGGACTCTCCGGAATTCGTTCTGGGCGTAGCGTATTCTGGAAGGGTACCGTGTGATGCGGCGGGGCTGGAGCTGACGCGCGCGCGCTTGCAGGCTGTTCCTGGTGGAGGACCTGGTGGACTCGCTGAAGTTCGGCGTGCTGCTGTGGTGCCTCACCTACGTGGGCGCCTGCTTCAACGGCATCACGCTCATCATCCTCGGTGAGCGCTCGCACGCGGCCGCGGCCGCGGGGCGGCGGCAGCTTCCATTCCTTTACTTATTCTATGTTGTGCTTCGGCCGGTGCTCTCGCCTCAGGAGGTGAGGGCGCCGGCCTCGTCTAACTACGCGGGAGAAACCGGAAAGCGTCGCTAGACTGGAATGAATCTTCAAAGCATTGTCGTCTTAATAAGTCTTCTATACATTTATCATTCATTCTTCTAACTGTGGCCATCTAGGAATGTGTTACCAAGGTCCCGAGTTCACCCGTTTTTTTTTTATTTAGCGTGACGCTTGAACTCAATTCGCAGTCCACGAAAAATTTGTCTGCGGTGCGCCAAGAGAAGTTTTCACTTAAAAAAAGAAATGTAGAATAAAGAAGCAGCCGCTTATTTCACGACTAGTCTCGGTAAAGTGGGCACCTGTGCCCACTTTACTTTAATTGAGTTCAAGCGTCACGCTAAATTAAAAAAAAAACGGGTGATCTCGGGACCTTGGTAACACATTCCTAGATGGCCACGGTTAGAGGAATGAATGATAAATGTATAGAAGACTTATTAAGACGACAATGCTTTGAAGATTCATTCCAGTCTAGCGACGCCCTCCGGTTTCTCCCGCGTAGTTTCTGAAGTGAGCTAGCAAATTCAAGTTAATAAGATTTCATTTCTATCGGTACTTCTGTATCGGTAGACTGATATTTATTTTTTATAGTAAAGAGTGACGAAACGAGCAAGATATGTGCCTAATGGTAAGCAACTCGCCTGCCCATAGCGGCATAGTGTCAGGCAGCTATTGGAACATGAAGAGTCCAAAATCATTACCTAGCACTGCATCACCCAGAAATATAAGATGTTCTATCTCTATGCCTTGTAATTTCTCTGGAAACATTGCCCTTCAAACTGGAACACAGTTATGTTTACATATTACTAGGTACTTGGCGGTAGAATAATTTTGTGTTACAATTTGTACTTGGCATATTGAAGGACTAAGATATCGAGTATGAAACTCTAAGATGACCCAGGTTATAGGTAACCTTGGCTCCCGTCATCCACTAATGGACTAATAGATAATTCGCGCGGAGGTTGCAATGCTACGACCTGCGTTCGATGATGCGATCATGTTAATATGAATGTCTACGGCTCGGTCGGTCCAGCGTGAAACGTCGACCTCTCGGCAATATACGAAGTGATTTGTAATAAACAGGGAGCCGGCCCGCATGAGGATAACTGGAGGACAGTGGGCACACGGCAAACAGGGGGGAAAACTGACGTTTCTTCCTTGTACAACATTCTTACTTGCTCATTTTGTGAAATAATAATAAACCTAAATGTTAGTCACACATTAAAATTTAAATCCTGTTTAATTTCTCGACTGTCGCTCGTGTACTTCATGTGTCTGGTCGCCTAACTCGAGCCGACGTCCTCGAGCCCAGACGAGCGAGGTCCGAGGGCTCGGCGCCGCACTGACGGCGACCTCTCATACTCCCGCCATCTGTAACCTACCTTAACGATGGCGGGGTACGGCGAAAAACGGATGCGTAGCGTCTCCGTGAAGTCACGTAACGCCAGCAAGTGTGTGCGAGATCAGAACAGTAGACCGAGCGGCGAGCGAGCTTAACAAAGCACATGTTCAAGTTGCTGGCGCTACGAGAGGCTCGCTAAGAGCTCGCATCCGTTTCTCGCTTAACGAGCGTGCTGACGAGCCGTGTGGTCGCAGGGTGGATAGCGCTGTTCACGCTGCCGAAGGCGTATGAGCTGAACAAGGCGCAGGTGGACGCCAACCTCGAGCTCGCGCGCGCCAAGATCGACGAGATCTCTGCCAAGTGAGTACCGCGCACACACACACATACACACTGATACATACACACACACATACATCTCGTGTCTGTTGCACACGCGTGCCTCAAATCAAATCCATTGAACTATTGTGGCCCTGGCATAGAATAGATAAGTCCTGCGTTACAAGAAGACAGGTAGTGTTTATGTTTTTCGTTTCGGCTGCCATCGTTTGGTTCACGGGTCACGGGTGTATTTAGTAAAACCCACGTGTATGGAACATATTTTTATTTCTTGCACATGTGCAGTTACATTTATGCTTATGAGATGACGCCATCAGGATTTAACCTAATCTCCTACATTTCCGGTCGCCAGAGGGCAAGTCGCCGGTGTTGCCTTTACTGATTCACTCTCTTATCTATAAACAGGTAGGTACATAAAATATATGTAACAGTTCTCCAGGTCCCGCTGCTAGCATGCAAGCAGGCAAAGATCTCAATACACAGATGTGCCCTCCCAAACTTCAAGGCGCACGGGATCATGTCATTGTTGGGAAGAGTGAGCTCACTCATTCCGTTCCAGTCGGTTGCAGGAAGCGGTGAACGCCGGACGTTTTTACTTATCACTATTCGTTGTCAACAACCAAAATAAGTAGAACCACAGCATATCGCGCCCCTAGCGATTCTAGGGGTCAAGTAGATTGGTTATGTGTAAACTACTTACGACACACATAGAGACGCAGTTTATTACCAGTTCAAGTTACTCAGGGCACATCCATTGGTTTATTTCGATGCAAGCAGGTACATATTCGTTGCAACAAAACTACATAAACCTCAACACGTGCCTCACTACATAGCCGACATGTTTCGCCTCCTTAGAACGGGAGCATTCCATAATTGCTTCATTTGATTGCTGTATTAGTTTTTGTTTACCGCGCACAGGTCTGTGTTTGACCACCAACTCGCCTGTCGGTGAGCGCCGGGGACGGTGTGCTCGAAGATGACGCACGCTGACCTGGAAAACGCATATCACTCTGACTTTGTGGATAGAAAGTGGCCTGTCTATTGAAGACTGCCAGTTTTTTGCAGTTTACATTTCAATCTGATCCATTGAGACGTTACGACACGATAGACCAACTAACGTATGAACTTTCACGATACGACAATAAACTTACAATTCAATTGTTAAGTACATTGTAACAGCCAATTAGACCACAGGCCCGTAAACAACATGTATGGGTCAAATGAACCACCAGGAGACCTATGTAGGATGATAGAAGGGTGGGTATAAAGTAATTACATTCAGCACTATATATATATTACTAACTACATTCACTTGTAAGCTGTCCAACTGAGTGCAATTGCAGGGGGGGGGGGGGTGTTCTAGTTCTTTTTGTCTCATGATTTTTGTATGGCGTTGCCAGAGTTTGGCATGATGGCCTTATAAGCAAGCTTTCTGGCTATGGTTTATCTCCTGGGTTTATTGCGTGGATATCGGACTTCTTGAGGGATCGATCCATACGAGTTGTCATTGATGGCTGCTCGTCGGATCAAATGGCTATCAATGCCGGAGTCCCTCAAGGGTCGGTACTCTCTGCGACGCTCTTCCTGCTACATATCAACGATCTGTTGAAGCCCGGTATTTTTGGGTACGCAGATATTTTTGATGATAGCACCGTTGTAGAGAGTTATATATCTAGCGCAAGAGCCAGTGGGCAACAAACTCAGCTACTGAGAGAGAATATGATCGAGCGTTTGAACTTGGCCCTTCAGGCAGTCTCTAAATGGGGCGATACGATACCAATTTAGCCAGGTTTAACGAAGGAAAGACACAGGCGTGTTTGTTCTCCGCTAAAAGGAGTCCGTTCCAACTGGCTCCTACTTTTCGAGGCGTATCCGTGCCGGTTACTGACCATCTCGAGCTTTTGGGCGTTTCTTTGTCATCGACGCTCAGCTTTGGCGCATATATTGAGTATAAGGCTAAATTAGCCGCTAAAAAACTAGGTGTCCTCTCGAAGGTGCGAAGATACTTCAATTCTGAAAAGTTGCTCACGTTATACAAATCACAGATTCGCTCCTGTATGGAGTACTCTTCGCACCTTTGGGATGGATCGGCTAAGTATCAGCTGGGGACTCTGGAATCGATTGAGAGACGTGCCAAAAGGCTCATAGGCAATGACACTCTTGTGCGTAAAAGACTGCAAAGTCTTGATCATCGCCGCAAAATTGCTAGCTTATCGGTTTTATATCGGATATACTTCGGAGAGTGTGCAACTGATCTGCGTGATCTAATACCACCTTGCCCTTTCTTCTATCGAACTTCTCGTTCCACAAAAGGGCGACATCGTTTCATGGTTGATGTTCCAAAAACGCGAACGAAGAGATTTGACTCCACGTTTGTGATAAGAACGTCTAGGTTGTGGAATGCGTTGCCTAAGTGGGTTTTCCCTGATGGTTACAATCTTGGTGTCTTCAAATCGAGAGTGAATCGTTTTTTTCTAGGTAAGTACGCTTCGTCATAGATCTCATCATCGCTTAACATCAGGCGAGATGGAGGTCAAGTGCGAACCTATTATATTTAAAAAAAAAAACAATGGATCAGAAGAGGTATTGAAACTATAAAAATAATAAATATTCAAATTTCAATTGTTAGTTAGTCAGAAAAATTTATGATTTTCCGACGATTTACAGAGTAAATTTGGTAATTTGATTATGTACGGCATTGGTTCCATACAGTCTCCTGGTGGTTCATTTGACCCATACATGTTGTTCACGGGCCTGCAGTCTAGATCTATTGCAGCCTCTGCTGCCTTATCTCCCTCGAGTCGCGAGCTGAAACTCGCGGCTAAACCGCAGCACGCTAGCAAAGGATCTGCGGATGTCGCATATCATCGAAACATGGCTTCCTTATAGCATGTCTGTTAGTTCGCGATGTTTTTTTCGCTATTCGACAAACTTGCATTTGTAAAGAAGCTTAGGTATGTGGTAACAAGCACAGATGCAACAAGATAGAGCCTGTGTGTGTGTGTGTGTGCCGAGTTACCGAGTCTTGTGTATATGTATAATTCGCTGTATTGCATTACGGCTAGCCGTTTTGAAAAACAGGGCCTATTTTTAAAGCGGCGGTTTGACGATTAGCCAGATTGAATGCGGTTGATTAAAAAACAGCCGGAATGTATTCGACGCCATACGCCATTCAAAACGGCTAGCCGCATTGTAATACGGCGGATTATACGTTCCGGTTGCGACATATACGCCTGGCAGTGCCCCGTGGTTTCACCGGCGTAGTTCCCGATCCCGTTATTATTTCAGGATAAAAACAGCCTATCTGTTATTCCACACCATTATCTGTCTTTGTACCAATTTTCATCCAAATCCCTCGAGTAGTTTTTACCATCCATTCATTCTTACACAGTTTTGCGTTTATAATATTAGTAGGATGTTCTATTGTATGAGTGGATGTAAAACTTCTTTTTGATAAAATGAATGAATTCCTATACTGTACACGATATCTTGAATGACAAATGTTTAAACAATACATAATTTATGTACTTCCAGTGCACCAATAATTATTAAATAAATAAATAAATAAATATTGGTGGATAATTCACACACAACACCATCTGACCCCAAACTAAGCAAAGCTTGTGTGATGGCAGCCAGATAGCTGATATAATACTTATATAGTTTTAAATACATACTTATTATACATAGAAACAAACAATTAATAACTAATATTGTAAAGAGGAAAGATTCGTTTGATTGTTTGCATCGAATATACTCCGAAACTACTGGACCGATGTGATTTTTTGTTCACTGTAACAATCCTACATTATTTGGAATGAACATTAATAATATTTGTTGTGTAAATTTTGTGGATTTATCATTAATATGTGTGTGGTGTGTCGCAGGGTGCGGGCGGCGGTGCCGCTCGGCAGGAAGGCGGAGAGCGAGAAGGACAAGTGAGCGCCGCGGGGCGCGGGGGCAGGCGGGGGGCGCCGAGTACTTCACTGTTTGTTATATTTATTAATCTACTATTAAAGATAACTACTTTACGTGTAAAGCTTTATGAGACGAGTCATGCGGAGATTATTGTATTTGCTTTTTGAAATTTTAAATTAAAACAACCGGACGAAATAAATGTTTTATTTTGTAAATATGAATCATTGCTTTGCCTTTCTACCCGCTGACCCGCTTTCTACATTTTTTGGAGGGAAAACGTCTTCTGGCGCACCACATACGGATTTTATGTGGACGGTGAACTTCGGGTAAACTCCGATGATCAAGATGGCCATGGTCATGGCCACGCCCTCCGGTTTCGACCGCGTAAAGTGGCTATCAAATTCTGAGTTATAGGTTAGTTATCACTTCTACCGGCAGTCTCTATGACTGCCATTTTTTTTTATAATGTGACTTATACAATAAATGAACGAGCAAGACATGTGCCTGATGAGCAACACGGCTGCCCGCGACAGCAGCGACACGCAGCTGGTGGAACTTGAACTGTCGACATCACTGCACTGCACTGCGCTCGTCACCCAGTGATTGCCTTAAGATGATTTATCTGTTAGTGTTGTAATTTCACTGGAACACAGGAGCATAACAGCTTGGCGGTAGAATAACTGGCAAAAATGGGAATCTATATAATTATAATTTGACACTACTTGAAAATAAAGGGGTTATAGGCGATTCGCCACAAAGTAAATTCGTCACAAGTTATAAAAAAACAAATGAACAACATCACAGGTAAATAAAGTTGTTGTAAATTCGTCACAGATTTATGTTTTATGTCATTTTTGCATAAAGTAGGGTTAGCAAGTAATATTTAGGGTTATAGGCGATTCGCCACAATATATTTGGTTAGGTAAGTACTCGAAATGATACAATAAAGTAATAGAGGTATGAAGTCGATTGACAAGTAATTTGTTTAGAGAAAATTAGACTCGTAAGTACGCATACAACTAGTACCTGCCCGCGGCCTCATCCGTCTGACATTTATGAAATGATTACTTATTTATTACCTAGAGTATATATATATATATTTCCGAGATAAGGGATAAGATTCATGAGTGTTATTCCAGACAACCAATGAGGGTGAGGGAGTTCTTTTAACTATTACTTCACCGCCATCTTAACTAATGCTAAGCGACGATGCGGTCTGCGATGGACCGTACCTACTAACCTAGAAGAAACCGATTCACTCTCGATATGATATGACTATGACTCCACAACCTAGACAATTTTCTCACAAAAGTGGAATCTAACCTCTGCGTTCGAATCATTGAAACCCCAACCATGAAACCGTGTTATTTGTTTTAGCTACGAACACTCCGATGGTGAAATTGACTAGGTGGTATTAGATCATGCAAGATGAGTTGCACACTCTCCGAAGTGGATCCGATAAAAAATCGATAAGCTAACAATTTTTCGAATGAGGCTGTTAGGATTATAATGTCCTTTTACACATAAAAACTAACGTTTCGTTAGCATTTCATTCAAACAAACGCCAAGCCTGTCCAAAATCACTCCTGGCACTGCGGGCACACCCCGGACAATCCACTAAAATTCCATACAACCGCCGCTGTGGAGTTGCCTACTCTTCACACAACTACGCAGATGTCGTTCGTACACACGCGTGAATGTGTGCGTTAGCGCTAGGGCTACTGAATTGTTTTATTGAATAGTTGTGCTCCTTGAGTTCACCTGGTGACGTAGTCTATAAACTTGCTATAATGTTGAGTTACTTAAATAGAATGGAGCCAAATTATACTATTCTAATTAAAAGGGTGTTTGCACAGATTTCTTAATTGTTTATGAAATCTGTGGGTGTTTATATTGCCGCGTAAAATGATGAACGATATCTATTTCTGTTAGTAGGTACACATTCGCATTTTATTTTACACTTACCCATGAAGGAAACTTTATTCTGTCACTATAATTATTCCTCCAGGCATTATCAATCCGTGCTTGGGCACGTAAGTTACTGGCTGTGTAAGTTACGAACTTTGAGTTAAAAATAACTTCATTATTTTAAATATTGAAGACAATTCACACACAACACCATCTGACCCCAAACTAAGCAAAGCGTGTAATATTATAAAGCAACGTTGAAAAGTTTCTAATCTTACGTTATTATAAAGCTTTTAATCTTGTCCCGTTTAGTTGACGGACAGCCGTAAACAGCACAACAACCCACCATGATGATATTTCGTTAGGAATTAGATGTTCGATACCAGCCCTTCGTTGAGTGCTCCTAGCGTATCCGAAACGGCCTGAGGGGTGAGGAAGCTTGAAATTGGCGGGGGGTGGGGAGTGTCCGTTCTATCTATATTATCTACTAGATGTCCGCCCCGGCGTTGCCCGTGGTACATTATATAGCACTTATCAGGATCCCGTACATATACAACGGCTAAAGAATGACTGAAATCGGTTCAGTCATTTCTGAGAATATCGCTTTCAAACACGTCTCTTCAGCTACCTGCTACGCCACCTGTCGGAAATAGGTTGTACCAACACATGCTGTCATGTGTCATGTCAAAGCACGAAACGTACGAAAACACTCAAAATGGAATATTTTTTCCCGATTTTGTTACATTCTTGATTCATGTTCCGCTCCTATTAATAGTAGCGTTATTTTCTATAGCCTATAGCCTTCCTCGATAAATGGACTATCCAATAGAAAAAGAATCTTTCAATCCGGACCAGTACTTCCCGAGATCCTAGCGTTCAAACAAACAAACAAACTCTTCAGCTTTATAATATTAGTATAGATTCTATCTTGCGGGGCTTGGCGCGCCACACCTCGCGGCACGCCCGCACCCCGCGCCCCCGCACCCCCGCACGCCCGCACCCCGCACCACGCGCGTGGCGCGGGCGTGCGTGTTTCTCCGCATGTAGTTGCTTGACTTGCTCAGACGCGCGTGGATGCATTTTCTCCGTTTGTATAAAAAACACAAACTCCAACACAGACTGTGCCTGTTTTCTGTACAAACGATCCATACGATCCATACGAGTATAGACTACAGGCGCGTGTATGGCTCATGTGTACCACCAGGCGTTCTATGTAGAAAGATAGAAGGGTTTATAATAATAACATTCGGCACGAAGGGGGTCTCATTTGTAAGCTGTCCAACTGAGTGCAGATGAAGATAGGGGTTTGCAACCTTCGATCTTTTACTCCACCTTTCTAATTCATTATTCCGCAACGCCGTACAAAAATCATGCGACAACAGAAAAGATAGAGTGTTGCAAACACAGATTAAATAACCTGCAGGTCTACTACGAAGTCCGATACACAGAGGAAGTAATCACTACGTTATAGTCCGATAAACGATATATCGGCCGAAGTTATGGACGTTTTATACCACGAAACACAATCGGTCGGTTGATGACATAAAAACTGTCAAATCAGCGTCGGTCGGGATGAACGAAACGCCCGATCAGATCAACCAACCGATTGTTTTTCGTGGTATAAAACGTCTATAACTTCGGCCGATATATCGTTTATCGGATTTCGTAGTAGACCTGCTGTTCATCGGCGATGAAACGAATCTGCTTAAATTCACATACAAGTAACCGGGGCGCAGGACGAGGTGAAAAGCCGCGCTGTGATAAGCCGAATATCCGTGTGACATGCACTACTTTCCACCAATGATCAGTCAAAACGAGATAGAGTTATGAAGTTAGGATAGAGCAGGATGCAAAGAAAGACACAGGCTCCCATTTAGTTTTTTGTAATGTTCGTTTTACTACAAAATTAAAACAAAAAAAAAAATTGATGATGTTATGTTTTTCTAATTATTGCATTAAATTAGTTGTTTGTGAAATGATATACCGTCCTTTGTAAAGGTGGATGTCCTGCTATTCTTTCCGCACCATTTCACTGAGCAGAAACATGTTATTTTACGGTTCTTTGCTAGTAGTCTTTCCGTCGAAATCAAAAGCCTGACTGACCGAACTCGCAACAGGTATAGTGCAATTATGCTTATAAAACGCTGAGGAGGGCCAGTCGTACGATCAGTCAAATGGGTATATTGTCTTTGGTTGCAACCCTCTATCGTCACCTACACTCAAGTACAAGTGACGGCATAGTGCTGAATCTACATTCTACATAGTAAGTAGGTCTCCTGGTGATTCAAATGACCCATCTATTTTGTATACGGGCCTGTAGTCTAATGGCGGCTGTACACACTCGTCGAGACATAACGAGACAGGCCGAGTTCGAGTATACATATACATGGTAGGAGCCCTCGTCGCGTCGTGTTGCGTCTAGCGGCCTCCGTTCTCTCTCTCGGAACGTACGTACGTACGAGTGTACAGGCGCGCTCTCGTTGATAGCGAGGCTCACCGAGACCCTTTGACTCGAGCGCAAAAAACCGACACGCTTCCGAGAGACAGAACGAAGGCCGCTAGACGCCACACGACGCGCCGAGGGCTCCTACCATGTATATGTATACTCGAACTCTCGACTCTCGTTCTGTTACGTGCCTGCTACGTGGCTGCGTGCGATAACGATGTGGTCTAACCAGCGAGCAACACGGAAGGGAGTAGGCATACACAGCGTTTCCCCTCTGTCAAAGTACCAGTCCGCGTGGACCATGGAGTTTGATAATATACTGTGGCTGAGGGCGGGGCTAGATTGTTAAATGGTGCTTTATTTTTTATGTGTTAGTGATTTGGCTGTGTGAGTATGATCGGTAATAGATCGGTACAGGTAAGTTTTGTATGTAATAGTGCGACTTTGTGCTAGTGTGCAACATTCCCTTCCCGCAAGAAAAGACAGAAAGATTTGGACAATATTTTTTAGTTAAGGCTACTTACTCCCTTGACTCCCTTCTGTGCTTGCGCGGAAGATCGAGTTGCTCGATGGGTCTAACGCACATTAATTAGAGCTTTTGAAAGCCTATCAAAGGGTAGCACTATTATTATAGGAATCCAAAGGATGTCAGGTACCTATAAGTAAAAGCAACTATTACACGACGCTTGGTTGCGGACAAGTAATGAATTTGAAATCCCCATTGAAGACCAAAAAAAAGCGGACATGGCAAATCTTTTTTATGGTAAATGTGTAAAATATTACAATTACTACTTAATAGCAGAAAGGTAAAACGCAGCAACAGTTTCTTTTATATAGGTCCATCGCAACGGGCATCCGGAGTTCAACTGATACGAGTACAACGAGCAACGAGTGTGTAGATGGTGTGCTCTCGATATGAACCTCTACGCGACGAGATGAGCGTGTCGAGTGTGTACCTAAGTACACTCCGCGAGGCATAAGCTGAGCTTTGCATTTGTGTGAGTGTACATGGATAGTGTAGGTGTGACAACCGGCCTTAGGCGCGGCGCCATTCTGTCTCGCCGCGCTTCTGCCTGATTGGTGATCACTCACACTAATGCAAAGCTCAGCCTATACCTCGCGGACAAAATTTCAAGCTCCTGCCTGATTGGTGATCACTCACACTAATGCAAAGCTCAGCTTATACCTCGCGGAGTGTACCTACGTTTATTTTATTAAAATTTATTTCATAGCACACGCATTTGTTCAAAATTAAAATTGTTTGCCTGGAAACCTGTAAAGTGTGATAGGATAGTTAGCTCAATTTAAAGTCTTTTATTGCAACTTATGTAGATATCATATGTGTTTAAATAGGTACCTAATATTATCTTTACATATTGTAACCAAAATGCCCGAACAAGAACCTGCCGTCGCGTCGTAAGAAGTCGAGTGTTTGGAACATCGACCAAGGACTATGGGACAATACACGGATGCAGTCTGAATAGTCTGGTAGAAAAAACGGCAAGTTGTTATTAGATCACGCTGATCGGCATACACAAGACAGTCGTCCCACAGTCCCACAGCGAACTATCCTTGTTGCGGAGCGGCAAAGTATCCTTGCTGTGAAGAGAGCTAGTTACTGTACAAACGTCAACTAACTTTGCTTATGGTTAAGCCACGGTAAAACCTCGTATAAAATAAATATTTATAGACTGTAGCCAGTCTATAAAATATTTGTATAGGTATAAGGTATAAGTACTGTGGTAGCGCACAAAATTAATGCCCTCGTTCAATTTCTCCACAAGCATTAATTTCTATCCATTCCATGTCACAAAAGTATTTAGCCATTATTCCATGCATTGCATGCAATAATGGCTAAATGCCATAATTTTAATTTTGATCTCGCGGTTGGTGTAATAGCGAGCTGACAAGTCAGACTCTAAGCATAGAATAGATTCAATAGATAATATAAATAGAACGGACACACCCCACTCCCCGCCAATTTCAAGCTTCCTCACACCTCAGGCCGTTTCGCGTACGATAGGAGCATTCAAAGAAAGGCTGGTATAATTCCTAACGAAATATCATCATGGTGGGGTGTTGTGCTGTTTACGGCTGTCCGTCAACTAAACGGGACAAGATTAAAAGCTTTAATTAATTTCCTAAGGATAAACTAACGTAAGATTAGAAACTTGTAAATAACGTTGCTTTATATTAACGTAGTAATTTTTAACTCAAAGTTCGTAGCTTACACAGCCAGTTTTGGGCACGGATTGATGGTGCCTGGAGGAATAATTATAGTGACAGAATAAAGTTTCCTTCTTGGGTAAGTGTAAAATAATATGCGAATGTGTACCTACTAACAGAAATAGATATCTAGGTACCTATCGATCATCGGTTTCGTTTGATTTTACGCGGCAATACAATACACCATTTTAATTAGAATAGTATAATTTGGCGCCATTCTATTTATATAACTCAACATTATAGGAAGTTTATAAACTACATTACGTCACGAGGTGAACTCAAGGGGCACAACTATTCAATAAAACAATTCAGTAGCCCGAGCGCTAACGCACACATTCACGCGTGTATACGAACGACATCTGCGTAGTTGTATGAAGAGTAAGTAACTCCACTCCACAGCGGCGCTTGTATGGAATTTTAGTTGAGTGTCCCGGGTGTGCTCTAAGACAGTCTGAATAACGTGTGCTGAATAACGTGTAGTCTAATAGACGCTTTACTTCTCGCTTCAGTTCCCGTCTACGTCAAGATAGACATGATTAATGTAAACTGCTTTAGCATTTTTTGGATTCCAATTTAGTGCCCCGTCCACACTCCCGTCTCGTGTCGCCTCGTGGAGAGTGTGGATCGGCTATTAGCATCTGAGGCAGAATCATTGATTCCCTGATATTTATTATTACAATAGCCAAATTATAAAAAAAAAAACAAATTTCGAGAATCGGCAGTCATTTTCTTTTATTTGTCAAATTCTCTTTGGTAATTATCAATTTAGTATTACCAGTATTTCTTGATTTCCCAGGACTTGTGGAATCAATTAATTTGCCTCTCACTGTAAACTTGACTACTAATCAGGAAAGGAACGTTTCCAGTCGAGATGTGAAACTACTTACAAAAAAAATTGGTTGCCTGTAAAGTCGGTATACGGGCGAAAGTTTTACGTGACAACGTTGAGTGGTAAAATAATTTTACGGAAGGGACGCGTGCCTTTCACTTTTTATGTCTGTCTCTCTCGCTCTTAGGCGGGCTAGCCATGCCCGAGTGGAAGGGACGCGTGCCTGTCACTCGCTCTCGTTGTGAGCGCATAACGTGAGCGGAGCGTAACGCAGTTTCTTGAAGTGTCACCCGGCAAACCAATTTATAAACCAATTTATATGTTGTCACGTCAAAAATTGGTAGTCATAAGGGTTGCCGATAGAGGTGAAAACTTTTAACTCTGAATTTGATAGCTCACTTTGGAAACTACGCGGGTGGAACCGGAAAGCGTGGCCCCATGGCCATAGTCGACGTATGGCCATAGAACGTGACGCTTAAGTTCAATTCACAGCTCATGAAAAATCTGTGAGTGGTGCGCCAAAAGAAGTTATCACTTCAAAAACAAAAATGGCAGTAATAGGGAGAAAAGTCAAAGTTCAATTTTAAAAAACAAAACAGGGTATACAACAAGAGTAAATAAAGAGGAAATGGCGATAGAAGTGAAAACTTATAAGTCAGAATTTGATAGCTCACTTTGGAAACTACGCTGGTGAAAAGCAGGGTGCCGCTAGTCTGGAATAAATCTTCAAAGCATGGTTATCTAGATAAGTCTTCTTAGCTTGGCCATCTAGATTAGTATTATAAGCATGGCCATCTAGATTAGCTACTTGAGTCACGGCTCTAAAATCCAAAAAAATCTCGGGAAATGGGTGTTAGGTTACTTTAGTGCGTTGTTTACGTTTACCTATTAATCTCAAGGGTGTTTAACGATAATTCGAACGTATAGTTTGATTACAATTATGATACTTCGAATGTAAAGTAATAGGTTTGATGCTTGATCTGAAGTAGTGTTGATTTTAAGTGGTTTTAGGTCTATTACTTAAAAATTATAAAGAAGACAATATGATGATTTAATGTTTTCAATTAATTGTTCATCATAAAAAAAAACACGAAAAAAATGGACTGAATAGCGTAAATTGTTTTTAAAGGGTTGAATTTGGAAAGAGTTTTACGTATTTTTTGTTTCAATTTTACGATTTTTCTATGTTAGGCTTCTAACCATCTAGCCGTCTAGCCATCTAGAAATGCGTTAGCGTTAGGTCCCGAGTTCACCCAGCCATTTCTTTAATTTATCAGCGTGACGATGCGCTTAATTCACAGCCACGAAATAACTATTGCGCTAAAAAATTAACACATATATAAAAAATATATTATAATCTCTCTGAACCAAAAATGATATTGACATATTTTTAACCCCCGACCAAAAAAAGGGGTGTTATAAGTTTGACGTCGATGTATGTCTGACTGTCTGTCAGTCTGTCTCTCTGTGTGTGTGTCTGTCTGTGGACCCGTAGAGCTCAAACGGGTGGGTCGATTTCGATGCAGTTGTTTGTTTGAATGTTAATTACCTTGGAAATGTTTTTATCTATGTCTGGTATATATCGATTTAAGATGACCGCCTCCACAAAATGACCGACAAAATATTTCTTCACAATCTACGCCAATATGGGTATCAAATGAAAGGGCTTTACTAGTAAAATACTAAACATTATGACAAATTTCAAATCCAAGATGGCTGCCAGCACAAAATGGCGAAATACATTTCTTTTTTCACAACTCCGTCAATATGGGTGTCAAATGAAAGGGCTTGACTAGTAGAATAATATGCGCTATAACAAATTTCAAATCCAAGATGGCCACTACCACAAAATGGCGAATTACATTTCTTTTTTCACAACTCCGTCAATATGGGTGGCAAACGAAAGGGATTGACTAGTAGAATGTTGTACAAATTACAAATCCGAGGTAGTCGGGAGATAATCAATAATGGTGATTGTAGTGTAATTCACATTTCGATACCTTAATTTGCGAAACGAATAACTTCATAGTAGCAAATTTCACAGGGGTCACACTAAATCACCACTAAAATCTATTGCGTAACTGGTATTATCATTATTTTGAGTGTTTATTAGTTAATAAGAAACACAATTTCCAAAGGGATGTTTGTTTTTTCTTTTGATGCTTTAATTTTTTTAGTATAAAGTATTTAGTGGCCCCTGTAAAATTTGCTACTATGGAGTAATTCGTTTTGCAAATTAAGGTATCGATTTGCTTTTGTTGAAGATTACCAATAAATTCAGGTTATTCAGGTCTGGTAAGTGGCAACTCAGTTCAGTTCTATCGTTTCAATTTTCATATGAGCACGAAAAATCTGAATCGGAATTTTGAGAATTTGTGTGGTGTCGCTCTTAAAAAAGGCGATTTAGCACAAAAAGGTTCTGTGAATTGTAGTATTTATAATACAGAACTGTCCTTCTAAAACTGTCGATTGTTGTCATGAAAATACACAATAAGCCAACGGACTTCAAAATTGAACGTGCTTATTCTATGAGGCATGAGGTGATGTAAGTTAGTCCAAAGTTTGGTAACTTTTGAGAATATATTCGTGTAAAAATACAGCGGGTACCAGAACGTAACTGTGACGTCTTCCTGTACTTCAGAAATAAAATGACTGAGCTGGAAAGGTGCGTAAATATTAAATAATTTAAATTTATTCCATCACTCAATTGGTTTGCGGCCTGCAAGGACGTTCACAAACTGAACAATTATTTCCTTAAATATGACACGTCAACCCGAGTCCCGTATAACCGTGTCATTAAGCAAACATTGTAAATTAATTTATGTGAATCAATGGTTGAGGCTGTATGTGCTCACACTTTACCTTCTAAACAGTAGGCATCATTTGTTACTTACAACAGCAGTTCAACTCCAAGGGCGAAAACTACTTCTGTTTCTGTTGACCTAATTGTATGGTCGACTAAATCATCAATTTCACTCTAAATTTCTTAACTACTTTTGCCACATGCCAGTCTTTCATTACTTGGATAATCATTACTGATTAGGTATAATTATATTTAATTTTTTTGCTTTATAATCATTACATGTTATTGAAATTAACTCTATTACTTACTGATGACATTTAACCTACATAAATTGTTGTTACTGCTAAGTAAGCGATAGACACACAAGTACATACATATACTTATGACTTCCTGCTTATATAGCATGCATGTGAGTGGAAGTAAGCCTATGGCTAGTGTACGCTTGGCAGACACAAGTCACAATATAAGTACATGTAGTTACTGTAGTGTATTTCTCAGTGCCGAGTGTTGTGTTGTAACATGCCCATACAGCTGTAGTGTTGTGGTTTCAGGTCTTGCCTCCACTTCCTCTCTGTAACTGTGGGCCGCTAGTCTTGCACTGCGGTAGGTATCTCTGCACTTCACTCCTAGCCTTACTGCAACATCATAGTTTTGTTAAACATCAGAAATGCTATTTTATAATTCTTCATTAAGACAGAACAAGAGAGACTGATACAAGCATTATCTCTCTGTTCTTACTGAAAATATATTCATAGCCATAGTGTCCTAAAAAAATATGAAATGAAAAGTACACAGCAGATTATGTGTGATTTCACAGAGGCAATGTTGATAACAAAGCTATAATGTGTGTGCCGGGCGCTGCCTGCTTCTACCTTACTCATATCTTTACCTAAGCACTGAAAATTCATTAAAACAGTTTGATTGTCTCACAAGCACAGCCATTGTTCCATTACTAGCAATTGGTGTCAATTGGGAAGCATCTTTGCAGTATCCTGAGTGGAGTACATTCTAACAATACATGTTGTCAATTAACAATTGGTTTGTAACAACTCATCAATGTTTAGGAACTTGGGGTGATGATGTAATTTGCAACATGACTCGGCATTTCTGTTTACTATTGAACTCATTCTGAGTAAGTGCCCTCGTGTGGCCCGTGTGGCACTCGTGGCCTGGTGCTTGCCTTCAGCCAGTTTTAATTTCTGCTTGTTAATTGTACTCGCAAACCAAGCAACAAAACGACTCTTAAAGTGTGTAGTTCACCTTCAAAACATTTGCAATTTTTAATTCTTATTGTCACTTCTCAGAATTTTGTAGAAAGAATTCTCTGTAAATATATGATTCCCATGTTTCCAGTCTGGCCATTGTTGCCCATATATAATGTTGGTGGTAAATCATTTTCTGTACTTGTATAAAAAAATTTAATTAAAACAAAATTAAATGAAATTGACATGTATTTGTGTATCTTGTATGAATTTATATTTTAGAATTAATTCAGGAAATATTTACATAATGTCTAAAATGTGATGCTTATCTAAATTATCATATACTTTACAGTTTATTTTTGTTAATTCGAATCAATGAATGAAGTCAAGACCTCGACCGATACCAAATACCACATTGTGGAAATATTACATTAATTCAACTTAAATTGATTGATAAAAATAATTTGTGACATTTTTTAACTTCATACTAATAAAATATTAATAACAAATCTTTGAGACTCGTTATGTTGCATTCCCAGACAGTCAACACACACACCTTTATAAATAAAATCTTTGGAACAAACATAGCTTTTTGTATTTTTGTAACAAATCTTGAAATGCTTCATTCCTACGAGCATGACTTGCTGTTTATCTAAACTCGTGGTAAGTGATAAGAGGCAGCGGCGCGCGCGGGCGCTCCAAGGTTCTGCTGTGTTTGTTCCAATAAGCTCTATCCGTCCGAATGAAGGCAGCTCACACAATCAGAACAAACAGCCACTGAGTCCCGCCTGCCGCTCCATTAGGCGTCTGCACCTTATCTCACTGATAAGTCGCGATTTTTTTCTCTGCATATTAAATTACTATATTTTTTTTACTAACTATATTTTGCTGTCCAGCTTTCTGTAGCAAAACTTTATTGGACAGAAAAAAATAAAAATTAATTACTTACCTACAATCCTTATCAATCAATTAGATAATAGATACTGTTAAAATTATTTAATAATGTTTATTTGGTCACAGCCAACTTGCTTAGTCAGCCATTCGTCAACAGCCTCGCCTCGCCTCACTTAACAGCGCCGGTTAACTAACGGCCTGAGTGATATTGAGCCGTAGCGTTACAGAAAAAAACATCAAGTTTGTTGTTTGCCGTCGCCGTTTTGACAGTTCGTACAGTTTCGGCACACGGAGGAAGGAGGCGGAAAGTGAAACTAAGTTGAAATGAATATATTATGCTAGGCAAGCAATACGTCAGCGATCCAAGTTATTTGCTTACCTGCTCGATTGTTTACTAAAACATAAGTAGCACCTAAATGTTCCCACAACTGAGACTCTGGGCCTTCTCTCGCAAGGAGAGATTCGAGGCTTATAATTCACTACGCTGGTCTAGTTCGGGTTAGTGGATGATCATGTAGCGACATTACGCACATGACTTTGGAAAGACAGTGGTGCGTGTGAGATTTCAATCCGGGGGCTTCGGATCGGCAGTTACGATTCTCCCGACTAGACCAGAGTACTCCCGACTTTGTACTATTGAGGCTAGGCTGATAAGTTGTTAGTTGGCTGCGACAGATACACCACGATAATTACGAGTGACATCGGGTGGAGAGGCCAACCGAGTACACGCAGTATTCGGCAGCGGCGCCGGCACAGGCGGGCGCTCTGATCGTGTGTGTGGTCTGTGTCAGCGCGGGCGTCTGGAAGCCGGCCGCGAGCCGCGAGGCGCCCGTGCTTGTGGCGTATGACGCTCTGACGGATGGCCCTCGGTGACCTTTAGTCCCGGCACAGCTGGTGCTGTCGCAGTCGCAGAGCCTACGACTCACGCCACTCATCTTGGGCAGCGTTTCTGAACCGTTGCAAACCTCACCGTGGGCCATCCGCTAACTGTGGTTCGTGTGCTGTTCGTCAGTGGGGCGGCATGAGACGGGCGCGCGCGGCGGCTCCGGCGGCTTCGCCCCAGGCTCGCTCAGGTCGGTGCTCTCGCTTGTCACTTCGCTTTATAGTAGGTAATGCACGCGCTCTACCGCTCGGGATGCTCGGGTGAGCCAGCCTGTTATCTGTGTTATATGAACTTATATTCCTAGACAATACGAGTACAACAAAAGTAAGTATACTGAAGGCATAGAATAGATAATATAGATAGAACGGACACTCCCCAACCCCCGCCAATTTCAAACTTCCTCACCCCTCAGGCCGTTTCGGATACGCTAGGAGCACTCAACGAAGGGCTGGTATCGAACATCTAATTCCTAACGAAATATCATCATGGTGGGTTGTTGTGCTGTTTACGGCTGTCCGTCAACTAAACGGGACAAGATTAAAAGCTTTATTTAATTTCCTAATGATAAAATAACGTAAGATTAGAAACTTTTCAATAACGTTGCTTTATAATATTACAAGCTTTGCTTAGTTTGGGGTCAGATGGTGTTGTGTGTGAATTGTCTACCATTTTTATTTATTTATAATAACGAAGTCGTTTTAACTCAAAGTTCGTAACTCACACAGCCAGTAACTTATGTGCCTAAGCACGGATTGATAATGCCTGGAGGAATAATTGTAGTGACAGAATAAAGTTTCCTTCATGGGTAAGTGTAAAATAAAATGCGAATGTGTACCTACTAACAGAAATAGATATCTAGGTACCTGATCTAATCTATCATCGGTTTCGTTTCATTTTACGCGGCAATACAAACACCCACAGATTTCTGAAACAATTTAGAAATCTGTGCAAACACCCTTTTTAATTAGAATGGTATAATTTGGCTCCATTCTATTTATGTAACTCAACATTATAGCAAGTTTATAGACTACGTCACCAGGTGAACTCAAGGGGGCACAACTATTCAATAAAA
The DNA here is from genome assembly GCA_017562165.1 of Ectropis grisescens. Taxonomy (NCBI): domain Eukaryota; kingdom Metazoa; phylum Arthropoda; class Insecta; order Lepidoptera; family Geometridae; genus Ectropis; species Ectropis grisescens. The sequence goes on along the minus strand of CM029778.1, from coordinate 27,158,851 downwards.
CAATTCAGTAGCCCTAGCGCTAACGCACACATTCACGCGTGTGTACGAACGACATCTGCGTAGTTGTGTGAAGAGTAGGCAACTCCACACCGGCGGTTGTATGGAGTTTTAGTGGAGTGTCCGGGGTGTGCTGAAGGGTCCGTCTGACCATCTGTGCCGAAGCGGCGTTTGAGACGTTAGCGAGTAGCGAGTACAGTCTGGTATCCTTTGTCTCTTTGATTTGTAAAGCTACCATTATAAATCGGAATAATCGGATCCCTATGTTGTATATTTCGCCGTGTAGGTACTAAGTCGCAAGCAGTAATGTGCGAGTGTTCATATGAATAAAGTTAAAATATTTCAATAATCAGTTTACACAGATAATTGCTAAATATGTAAATGATCCTTTAGAGTATTATCTATTCTACGCTTTAGGTCCTCTGGTTTGTCTGGAGAGTTTTTGCTTGAAGTTTGGTTCGGTGGCAGATAGCTTACTACCTATTTTGACTCGCTCCGCTATCAACACCACAATCTCTTTAGAACCACGACAGCCTGTCGTCGACGCACTGCCCGATAAATATTTAAATTTAAATACCGATCTACACATTTACCCTTCAAACATGTTTATCATTTCTTTTTTTTATTTTGCCGCACTTCAATGATTTACACAGATTACAACACAATGGATCTATTATTGTTCATGCTAGTTTCGTGTAAGTTAATTAACAATATAGGTATACAATGTATATAAACGTGGCAACTTATTTAAAGAATGTACCGATGAGAGGGTCAAGCTGTATGTGACCGGCGGCTGCCGAGCGTAGGTAGGTATGACAGTTATTAACTCTAGCTAATTAAACAAGAATAAATTTAAAAATTTTGCTTAACCCCCGACTACCTCAGATTTGTTATCTGTACTACATTCTACTAGTCAAGCCCTTTCATTTGATACCCATATTAAGGGAGTTGTGAAAAAAGAAATATATTTCGCCATTTTGTGGAAGCGGCCATCTTGGATTTGAAATTTTTCATAGTGCAATGTATTCTACTAGTCAAGCCCTTTCATTTGATACCCATATTGAGGTAGGTTGTGCAGAAATATTTTGTCCGCCATTTTGTGGCGGCGGCCATTTTGAATCGATATTAACCAAACATAGCTAAGAACATCCGCACGGATATTAACCATCAAATAAAAAAAAACCGCATCGAAATCGGCCCATCCGTTTGAGCTCTACGGTGCCACAGACAGACACACACACACAGACAGACAGACAGACAGACAGACAGATAGACAGACAGACATCGACATCAAACTTATAACACCCCTTTTTTTGGTCGGGGGTAAAAAATTGGCAGTCATAGGAATTGCCGATAGAAGTGAAAACTTGTAACTCAGAATTTGATAGCTTACTTTGGAAACTACGCGGGAGAAACCGGAGGGCGTGGCTATGAGCATGGTCATCTAGAAATGCTGACACATTTTGAGATGGCCAATGGGAAATACTGACGCGTTTCTTGATGGCCAATGGCTATGGTCCCAAGAATACCCGAAGATTTCTTATCATTTCCGAGCGTGACGCCAGAATTCAATTCACAACCAACGAAAAGTGTGGCGCGCCACAGACACGCCGAAACAAGTTTTCACTTCAAAAACTAAGTAGTTCTTCTAGTGATCTTGTACAGAAAGAAATAAAATAATGAGCAGAAATAACTAAAATAATGAGCGATGCCTGTGTGTGCGCTCGAGCGCGAGTTTGTAGCTCGATTTATATAAACTGATTGTGTGATCCCGAATCTGGCGCTTCCAGACCTGATGAGGCCCGCTTTTCCTGCTCTGAACAGCCTGTGGCGGGTTGGTGTGGCCTGGTTTGTCAATGGGTTTCATTGGGCCTTCTTACCACACTTGTTCGTGCTTCTATGCATTCTACCATTTTACCCTATGTTCACTTAAAATAGAAAGAGAGTGTCTTCGTTCTGTGGCCTCTTCTTACAAATCCAGCACCGCCCTAGAGTCCCGTAAGATCTTACTCACCCGGGCCGGGCAGTTCCCGTTCCGTATTTGTAGAGCTGTAACTACGCTTCCCCCGTCCCCCAAAGCATTCGTTTCCAATTGTGGCGCCCATCCCAGTTATTTAACGTATTAGTCTCGTTTGTATGTATTTCCCTCCTGCCGTGTTGGTCCGGCTGTACGACCATCCACCAGCGCGTTGCGGGACTAACGCTTCCTCCTAGCTCCTCGCCAAGAACCGGCGGACGTTGTTTCTCTTATTAAATGTTTGTTACTTTATAGGATTTTATTTATATCTTTACCAGCAGCGCCCCGCGGTTTTACCTGCCTAGTTATTTTCCCGCGACATAAAATAGCATACTTATGTGCTACTCCAGACTATAATCTGACGGTGGTCCAAGTTGCAACTCGTTCGTTCTGCCTGTCGCACGGACGTGATCGAGCAACAAACATCCAAACCTTTGCATTTAAGACATTAGTAGTAGGATTTCATGTAATTTTTTTTTATCCATTTGTTTTTGAATATTTACCTACTTAGTTTCACTTCAGATTTAGATTTTTGATTACTTAATTCTTACCACTTTCCAGAATGTATGTTTAGATTACTTTGATAGAATCATATCTTGCCAGAATATCGTAAAAGATTGTAATCACAGCCTGCCTGCCCTGACTGCCACTATCAGCACCGCGCACCGTGCCTGCAAACATTCGGATAAGAGCAAAGCCACAAGCAAAGAACTCCTTTCCGGTCACCTAAATTCTCCAGAATTATTTGCTCGAAATGAACTGTAGGTACTTTCCAACAGTTTAGACGCTCCTTTAACGGAGCCAGTGTGTATTTGTACCGGTTGCTATAGGTCATATACCTACGTTCACGTCTGAAAACCTGTTGCGCATATAGATTTAATCGGGCAGGAGCAGGCTAATACTATTTAAAATGATTATTTAAATGGAATCGATCATTGTTGCGAGCGGCGTGTCGAGCGGCGCGCGCGGTCTCAGCCCCGGTCGCAGCCGTCAGGCCAGCACTCCGCCATGTACGTACCAGTCTGCGGGGCGGCGCTCCTCGGCGGACCTTCCGGAATACCTCGCTTACTGCCGCCTGTATGCCCGACGGTCCAGCATACACGTGTTTGAGTGATTGTAGCTTGACCACGAGACAGAGTTTGATTTCTCGCAGCTGAGGGTTACCTGTCGGTGTGTTTCGTTCTCGTTACTGATCATCGAGAGTTCGGTTTGGGGCTGGGTTAGGTGAGGTTGGTTAGTTCTGTTCGGTCGGCTTTCTCTCCGGAATTTCCTTATCGCAAACAGGTAACAAATAAAAAAACCGGCTCTGCGAACTCGTGTTCAATGACCTCATCCAATGACTAATTGTAATTCCTGTTTTAGTTATTATTTTTTCGTGCTACATTTTGTAAAAATAGATTACTTACCTATTTGTTTGACAAAAAACTCGTAATTTTTAATACCCATTATTGATCCGGAGCACGTCAGGGTCTCGAGCTCTCGAGTGTGTGTTTGCCTGTTGCCGCGATTACGACCACTTAACATAATTAGATAGAAGTAAATGCACAACAGAATTAATTTTCGCAGTCGCCGCGCTATCTGCACGTTCGGCAGGCTATCAGGGTGGAGGTATGTACCTACCACGAGTGATGTGCGATTACCAGAGATTATTACATATTTTGATTAATCTCTTTGAAACACAAACGTTGTCTCTGGACGAGCGAATTGAAACTTGTAATTTAACGTAGCGTACACTAAAGTTGAATTTAAATTAGTGGCTAAATGTTCGTTAAGTGATTTGTCGCGGAAATTCGGCAGCTGAGAAGTACGGGGGCTTCGGTCGTTCGGTATTTATCGCCTCCGCTAGACTTGAAACATTGGAAAGTACCTACATGCATACTTTGAAACACATTCGCCTCAATCCAGTTATCTTATCGGCGACAATTACAACGCGGTAACGTCGTATAGATGAGTATTTAACCGGTGACAGAGGTATCGGGCGCAGTACCGCGGTCTCTTCGGGGCTCCAGACTAACCTCTCTCGCGCTCCTCCGGCCACAGAGCGGGGCCGCGCAGACAGTGACCGGCGCGCGTGTTGCAGGCTCCACGGCGAGGACAGGGAGGCGGCTCCGTGCCTGAGGCCCGCGACGCAGTCCCACTCCGACGACAGCATGGGGGGCGAGGGCCCGCCGCGGCGCGTCCTGTTGGACGCCGCCATGATCGCGTGGGGGCTGGGCACGTGGCTCGGCGTCAACGGGCTGTACGTGCAGCTGCCGCTGCTCGTGGAGCGCATGCCGGAGGGCTGGGCGCTGCCCTCGTCCATGACGCTGGCCATCCAGCTCGCCAACGTGGGGCTGTTCCTGTACGCGGGGCTGCGGCGCCTGCTGCCGGCCGTGTCCGACGCGCCCTTCATCTACGCGCTGCTGAGCGTCGGCACGGCGGCGCTGGCGCTCAACGCCTTCCTGTACGACGTGACCGTGCCGCTGGGCGGCGAGCCGCGCTCCGTGCCCTTCCTGGCGCTGACGTTCGGCGCCGCGCTCGTGGGCTGCACCAGCTCCGTGCTGTTCTACCCGTACCTGCGCCACTTCCGCGACGTGTACCTCGCCACGTACCTGGTGGGCGAGGGGCTCAGCGGGTTCCTGCCCAGCGTGCTGTCGCTCGTGCAGGGCGTGGGCGGCGAGCCCGAGTGCGTGGCGGGCGCGGACGGCCAGCTGTGGCCGGTGTACCCGCCACCACGGTTCGGCTCCACGGCCTTCCTTCTCATCCTGGCCGCGCTGTCCGCCTGCTCGCTCGCCAGCTTCGTGGCCATCACGCTGTACCGCGGGTTCGACTCGGAGCGCGTGGCGCCCGCGGCCGCCGCCAAGGACGAGGAGGCGCGGGCGCCGCGCGCGTCGCTGCTGGCGCCGCGCTGGCTCGGCGTGCTGGCGCTGATGGGCGCGCTGAACGCGCTCGCGAACGGCGTGCTGCCCTCGGTGCAGTCGTACTCGTGCATGCCGTACGGCACCACGGCCTACCACCTGGCGGTGGCGCTCGGCACCATGGCCAACCCGGCCGCGTGCCTGGCGGGCGTGTGGCTGCGGCCGGTGCCGGCGCGCGCGCTGGCCGCGCTGCTGGCGGCGGCCGCGGCGCCGCTGGCCTACATCCTGGCCACGGCGCTGCTGAGCCCGGCGCCGCCGCTGGCGGGCTCGGCCGGGGGCTCGGCGCTGGTGGTGCTGTGCTGGGTGGCGGTGCAGGCGGTGATCTCGTACGCGCGCATGTGGGTGTACGGCTGGGCGCGCGCGGGCGGCTCGCGCGGCATGCGCGCCACGGGCGCCGCCACGCAGCTGGGCTCGGCGCTGGGCTCGGCCGCGCTCTACGTGCTCGTCAACCACACGGCGCTGTTCACGCAGCCCGAGACCTGCCCCGCGCCCGCCGGCGTCTGAGCCGCGGCCTCGTCTGCGCCCCGACTGCACTCGGTGGACTGGAATCCGAACACGCTTGTTTCGGGACGTCTCTTCTGATTCTATAGAGACCCTGGATATCTGTGTTATGTTTGAAAAGATTTTACTTTAGGGGACCACTGTGGACACTTTGGTATCATTACAACTCTTAATGACGTAAACGTCTCGGCGCAGTTTATTAAAAGCGAAATGAATGCAATGCTACACAAATGAGAATCTAGCAGCATTGCAGGGCTTCTCTCTCGAGGCCTAGTTGTACCGGCTGCGCGGCCCGGCATGGCGCGCGGCCCGGCCCGGCGCGCGGCCCGGCCCGGCGCGCGGCGGCGCAGCCGGTGACTTAGCTCTGTAGCTTATTTATATGAAATCGTGTGATAGTACTGCGTTCAACTTACGTCTTGTGGAGGCTAGCTTGGTTGTCCGATTCAATTTCCAAAGTTTGGGTAACATTTCAGCTCTATAAAGTTAGACGTAGCGAGTGTAACTCTATCGTTATTTATTTTAGTGTCACGTATTAAAGCGGCTTTCGTCAACTACATATAAGTATGTACATCAGAGTACATGGCAGCGACCGCCGCGCCGCCCGCAGAGCGAGCGGCGCGGGCCGACGACCGACGACCGACGACCGACGACCGAGCTGGCCTCGGACTCGACGTAGCTTGCATTGTTAAGTTAATTTTACCGCAGCTTGGCTGTGGCTCGTACGTACTTAATACACATATTATTCGTACTTAAGGGACAATAAATACATAATAATAAATTATTAATTGCTTTATCAAATTGTGCAATATATTTGAATTTTGTGGGTACTTATTGTATAATTTGAGTTATTTTGTTTTATGGGGTAAGTGTAGAGTATTCGTTACGCAAATTTCAATAGAATTATTTGAATTCGGTGGAAGTTGTAAAATCGAAATTCAAAGTGAGTATTTATGTATTGAGTAAACCCGTAGGTCCTTGGCCTCCCGGCCTTTTGACCTGCGGGAGTACGCGACGGCCTCGGGCCTCGGGCCTCGGGCCTCGGGCCTCGGGCTCGGGCTCGGGGCTGGCGTTGTGTTATGTTTTGAGTGTGTTTGTTTTTATCCAACTAGTGCTGTGATATTCTAAAACCAGAGATATGACACGTCGACAATGTAAACAATTTTATTTGTAATATTTACAACGAAGTGTTCCTTTCTTATGATAGTCGCCTGTTTATTTTAAAGTGTTTGTTATCTATCAGTTTAATCCAATACTTTATTTACGAATTTATTCTGAAACGTTTTAAATATAGTTTTATACTATCACGGTTGTTCACTACGCTATACTCGTATAGTATCACTAACTACGGGCTAATAAATGTCACCGCATGCCGAGGTCGGTCAGAGAAGCAATCAAAATGTCGGATTACTGAGTATAGGTCCCTTTTCGAAAATTTTATCGAGATGACAGTTATAAACTGTACCGTGTTTCCAGTGATAGGGAGCCCTTTAAAACAAAAAAACGCAACAAAATTGTGTCACAAATAATAAAAAAGTCATAAGTTCGAGTTCGACTTGACATACCTACTTAGTAATCTCACCAAACGACAGATATAGAGGGTAGTTCGATACGATTACAAATTTTTGTGCCGACTTCTTGCGTCGGTCAGTGTATTCGTGTAAGTCGTGAAATGAATTGCCCATCGTGGGGTATATTATAACTGAATCGAAATACCTGTCGGGCAGTCCGTGTGCCGTGTAACCGCGGTCAATATCCCGTAATTACTGATACGAGTGGAGAGTTGTAAGTTAAGTTTAAGTCATCTGTTATAAAATTTGTCCAAAAATTATACTTTGATTACCATTTATATTTTGACGTGATTCAGGTCGTGGGTAGTGATAATTATTATTTGTTTATATATCTACTTACCTACATACCTAGTATTGAAACAAAACTCAGTTGTACCAGGTACGTTGTCGTAAGGACGTTGTTGTTTATTGTAAGTCTATGTATCAATTATTAGATGAATTATCGAGACCAGCAGCTAAATAATGACTGACGTAAGGGTATTGAAAACATTAGATATTAAGGAAAACTTAGACAAATATACTTTTTTAATGTTCTCGCTGCTTTTATTGAAACAACACCCATAGACCGTAGCCTCGATTTGCTCTGTGTGCGCTGGCCCGACCGCCCGGCGGTCGGTGGGCAGTAGAGGCCATCGGAGGCGCGCTGCCAATTGCTATATGTCTCTTTTTGTAGGGGTGCGTGGCTCGGGAACCTCCACGTGGTGCACCCTGGACATCCCACAACAATTTGCCTCGGTGGAATTTTGTTGTGTGATGGCGAATCCCGGCCGGGGCTGGGAACTTCTACACGCGCTCCTCTCTCGCTTGAACCGTGTGTAGAGGTTGGGGAGAGGGACTGCAAGACTTAGGTTACTCGGCTGACACATTATCGGCCAAGTACGATTCCTAAGACTTCCAGATGAGGGTCCTCCACTGAGCACTCTGATTAGCAGAGTGCTCAGTGGAAGGACAAGGGCCGCGGTGCGGCCATAGAGGCGGAACCGCGGCTATCCCTAGCCGCGGCGGTGAGGGCAGTTCGTCGCGTTGCTCGACTGCGAGAGGTCGCGTGAGATAGAGGAGCGAGAGTTGGAAGCCTCTCGCGTTCCACTGAGGTGGAAGTGGACACGGGGTCGAGCCTTGAGATTCTGCGACTCTGGGATCGCAACCCGTCTCCACAGGAGGGTTGGGGTGTTGGACGTTCAGGGCCGTTCGGCACCCTACCTAGAGATTAGCCTTCGAGAAGGTGACGCATCGCTGATTTCCGGCGCGTCACTAGAGCTACATGCGATGGTCCTAACGCCCCTCGCGAGTCGGACCCGCCCCGCAAGGTGGCAAGGGTCAGGGACGTGGACGGTTGTGCGAAAAGTGACCCTGCGACCCTTACCCCTGGCCATGCAGGAGACGTCTGTAGGGGTTTTAGTCGGTAGGGTCACCATGTCGAGCCCCACATACCCCACCATGTTCCTGCATGGTGGGCGTACGTAAGTAAATGTATTTCCCCGACATAAAACGTCGTTAGAAGTACTATCTTGCTACTCGTAGCTTACTAACATTAGCTTGCTATCACACCTTGATTTTTATTTAATTTTCCTGCTCCACAGACTCTGGGGTCCGTGACCTTTGTCGTTACAATTATCTTCTCTTTTACATATTTCTTGGATTAGGAGAAGAAAAGGAAAATAGGGGGGGTGTTGTGAACATTTAAAACCTAATTCTAGTAGGTAGGTACTAGTGAGTCCGATTTCGTCTGTTCAGTCGATCACTACCGGTTGGGATTCCGATGTGTTTCTGTCCTTGATGGCCATCTGTGGGTCGAACTCTCGGATGGTCTTCGGTGATGCAGCCAACGCTTGCCGTACGAACCAACCGATGGCGTCGTCGGTGTCGTCAGCGTAATATTTGAATGGTTCTTTAATTTCCCATGCTAAAGTTCCGTGTCGGTAACGTTGTTGCTAGATGCCCACACAAGCGTCCTGTTATTGTTACGACACGATTAGGGTATCCGTTAGTCGTTTCAATCGATGTGAAGTGTCCGCTTGGAAACTGTCGCGTGGACCCATTAATAGGTAAGTGTAATAAATCGATTAACCGGTCGAGTGGCTGAAACGATAGCGGGCTTCTAGAATCTAGGACATTAATGACATAGAGGTACGTGTGTTGGAGGTACGTGTAGCTGGCACTCAACACACGTTTTCTATCGCCTACCTGAAATGGTTGCTAGGTACATATTATCTCTGTTTAAATTCCAGCGATATTTAAACACAATTTTTTTTTATCTATTATTTGCACGAATAATTAAATTTAATTATGTAATAATATTAAATTATTAGACCTTATGACTAACATCTTAAACTATGTACAAAGACCCTGTTAGGGTGTCGCAAAACAGGACACAACACAGTTTCATCCCGACAGGTACCTATAATATGTACATGTACCTATGCATATTTATGAGGATACCTATATGTAAAGAGTTTGTTACTACTAAATGTTACAGATGTAGGTAGGTTAAGCAAAGGTTAAAAGCGCCGAGGTGGCTTAGTGCCTTGAACGTGCGGAATCCCGCTTTCACCTTTGATTATCTTTCCAGGAGCCGATATATAAAGGTTTGTCATCACGGGTTTCAATGGCGAAGTAAAAAGCATCGTGAGTACCTAAATCGGCATGCTACGAGCTACCTACCCATTGACCTTTAAGATCATGCGTCATCCGCCAGCTCGCTCTGGGCCAGCATGGTGAATTACGACCTTGACTCTCTCCTTGTGAGAGACGGCTCCAATTCCCGGCAGTAGGATATGCTGTGGAAGGGCTGCTTGTACTTATACTTAGTGGGGAGGACATATTCAGTAAGGCCGATGAGGTTTGGGACCATTCGTCTTTCAGGCTTTCGGAACTTTTCTCATCACTATTGCCAGCTCTACAACAACTAAAAAAAGTAGGTGATCAAACAATAGTCTTTTAAGAATATCGTTACGGAAGAAGTTACAAGGAAGGGAAGGTATTATCAATGAAGAAGTTTGACGCCATTCGCCACTGACGTTATACGAACTATACGAGGTAAGACTAGCGATAAACTGAAATGGATTAAAAAGTACGATGCCGAGGTTTATTATCTATCTGTACTAATATTATAAAGCTGAAGAGTTTGTTTGTTTGAAGAACGTTAGGATCTCGGGAAGTACTGGTCCGAATTGAAAGATTATTTTTCTATTGGTTAGTGCATTTATCGAGGAAGGCTATAGGCTATAGAACATAATGCTACTATGAATAGGAGCGGAGCATGAATCAAGAATGTAACAAAAACGGGGAAAAATATTCCTTTTTGAGAGTTTTTGTAGCGTGTTTTGACATGACAGCATGTGTCTAAGATAGCGTCATTGAATATAAACCTTTGCTAATCAAATTTGTTTCTAAATCTGAGTTGGCACGACCAATTTCCGACAGGTGGCGTAGCAGGTAGCTGAAGAGGTTTTTTGTTTCGAAGCGAAATTATCACCATTATCATTATTATATCACCGTTGGATATGTAAGGGATCCCGATGACCACAGGCGAAGCCGGGGCGGACATCTACCTAGTATATATGCCCGAGGGATACCTACAATCTTGGGTAAACGAGCTCCATAGTCGACCGTGTGGCCGCTCGACGTCAGGCGAGGTGGCGAGATAGCGTAAGTCAATCAATGATAAAAGATTTGTTTCTTTTGAGATTCCTCATAAAAAGTTATTCGCAGAACATAGGTAGGTACCTGCAGCGCGCGCTTATCTGCGTATGCTTTTTTTGTGAGCTAAACCGAAACTAAACAATCCCACGAAATGGTGAGCGACAGAACCGCTGGACCAGGAGTGATTTTTCGTTTGAAATGTCCTATGGGATTGGTCAATTTTATGCATATTTGGCTAGCCAGTAACGCCTGCTGTCTTTTAGCTTGCACCTATTAAAGTGCAACCTTGAAGAATAAGTAATCATCAGCCGCCTCGTTACTCAAAGTTTGATATAGAATAGGTATAGAAGGTACGGTAATTACCATAGGCTCATTTTTCCACATTATCCACTTTAGTTCTTGAGTTAATGCACTTGAAAGCTTCACAAACAGAGCAAATTATATCCGCGTTAAGCGTAGTAGCAGCCATTTTCTTTGGCAAATAAAATTCGTAACCGTAACAAATGTTGTTTCATCAGTCTACAACATTCTAGTTTAATCCATTGAAAAGTTACATTTGGTGTTGCATTGGTCAGAGGAAGCAGTTTTATTTTTTAGTTACCAAGTAGGAGTTTGTGTAAAGGTGTGTCAAGGTTAGCGTCGAACCCACCACGAGGCCGACGAGCGCGCGCTCCTGTCTAAATGGAGCTGTTCAGCTTTATCATAGCATTTTTCGTGTCCAAAAACATTTATTTGCTGACAGCGTTCGTCTGTGGGGAACCAGGTTCGTGTTCAATTGATACCTGACGCGGTACGGGAGTCTTCCCTATTTTATATATTTATAACATAAGGGATACTTAAGTCCACATTTGACAATGATTAACCCTTTAGTTACCGCAAACCTAAAATGGTTTAGGTAGGCTATTTGGCAAACAGCAAGGGCATTGAGCTTGGCAGTTAAAGAGTTAAATTTGCTTTTTTTTGCTCTATCATTTTTCTATAATCTGAGTGGTAGGAAAACCACAGATATTTTAGTTAGCCGATGTTAGGGCGTAGCCAGCGACGTCACCCGCGTGCAAAACCGAGTATGCCGCCCCAAGATTACTTACTCGTGAATTTTGATAATAACAAGAACAAACATTTTAATTTACCTTCGACTACGTTGGATTTGATATTTATACACAAGTCAACCCCTTTCATTTGATACCCGTATTGAGAGAGTAGTGAAAATAAAGACCTAATCTTTACTACTTTACCTATAGTTCTTATAGTTTCGGAGAAAAGTGTCTGTGACATACAAACGGACAGACAGACAAACATGACGAATCTATAAGGGTCCTGTATTTTGCTATTTGACTACGGAACCCTAAAAATGTTATTCGCCATTTTGTGGAAGCGACCATTTTGAATCAATTTTAGCCAAAATCGGTACTAACCGTTTGAGAGATACGATGCGGCATGACTTGCACGGTATATGGATACCGGTGCAACTGAGGTGGGGTGCGACGTTGCGGGGTGGGCATCGTGGCTGCGGCGTAGAGGGCGCGGCGGGAGAAGACAGTTAGTAGAACAATGCGCTGCTCTCCCTGCCTGCGACAGCCTTGACCAGGTCGCCACCGTGAGTCGCCGGACGCGGTGGGGCTGCAGGGGAAGAGGACTGCCAGTATTGCGGTGCACCGCTGTTCTCTAATTCATCCTCCAATGCAACCAAAAAGTGTAAGCGGTGGGACCACAGACCTGATCCGCCGCGGGGGACCAGGAGTCAATTCAATTCATTTATTCGAACCATAAATTCATAAGAACACTTGGTAACGTCATTTACAAAAAAGCAAATAATCTGTGCAGGTATATAGTAAGACTAGCTGAACCCGCTACTTCGTTCGCGTAAGCAGATGTTACTGACTTATACATTAATTGGAAGTATCGTACGTCAAATATTTGGATAAGTAGTCATTGAAAAACCTTTGAGTTTGAGTGAATTTGTTTTTCCACACAAAAATTTATTTAATTTTATCATCTTTGTTTTTCTTTTTTTAAACAAAATCAAACATACTTAGTAAAGTTTCGTAGTATCGAACATAGCCGCAAGTGTTAAGTTTGTAGGATTTTTATAGGATACATTAAGAAAAATCTGAAGCTAATGTGCATGATCTGATACCTACTTACCTATTTCTTTTTATCCTCAAGCTGTTTTCTAGCTGTTACCCGCGACTTCGTCGTAGTAAAATTTTGAACGAAGCCTGTGTGGAATCAAAATAATTAAAATTTTGAGTTTTAATGATATTCAAGCAAGTTGAACCCGTAAATCTAAGCCAAGTCCTAGTGAAATGTTAACGTATGAATTTAATTGTAGGTAACACAGAAAAAAATCAAGAACGAAAGAATTCAAATTAGTCATTCATCATAATCCTTTTAGCAGCAAAAACTTATTAGTACAATTTAGAATACCAGTAACGCCACCTAGTGATGAAAGAAAAAATACATACCACAATAGCAAAACATCGACTTAAATGACCTTTAGTGCTTTTAGATTTAAACTGGCATTATCGCCGTCTAATGAGAATATTATGTTGCTTGTTATTTTGATTGTGAACGCAAATCACCTATATTATCTACACCAAAACGGGTGCATATATTTTTCATTTTTGGCTTTTACCTTACCATCACATCAAGTTCCTTACGAAAATATTTGCTTATATTAATATGCAGTTAAATGAAAATATAGACTTATTAGCCCATGTGAAATTTTAGACTCTAAACTATATGTGTTTCGTATGTCAACCCATATCGTTGTGCCGTTTTGACGTTATAGTTAATATTTGTTTCCTTAGGGCCCATGCTTCTTTTCAGGTTGATAGGTAATAAATACATATATGTGGTATTTCAGACTATGAGTTATCTCTGTTTAAATTTTCTACCAAATTTGCTTAGTCTTTCCTACGTCGCAGTAACCTATAAGTAACCGATTTGTTATTTACTACGTGTGTTTCGAATTCCATCCAAATATGTTCAGCCGTTCCAACGTTGTCCTGTAAATATTATGAATGTCACTGTTTGGATGTTTGTTACGTAATACATAGAGTACTTATACATAGGCAATGCTTAGCCTATGTGTTCTTCCAGACTGTAATCTAATTCTATTTCAAATTTCAACCCGATCACTTGATACGTTCCGCCATGATTAAAGCGGCAATAGAAATACATCATCTGCGAAAATTTCAACTGTCTAGCTATCACCGTTCTTGAGATACAGCCTGGTGACAGACGGACAGATGGACGGACGGACAGCGAAGTCTCAGTAATAGGGTCCCGTTTTTACCCTTTGTGTACGGAACCCTAACAACGGTCTGCTTCGGTCACCGAAGCTTGTTGAACACTACCTTTAAATTTTAAACAGTATTTGGATTGAAATAATACGTTTTCTAATAAGTTACAGCTGGTCTAGCAAGTTACAGCTGACCTAGTCGGGAGAACGCCGACTGTCGATCCGGAGACCCAGGATTCAAAACCACGCGCACCACTATCTTTTCAGAGTCATGTTCGTTATGCCGGTAATTAAAACGGTGAAGGAAAACACCGTGAAGAAATCGAAATCTACCTATAATCTAAGTTCTAAGTCATATGTCATCCACCAACCGACACTGGGCCAGCGTGGTGGATTATAGCCTTGTCTCTCTCCTTGCGAGAGAAGGCCCCGACGCCCAGCAGTTGGGAACATTTAATGGGTTGTTTATGCTGCTACTTATTATGCTGATATGTTTTCTCCAAAATACAAAAATCTACTTCAATGACAGGTAATTTAATTCTGTCATTCGACTAAATTTTGTAAGAAGGTAGGTATAACTAAGTCGTACAGATAAATCTAAGCTGATTTTAGTTTTTTGTTGATATTTGAAAAACTACCTCCCTGTTTTCGATATCTAAGATCAACTCTGAAGTATTTTCTACCAAACAAAAAAGGAATTATCAAAATCAACTAACAGTTAGCGGAGTTATCGCGTAAAATAAAACCAAATAAAAAAACATGCAACCCGATTGAGAACATCCTCCTTGTTTGAAGTCGATTATAACCGAATGATGTTTGTTTTTCCACACAAAAATATATTTTTGACAATTATCCAAGACGACGCGACGCGATCACGTGGGCACTTTCTAGAATCTAGATATTCTGTGGATCGTCTGTGATACACAGAATACTTAGAAGTTAGTATGTACCGAACGCGCCGCGCGTGTCGTTATTATTTAATGTTTGTGTAATTTCCGAACCAACAGACCGATATTGTTCAAATTTTGACGGGATAATATAAAAAAATGTGTTCTTTCTAACAAAAAAAGAATTAATGAAATTAAACAACGCAAACATGAGTTACAACCAAATACACATTCTGACTTTCACCCCCTCCCGCAAGAAAACCGATCAGAATTTGGGGATCAAAAGTAACCTACAGCAATGTCCTTAGCATAAACTAAAATCATGCCAAGTTTCAGCTGAATTGAATCAGTAGTTTCGGCGTGATGCGTGATCCCTATACAGAAAGACAGACAGACAGACATGAAAGAAAAAAAATGCAGTTTCGCCATTAGTATCGACTATGGAGTGCCCCAAAAAAAATTTTTTCTAAATATCTTCAATGTACAGAATTCGACCCGTTACAGTTTTATTATAAGTATAGATAAAATAACAATGTCAAAATGAATATAGCAGATGTACCTAAAGGGGCCTAGTCATTTAAATGCAGCTGTAAAAAAGACTTTGTCGAAGACAAAATAACAAATAATCAATACACACAGTATACAAATACTACATTATTACGAACAATGTAACATCAAAAGTCTTAAAAATCTATTATTTTACCTTATTACAAGATTCTAATTTCGACACATTTCTCTTCCATACGTTACTATCTTTAACAAAGTCGTCTATATTATAATCTGTTCGCACCTTTGGGATGGATCGGCCAAGTATCAGCTGGAGGCCCTGGAATCGATCGAGAGACGTGCCAAAAGGCTCATAGGCAATGACTCTTCTGCGAAAAAGACTACAAAGTCTTGATCATCGCCGAAAAATTGCCAGCCTATCGGTTTTTTTATCGGATACACATTGGAGAGTGTGCGACTGATTTGCATGATCTGATACCACCTTGCCCTTTTTTCTATCGGAATGCTCGTAGCTCGAAAAAGCGACATCGTTTCATGGTTGATGTTCCAAAGACACGAACGAAGAGATTTGACTCTACTTTTGTGATAAGAACGTCTAGGCTGTGGAATACGTTGCCTGAGTGGGTTTTCCCCGATGGTTATAATCTTTGTGTCTTCAAATCGAGAGTGAATCGGTATCTTCTATGTAAACACGCTCCATCGTAGACCGCATCGTCGCTTAAC
Source organism: Ectropis grisescens (assembly GCA_017562165.1). Taxonomy (NCBI): domain Eukaryota; kingdom Metazoa; phylum Arthropoda; class Insecta; order Lepidoptera; family Geometridae; genus Ectropis; species Ectropis grisescens. The sequence continues at coordinate 27,142,868 of CM029778.1, read as the reverse complement.
ATCAGGCGAGATGGCGATCAAGTGTAAACCTATAAAAAGTTAAAAAAAACGCCTTGCTCAATAGGTAGCTTTTTACTTCATTTTTAAACTGGGATTCATTGAGACCTTCCACTTGAGTGTCCAAACGTGGGGCCGTCCCCCCAGCAAAGCCGGCCCGCAAGCTCACCGACGCGCGACGGTCGGCCAGGGTCGTTGGTCGAATGCGAAACTTGACCTCGCGACTCGGACCCCGTAAATTAGGCTAGTTAATTTTAAAACCATCCTGAAGGGTTCGTTCAGCAATGAGGCGGTGGCTTAGTAGCAGTGGCTTGGTCATCCACTGAAAGTACTGAAACCAAGAGAAATAATTTAGCCTTTGCTGGATCATTGTAGAGGTAGATCTTAAATAGTTTTGATAACTTTTAATTTTGAATTACGTGATTAGTCGCTCGATTTGTCGTCCGGCCGTCTCCCTGGACATGCCACCCGCGTGCCGCACGCCCGCTTACGGCGCCCCTGGGCGCAGACATTTAGATTATAACGATTACAGAATTACAGGAACTGGACCGTGATTCTCACGCTTGAACTTGACATGCAGTTGTGTTGTGAAGAACCGCCTGTTGTTTTCTGGTGGCGCCTCGACTTCGTTCGGAGTGACAATTAAGCAAGCAATTCTGAGAGTTGAACTTGAAATGTTTGAGCTTATTCTCCGTAGAGAGCTGGAGGCAGCTGAGCCGCGCGGCGGCGGGCGCCGGCGTGCGCCTGCGCGTGCGCGGCGAGCTGCGCGCGCGCGGACCCGCGGCGGGCGCGCGCGAGGGCGTGCTGCTCGACGCGGCCTGCCCCGGCGCGCGCGCGGTGCTGGCCAAGGTAGCCTATTTGTTGTACAAGACTGCAAAGTTACTTTTAACAGCGTGGTTAATTTGGTCCGAGCAAGCGAAGGATTCTAAAATTAGAATTCTGAACGTAGCAAGGGAATCAAAAGGGCACAAGGTGAAAAATCTTTGCACTCGAATGCTACACGTAATTTTTCATCCCACCGTAGCGAGGAAAGACTAAATGCTTCGTGCATTATTAACAGTTTCAGTCAATTCTGTTATATCTGTTGTTCTGTCAAACAAACTTCTTTGTCGCTAGAATGCCCACGAGTTTTTCTGCGTCGAATTTAGAAATAGTAAATTTTCCACGGAGCTGTACAATTATCTATCGTGATAAAAAATAGCCTGGACGTCTACTCTCTTTCTACGAAAAATGTAATTTCGAAATAAACTCGCGACTTTCCTAATCCGGTTCTACTTCGATCCGTCGCTTCGGCCGTTAAATCTAATTAGAGTGGGCTTAGAACATTTATACGTCAAACAATGTTAGATCGGACGAAATGAAGGAGAACCGGAGTAAAAAGTCCCGAGTTTATTTCGAAAGTACGTTTTTCGTAGAAAGAGAGTAGACATCCTGTGCTCTTTCAGATTCATATTCTTTATTGGTAACATACATTAAATCACAAGTCACAAATCCAGATTATATCAGTTAAAGTTGACAACATTGGTCATGCGCAGTTTTTACGCGTCACTTCCGTTGTATATTTTTCAAATACAAATACAAAATACAAATACAAAAATCTTTATTGCTGTTTGCAGGTAAGATAAGATGATACAAAACATTTAAATAGTTGACCCATACAACTGGCATCTTCTTCTAGAGGCATGCAATATGTCTGGCAACGCAGTTTCCATTGGTCTGAATTTATACAATGATAATAATAGTCAGCTGATAAAGTCTTCTTCTTCTTTTTTCATTTTTAACTTTTAATCGGTTGTATCATATATGTCATCTGATTCATCGTCTATTAATTTCTGGCTTCTATCCCGTTGTGTTATGTTAGTGTGATATGTTTGATGAGTACAATTACGCCAACGTCTTGTGCTTCAGCAGGATAATGTTATGGACTTTGACAAGTGTGTGGTTTCATGGAGAATCCAAGGTCTTGCAGTAGTAGCTCTTGCAGATCAGCCGTGTGAGCAATGTCAAAGAATGTCATTATGCATAGAAAAATCAAAAAATCATAATCAAAAATAATAATAATAGTTCAATATGTATATAATAAAACAATGTCAATGTGTATAAAAGAATGTCAACATGTATAAAATTTAATATTTGTATACCTACTCAAAGAACTCTCACAATATATTATAGAGTAATCTGATTCAACCTGTCCGTTACAATATACCTATTTATTATCTGATCTAACATTAGTTAAATCTAAAGTTTCATAAAATATAGACAGTGGACACTGATGTGGCTAATGGAATTTAATGTGGAAGTTAATGGAATGCAAAAAATGTCATGTTATACAAAATCTATACATCAGTATTCCAATTAATTTCCCTATCATTTAAAAATTCTTTCACAGTGTAATAACATTTGGGTACCAGTATCTTTTGACGTGACAACGTCTTATAAATTGGTTTGCCGGGTGACACTTCAAGAAACTGCGTTACGCTCCGCTCACGTTATGCGCTCACAACGAGAGCGAGTGAGAGGCACGCGTCCCTTCCACTCGGGCATGGTTAGCCCGCCTAAGAGCGAGAGAGACAGACATAAAAAGTGAAAGGCACGCGTCCCTTCCGTAAAATTATTTTACCACTCAAAGTCGTTGTCACGTAAAACTTTCGCCCGTATACCGACTTTACAGGCAACCAATTTTTATTTTAATCTACTTTTGAACATGGATAAGTTAAGTTTTTTAATTGCATTTGGCAGCTTATTATATAGAAGAGGAGCCATACAAAAAATGCTGTCACTCATAATCTTTTTCTTGCGTTTGCCTATGAGCAACCTACACTTATCAAGTCGGTTCCGTTCCACTTTGTCACTCAAGAGAGGAAAATAATGGGGGTTATTCCTTACAAAACACATAACTTCAAAAACATAAAGGCTTGCTTTCTTACGGTTTTAGACGTAACTTTTTTTCAGTTCGGTCGTGCATCAAAATCTCTAAACCTATATGCAATGTCCTGCCTGCCGTAAAGAATTCCGCTCCAATAAACTCTCGTCCAGCATTTTTTTTAAAACCTTGCGAGACTAGTTTTTAATGTACTTAGGTACTACGTGGTATGCGTGTGGTATATTTCGATTGTTTGTATGACAAAAGCATTCAAGACTCACTTTATTTTACATAGGCAGTAGTGAACTATTTCTGTGAAAATTAGAGCTATTAAGATTTTCATAGAAGCAAGACATTGAATCCAAACTAAGTAGTATCGCAAATTTGGCCCGCTGAATTTGCTAAGAGACTTTCTTTGAGGATCTTTGCATTTTATCTGAATAAAAAGTAACCTATATCTAAGATATTACAAATATCGCGTTTTTGAACTAAAATCGATTAATTTCAGTCAGAGCCGTTGTTTCGTGACTGAGCAACAAATCATCGAACACTGCTATTCGTTAAATGGTAGGATGTTGGTTGGTATTTCGTTTCCGGCAGGCGTCCGCTGCCGGCGCCTTCGGGCCGCGGCACACGTGGCTGGTGCTTCACGACATCCCAGCGGGGCTGGCCGCGGCCGGCTCGGCGGGGCTGGCCGGCGCCCCGGCCGCGGCCGGCCTGGCGGAGTTGGCCGGCCTGGCGGGGCTGGCCGCGGCCGGCTCGGCGGGGCTGGCCGGCGCCCCGGCCGCGGCCGGCCTGGCGGAGTTGGCCGGCCTGGCGGGGCTGGCCGCGCTCCCGGACGCGGACGTCACGTGGTCCGCGCCCGCCGCCGCCGCAGACCTCTACAGAGAGAAGACCGGACGCCCGCTGATCCTCACCCCGCTCGCGCTGACGAGGAACGACACCGCGGAACAGATGCAGAGGATGTGGAGTCAGCTTCCCACTGCTGTCACCAGGAGGAAGGATCTGAATAATGTTTCTTATAAATCCGTGGTTGTGGTGAGTCAACTGTTACGCGCTAAGCCCTGCTTTATTTTGAATATAAGATAACTGCTCTCTCTAGTTGCAGAAACGGGTTAGCGATTCCATTATAAACATTCTATATAATTTATTATCTTACCTAACTGTGCCAAGTATCAACTTGAAGGAAGGTGATAGTAATGAGACTTAATTGAAATCGTAAATGCAAAGTCTCCAACGTCGAGTCGTCATGAAGTAACTTGCTTTTTTACCGGATTTCGAAGATAGTGTACAATCTAATTCCGCTCGCTCTGTTTTACTGTCAGCCAGACAGAGTACCTTCACCCAAACGTCATCGGTAGATCGGTTACACATTAGATATTGCCAAGATTCGTACCAGGCAATTCCAATCCACGTTTATCATAAACAAACTGAAACCGTACAGCCCCCTGTTCTGGTCTACTTCCCGATATGTAGGTACTTACAACCTGGGTTGTTTTCAAATCCAGAGTAAACTAGTTCCATCTAGGTAAATGTGTTGCATCTTGGGCCGTGCTATTGCTTAATATAGGGAATTTTGCGGTCAGATGCAATCCTTATTTAACATGAGGTGTAAATATTTTTAGATAACCCGACCGCAGTATTTCAAGGGCTGGTCGGATCTCTCCGACCGGCAGATCGACACGTTTCCCAAACTGACCTATCCGCTGATGATGCTCCTCGCCGAGGATCTACACTTCAGGTATGTCTTTTTACTAATCTCACCAACTCTGTACACAAATGAGTTTATACTCATTTCTACAGAACTTTTACTTCACCACTACGCAGTCAAACGTGTAAAATACACTGTTTACCTAGTAGTTTTCTGGCTGTGTTACTTTAGAGTAGTCTAAATGTAAAGAGAGTATCGAGCGAGCGTGGTCCCCTTGCGAGTGCCGCGGGTTGCATGTACGACATGCGGCGGGTTGCAGGTACGACATGCGGCAAGTGTCGCAGTACGGCGAGCTGCGGAACGGGTCGTTCGACGGCGCGTGCGGCCTGCTGCAGCGGGGCGCCGTGGAGCTGGCCGCCAGCGCCATGTTCATGCGCGCCGACCGCTGGGCCGCCGTGCAGTACGTCGCCGAGACCGTGCGCCTCAGGTGAGTCACCGGCCTGCGCCCCGCTGTTCGTTTGACCTAGATGATGCCACGCCTGTGTGTCTACAGGAGCGTGTTCATCTTCCGCGCGCCGCCGAAGTCCGCCGTGAGCAACATCTTCGTGCTGCCGCTGTCGCGCGGCGTGTGGGCGGCCGCGGGCGCCGCGCTGCTGGCCGCGGCGCTGCTGCTGGCCGGCGCCAGCCGCGCCCTGCGCCCCTTCCACCCCGACCTGTGCCAGCTGTCGGCAGCCGACTGCTTCACCTTCGCCGTCGGGGCCCTCTGCCAGCAAGGTACGAGACCTGCGGCTCTCCCCGTGGCCTGCCACCGATAAATAAACGCCACATTGCTCCGACTCGCTCGCACTCGAGCCACGGGATGATGAAACGGCGACTGACCCGGACGTGGCAGATACCAGTTAATCGCGCTCTAACAAGATTGTAATCTCCCGGATCTAGATATAGTGAACTATTCAACGTTGCGTGAATGATGTTATTAATTCTACCTATTAAAACATATTACGCTCTCGTTATCTCCATCTGTGGAGGTGGCTCCCAGATAAAATATTAGTTGATAACAGAAAGTGAGTCATCCATAACACCGAGTGCATTTATTCTTGTTCGCGCACACAGCGACAGTCCTGACATGGGCTAAGTTCCTCGTCTCCCGTCATGATTCCTACACCTCAGTGCCAGGGCCGCTCCAGACACGAGTGTCAAGTGCTGACGACTGACGAGCCCCTGCGGCGCGGCAGGGTTCCACAGGGCCCCCTCGGGCGCCGCGGTGCGCGCGGCGATGCTGTGTGCGCTGGGCGCGGCGCTGTTCCTGTCCACGGCGTACTCTGCCAAGGTGGTGGCACTGCTGCAGGCGCCCAGCGACGCCGTGTGCTCGGTCGAGCAGCTGGCGCGCTCGCCGCTGGCGCTGGCCGTGCAGGACACTTCCTACAAGCGGACCTACTATCAGGTCGTGACCATTTATACATAAGGGAAAACTGGCTCTGGCCGCTGTCGTATTACCTCATGTAGGTCTTTAGGTGTAATAAATTATTTGTTTTTTAGCTATCTAATACCATAATTGAATTTAGGATGCATATGATAGTTATAAAACTGCAACACTGCAACTGCGTCCACGATTTGTTTTAATTTTTTTTAACATGGATCCCTATGGAAGCAATTTTAAAGATGTGTTGAAGTCACAAATCATGTGTTAGCACGTTAGCAGAGACAAAACTTGACAAAACTTAGTCAATGGTAGGGAAGGCCCCAACGACAGTAGGCGTGGAGCCCCGGGCTGACCGCCGCGCGTGCGCAGGAGAGCCGTGAGCCGGCGACGCAGGCGCTGTACGCGCGGAAGCTGCAGCCGCTCGGGGAGAACGCCTTCCTCGGTGTCGCGGCCGGCGTCGCGCGCCTGCGCTCCGGGCTCTTCGCCTTCCAGGTACCGCCGCCACTCCGCTGGCTCTCGTTGTAAATGTCGCATGTAGTGCAGTCCAGGCCCTGGTCAGGCATTAATACAGGCAGGTTGAGTTTGCTGGCCTTTACTATACTTAAATGATGCCACTGTCTAGCCAGGGGCTTAAAAAAAGAAAAAAGTTCTATGTTCGGCTATCTCTTTTCTAATGATTCGACAATGTGTGACGCCTTGCCTCATACACTCATACAGTTTCGGCATGTGCTCAACCCAAAGAGTTTACATATACTACGTATAGAGTTGGCACAAACCATCGAGCAACTCGATCTTCCGCGAAAGCACGGAAGGGAGTAGCCTTAGCAAAAAAATATTGTTCAAATCTTTCTGTCCTTTCTTGCGGGAGGGGAAGTTGCACACTAGCACAAAGCCGCACTATTACATACAAAACATACCTGTACCGATCCATTGCCGATCATACTCACACAGCCAAATCACTAACACATAAAAAATAAAGCACCATTCACAAATCTAGCCCCGCCCTCACGCCACAGTATATTATCAAACTCAATGGCCCACGCGGAATTGTACTTTGACAGAGGGGAAACGCTGTGTATGTCTACTCCCTTCCGTGTTGCTCGCTGGCACAAACGCTTTACCTGCAGAATAACAAAGCACCAGGGTATGAACTTATAGACAAGAAGATACTTGAAGAGTCACCTCGGAATGTGATTGTGATATTCAATGATGTCCTAAGAGTTGGATACTTACTCGATCTCTAGAAAGTATCTCAAGTAGTCATGATACACAAACCTGGTAAACCCAAACACGAAATCACATCATACAGACCTATAAGCCTTCAGCCAATAATGTCCAATGTGCTAGAAAAATCTGTGTTAAACAGAATGTTGCATGTATTAAATGAGGCTTCGATTATACCACCGGACGACCAATTTCGATTCAGGAAAGAACATGCTACTATAGAACAGGTTCATAGAGTGTGCAGGACAATAAGAAAATCTTTAGAAAAAAAAAGAATACTGCTCAGCTGTATTCCTCGATATACAGCAAGCCTTCGACAAAGTTTGGCACAAGGGTTTGCTATACAAAATAAAAACTATACTACTCCACACATTCTATTCTGTCTTAAAGTCATACATCTCCGACAGCGTATTCTAAGTGAGAGAAGGTGATTGTGCATCAGCATTCTATGAAATCTCTGCAGGAGTACCTCAGGGCTCTGTACTTGGATCAATCATGTGCATACTCTTCTCATATGACCTACCGCAGAGCCCAGAAGTTACAGTTACTAAATTCGCAGATGACACGGCCATTCTCGCCTCAGACGAATGTGCAATGCAAGCTTCCTTTATATTACAAAAAAAATCTGAAAGAAATCGAAGAATGGTTAGTAAAATGGAGAATTGCCGCTAGTGTAACTAAATCAGTGCACGCAACATTCACCATCCGAAAGGAAGATTGTGCTCCAGTAACCCTAAATGACACTCAACTACCTCTATTATATTTAATTTATATATAATTAATACACGTGTTTATTTATATTGTTAGTCGCACCACTGCCTGCATTCTCCATGAAACCACACACTTGTCAAAGTCCATAACATCATCCTGCTGAAGCACAAGACGTTGGCGTAATTGTACCTACTCATCAAACATATCACACTAACATAACACACTGGGATAGAAGCCAGAAATTAATACATGATGAATCAGATGACATATATGATACAACCGATTAAAAGTTAAAAATGAAAAAAAGAAGAAGACTTTATCAGCTGACTATTATTATCATTGTATAAATTCAGACCAATGGAAACTGCGTTGCCAGACATATTGCATGCCTCTAGAAGAAGAGGCCAGTTTGTATGGGTCAATTATTTTAATGTTTTGTATCATCTTATCTTACCTGCAAACAGCAATAAAGATTTTTGTATTTTGTATTTTGCCCAAAATATTACAAATCTTGTTTCATTGTAAATCAAAGGTTATCTGGAAGAGATCGCTTTTAGCGATAAGATCGCCTTTTGTGCCCATTATGTTTTTGTTATTTTATATGTTACTTATTGTCAACTTTGTTTGTGGTGCCAATAAAGTGTTTTTGTATTGTATTGTATTGTACCTCACCAAAATGTAGTGAAGTATTTGGGCATGTACCTGGACCGTCGCCTTACTTGGAAGAAACACATAGAAACAAAAAGAGATGAAGTAAACCTAAGATACAAAAGTCTTTATTGGCTGCTAGGAAAACACTCTAAACTGTCTCTCGAAAGCAAGATACATGTGTACAATACAGTGCTAAAACCAATTTGGACGTATGGGATTCAATTATGGGGAATGGCTAGTGCCTCGAACATATTGAAAATCCAACGGGTACAAAACAACATCCTAAGGCTAATGACGAACGCGCCTTGTTTTCTCAAAACAACAGAGGTCCATGAAACATTAAATGTGCCTACGATAAAACAAGAGATAGAACGCCATAGTGCTAACTATAGTATGCGACTGCAAAAGCACCCCAATGCGCTTGCGGGTAGACTCACTATCCCTGAGACCATACGTCGACTCAAAAAGCGACGGGACATATATGATTGTTGATACAACAATAAAGTAAAAGAAAGGGCAAACTTCACTAGGAGTGGGACCCTCAACGCCACGAAACAGTCACCTCATCTGCTTATAGTCACATGACTGATTGCATGAGATTATGTCTCACAAAAAAAAAAAAAAAAACGTTTTACACCGAAAGCACGGGTAGCAGCTTTCTTGCCGTGTCACTCTTGTGGAAGTGTAATACTTTTGTCGCGGCAGTTCACTATAGAAAGTATGCACGTTATTTGCTTACGATTGACATAAAGGAAGCGTGCGGAAAATCTGACTCTATACGTAGTATATATAACTCTTTGCCTAAACCAAAACACGTCGCCGGCTCGTTGGGGGAGAGACTTATCTCCTCCCGGCGAACTCTCTGGCTCATAAGTAACGGTCATGCTAATGAATTATAATGAGAATAACGAAGCCGAATCTACAAATTGTACTACAGTTATAATGAGATTATAGAGTTGTGTACATGTTTCTGTAGAGCTGCTGACATAATAAGGAGAGCTCGAAGGAATGTTCGTATGGGCAGGTGGAGCAGAGCGCCGCATACGAGGTGATCAGCCAGACGTTCCAGGAGCACGAGAAGTGCGGGCTGCGGGAGATTGAGGCCTTCCAGCTGCCCGTGGTGGCCGTGCCCGTGGCGCGGCGCTGCGGCCTGCGCGACCTGCTCGCCACCAGGTCGCCACTCCGCTTACTAACAGCTCTATAACGCAGACCAGTTTAACGTTTTACATGGATCCCTGGCGAAACAATTTTTAAGAGATGCTAGAATAAAAACAAAAGTAAACCGCACCCAGCATAATTCCGATACTCCTTATGATTGCCCACATTCGCTGAAGTAGGTGTATCCTGTACCTCTATAGATCTAATAATAAAAAATAGACAAAAGATTGATATCTAAGGCGAAGAAAAAACTACGTACAGCAACAATTGTACTCGTATTTACTATCTAATCATCAAACATAATTTGAATTAGGCTAAATGTGGGCTAAATATTATATTGGTTATCATTTTGTTTTTACGGTTGTTTACATAACGATGACTCTTGTTTCCTAGAAGATGGGACGACCCTCAGTGTATGCGCCTGGGAAGCCAGGGGTCGCGGTTTCGATTATCACCCAGTACAAAAAAACAGTGAAAAATGGATGAATTCAAATATTTGCACTGTGTCTGGGTGTTTCTATGTATAATAAGTACGTATTTACAACTATAAACTTATATCAGCTATTCGGCTGTATATTGCAAGTTTGGCTTAGTTTTGGGCATGTTTGGAGCCAGACAGAACGTGGATATAAATGCCCAAAATGTTTATTTATTGACTCTCTGGCGACGTCAGTCATCAAGGCTGGCTGGTGCTGCAGCAGAATCCACCAGCTACCTATTACTTATATTAGGGACCAGAAACGTCAAAAATTTTTAGTTTTGTCATTCTCTTATTTTAGAAGTTACGGGGGGGCAAAAAGCCTCTCGCGCAAGCTATTCAGTTCAGAAAATGTTAAAAACCTCAGACTCTTGAAGACCTATCCATAGATAACCCACACGTATGGTTTTGATTTTTTTGAGTTTCAGTTCTAAGGACATCTCATCGTATAGGACACCCTAAAATTTTCCTATTTTTTGTATGAAAATCTTAATACGGTTAACAGAATACATCTACTTTCCAAGTTTGAATAGTATAGTTTCGGAGAAAAGTGGCTGTGACATACGGACGGACAGACAAACAGACAGACATGTTGAATCTATAAGGGTCCCGTATTTTGCCATTTGGCTACGGGACCCTAAAAATTATGTTCGGTGCGATAAATTTTCTCGTGACCTATATCAGAATTTCAAGAGTCTGTCAGCTCCATCAAGCTCGGACCCGCGGAGGCTTGCCGGGGTTTGAATAGACGAAGCCGACGTTCAGCAGCACGCTAGTAGTCTGTAGGTCTACTACGAAGTCCGATAAACGATATATCGGCCGAAGTTATGGACGTTTTATACCACGAAACACAATCGGTCAGTGTCGGTCGGGATGAACGAAACGCCCGATCAGATCAACCAACCGATTGTGTTTCGTGGTATAAAACGTCCATAACTTCGGCCGATAAATCGTTAATCGGACTTCGTTGTAGACCTGCAGGTTTGATAATGACTGCCGCTACCGATATCGTGTTTAGATCGATAGATAGATCTGTATTGGTATCGGTAACTTTTTTTATAGTGTAGAGTGACAAGACAATCAAGACATGTGCCTGATGGTAAGTTACATGTCTGCCCATAGCGGCAACGCAGCTATTGGAACATGAAGAGTCCAAATCATCATCCAGCTCTGCACTGCGGTCATCATCCGGAGATACAAGGTGTTGTATAACTTAGCCCAGTAATTTATCTGGAAACCCTGGCCCTTCAAACCGGAAAACAGGGACGTTAGCACACTTCTGCTTGGTGTGGTACTACCTCAGATGGACTCGGCAAAGTACAAATATTTACAATGTATTGTTATTGCATCATCACCTAGTTATACAATTAGTCAATATTCCTACATTTATCATTCAAAAATTCATTTTTGTCATAATAACATCTTTAAATTAAAAACTTAAACAATTTTCTTTTCATAACATTATAATTCAATTCTTTGTAACAATTTGGTAATTTGTTGTAAATATAGTAATGAAGTAAACGTTATTACTATAGACACAGATCCTCTGATTTGGAATAAGCAATCGATGTTTCCGTCGATTTCCTCTATATCTACCAGCAACGTCACCATTTAATGGAAAAATGCTAAAATGTCGTCGCACAAACAGACACATCTCATACATAAATATAGAGAGACGGCAAGGGCAAAATGTAACATTTTTAAAAAGTGGTCTGCATGGAGTAAGAAAATGTGTGCCGCATAGAGCTCTTACACACTTTTTCTGCACTTTAAATGCTCTCTCCAGATCTATCGAGTTTCCCCATATAATTAATCCATAACGTAACAAAGAATACACGTATCCATGATATGCACTTAGACCTGCTTGCACAGTTACCACACGCTTCATTCGTGTTAATACGTACACATAGCGATCCAATTTATTACACAAAATGTCAACATGGTTTTTCCAGTTACAGTGTTTGTCTATCACTATCCCTAGGAAAGTTGTGGATTCTACTAGTTCTAAAGCATTACCATCATGAATTATATTAAGTTTCAAGGGAATGCTATTATAGGTTTGGAAGTTAATAATTTTCGTTTTCGTCAGATTAATACTCAAATCTTTGAGCCATTTTATAGTAGACCTCATTGCTCTCTTAGTAGTTAATCGTACGTTCATGTCAATACGTATCGGGTGTTACCCGGAGTGTTGGTCGCGATGTCGGCAGGCTGCGGTGGCAGCGCGAGACGGGGCTGATGGCGCGCTGGGCGCGGCTGTGGCTGGCGCCGCGGCCGCGCTGCGCCGCCGCCGCCGGGCCCGCCAGCGCGGCGCTGGCCGACGTGCGCCCGGCGCTGCAGGTGAGCCCGGAGCCCGGCACTACTGACCGGGCCTCGCCTCCCACTTACGGCATGATTTCGAACCCCTCTGCACGAAGCAGTGCCGCCGCGGGATAACTATTAACTAGTCCCCATATAGTCGCTGTATTCATGCCGCGACTGCTGCGTAGCTCAGAATGTAATTCTACTAATATTATTAATGTCATTGGTTTGGATGGTGGTGGTACATTTGTTGTGCAATCACGTAACGTAAGAACGGATCAGGCTGAAATTTGGAAAACAGTTACAGACTACTTTACTATACCATATGCTGGAAAACAACGGGAACAAAAACTGGTAGAACCCTGCTGTTCTACCAGTTTTTGTTCTACGCTGTTAGTTACAGATAAACCTAAGGAAACTATATGGGGGCCCGTATGGCTACGTGCAGCGGGGTTCGGAGGCATTCCTTTAAAACTATACAGACACGCGCTATTGCAATAATAACACTACATTATAGACGTACAAAGGTCAGTTAGTAAAGATTTCACTTCTGCCTTTCTAATTTTTTCCACACAAGTGACGGGACGAACAAAACACTGGATTGGTGGTAAGCGACACGCCTATTCATAACAGCAACTTTTCGAATATGCAAGTCCAAATCACTACCCAAGACTGTACTGCAATGGTCGCCCAGAGATATCGCATGACTTGTCTCTTTGACTTGAATGACAAGGTCATTTCTCTGGGAATACTCCATCTCAAACTGGAACACAGTAATGTTTGCACATGACTGCTGGGCGGCCGAAAAACAGGCAAAGGTGCGGAATTTCTCCATGTGGACTCTGCAAAGGGTCCAATTACAACAATAACTTAAATTGGCAAAAATTCAAGCTTTCTTTGTATGGTCTAGCCGAGAGAACTGCAACTGCGCATCCGGAGCTCCTGGTTAGAATCACCTTGTGATTCTAACCAGGAGCACCACTGCCTTTTCGAAGTAATATACGTGAGTGAAATGTCGTGAGGAAATCGACATGTTCCTAGAATCTTTCTAGGCCTTGCGTCATGCAATCTGCACTACCTATCCGCACTGGACCAGCGTGATGACCTTGACTCTCTCCTTGCGAGAGAACGCTCCGAGTCCCAGCGGTAGGAACATTCAATGAACTGCTTACGATCACTTGTACCTCCTGCCGGCAGGTGTGGGCGATGGGAGCCGGTGCTGCGGTCGGGCTGCTGGCCGCCGAGGTCGCTGTACGCCGCTGGAGGAATTATCGTTTTCAGGCGCGCGTGATGCACTCGAACTGAGTCGCAATCTTAACTTTATTGTTTTCAAATTAAAAATCATACGGTCTTAAATTCTGTTTATTGATAATTTAATTCTTCTTGAAAAAAAATCTGTAAGTACATTTAAAATCTACCTTCACTACAATAAAGTTCCTCAGAGACCTCAGAATTGAGGTTTTTCTTGTATTTTTGGTGTAGGATACCGAACTAAACGACGCGACGTACGACTAAATATTATGTACACTGCCTATCATTAGATCATATATTGCAGCGTATTTATTATCTTAATATACGTCAAGTCGTCTACACTCCACTTGGAAATCAGTTTTTGGTCGTTGTACTGCGTTTCTTTAAAACGCTTTCTGAACAGGAGGCCGACTCAAGCGTCCTACGAGGTACATCATTTTCTGTTCTAAAGTGATAAACTATAACTGTAGGTCTCACTATATTAAGCACGGTCATGGTAATGATGGCAATGGGTTCTGGTAGCGAGGGCGATCATTTGGACGATTGAAAGTGTGGAGGTGTCCAAAGACTCGGCCAGTGACCGGTATCGAGCGAGTGACCTTCAAAGACTCAGTCGACGGTGGTGCGAGCGGTCACGGTTAGTCAGGCGCGTCCAGCAAGGCCGGCAAGTCCAGTGAGTCCAGCGGGGCAGGCAAGGCAGGAGAGGCTGGCGAGGCCAGCGCGGACTACGAGAAGCAGTAGAGTGCGAGTAGCACGGCCGCCGCCACCAGCAGCGTCGCCGCCGCCAGCGCGTCCAGCAGCTGCGCCGCCGCCGCCCACGCGCCGCGCTCCTGACGACAACAACCTTGCATCATCACAACCATTCGTTGAAACGAAGGAATCAGCTCCTTTATTCACAGTTAGTGGGTACCTGGACGAACGAGCAAAGCTCAGTGTAAACACGGATAAAACGACATTTTCTAAAAATACTAGCTACATCGATTTATCGGAATAGAAACCCCGGTCAACAAAATTTCATGAAAATGGCAAATACGTACAACGAGATGTTTGTAGGTCTCGTATTCGGACAGGAATTTAAATAATTGTCTCAGAAAGTACATTTACATTTTCAGATTTTACTACTTCATATTTAACTGTAACGTCTCATGGTTATCTTCTTCTCTGTCTTGATGGAGATTACTAAAAACTTTCGTGGTCTTTAGTAACTTCCAACAAGTTTCGTCGTTTCGGTACAAAAGTCTGAGGATCGTCCATGAGAATGAATAACAGATGAGAAACTACACACCTCTTCTACGAAGACAAAATCTACCCCTGAATCATTCAACAAACCGCTAAATGAATTCAAGCTTCGGCAGGACTACAATGCAATTTGTAGATGGTAGATAAGCACCCGATGGGTCTGTAGTTCTTTACTTTCGTGGTACCACCGTTCTTAATATTATTATTTCCCCAAACAGTATTTCGACATTCAGGTTCAATATAATGTTACTAACGGGTTACAATTTCGAGAAGGAACATAACAGTAGACCTTTTAAGCTATTGCATAGCTTTTATCGCGGGAAGACCGTAACGCCGTCCTCCCCACTCGGTCATTCGACTTTGAATCTTATTTGTATCGGCTTAGTTGCCAACTTAACGGATTTCCCGTGATATTTTTTATGGTAAACAAATGTTACTTATGTTGCTTACGTCGATAAAAATGCATGCAACATGCAATAGCTTTACCGCGACAGTCCCCGAGTGCCACACTTCTTTTTTTTGCTCGTAATTTATCTAAGACAACGATTGTGCGTACACTTAGCTTGAAACTTAGTGGAGGGAAAAGTTTGTGAGAGGATCGGGCCGAATTGGGATGGAGCCGTACCGTGTCCGGCGTGAGCGGATATAGCGTGGAGACGGCGGCCAGCAGGCGCTGCAGCGCGGCGGGCGCGGGCGCGGTGCGCGCGCGCAGCCGGCCCGCCAGCGCGGCGGCTGCGGCCGCGCCGGCGCCTGCGCCGCAGAGCCCGCCCGCCACGCGCACCGCCGGCGGCGCGCCCGTGCCGCTCGGCATCTGCGCCGCTGCGCCCATCAACCTGTGGACACAGGGGCGGCGCAGCCATAAGTAGATGGTCTACTTCACCTACTCCACTTTTATCGCCATTTTTTGATGGAATAGATAGAATAGACACTAGAATTTATAAAATTATAAAAAAGTAGATTAGACCTTAACCTTAGAATATTGTGTCTGTTACGTTCCTGTAGAGTGTAAGCGAGCCAGTGCGTAGCTATAAAAGTGGAGAGTGGAAGGAGGGTAGAACGTGGAGTCTCACCAAAGCGCGGCGAGGAAGGCGGCGGCAGCAGCGAGCAGGCTGCGGTGCGCGGGCGGCGCGGCGGCGGCGGCCAGCAGCGCGGCGCCGGCGCCGGCCAGCGCGGCCCCGGCGGCGGCCGCGCGCGCCGCGCCGCGCCGCCGCGCTGCCACGCGCCACGCCGCCAGCTGCGCGCCCGACTCCCCCGCGCCGGCCTCCACGCGGCCCTCCACCTGCGTCACCTCCCACGCGCCGCTCTCCACGATCACCGAGTGCTGCCGGGAACACACGGACGTCACCAGGTCATCAATCTACTTCCAGTTGATCGTTCCACACAGAGTTTCAATAAAAATATGGAAGAGATTCTTATCAACAGTTCTGGTGTTGCCGCTGTAACCGTTGCTAATAGGGGCTTCTCTAATGGTTTGACGCATTATGTTGCTTTATGTGTCATTTGAAACGTTTATTTACTTAAAAAAACTACACACTACAAAACGGTACATTTTAAGGTGATTAACTACAAACTAGGAAAGACCTTTGAGATGGGGTACCAATATCCTCTGCCAAAACTGGGCGCTTATTTATTATTACTTACTATTTGACTGAACTTGTTCAAGATTTGGATTTGCATCTCGACAAAGCTTTTAATTAACAAAACTAAATTACAATGAGAACTTACTAACTAAAGACTAAGAACTTCGATTCGATTTTTTTCATTCCGATTTTATGGGATTTGTCTGATAGAGGTCATTAATGAAAATAAGAAAGAGGATAGGGCCTAAGAAAGAGCCTTGCAGAACTTCGAAAGCAACACATTCGTTGTCAATCTTAGTATCTCTAATGGCTCCACGTGGATTTCTTTCTGATAGGTAGTTTTAGAATAGAATAAGGGATATTTCAAATATACCCAAGTATTCAAATTGTATTACGTGTAGTGAACGAAAAGGCTCTAGCCTAGCCAGCCATGTCTAAACACATATTTGGATTTTCTATATTCTCGACATTAATTAGTTTTGTTTGAGATCGATTGTTTCGTAGATTTCAAGCTCTGAATCTATTGCCTAATGTTGATTTCAGAGATTTCATACTTTATTTTTTTTAGATTCTTGATTTTCAATAGTCCCTAATATTGCAAAAAATTATGTATTTCAGTTAGCCATCGAATAACAGAATGGTTACGCAACTTTCTATGCATGATATCTCTGTGATGTATACTGGTCAATATTACCTATGGGGTACTTCTTCGAAATTTCATTCTTCGACTGATTCATCTGGCCAAAATTTTATTTCACTTTCAGCTCTGCCCACATGTTCATATGTAAAAAAGGTAACTAAAGAACATATATTTCAATAAGGGACTTGTTTTTATAAAGTAGTTTTCAAGATATCTACGTTCAAATATTTTGTGCCCAGATGAATTAGAATTTGAATTACAGATGATTCAATTATCAATGATTGATCAAACGTAAATATCTGATTCATCTGCGCTTGGATCACCAAGCGCAGATGAATCAGATATTTACCTTTGTAACTCCGAGATCCAAGTGAACCAGCCCCATGCCCACCTTCTGGTGCATCCGTTACACGACTGGCTTCCCCCCATGGGAAAAGTCAGGCTCTCATTATTATCACCCGACCCAGCACGGTCAAGCGCAGCTTATGCCAGATGAATCAGTATTATATGCCGGACACTTCTTACCTATTTGCCTATTTATAAACATACTAAGGTAGGAGGTATAACTAGTATTTTTTTTATAAAAGGGCAATTCATTTCCTTGTGATATAATTACAATTCATAATGATTTATCAAAGGGTAAATGCGGTATAGACTCTTTTCTTCCGGAAAATGGCAAATGGACGCGCCAATGTTGTTGTTGGGGTAGTGCAGCCAAGACATTCATTATATTAGTAGAAAGAGCACAGAGGTCCGTACTTAAAGTAATGATGAAGAAACCGCTTATGTTTCCGACTAAAGATGTTTTTAAGGAAAGTGGAGTGCTAAGTGTGAGGCAACTATTTATATACAAATTAACAATTTCTGTACATAGGTCCACATTAACAGATAAAAATTATGACGAAAACCTCAAAAAGAGGGGTTACAAAATTCCTTTCCCACATGTCCACACATCTTTTGCTCGTCGTTTTGGTGGTTTTATCAGAGCTCACGTGTACAATGTCTTGAACAAGCACTGTAATCTCAAAAAACTGACTATTCGTGAAGCTAAAAGGTCACTGAACAATTTTTTAAATGCACTTGATTATTCGGAGACTGAAGATTTGCTAAAAATTATATCCTGATTTTACTTTCGCTATGGCATTTATTCTTCCATTGGAAATGTTTTTGGTAGGTTTAAAATAACAACTTTATTGAGCAAAATATTAACAAAACAAATATGTGGATATGTTTATTTTATGGCTATTTGTGTATGTACTCGTAGATAGGTATTAAATTGTGTTATTTACATTTAGTGTAATCGTATCTCATGATAATTTACCTTTTTACCTTTTGGATTAATGCGAGGTATAGTGTGAGAATTTTGTAGTTTTACCAGAGAAATAAGCCTGCATTGATATATATATATATAAATATATATAGATATGTATTTTTTGCTGTTCCTGAACTTGTTTTTCAATTTATTTTGTGTTTTGTACAATTAGAGGTGTTTCATTTTGGAAATTCGTATCTTGGTTCCCGCGTCACAGGCGTTGCCTAGTGCGGGAGCTGCAGTGTATTCTATGATGTGCCACCCATAAACATAGGCTATAAATATATAAAACTTGACTTACTGGAAAACCATTTCATGTTTATGTTTATGTAAATAAATATTTTTTCATTTTCATTTTTTCATTTCATTTTCAATGAATCAGAAGAACAAACTTCAAATATTTTTAATTTATACTCACACTGCAATTATTTGAAAAATATTACTTGTCCTAGTTAGAGCTAAAGCTAAACTGTATAAAAAAAATTAAACACGCCATTTTGTTAGTTAGTTTCGGAAGTAACCTCATAGACGTCCAAAATGTTGCCTTTGAAGAAGTACCCTATGGCTCAATAAGGAACTCAAGGTTTGGTAGAGCGTTGTCTGGGCAGGAGTCGCCGCGTATTTATGAACATATTCTGCGAGATAAAATATATTCCCAATACCTAGTTCGTCGTGAGTGTACCTTGTATTCGGTGACGAGGAGTTCTATCTCGTCGTGGTCGGAGATGAATTTGAAGCTGGCCTCGTGCGTGTCGGCGGGCCAGGCTTGCAGGCGCAGCGGCACGGGCGCGGCCAGGTCCAGGCGGCGCACCAGGCTGGCGGCGCCGCCGGCGCGCAGGCGCGCGCGCAGCGGGCCGCCGGGCCAGCTGGCGCCCGCGCTGGCCAGCCGCAGCGCCGGCGCCCACAGCCGCCCCGCCGGCACCACCACGCTGTCCCCCCACGCGCTCGCGTTCCACGACAGGCGGCTCTCGTTCCAGCTCTGCAACACCGCGACCAACTCACCTTCACACCAGTAGGTGACTTAGCAAACGTGTTTATTCTTGAAATTAATTCATTGCCGAACGTTACCATGCAGGCGTTGAAGCTACCAGCGTCCAATCCAAGTGCAATGCCATAGATAAGGACGATTCATATATCTAGGGTATGTATATTTGTATATCTTGAGCGACTCTTGAAGTCTCAATGCTCAGGTATTAAAGCTTGCTTTTCCACCTAAAGAGCAGTCGAACTGCGGCGCGCGCTATGACGCCGCTTGTCCGAATCCAACGTCACCTCAATGCTCTTCTCTCCGCCAACACTGATATTGACATTTTTTATGATAATTGGAACACCCTACGAATGATTATATTTGAATATTGTGCGAATCTTACTGACCAGTGGGATTTGAATGCAAAAGAAGTCATATCGATTGACGACCATGATTAATTAGACTGTTTTTTTTAAATTACATTGACTCGTTTCATTTGTATAGGTTGATTTAATGAAATAATTTAATTGTATTTCTGGTAATAATAATTTAGTATGTAGGAACAATAATTTAATTGTATTCTATTGAAAATGTTAAAGTTAATAATGTGAACATTGTGTGAGATAATTGTAAGTGGAAATCCGTTTTTATCTCAATAAATAAATAAAGCTAAGACAGTTCTAGTTAGGCGGTAGACCCCCGGGTGACCCCCGCGAAGCAGCGTGCACTCACCATCCTCAGGTCGGCCAGCACGCGCATGGTGCCGGCGGCGTCGTCGACGCTGGCGTGGCGCACGTCCAGCGCCAGCGCGACCGGCGTGCGCTGCCCGGGCGGCGTCTCCCGGTCGTATTCCGCCAGCATGGTGTCCACGAACGTGGACAGACCCTCGCTCGAGTACTCGGCCACCGACCGCCCGCCTGGAACTGAAGCAATGTGGTCGAGGTCAATCTCTGGTGACTGGTGACCTGTGACGCTTATCTCATGACTGCTGCGAGCTCTTCCACAACACTGAGCAAATACTAAGCTCACGTGGGCAGCCGAGATAACATTGGTTACTGGTATTTAGCCAAGACTTATTACGATGAAGTTACGGCTGGTCTAGTCGGGAGAACGGAGACTGCCGATCCGGAGCCCCCCGGGTTCGAATCCCACCACGCGCACCAATGTCTTTACGAAGTCATGTGCGTAATGCCGCTAACTTAAAAACGGTTAAGGAAAACATCGTGAGAAAACCGACATGTACCTAGAATCTTTCGAGGTCATTTGTCATCCACCAACCCGCACTTGGCCAGCGTGGTGGATTATGGCCTTAAACTCTCTCCTTGCGAGAGAAGGCCCCGAGTCCCAGCAGTGGGAACATGTAGATAGATAAATAGATAGAGACACTTTATTGAACACACCAAATAAAAATAATTTACAAGAATATAACATTTTATACTAATAAAACTAGTGCGACAATTGGCGGCCTTATCGCTAAGAGCGATCTCTTCCAGGCAACCTTAGAGTGGAAAAAAAAA
This sequence comes from Ectropis grisescens, assembly GCA_017562165.1. Taxonomy (NCBI): domain Eukaryota; kingdom Metazoa; phylum Arthropoda; class Insecta; order Lepidoptera; family Geometridae; genus Ectropis; species Ectropis grisescens. Next base: position 27,121,905 of record CM029778.1, on the reverse strand, counting down.
GATAAGAGGAGTGTTAATAGATGGGTGTGCATGTGACATGAAAGGTCATTTATAATAACATCGATGAATTACAATGTATATTATACTACTAAAGATACCTACTTAGTAATAAAATAAAAACAAATAAATACGAATAAGTACTAATTATAATACATACTAATCTAAAATATATGAATAGGTATATCCACGGATATTCGGGGTATATCTGTATGGTGTAGGTACGAGTATAAGAAAGGAAATACAAAACAGTAAATTAAAAAGTAAAAACTATTAAACTTTTAACGAGGCTACAATTTTGACAAATAATATAACTGTTTGACATGTTTTTTGAAGGCATTTAGTGGGCTGCTTCTGCTTATTACGATACCATCTCTTTGTTGGCCATCACATTGTTGTTTCAGATAATTATGATAAGGCGAATAATTCGTTCAGCTACAGCCTATTCGAGAGTAATGCCAAATCACAATGTATCACAATGACAAACATACTCGTATATTTATCTTCATGCATTAAATTTTGTAAAAAAATTGGCGTTTGTCCGCGATTAACTCCTAAACTACTGAACCGATTTTAAACAAATATTTCACACTAGGTATAATTTTGATCCAAATTGAGAGATAGGATGGTTTGTCCCAAATTTTTTGTAGTGATGTATTTTTAAAATGACACTATTACTATATCTGTTTGCTAATTACAATAGTTAGCTGTCGAATGGCACTGCTCACCCGGGAGGTAAATGGGAAAGAAATGCAGGTTTACCTACGCAGTCATTATTTTGAACAACTTGAATCAAGGACGAATTCTGAAATCGCTAAAAACCCGAAGTCATTGCATAAACTTGGCCAAAATATTGTGGAACACATATACTTATTTTGGAAATAAGGTATTGGTGCTTCAATAGCCTTCAATAGCCTCTCCTACCGCCTAACTAAATGGGCCCTGGCTCAGCTATTGCTGTCTCTATAATTTCAAGCCAAAAGAAAAGAGTGAGCTATATCAAAGCTAGGCCGGAGGGCAGGCCTACGGCCTTACTAAAACAAGTTAGACCCCCCGGTCCAGTCAGGAATTTACGGTAACCTGTGTATCATCCCTAAACCCTAGGTAGGGGAGGTGATTGATATAAAAGCAAGAATATTTAGATTTTCTTGTTAATAATGGGAGCTTTAAAAAGGACATAGCGGTGCACTTACCGAGGCACAGCAGAAACACCGCGGCGCAGCCGGGTCCGGGGCTGGGGGGACGCATGCTGCGGGCGGCGGGCTCCGGGCGGGACTGGCAACGGCGGCGGCGGCGGCCGCGGCCACAGGGACCAGGGGTCGCGCACGCAAGCCATTCGTTGTTAGAATTTCCAGGAAAGTTTGCTATTTCATGCATTTTTTATATTTTTAACATTTGATCGTCATCTCGATTCACTCTCGATTTGAAGACAATAAAATTGAAACAATCAGGAAAACTCCTCAGTAGCAACGCATTCTAACGTGCAGAACGTCTAGGCTAGGTCTAGAACGTTCTAGGCTGTGCTAGACGTTCTAATCATAAAAGTAGAGTCTTCGTCTTCGTTCGACTCATTGGAACGTTAGCCAAGTAACACTGAGCTGTTACGAGTTACGAGCGATCCGATAGAAAAATGGACAGCTGAAAACTTTTTGGTTGGAATGAAGTTGTTAAAAAAATCGTTTCGAAGCCATACCTAATGGCATGGGATGGCTTCGAAATTAAGCATGGAAAATCGAGCCCAAATTAACGAGACTCATGGAAAACTGAAGGTTTGGGTTGATCCTGGACTCGAATGGGCAACACCGTGGAAGATAGCGTAATGAGAGAGAGATAAATTATAAAGAAAGCTAAAGATGTTGGCGGTGATGCTTAAATACTGTTTTGGAATACAGAGGTAAGACTCGACTAACTTGTCAGTACTAAGCAAACAGCACAGTCACGGGCGTAGATGCTCATTATGTTTTCTTAGTTGTACTATGGGAGTACCTACACCAGATGTGCGAGCGGCGGCGGCGAGATGATACGCATTTTAGAACGTTGAGTTCCTCGTTGAAGTTACAGCTGGTATATTCGGGATAACGGCAACTGCCGATATGGAGCCCCTAGTTCACTGTCTTTGCAAATCCACGTGCGAAAAGCAGCTAACTTAAAAACAGCGAAGGAAAACTTCGTAAGGAAACCGACATGTACTTAAAATCTTTCGAGGTCATGCGTCATCCTCCAACCCGCACTGGGCTATTGTGGAGGTTTAAGGCTTTACCTCTCTCTGAGAGAGAGAAGGCCCCGAGTCCCAGTAGTGAAATTATTGAATGGGCTGCTTAGCTTATGCGCTGTGCGCGACCCCTGGCCGGACCGCGTGGGCCGCTATCGGCGCGGGTTCCGTCGCTGCAAGGACTGTCGTTTAACGCGCTTTCAAATAAACAATACCGAAGTACGTCGCTCCCGATTATCTGTGAACACATGATGTATACCTACCGCACTGAAATAACCCAACGGAATCAGTTGCGCATTTGAACACACGCTGTGTTATCATTGTAACATGTCTACACGACAAGTAAATAAATAAAATAAATATTGGTGGACATTTCACATACAACAAACTACCCTAAACCTAACTTTAAAAATAACTGGTAAAATAGATAGTACTAGACCAAGATAGATAAAATAAACAAAATAAAATTTATTCATTTGCGAAAATGGGTTTACATTGAGAACTCCATAATCAACCTTACGGCATGCAAATTTTAGGTTGTCTATGACAACTTGACAATAAACTTTATAGTGTATCTCTCTACTTAGTCTGTGCTCTAAGCTGCCTATTCAACATCTATTCAAGAACTACAAATTTTACTCTATTATTATCTACATTCACAGATATCTAAAACAAAAGGAATTAATTTAGAAATCTATGTCTACATTACATAATTATACAAAAACTGATTAGTCATTTATAACAATCCAATGATAATGGAAGCAAAATAATAAAAAAATATAAAAAAGTAAATGAAAAAATATATTTTTTCTAACAGAAGTAATGACAATGAAAGCATTATATTAATACATTTAGCTATGCTACCAATATCCACGAATAAATAAAAGCTTACGAATCTGAATCTCAAAAAGATATACCATTCATTCCTATACCTACCTACCTTCCGTATATTCCCATATCGTCTAGTCTCAGGGCATTCTACAGCAATTTTATCGATTCTCGGCTTCCACTCTAAAAGCCATCCATCGATCCCAACGCAAAGTAAGTAATTTATAAGTCAATGTCCCAACGGCAATCGGTATTACGGCAAAAATCCCGTCTAATACCTATCACTTCAGCTGGCTAACGACACGTTATTTTATTTATGAATTTAAGTCGGTTTCTACGGCAGTGACCCGCAGATGACCTCGTGTACTTCTCGAAATTTGGACTACTTAGCACAAATTTTTGGACTGATTTGCATTTAGTTCGCAAGTCTCCTTAAACTAATTCTAATTCATGGTGGAGGTGATAGACCTCCACTGACTTCCCGCTAGGGGTGTAATGTACACTTCCCCCACAGTGCACGTCTCCTCAAACTATTTCCTACTTACGCACGCAATGCTCGTATCAATTGAAATGTGAAGATATCTCTCGACTGTATCAATGATGATGAATATTTATATATTAAGTGCCTGGGAAGACCATCACGATGTTCTGGGTGTGTTTTGTGACTTGTCTAAAGCTTTCGACTGCGTTCATCATGATACTCTTTTAAAGAAACTACAGTTCTATGGGCTATCGAAGCCAGCTCTAAATTTTATTTCTTCTTGTCTTAAAGATCGTGTACAGATAGTTGAAATTGACGGTGTGCAATCAAATGAGTCCCCTTTAAAAAATGGGTGTACCTCAAGGTTCCATCCTTGGACCCTTATTGTTTCTTATATACGTTAATGATTTACCGTTTATGATAAAAAACCCATAAGAACGTAGAAATAGTTATGTTCGCTGATGATGCGTCACTTCTTTTTAAGGTTAAAAGAGGAATAAATGATTTCACAGAAATAAACGCAATTTTAGACATCACATTCAAATGGTTTGATGCAAATAATCTAGTTCTAAATCCAAATAAAACTAAATGTATAAAGTTTACGCTATGCAATGTACTGGGCTGTAAACTTGATATTAGACTGAAAGATAAAGTGATCGAACCCGTACAATCTACTCTTTTTCTGGGCATTTCAGTGGATTCAAAGCTACAGTGGGGTCCTCACATAGAGACTAGCTGAGAGACTTAGTTCAGCTGCCCATGCAGTTCGTCAAATTAAGAAAATATCTGACGTGGAAACAGCTAGACTTGTTTATTTTGGATACTTTCATAGTATTATGTCCTACGGGATTCTATAATGGGGATCGGCCGCGGATAGAAATTCCATTTTTATAATGCAAAAGAGAGCAATCCGTGCTCTGTACAATCTGTCTGCTAGAAAATCATTACGGGAGATGTTTAAAACTATAAATATACTAACAGTCCCATCGTTATACATTTAGGAAAGTATAATGTATGTGAGAAAAAACCGTACTCGACTGAAGAAAATGTCTGATTTGAATCCAAAAGCACATCATAAACATAAAATTGTATTTCCTAAATGCAGACTACAGAAAACCATTAACTCTTTCAAATGTAATGGTATTCGCTTCTATAATTTAATACCTGCACAAGTGGAAGGTCTCAATGAAACTAGGTTTAAAACCGAAATAAAAAACTACTTAATGAGCAAAGCATATTACACTGTGGGTGATTTTGTAAAGGACAGCAATATTTGGAAAAAGAATATGTCAAAATTAGAACTATCGAGTAAGGTAGAATAATACTAAACATTAATGTAAGTTTGTTTAAGTACTGTATGTATTAATTATTTGGATAATTTATTTTTTCACCATGACAAAGCCTTTTTACAGCTGCACCTAAATGACAAGGCCCCTTTACAGCTGATTATTTTTTTAATTGACATTATTCTTTAGTATTATTTTATTATGTACACAGATTATTTATGTACTATATAATTTTATTGTAAGTGACGTTACCAAGTATTCTTTTGAAATAATGGTTCGAATAAATAAATTGAATTGAATTGAATTGATACCATTTTTCTCCGAAACTACTATATATAGTCCGATTTTGTTGCAGTTTTCCGTGATAGGTGAGGGTTTGATTGATGCATGTTCTTAGATAGATATTACGATGTCAACTCACCAGGGGGCGCTGCAGTAAACATTGTTTTTTTCCCATAACAAAGTTGGTGAAAGTCGTAAAATTAGTTTAATAAGAAAATTTTAATGTGATTTAATACAAATAAAAACAATGATTTTACAAAATGCAGACATTACTCAAACAACCCGCCAATAACGGAACCATTACGCTGGTAGCACTACCCCGCTGGATTGGCGTTGGAGACAATCTTCGCTTAAATGATACGAATATGAAATAAAATAAACAAATGAAGCAAATAGAAAGTGTACCACGATACACTCACTTATCGACTCAACGAGTACCTACTACATCTCGAACGAATAGCGGCAGTACACAGACGGAGGTGTACAACTCCCATGTTGTCCTTGGTGCAGTTGGGTAGTACAGTTGACCGGACCACGTCTAAACAAAATTAACAGTCGTACAGTTAGCCGGACTAGGCCTTGTTTTCTATTAACCGTACGACTGTTAATTTTGTTTAAACGTGGTCCGGTCAACTGTACTACCCAACTGCACCAAGGAACACAAGGGGTACAACTGTAGGTACAACCCTGGCTTGGGATACCTGTAAGAAAAGCGAAGGATGGACCTAGAATCCCCAAAGTTTACGGCCATAACGAACTTATCTCGCACCTGCATTGTAACCGACATGTAGGTAGAGCTTGTTATCTTCTGTCGACTGATTGATTGCCGTTTTGTCATACTAGTGTCGACAGAATGAATTTTACATTGTTAGATAATACATAAATAAAACAGATAAATAGATATACTCTTTATTGTAGACACTTAAAACAAAAACTAGTTCTACAAGAGAAGAAAAACAATGACACTAGTATTCCAACTGGCGATGGCGGCCTTGACTGGATTTTTTTGTCCTTGAGATATGTCGGTTGTTCCTACGATAACTGGGACAGGTACCTAATGTCGTTTTCCTAGTTATTGGATTACTGTGTAGAGCTACGTCACTCGATAGCTTTATATCTCTGACGTACCTACTGTTGTTATCGCATTTCCGATGCAACAGGAGCAGAGCTGGCGGTGGACCGCGCTGTTGCCCTACTCGGTATGAAGGAAGAAATGATACTAGGTTATAGGTAACTGGAAGAGGAACTTTATTGCTTATTAACAGAAATGAATTACTTACTACAATATAACTAGTTGCGATAACCACAAGACGGTTGTTTAATTATAATTCTTATAATACTAATAAAGACTGTACTGATCATATTTCAATATTAGGGATATTGAAATATGATGATGATTAAAACATAGATACCAAGATACCTAATCATCGATCAAGTTAGAATTAAATCGCGAGTGAATTTATATAAATAGATGTTGCAATCCGTTACAAAGCTTGCGTGCTTACCACCTGACAGGCGGATATCGATGGACAGTAGATAGTAGATAGGTAACTATTCCCACCGCATGTTAAATATTCGCCAGTTAAACAATTAAGTACTGGATCCTGGGATGTATCAAAGTATTTGAAGCATACATAATTTGAAATAATTATTTGAAATAAATACTTAGCTAATTTTTATTCTCTCCATCTTTTATTTTACAAATCTCATCGGTTAATCTCAGTGGACACACTCCACAGTTGTTCCTATTAGACTACACTTACACTCCACAGTACAGTAAGCACAGTAAACCGCCTTCATGAAAATCGGCCGTTGTGGGTTTGAGTGTGTGCGTGTATCCCGAGACCGCCTGAACAAGCCTATTTACCGCTGCATATTTAATGCTGCTCATAATACGGAAATCATATTACTTTTAAAAAAATGTCAGTAAAGGGACTGACTGCCGAGAATTGAAAATTAATAACTCAGAATTTGATAGTTCACTTTGTGGGTGAGACCGGTATAAAGGTCAAAGATTCCTCACAAAAGATTCGTCACTTTTTCCAAAATGTTTACGATCAATTCAAATTAAATATAATTTTTGAACGCACGCTTTACGCGGAAAAAAATAAATAGCTTTTTAACAATTGTCATTTCTAAAAAAAATAATTGGGAAGTGATTGTTCATTTTTATTACGCACACATAATTGATTCGGCAGATACGGCGGTAGCTACGCCCCTGCGACCTGCGACCTGCGACCTGCGACCGATCTAACATGAAGGAAGTTGTCTCGTGTGGGCACTGCTCACAGCTCGTGTGCCCTGACACCCCGCCGGAGAAGCGTGAGTTGTATTCCAACATGTGACTTATTCCTAACGCTTAACCTCCATTATCTACTTAAATAGGTACGTACATTCCATAAAATACAACTAAAATGGAAAATTATAAGAACCTAACACTAAATAAAAATGTAAACGGGAGCTTTGTTCCCTCTTTGTTCTGCTCTACGAAAATTGCTTACCAACCTAATTATTATTATTGATTTAAAAGTAATATATTAACCTAATTTTCAATATTAATAAAAGTGCTTATCATAACAAGAAACTTATACTAACAATAAATGCAGGTAGATACTATTAAAACCTATACTAACTAACTATTTAAAGTTATTGTTAAAATAAAACAAACAAATAATGTACATACATACATAACATTAAAAAATTAAAATTAAAAACAACAAACTTAATTTAAATTCGATAACAATGATAGCTTATACGAGTGATTTCAAAATAGGTATCATTAGAGTACCTACTTATTTAAAGTTGCCTGCTTGAAGACTTGTGTCAATCCATTCAAACGCATCTCTAGTCTACTGCGGTTAACACTGTGGACTTTATATTTTCCTAATTATTGCCAAAATTCACTGGAATTGATATAATAAGTTTTGTAAAATACTCTTTAGTTATTTATAAAGTATTAAGTTCAAAATATCTATTGCGAAGTGATTTAAGTCCACACATTTTAGATTTAAAATATACAACGACGCAAATAACAGTTACTTAGGTACTTATTTATCGTACAAATGTGTATTATGGAATAACTAACATTATAAATTTAATTATATATTTTTCATCATTGTCCATAGCCTTTTGTACCATTGCTGAGCACATACCTCTTTTACTTCGCAACCTGTCACAGTTCCGACTCAATCGAGCCTAGGACCAATCTGCGAGAGTGATTCATTTATTAGGCACTCCCATCGGCTATTGAAATATGTTTGCACTCTTATGTACGAGTATGTTGAAAAGAATAGTAACTACCTTAAACGTTTCGTGGAAAAAGAACAAGAAACTCCACGTTCAACTTCTAAAAGTTTCCAATCATTGGGGCCACGTCAAACCCACGGAAGGCATTGAGATGGACGAAATATGTTCTAGGAACTGATTCTAACGCAGTCCGAACGACTCAAATTCGGAATGACAATCCTTGTTTCCGTCATTTTAACCGGATAAGACGAGAGGTTGGATTCCGTGTCGAAACCGATCCTACTGGGCTCAGAATCGCTACACACAGTATACGCGGAGTTCACTCACTTCAAGCGCTCCAATAGTTCGGTCCGTTATGTCGGAGAGTCTGCCGGCTCACTAAACCTGTCTTAGTTTTGATACTGCTCTCTTTTTTCTTTACGCTTGAAATGATAGAGACAGCACACAGATTTAGTTAGGCGGTAGATCTGCCGGTCGTCACTGTCCAATCCGTTAATTTGTTTTACTCCAGATCGGACTACACCTTTCCAGGCCAACATTAAAGATGTTCCCATAGTTTCAAGTATAATCGAGGTATCAGTGCCTAGCACTGCACAGAACGTTTCAAGTCTTCACATAACGGAGTTTCACTTTACTACTACTACTACTACTACTGGAAGTACTGCTATACATTTTGTTTGGCAGATGACAGTATTCGTAGTTTCCGCCTTATCCTGTTTAGTCAGGGCGGCGGTGGTGATAGACCGGCGGCCTACTGCGAGGGGGGCTGTGGCTGTGGCGGGGGCGGAGGCTGCGAGGGCCGGTCGAGGAGCGGCGCCGGCGCCGGCGGCGCGACGCACGCGGGCGGCGCCGGCGGCTGCAGGTAGTGCCAGTAGGGCGGCGCGTCCGGCGCCTGCGCCTGGCACGCCGCCGTCAGCCCGCCCCAGCTGAACCGGTACGCGTACCGCTTGCCGTGCACCTGTGGGCAAGGAAACCGTTCCATTTGGCGAGAATGTTTATATATGAGTGATGGTTCGATGGCATTGACACACTCTACGAACATACTTCGTCAATTCAAACTGTTACAGACATTTACTTATATATTGCTGCGTAAGGACCAGGCCAACTGGCCAGCCATGTTACTAAACGCCGCTTTTTTCAAAGTTTCCCGTTCCGTCCCGTCCGTTAAAAGAGCCGTCACGTACTCGTATGCAGCGGCCTTGAATGGCACCAGCGAGCCAGCGTGAATCCGTTCACAGCGGTCAGTGCGAGGGAGAGAATTTAATATTTGCTTGTTATAAACATTCCCAATTATGTGTCATTTGGTTGGTTAGAGAATACATACCAATTTTTTTGCTGATTGTTCAGTATGTGCACTGCCCGCAACGCTTTGAAGGGATATTGGCCTTTCCTTTCTAGAGAAATGATAGGGCATAGAGATCATAAGCAGCCCATTAAATGTTCCCACTATTGGGAATCGGGGCCTTCTCTCGCAAGGAGAGAGCCCAGGCCATAATCCACCACGCTGGGTCTGGTCTGGGTTGGTGGATGTCACATGACTTCGAAATATTCTAGTTACATATCGGTTTCCTCGCGATGTTTTCCTTCGCCGTTTCTAAGTTAGCGGCATTACGCACAGGACTTCGAAAAGACAGTGGTGCGCGTGGTTTTGAACCTAGAATAGACGTAACTTTGAACTTCTAGAGAAAGGTCAGGGCATATAATGTCTTACATCGCTGGGTGACGATCGCAGAGTAGTACTAGGTAATGACTCTTTTATGTTTCAATAGTACCGTCCCACTGTGCTTATGGGCATGTTGTTTACTATTATGGGCATGTCCTGCTTGTCTCGTCAATCTATAAGTATTATAAAAAAACGCTACTGCAGAGTGCAACAAAAAATCTACTGGATAGGCAGAGTTGTGTACTGTCCAACGCGCAACTGAAATGAAACACTCTTCCAGCCAGATCTGATTAACTGAAGCAAATGAGGAGTAGTAGTGTGCGGCGCTCGCACCTTGGTCATGATGTTCTTGTCGTAGTAGTAGCGCAGCGCGCGCGACAGCTTGTCGTAGTTCATGTTGGGCTTCTGCTTGCGCCGGCCCCAGCGCCGCGCCACCTCGTCGGGGTCCGCCAGCCGGAACTCGCCCGCGGACGGCGGGCCCTGCGCGCCGACCGACCGTCACACGTCAACATCGTCAGCCCACAGCGGTACCATTTAAATGGGACCATTTTTAGGGTTCCGTAGCCAAATGGCAAACTACGGAACCCTTATAGATTCGTTATGTCTGTCTGTCCGTCCGTATGTCACAGCCACTTTTCTCCGAAAATATAGCAACTATACTATTGAAACTTGGTAATTTGACTGGCTTCGTGGCCTAGTGGGCTAGTAAGGAAGGAGTTCTGCACGAATCAGGAGAAAGAAAGCATGTGGGACAAGATCTACAGAGTGATGAAACAAACTTCGACAAGACAGGAAGAAATACTCCTAAGAGACACCGAAGGTAACACTCTATCCCCGCAGCTATCTGCAGAACTACTTGCCAAAACTTTCTATCCCGACGACTCTGAGAGCACAGACCAACCTTGTCATACAGAGCTACGGGAGCGAACGACAGAAATGCCTATGGGCTGACCGGAAAATGACCCACCATTCACATCAGCGGAACTGGAATCAGTACTGAGAACTCTGAATCCGAAAAAAGCTCCCGGTACAGACGGGCTAACCGCTGATATCTGTGCAGCAGCCATACGTTGCGAATGGAAGGTTTTCTTGGCGATAGCAAACAAATGCTTGTCGCTGAAATACTTCCCCCAAGCAATGGAAAGAAGCGCACGTGGTCATACTACGCAAACCCGGTAAGACAGATTACACTCATCCAAAATCATATCGCCCCATAGGTCTTCTGTCCGTTCTAGGAAAAATCGTCGAAAAGCTTCTGGTAAACCGTCTCCAATGGCATCTCCTCCCAACTATTAGTAGGAAACAGTACGGTTTCATGCCCCAGCGAGGCACTGAAGACGCCCTCTATGACCTGGTAGAGCACATCAAAAAAAGGAGTAGACAGTAAAGATACCGTACTCTTAATCTCCCTGGATATAGAAGGCGCCTTCGACAATGCATGGTGGCCCACCCTCAAAAATCAATTAGCGAAGAAGAGGTGCCCAACAAACCTCTACGACATGGTAAACTCTTACCTCAGCGACCGTAAAATCAAGGTCAACTATGCAAGAGCAGTCTACGAGAAGGAAACAACCAAGGGATGCGTCCAAGGGTCCATCTGCGGACCGACCTTTTGGAATGTGATCCTAGACTCGTTACTGCGAATGCTAGAAGCAGAGGAGTGTACTGTCAAGCGTTCGCAGACGACGTCGTTCTCGTGTTTACAGGCAACTCGAATATCATCGAACAGCAGGCGAGCAGGGCGCTGAGCATGACAGTGCAATGGGGTAACACTAACAAACTCAACTTTGCAGCGCATAAAACCAACGCGATGCTTTTCACAAAAAGTTGAAATACGAACTCCAAACATAGTCATGTCCGGCGTCCGGCTAAATCTGGTCGAGGAAGTTAAACTGCTAGGCCTACTGATCGACCGCCGGCTCAACTTTAAAGCACATGTGACTGCCCAATGTAAAAAAGTGGCGAACATTTATAGACAGCTCGCATGTGCAGCGAAGGTGAACTGGGGATTAAATGGCGAAATCACGAGAACTATCTACGTCGCGGTGGTGGAACCTATCATCATGTATGCCTCAAGTGTATGGGCGCAAGCGGCAGACTTCGAGGAAAACAAGTCTCAGTTGAACTCTATCCAAAGAGGTTTTGCCCAGAAAATCTGTAAGTCGTACCGTACTGTTTCTCTGAAAGCATCACTTGCCCTTTCCGGCCTGCTCCCCTGGATCTGAGAATACAGGAAGCGGCAAATTTGTACAGAGTACAGAAAAAAAGAACCTCTCCCAAGACTACCTCCCACCAGAAGTGGAGCTCGAACAGAATGTTAACTGCCTAGACCAACCCCATCCGTCCACGCAGTTATCCGTAGAGTACGAGCTCCTAGAAGACACCTCAATCTTCCACAAGGGCCTCAAATTTATACTGATGGCAGTAAAATTGAAGGTAAAGTTGGAGCTGCTCTAACATGGTGGGAGAATGGCAGAGAGGTCAAGAACTCGACCTTCAAGCTCCACTCCGAATGCACAGTCTTTCAATCGGAACTTTATGCTCTTTACCGGGCAACTCAAATGGCGTTAAAGAGCAAGGACCCAGAAGTCAATGTCCTGAGTGACTCCCGATCTTCACTCGAACTGCTAAGTAACCCAAAACGAGCCACCCCTTGGTTAAGTGCGTAAAGGAAAACATTGAACAGATAAATGCTGAAGGAGATCTCTTCGTCTTTTCTGGGTGAGAGCGCATGTTGGCACCGTCGGCAATGAAAGAGCCGACGAATTGGCCAAATCGGCGGCACTCACGGAGTCACCCAGGGACTACGAGGGATCCTCTTGTCCTACGTCAAAAGGAAAATCCGCGAAGAATCGGTCAAGAAATGGCAGGATCGATATGAGACCTCGGACACCGGAAAAGTCACCCAGACGTTCCTCCCTGATATAGCAAACGCATATCGGGTGATGAGAACCACGAAACTGACTCCTTCCAGGTACAAGCGTTGACGTGACACGGAGGAATAGCAGATTACCTGTACAGATTTAAGCTCAAGAGCAGTCCGGCATGCGAGTGTGACCCCGACCAACCCGAAACGATCTGGCACGTGCTAGTCGATTGTCCCCGATTCATGGTCGCAAGACATGAGCTCGAATCTATGATCGACAGAAGACTGGTTGTCTCGGATCTCCACAACATCTTAGTAGATCCAGATAACAGAACACGGCTCCTGTCCTTCATGGAGAGCTCATTCCGCATAGCGGCCATGAGAAACTCCACTAAATCAAATACGCGCCCCCATCACCACCACACTCTGCCCCGCTGTCTGTGGACGCCGCGCGGCATGCGGTTCCCGCCCAACATAACTCCTCGAAGAGCATCTCCGTCAAACAACTACTGGAGAACGCAGACCGAGGAGAAGCAGGGATCCGTATCCGCGGAGTGGCTCTCTTCATGGACAGCAACAAAGAAAGATTCGGAATAAGCTTTTGCTTCGTTTGGGAACGGAAACGAGCCCGTTTGTCGCCTGGATTGTCACGCCTGCTCAATGGGAGTACCGCAAAAGTCACGATGAAGCGGAAAACCTACGACGCCATGCCGGTGTGCGAGTTAGACGGCCACCGATTTCGGTTGGTGCGATCGAAGAACAAAACGATTGCACTAATAGAGTACTCGGAAGGTTGGACGCCTTTCACACAGGCAAATGCGCTGCTCGCACATCTGAGCAGAAATGCAGGTGAAACACCCCGGGTGATAAGCGTGGATGCGATGGCAATCGAATATTCAAGAGCGAGAGTCGCAGACCGGCTGGGTTGCATTGAGGCCTCTAAACATCATGAGGTTGTCGTATACGAAGACAGGGGGGAAAATCTGAGCTTCCTCAGAACCCCTTCGCACGACCAAACAAATGCAACTGACAGCTGGGGACATCCTGTTCCTAGTTCGACCATCCAAACCGGCTCCGAAAGAGTACAGCAGAGGGCAGCCGCGGAAAAAGCCTCAGCCAATCTAACTGGCAGCCGAGGCACCAACACGGCGTTCGTGACTGCTTTCAACGCAGCGGCAAGGAGCGTACTCCGAATCACATCCCATTCATCACCCCTCGACGTCAAAGACCCCAAAGCAGCTTCACAGCAACAAACAGCCCGAACGAGAGCCGACATGGGACAGGTTGAACCGCCCCGCTATGTCACGGCTTCGGAGCCGCGGAGCCATGCACGTAACGCCTTCATCGAATTCATAGCCACACTGAGCGCGACACGACAAGTCAACCTCAAGACCTGCGAAAACATCATGCAGTCCTATAGGCTAGGAAGTGAAAGCCTTTTAAAGGCGAAACTCGAGGAGGCCGAAGCAGCCATTTACAATAATGTCACATCCCGGGTCATCAAGGGAACCATGACAGGACAGTATATGGCAGCTTACAGTGCTGAAAATGGCTTCGTGACACTGAACGAGAGGAGACAGAGCGCGCGGGAGTGCCTGTTTATGCGACACCACCAAACGACCCAATTGTAGTTACTGCCCGATGCACCAAGATTATGCTGGACGATAAGATCCTAGAGATGGCCAAGACCATCGAAGGAACGGAAACGTCAAAGCAGATTGGGAAAATTGGGAGGTACCGAGAATACAGTGGGTCAACGGAGTTCAGGATGTGGAAAAACAACATGGGTGATTAGACACTTCGACGTGGACAAGGACGCCATCATTACTACAACAACTGAGGCAGCAAAGATCTAAGAGAAAAGCTATCGCACCGAATCGGAAACCTGGTCAAAACCAGAGTGCGAACCATGGCTTTTGCTCTGGTAAATGGTTTCGGTAGAGAAAGTTTCAGCCGCCTCATGGTGGACGAAGCTCTCATGAACCATTTTGGAGCCATTGTGATGGCTTCAAGGCTGTCTGGTGTTGGCGAAATTGTCCTCATTGGAGACGTCAATCAGTTGCCTTATATCGACAGGAAAATCTCTTCGAAATGAGGTATCATCGCCCGAACCTGGTAACAAAGATCAGCCAGGAGTTGCTCTGCACACATCGAAACCCAATGGACGTCGCATATGCACTGAGGAAATATACTCCGGTATGTACTCCTCAGCGTCCCGTATAAAGTCCCTAGAGCAGAGAAGATATAAGGAGCGCAAATACCCAACACCCAACCAAACACCCTCTTCTTAGTTCACACTCAAGAGGAGAAGGAGACCCTGACAAACCAGGGTTATGGGTCAGGCACCGGGTCACGCATCCTTACCATCCATGAAGCTCAGGGACTAACATACGAGTCGGTAATCGTAATCAAAACCAAGGCAAACATGAAGCTGCACGAGAGCGTGCCCCATGCGGTAGTTGCAATCTCACGGCACACGGGGACCTTCACATACTACGCTGACGACACCGACGACGCCATCGGTCGGTTCGTGCGGCGAGCGTGGGCTGCATCATCGAAGACCATCCGCGATTTCAACCTACAGATGGCCATCAGGGACAGAAATGCGGCCGTTGTGGAGGCTCTGGGCCGGGAGGAGGCAGCTTAGGCAAATGGCAAAAGGCAATTAGGCAAACACTCGATGTCGAGTCGATTACTAGCGGAATCCCAACTGGTAGTGATCGGCTCTACAGACGAGCACTAGAATTAGATTTTAAATGTACCCAAATCCCTTCTATTTTCCTCTTCTCCTTATCCAAGAAATGTGTAAAAAAAAAAGATTATTGTAATGACAAAGATCACGGACCCCGGAGTCTGTGGAGTGGATAATTTAAATAAAAAAAAAAAAAAAAAAGTGGGCTAGTAACTCTGCCTGCGAAGCCGAGGGTCGTGGGTTCGATTCCCACCCAGTGCAAATATTTGTGTGACAAATTCAAATATTTGCACTGTGTCTGGGTGTTTCTATGTATAATAAGTATGTATTTACAATTATATAAGTATTACATCAGCTATCTGGCCGCCATATTACAAGCTTTGCTTAGTTTGGGGTCAGATGGTGTTGTGTGTGAATTGTCCACCAATATAATAATAACAATATAATAATTAGATGTTTTCTATGAACAGCATTAAGATTTTCTTATAAATAAAAGAAAAAACAAAAAATTTTGGGGATGTCCCATATGGGGGGTGTATAAATTCTATATATACACCCCCCATATGGGACATCATGGGACATACATGGGGGGTGTATGGATTCTGTAGTTGTGGCTGTGGTCCCCATTAGTCAACAAGTGCTTTTTAAGTCGATTTTTTTTCGAATTCTTCTAGCATTATAATTGAGGTGTCATTCGATTCGGAATGAAATCTAGATAGTTTTTAAAAAATGCTGACTAAGCCCGCTCACAAAAATTGCAACAGTTGTTTATAATCAATTGCTAAGTCAAAATAAAAAAGGGGATTTCATTATATGCACATATTTCAAAAACTATTTGAGGTAATTCCAATTACGCTACTTGCGTAGACACCTTGGCACCGTCTCATGTCAGTCAATCCGCTCGCAATATCGGAGTTACAGCCCAACAGGCACAAATAAACAAATTTAATAAGTACTCCCAGCTCAGAGCACATTATATATTCTTTGCGCTGGCAGTGGAGACCATGGGCCCGTGGTCGTCCGATACCAAACATTTTGTAAAAGATCTTTCGAAACCCAGATCCCAGACCTGGGTGTTCTCGCGCAGTAGTGATCTCGACGGCGTGTTTAATTTGTAAATTTGTTTATTTTTATGGTATGGTATAAAAATATTATTTTGCTATTTATATTATTTGTAAAAAATCAAATTTGACAAATAAGTTTTTGGTCGTCCGATACCAAAAACTTTGTGAAAGATCTTTCGAAACGTTTGGTCCTCGCTTCAGGGGATCCCAGAGCTGGCGCCTACTTTGCCCAAAAGCTGAGTTTAGCTATTCAAAGAGGCAACGCTGCCAGCATTCTGGGTACCCTGCCGCGCAGTAGTGATCTCGACGGCGTGTTTCATTTGCAAATTTGTTTATTTTTATTGTATGGTATAATAATATTATTTTGTTTTTATACAAATACGAGTATATGTAAATATTGTAAATATTAAGACTTTCAGTTTTATTGAGCTATGTTTAGAAAATTTATATATCATTTAGATTTATTCATTTAGATGTCCTGGTGCAAGTATTCAGTTCTGTATTTCAACTTACTTTAATTTATCATTATAATAAATATTAGAAAATGAAGCAGAGAAAAACCTAACACCCGGAACTGTAAGAGCAACATTTAAAATGATTTTCCCAGAGGGTTGAAAACACGCTCGAAAACGGAATTTCCCTTTTTTTAACATGAGTTTGTTTTTCAAAGATCTTAGAATAGATTCATTTTCGGGCGTATTTTAAACCCTCTGGAAAAATTATAAATGTTAGTCTTACAGTTCCGGGAGATTATTTTTAGGAATTTTGCTCTTCTAATAATGTTTTGAGAATTCAAAAAAATATCGACCCAACAACACTTGTGGACCAGACCAGCAGCAGGCAAGCAGTGTGAGCGACGCGGCGTGGCGGCCCAGCGCGCCCTTCCATTCATTTCAAACAGAGTGTCCAAAGTTTGCTTGTTTTGCGCTAACTGCGCATTGTGAGCGCAAAACTAGCAAATAGTGGACATTCCATTTTTCAAATACATGGAAGGCCGTACTAGACTTAACCCTCTACACACGAGTCCTAAAATCAGAGGAAATCACGTAAAACTAGTGGGGAGGACCTTACATCGCACCATAAATCACCAATTATATGGTGCGATGTAGGGTCCTCCCCACTACTTTTACGTTCCTCTGATTTTCGGACTCGTGTGTGGAGCGTTTTACTCAGTCGCTCACAGTTTGCCGGCTGGGGACTGCATTGAGCGTGCAGTGGGAGCGGTGAGGGGCGGGCGCACCTCCCAGCAGATGCCGGGCGCGCCGGCCGCCAGCTCCTCCAGCAGGAACTGCCACAGCTGCACCTGCCCGCCCGCGCCGCCCGCGCCGCGCGCGCCCGGGCCCGCCGCCGCGTACCCGTCTGCAAGCAACACACACACGTCTATACTGCTGTTCGCAGGCAAGATAACATGATACAACATATTTCAAAAGTTGACTGCCCTCTTCGAGATGCATGCGATATGTTTGGTAATACAGTTTGTTTTTTTGGCTTAGTTTATATGAGGCGCATAAAAAAATATTTTTATTCCTAGTTCCCATTCGGTTGTATGGCCCAAATGACGTCAAAACACACGTATTTTAATAATCTTTTAAATACAGAACCGCCTCGTAAAATTTGTTTTGGGAAAGAAAAAAACAATAGCTAATGCCATAAACAATAATTACGTTGAGTAGAAGATTACTTGTCTTCCCAATCGGTAATAAAACTACCTTAGAGCGTGGTCCAGGAGCTTCACTCGTCATGATCTCATGTCACAAGAGCGACCGAGAGAGAAATAGTCGCCTCACGAGCGACGACCATCGACGCTGCCGCGTGATTGGGCCGTCGCGCGTCGGCCACAGAACCAATCTCATTAAAAATTCAATTGAGTTTTATTTCTGAAAACGCGAGCCCAGTGCGTTGGTGGTGTTAGTAAATATTACTCTAATCTGTAGTTTTGCCCTCGCTAACTCTTGGCACGATGCACGGCGTAGCAGCTACGGCGGCCGGTGGTCGTAGGTTCTACGCCAGGGCCAGCGGCTCTACGGATGATACGGATTGGTGACGTCATGTAACAGTTGCGCGGTGATTATTTTTTAATAAAAGCCCTGGCTTGAATGCAAACAGGCAAATAGATAAATAAGTAAAAATCAAAAGATACAGTTCAGTAGTATTTCATTTATATTATTAAGTACCAGTCCTCCCCCGGCTTCACCAGTGGCATATATAAAATATACCCTTATAACACTCAAGAATCACGATTTGGATATGCCAAAGAATTTGATTATGTTTAAACAAATTAACTGTTCAGCTTTATAATATTAGTATAGAAGTGAAAATGTATTTAGCCACGTTGAGTAGTTTTTTTGTTTGGTTCTAGTAATTTGTTAATGTAGCGACGTAGCGGTAGAGCGGCGGCGGAGCAGAGGGCGTAGCCTGCGCGTGAGACAAATGTTAGTCGGCTGACATCTTGTAAATTGGTGTCACCGACATGTGTAACATCAGCACGCCTGTATACTACGCAGGTGCGCACTGCGCAACATTACTGCTGTTGAATGCTACAACTCTAAGTAATAATTATTTGCAGGGTCTGCGGCAGCCAATTTTTGAAGTGAAAACTTCTGCAACAGACAGATTTTTCATGGGTTGTGAATTGAATTCCAGCGTCACGCTCGGGTATGATAAGAAATCTTCGGGTAAACTCGGGACCATGGCCATTGGTCATCTAGAAATGCGTCAGCTAATGGGAAATGCTGAAAGGTCGTAGCCTGGCCATCGTGGCATGGGCATATAGAAATGCGTCAGTCCATAGAAAATGCTGACGCATTTCTAGATGGCCGTGCCATGATGGCCAGGCCACGGCCTCCGGTTACACTCGCTATCAAATTCTGAGTTGACAAGTTCAGTCCATGAGTCGAGTTGCGCTCTTAGTTTGTTCATGTATCTAATTGATTTCTAGCTCTCGCTGTCACGGGAAGGAAAATACGTTTTTATATATATTTAAGTAAAAAAAATTAAGTTGTAAGTTTTTTATTGCATAACAGTTTGTCGTCGCACATCACATTTGAAATAACGCGTGCATTTAATTAAATCTGGCATAAACAAATTGAATTTAATAATATATTTCATCACTATGTAATTCGTACCTGCCTAAATATCATTTCAAAAACCGAGCAAAGCTGGGTCAACAGGTACTTGAATACTTATAAAACAAATCTAGAAAATCACATGGGAAAGGTACAATCGACAAAAGTACGAACAATAAAAAAAACTCCGTGCAAACCTCGACTAAACTCGACTAGTCCTTTTATGAGTAAATTAAATATATTATGTATGTTTTTCCGTTTTTTGTCTACCGATTCGTGGAGGTAAGTAATAAAATTTAGTTGAAATTTATGATAGTAAAGCAATGCTATTGTTCTTTTGCTGACTTCGGACATGCATTTTCAAGTTAAAATTTGAGGATTTAAAATCATGAATTAATTTATGCGAATAAAAATCACACATTTTAATTATTTTTATGTAAAACGTTAAATATAGAGGGTGGGTTGTGGATTTTCTTTTATGAAAATGATTAAAAATAATTTTGCTGGCTCTTGTATGAGTTTTAGAGCATATGAATAACGTAATATATGAGAGTTGGTGGTAGCTCAGCCCAGCATCAGGCCGGCGCTGGGCGGGCGGAGCGAGCGACTGACCGTGGTAGAAGTGCTGGATGCGGCGCTGGGCGGGCGGAGCGAGCGACTGACCGTGGTAGAAGTGCTGGATGCGGCGCTGGGCGGGCGAGCGAGGACTGACCGTGGTAGAAGTGCTGGATGCGGCGCTGGGCGGGCGGAGCGAGGACTGACCGTGGTAGAAGTGCTGGATGCGGCGCTGGGCGGGCGGAGCGAGCGACTGACCGTGGTAGAAGTGCTGGATGCGGCGCTGGGCGGGCGGAGCGAGCGACTGACCGTGGTAGAAGTGCTGGATGCGGCGCTGGGCGGGCGGGCGGGCGAGGACTGACCGTGGTAGAAGTGCTGGATGCGGCGCTGGGCGGGCGGAGCGAGCGACTGCGTAGAAGTGCTGGATGCGGCGCTGGGCGGGCGCGAGCGACTGACCGTGGTAGAAGTGCTGGATGCGGCGCTGGGCGGGCGGGCGAGGACTGACCGTGGTAGAAGTGCTGGATGCGGCGCTGGGCGGGCGGGCGAGCGACTGACCGTGGTAGAAGTGCTGGATGCGGCGCTGGGCGGGCGGGCGAGCGACTGACCGTGGTAGAAGTGCTGGATGCGGCGCTGGGCGGGCGGAGCGAGCGACTGACCGTGGTAGAAGTGCTGGATGCGGCGCTGGGCGGGCGGAGCGAGCGACTGACCGTGGTAGAAGTGCTGGATGCGGCGCTGGGCGGGCGGAGCGAGACCGTGGTAGAAGTGCTGGATGCGGCGCTGGGCGGGCGGAGCGAGCGACTGACCGTGGTAGAAGTGCTGGATGCGGCGCTGGGCGGGCGGAGCGAGCGACTGACCGTGGTAGAAGTGCTGGATGCGGCGCTGGGCGGGGCGGGCGAGCGACTGACCGTGGTAGAAGTGCTGGATGCGGCGCTGGGCGGGCGGTAGCGATGCGGCGCGACGGGCGGACCGTGGTAGAAGTGCTGGATGCGGCGCTGGGCGGGCGGGCGAGCGACTGACCGTGGTAGAAGTGCTGGATGCGGCGCTGGGCGGGCGGGCGAGCGACTGACCGTGGTAGAAGTGCTGGATGCGGCGCTGGGCGGGCGGAGCGAGCGACTGACCGTGGTAGAAGTGCTGGATGCGGCGCTGGGCGGGCGGGCGAGCGACTGACCGTGGTAGAAGTGCTGGATGCGGCGCTGGGCGGGCGGAGCGAGCGACTGACCGTGGTAGAAGTGCTGGATGCGGCGCTGGGCGGGCGGAGCGAGCGACTGACCGTGGTAGAAGTGCTGGATGCGGCGCTGGGCGGGCGGAGCGAGCGACTGACCGTGGTAGAAGTGCTGGATGCGGCGCTGGGCGGGCGGGCGAGGGACTGACCGTGGTAGAAGTGCTGGATGCGGCGCTGACGACCGTGGTAGAAGTGCTGGATGCGGCGCTGGGCGGGCGGAGCGAGCGACTGACCGTGGTAGAAGTGCTGGATGCGGCGCTGGGCGGGCGGAGCGAGCGACTGACCGTGGTAGAAGTGCTGGATGCGGCGCTGGGCGGGCGGAGCGAGGGACTGACCGTGGTAGAAGTGCTGGATGCGGCGCTGGGCGGGCGGAGCGAGCGACTGACCGTGGTAGAAGTGCTGGATGCGGCGCTGGGCGGGCGGAGCGAGGACGAGTAGAACTGATGCGGCGCTGGGCGGGCGGAGCGAGCGACTGACCGTGGTAGAAGTGCTGGATGCGGCGCTGGGCGGGCGGAGCGAGCGACTGACCGTAGAAGTGCTGGATGCGGCGCTGGGCGGGCGGAGCGAGCGACTGACCGTGGTAGAAGTGCTGGATGCGGCGCTGCTCGGCCGCGCTCAGCCACAGCATCAGGCCGGCGGGCGGCGCAACCCGCCCCCGCGCGCCTGCATCGCCCCGCGGCCGCCCCGCCGCCGCCCCGCCGCCGCGCCGCTACGCTTCCTACTCGAGGCTTATCTCCACTACCACCACACAACAATGACACTTCTTTGTATTATTGTTCTATTTTTGTCCTTTTATGTTTGTGTGCAAATAGTTTTTTTTTTTTCTATGGCTTGTGTCTAGAAATGTGTAAGTAGTTTCAAAATTTGAATTTATAAATTAGCGAACTTCTTGTCAACATATTTGAATTATTGATATGTATCTTGATTTTTAAAATAAATTTATAGTTGAAAATTAACACCTTCGGATATCCGGCGGAGTAATCCGGATATGCGGCCGGATGCGAGACCGGAAGCGAGCGAGTGACGGCGAGAGCCCGCCCCGCGCGCGCCGCCCCCTCCCTCCCCCGCGGGGCGGGCGACCTCACACACACCTCGGTGGCGGGTCCCGCAGGAGATCAAGACTGCCAATTCTCGACGTTTACACGAATCTTTTTTTTATGTATATAATTTGGAGTGACGAGACGAGCTGGACACGTGCCTGATGGTAAGCAACATGCCAGCCACATAACAGCGCAGTGACACGTAGCTATTGGAACATGAAGAGTCCAAATCAATACCTAGCACTGCACTGCGCTCGTCACCCAGAGATCTGAGATATTATATCTCTAAGCCCTGTAATTTCTCTGGTAACATTGCCTTTCAAACCGGAACACCGATCTAACCCAATTCCATTTGGGACCGTCATATCTACTCTCCAAATATTAAACTTTGACGAGTTCTCAATTCTTATTACAATGACGGTTTCAGGGTAAATTGAACTAACATATTAGGCAACCCCTGCAGATGTGCACGTTTGTTGTTAAAGCTGTCTTTAACGGTGAAGGCAAACATCGTAAAGAGACCGACATCTTCCGAAATCGTCATGTACCGCGCCATAGTTTGTCCGCGAGTGCCCGCTTTGAACGCGATGTAAGCTGTTTATGCTGTTTTGTGCTGCTCCCGGTTTCAATTACATCATTATCACATTATTACAGTTACCAAAAGTATGTCCTTGCACATTTTCCGTAAAAACTCGGTCTCCAAAGAATTCAATACAATGAAACAACAACATAACATAAATGAATAATGAAGCAATAAATACCCGTAGCAGATAATCTCGGAATAATTCAATTATCATAAAATGGGGCCAGAAGTCAATGAGGAGAGATAACCGAGTAATGTAAACCAAATAAAGTGTATCGAGAGCGCCCCTGTAAGCTGTAAGCCCCCGCCCCATGCATAATGCAGCGACCGCGGGGGGCGCGATATTGCGGCGCCCCCCGCGGGGCTCCGGCCTGGCTTGCGAGTGACTCCCTCCCTCCCACGGTCACATCTCAGGTTAACCATCGTTTTATTGCGAGGACACGCGGCATATTTTGACTGGCCTAGTAATAGTCTGCTTGCGAAATCGTGGGTTTGATTCCCATTCAGGGTAAATATTTGTAAGAATACAAATATTTGTTCTGTGTCTGGGTCATCTTGGCTTAATGTAATACACGCTTAGCTTAGTTTGGATCTCGATGGTGTTGTGTGAGAAATACTCGTATCTACCAATATTTACTTATTTCCATTGGCTTCTCATTATTCCTATTACGAAAGATAGGAAGCGGTGCGAGTTACAAGGAGGTGCGAGTTACAAGAAGCCGCGAACGAAGGAGGCGTAGCTTTAGAACGTACGACTATACGTCTCGACTAGCAAGACATTTTCAACGAAATATAACAAACGGTATGTTTGTTTGTTACATTTAAATTATAAGTATCAAATTCCATCATGCCAATCTTACAAAGAAGTCCAATCAATTTACCAAGCGCCTCTAATGGCATGGTCTAGTGGCAAGAACATCACATTTATAATTTCAAGGTGTTTCTAAATATTTTTCCAACGTTTGTCATCACCATTGACTTTAACGACTATGTTGGACTAATGTTTCAAGGAAATGCGTTGCGTCACCCACGCGTCCATCCAACCAGCGCGCCTACCGCCTTACCTGCTTTCTGCTATGCTTTGATTTGTGACGTCATCAGGCCATTTGGTAACTCCGATGAAAGCAGACAACTACATCTGCTTTCCGTATGCAGCGGAACGGAAGGCAGATGTACCTAGTGTCTGCTTTCAGCTGCGTCACAAATCAAAGAATAGCAGAAAGCATCGACAAAAGGGCGATATCGTTTCATGGTTGATGTTCCAAAAACGCGAACGAAGAGGTTTGACTCCACGTTTGTGATAAGAACGTCTAGGCTGTGGAATGCGTTGCCTGAGTGGGTTTTCCCTGATGGTTACAATCTTGGTGTCTTCAAATCGAGAGTGAATCGGTTTTTTCTAGGTAAGCACGCTCCATCGTAGATCTCATCATCGCTTAACATCAGGCGAGATGGTGGTCAAGTGCGAACCTATATTAGTTAAAAAAAAAAAAAAGCAGGAGAGACCTGCCGCATTGGGCCAACGTGATTGATTATGGCCTTGACTCTCTACTCTGTGTTTGTGAAACGTCTCGAGTCCCAGTGGGAACATAAGGTTGTTGATGCTGATGGTATATTGTACAGTTACGCCAACGTCCACAATCTATGATTAAAAGTCTACAATTAAAAGACATCTTGTAGGTTGTACAATTGTAGGGCGTTGTATGTGATAGAGATGTAGAGACTATCCGCGGACGCTGAAGCTATAGTCAACATGAAATTACTGAAAACTAGTGTTTACCCCAGCTTTGTTTGTATTTCGTCCGCGTATATTTTATGAATATAGCCAATGACCAATGACGCCCCATGGTCCCCATGGAACAAATACATAGGCATTTGTTCAAGATATTCCTTTAATATTTTTTAAATATACCACTTCCGTCCTGTGAAGGATTATGCTATCATACTCTAGATCAGCCGTAACTTAGTCGAAGTTCTGGCTGATCTAGTTGGGATAAAGGCGCCTGCAGATCCGGAGCCACTGGTTTGAATCCCACGCCCACCACTGTGTTCTCGAAGTCTTGTGCGTAATGCTGTTAACTCAAAAACGATGAAGGCAAAAATCACGAGGATACCGATGGAGGATTTTCCAAGAATCTTTCGGTCTTGCCCCACCAACTCGTACTGAGGCGGCAGTTTTCTAGTATTACGCTTCACTTATACATATTTATTACAGACTCCCGAGATACAGACCACATAAATACCACAAATAAAGGTACCTAAGTCTGTATCTCGGGAATCCAGACAATCTCTTTGAAATTATTTAGCGCTTCGTATATGTAATCTTTGTGGTGCAATGTCAAAGATCAAATATAAAATTTTGTAGGTACTTAATGATTAATTATTATCAATTATTATCTTTAATTATAATTTAAACACCAACATTAGCAAATCACAGCCATCCATGTATACAATGAAATTGACCGGTTACTGTTTGTATGACGACGTGTTTTCAATTATAGTTGACGTGCATCACAGGTACTTGTATTTCAAAATTATGCGGAAACAGCCACGGGACATTAAACAATAATTTTGTTTGTCGTACTTAACCTAATTTTGTTTCAATCGTTTCAATTTAAAATATTGTTTGTCTATGAGTGTACAAGCAAAAGTTAATATTAATCCTAATATCACATCAAATGACGTAAATAGTTGTATGTAAAGACCCAGCCCCTGAAATTAGTTTAATAACTCAATGAAACGCTTGGGATTAACTTCCAATTCCAGGTATCACTAGCCCCCGATAAATCAGTAAGTGCCTATAACAGTAATTGTCGCTACCTCGGTCGTTAATTAGAGATTTCCTCTCAGAGTGCGGGCTGCGAGCGAGTGAGGGACAGTGACGTAGGTACTCGCGGCCACGGAGCCCACGCTAATATAAATATAACATAAGTTGCGACCGCAGACGAGCTTCCAGGAACGGCGCGCGAGCGAGCGCGGGCCGTGGGGCCGTGGGGCAAGCCTCGAGCGGGCGGCTGTTGGGGTTTGTTGGCGCGGTCGGAGGATTTTGAAGTGAAAACTTATTTTGGCGCACCACATAAAAATTTTTCCATATGCCGTGTATCCGTCACGCTCCGAGGTGAAGTACTCGGGACCGCCGAGTGTCCCGAGTGAGAAAGATACAGTCAGTAGTGCTTCTCTGTTGTATTGCTGTTTTGATTAATAACTACAGAATATTAAAAAGTAACTTTAATTTCTGATTTGTTGAATTGTTATCTTTTCTCATTAATTGTACTAACAGGTACGATCCATAATAGAATAGCCTACATAATACAAATAATGAAGTTTTCACTTCTGGCGTGTGCTCATAATTATTTTATTTGCACACATAAGTACATTTTTTAGCATAACTGAATAGCTTACATGATTGCTTGCTCTTAAATACATTAATATCATTAATAAAACCTTTATAGTGTTTTGTGAAGTTTTCTTTCTTCTAAATTTGAAATGTGGCTGTCTGTGTGTGAAAAAAAAAAGCTGTTTCACAATGTTTATGTAGGTACACTCCGCGAGGCATAAGCTGAGCTTTGCATTAGTGTGAGTGATCACCAATCAGGCAGGAGCTTGAAATTTTGTCCGCAAAGTATAGGCTGAGCTTTGCATTAGTGTGAGTGATCACCAATCAGGCAGGAGCGCGGCGAGACAGAATGGCGCCGCGCCTAAGGCCGGTTGTCACACCTACACTATCCATGTACACTCACACAAATGTAAAGCTCAGCTTATGCTTCGCGGAGTGTACTATCTTGTTTATCTACTGTTTAAAGGATGTTAGTTTATCAGATCTGTTGGCCTAATTTTCTTTATGTATTATCGCTAGTTTAATAATTTTATTATCAAACCACATCAAAATTATCAAAATCGGATCGGAAAATTTTGGAATGTAATATAGTTTTGTACAGTATTCTCTTATGTTATAATATGTGTTTATTACATTCTGTTAGTGGGCTCATTGAATAAATAAATTAAAAACAGTGAAATTACACAATTGCACGCCATAGATATTTAAAAAGGTAACACAACGCTAAAAAGGTTTTTTTTTAATTTAGAGTGTCGAGACGAGCTGGACATGAGCCTGACGATAAGCAAAATGCCAGCCTCATAACAGCACAGTGACACGCAGCTATTGGAACATGAAGAGTCCAAATCATTATCTAGCACTGCACTGCGCTCGTCACCTAGAGATCTAAGATATTATATCTCTAAGCCCTGTAATTTATCTGGTAACATTGCCCTTCAAACAGGAACACAGTAATGTTTGCACATTACTGCTTGGTAATAACTGGCAAAGGTGTGGTACTTCCCGTGTGGTGCGGACTCTGCTAAGAGTCCTACCACTACAAAAATAAATAATGTTCAGTGTTCACATCACTCAAATGGAACCAACTTCAATAAACGTAACTTAACGTAGATTATTAAGAAACACCGCAGATAGTGTTGCCATCAACTTATTCACGACGGTAATACCAGTATGTGTACGTTATCCTATTTGCACAGAGTATGTCCTTAGTTTCCCGGTACGATCGTTGTGACAAATATCTGTTCTTAAAGAAAGCCTGATTGTGTAACTTTGTGAAGCACAGAAATATCTTTGGGGAAATAGAGAAGGTAAAGGTAGCGACACGTTGTCGCTTGTGGTTGGGGCCACGCTATCCTCTGCGGGAGGAGGGCCGGAGGCGGCGTCGCGGCTGGGCGGGGCCCGCGCGGCGCCGCCCTCGCGCCGGGCGCGCCGCCGCCGGCGCCGGCAGTCGCCGGCCGGCGGCCCGGCCACGTAGCCGTGGGACAGAGCACCCACTGCGAGGCGCATCCCGCACTGCCGGTAGGTGCAACGAAGTCGTAGAGCCATCATGGCCCGCGCTGGGCGTGCCCAATGTTATTATCTCACACCTTCGGATTACCCGATATAGTAACTTCTCAATTGACAAACAATTAAAACCGCAGAACGTTGGCACCATATTACGTGTGATATTATCACCAAAAATCATTTCAGCATCCAAAGCGAAAATTGTTTTCCTCCAAATGAGCCCGAGCCTGAATGAAGCGAAAATTATTTTAATTTCCGAACTATTTTTATTATTGAGAATGTTACCTATGTTATCAAAAGGAAAATGTTTTATCGTTTAATAATGATTATCGCTCATTGCTTAGATAAATTGTCTGCAGATATGACGCGACAGTTTATATCTGCGATGCGTCAAGTCATCGGGGGTAATGTGGTTGATGGCGCGCGTGTTCGGTGCTGGGTGGTGCTGGTGTGTGGCGGAGGTTCCCACGCGTGGGCCAGCGGCCTGCCGCCGGGTCCGCATTCCCGAGCGGTGATTCAGGCGCGCGCCGGCCGCGGAATGTGAAAGCATAGGAATCTGGTCTGGACCGCTAGCGGCGCTAGGACACAGGTGCCGGAGGAAACGATGTTTTTTTGCAGAAAGTTCATTAACTGTATTACATTACGATGCGTCATAGCGCGTCGAGGAACTCTGCTCAGCAATTTAGATGAACCGTTTTTGGGAAAGATTTGCCACACATCATTTGGTGAACTTTCATTAGCATTCGTAATTTTTTGCATTCTGATGCGTAACATGTCTCCTCGCGGTTGATGGATTTTTTGCGGAAGCTATTTTGTAAAAAGAGACGGAAGTGTGATACAAGAAACGTAAGATTTCTCGGTTTCTTGTTGAAAAATGATTTGACCGATGACCGCGTGACGTGGTAGGTAGAGATCTCTCTGCCAGCTCGCGTGGTGATGTGTGCAGCTGCCAATGCATTTTATCGTACTGTCGGCCAAGATAGTGTGTGATGAGAAAGAGAACGCATCACTTGTGCACATGAAAACAATCATGACAAAAAAGATCATGCGACGACTAACAACGCTCGCTCGTGTTTTGCTCTTTAGTCACGACTTAGACGAGTACTTAAAATGTCATAATATCATCTCACTTCCATAAACGTAAACGCCACCTCCCGTCGAACCCCACTTGACACGCGTAGTAATAGGAGCGTGTCATAAAGCCAGCGGAGCCCGGGCGGGTCGGGGTCGGGGTAATATCCGTCTCCCATTGACTTGCAAATGTCCCGCAATCCCGGAAGCCCCTGCCGCGCCCCGCGGTCCCGCGGAGCGCCCGCCCCGGCCGCAGCGCGCGGCGGGGCGCCGCCGCCGGGAGATTGATGCTCCGACTCTAGCAGCGCTTATTAGGTGGGAAAGGGAACTTGGGGTGACGGGAGTACCGGCCGCACTTCATAAACCACAGGTGCGAGATAAACACACGACGGAAATTACTTCTAATAGAGTCCCTCCGCATCGATCTTATACCGTGGTTGCTTATGTTCTAAGAGTTTACATGTAATTCTTTATCTAAGGTTATAGAATAGAATATTATTTATTTCGTAGATAACACATACATAATTTTTAACAAAATGGTTGTATGGTACACTACGAAAACGTCAAATTAAAATACAACCTTTTATACAATCATTGATACATTATTACAATAAATTATAATAACTTATACAAAATTACAATAAATATTCCAATTTAAATTTTCATCTATCATTATCTAAACTTGAAAATAAAAATGGTATAATACATTTGACAATTTTTAAAGTTAAAAATGCTGTAAAGGGGCATTATATTCAATTAACTAGTTTAATTATTTCAATAAATACATAAATATATATCAATGCATGTAAATAACATTTCTGATTTAATAAATTATTAGGTATGTCAGGCATTAGTCGAATTGTAGCTGGTGTGGTCATTACTTAAATATTCCTTTAGGGTATAAATCGTCTTGTAATAAATCAAATTTTTTTTAAATAAATAAAATCAATAAAATAACCTTAACTTTCTTAAGAAACTCTGTGTCGCTTGTCAGGGTTTGAATTCCTGTTGGGAGTTTATTATATAATTCCTGGCCTCTGATGAGTGGAGTTCTATCAGACATGCACAATCTGTGTGGTATAGGTTCAAAATACATTCTGTTTCTATTAGATTTTACCCTATTACTTTTATGGAGCTTGTATTTACTTATATTTTGCCTAACATATTTTAAAATTTCGAAAATATAAAGTGATACAGATGTCAAAATTTGCAAATCCCTGAAATGGTTTCTACATGACTCCCTACACCTGATACCAACCAAAACTCTGATGGCACGCTTTTGTATTTTTAAAATTCTCTCATAATCTGTTGCACTTCCCCATACAATTATTCCGTACGACATTAAAGAATGGACATATGCATAGTAAACTTCTTTCAAACATTCAGAGGATGTAATAGTTTTTAATTGTTTGAGAGCAAACACTCCTCTGGACATTTTTTGCATGTGATATCTAAATGATTCTTCCACGTTAGTGATGAATCAATTTCAAAACCTAACATTTTGACAGAATATGTTGTGTATAATGTTGAAGCTCCTATGTTTATTGGGAAAGTATTCACTTTAGGTGTTAAGGGGTTGAAAAACATAATGTTTGTTTTTTATATTCTATCTATCGATAAAAGGTTTGCTCTTTATCTTGCCTGATGATAAGCGATAAAGCATGATGAAGCAGAAACCCAGAACAAATCCTTCGACGTTAAACTTTACGCCATTCAGATAACATGCCTAAGGAAATACCTAACATATTCCAAAGTTTAGAAAATATCTTATGTATAGTTTAGTATCACAAAACTGGAGTAAAACCTATTTGTTAGATTCTTGAGTCTCTGGAAAATCAATTGTGAAACGATGTCGTTTTTTAGCCAGCCAGCTGTCCAATAGAAAAATGGTAAGGTGATTTTAGATTACTTGTGTATTAGCGGCAGACTCTCTGAAAGTTTCCTAACACAATGTAACTGAGCGTATACACTGGTCTAGTGATGCAGTTCAACGGTTAGATAGATAAATATACACTATATTGACACACCAATAGAGTAGGATACACAATTTACAATAAAAATTAAAAACTAGTGTGACAAGTTGACGGCCTTATCGCTAAAAGCGATCTCTTCCAGCCTTAGGATGGAAAATAATGTGTGGATAAGTCAAAAAATGGGGTGAAGAATCATTCTGTCCTTGAAAACCATCAACCATCATCTCCTTGAAAAAGATCGCCGAACACGATCGAAACTTGAGTCTGACTGGACTGACTATATCAAACATGAGTTACCCGTATATTTATTTAAAAAGAAATAATAACTAAAGTTACTCCTGCTCAAAACCCAAATAATAGATAAGGCTCAATAACTCGCACTTCAGCATGGCTGTAGGATACTTGACTCGAAAATTTGTGTCAGAAATAACTACGAGCAAACTCCCCTGACTGGGATCGAAGGCAAACAGCGACCAGGCCGGCCCGGGGAGAGGAGGAACGAGCTAAGCGAGCGCACACGGGTGAGCACACAACTGGAAGAAGGAAAGAAAGACCTGCCCAGAATTGAGGCAAAGCCGGCTGATTTAATAGATCAGTGTGCCGCGCACGTGAAGGTAGTCATGTAGGTTCTTCTGTGTTCCGGTTTGAAGGGCAACGCTTCCAGAGAAATTACAGGGCTTAGAGATATGACATCTTAGATCTCTGGGTGACGAGCGCAGTGCAGTGCTAGGTAATGATTTGGACTCTTTATGTTCCAATAGCTGCGTGTCACTGTACTGTTATGTGGCATGTTGCTTACCATCAGGCACATGTCGGGGACGTCTCGCGACGCACTTTATTAAAAAGAAATATGTAGAGTGACGCCTGTCCGCGCGAGGAGACAGTTAACCTCCGCCCCGTCGGCGCCCCGGGCCGCCGGCGGCGGCGCGCGGCTTCCAGGAACGGGCCCGCACCGACTATCTGTTTTCCGATTGACACACGTGTCTAGCTCTATGGCGACTACTCAATTAGAGGACATGAAACCACGTGATCATTGTAACAATAGCCGGGTATCATACAACACCCAAGAATATTTGTAATTCCTAGCGACAGGCCTCGACTTCTTTTGGTTTTTGCAACTAAACCGAACTTGACTGAAATGTTTAATTCAGTAGAAATAAGCAAATTGTATTAAATAGTATTTTTATCCATAATAAAAGAGTCAAACGTAATATAAGCGCGTAAGCCCATCAATAATAATTAAAAAACAGGATTTTTTATAAGGAGTGTAAGGATTAGTCTTAATTTTATTTTAAATTAATTATTTATCTTTTAAGTACTTAAATAATAAAGCGAAATATTTTGTGAATATTTAAATGTTTATTTTATTCTATTTTTAACGAATATGTGTATTATAGCAGCAACAGAAGTACATCATCATCAACATCAATATGTGAAAATGTCAATTGTCTAACTATCACGTTTCTTGAGGTACAGCCTGGTGCACAAAGAATAAACAGCCCACTAAATGTTCCCACAGCTGGGACTCGGGGCCTTCGCTCGCAAGGAGAGAGCCAAGGCCATAATCCTCCACGCTGGTTCAGTGAAGGTTAGTAGTTGAGACATGACTTCGAATGATTCTAGGTACACGTTGGTTGTCTCACGATGTTTTCCTTCACCGTTTTTAAGTTAGCGGTAGACTTCGAAAAGTGGTGCACGCGGTTTTGGAGCCGGGAGACGTGAAAAATTATAAAAAAGAAGCTTAAGTCCTAAGGTCCTAAGTGGCGTGAGCCATGTGAGGACAAGCGTAGCGAAGGGGGAAGGTGGCGAGCGAAGCGAGCCGCTGACCTCCGTAGTAGAGCGCAGGCCGAGTATGGAGAATCGACACTCAGAACTGACTGCAGAGCTTCTGGCGGGAGCCCACCGGGTGTCAAAATGTGCACTACTATCAAGTTAGGGGTGTTCAAGTTTTATCTAACAGGTGAGCCGTTGTAAAAAAACTTCTCACGGTTCCCCCACGTGGTCTCAGGAGGTAGGCGGTAGGTAAGAACTATGAATAAACACTTGCCAGATGCTTATAATTAATGCCATCGACCAATCAGAGAACAGTGTATTAATTGACGGGTACTGTTAAGTAGTACTCAGACCAACGATTGACCAAATTGTGGATATTTTACTTGCAGCAAAATCGTAATTTGTTAAATGACGGCCAGGCACCGTTAGTTGATCAATTAACGTAAATTAATTGCGTTAAAATAGTACATTTCAAACGCCGTTTCGGAAAATAACCCGAAAGTTGATCAACTACCTAGTGAATTGATCAACTAACGATTCTTGTTATTTTCCAGTGACATAGACAAATTTACAGACTGGGTGGACAGCGGGTCCCATTTTACGATTTGGTACGGAACTCTAAAAATGAATGGCTAGCAAGATTTCCATCGTTGCGGTCAAGCAACGTAGTCAAGTACAAGGTGACCCGGAGCGCGGTGTCAGCCCCGGGTGACCTCAACACGTCAACCACAAATGGATGACTGCAAGTGTGGTGGCTGCGAGCCGCCCGCCGCCAGCCGCCAGCCTGTCGGGAGCGATACACGCTCATAACTAGTACAAAATGTTATAATGGTCTGTTAATTCACGCGGACCGGCGCCCGCGCAGGTGGGAGTGCCCGCCTCCGCCAATAGCACGCCGCCGCGGCTGTGCAAACACCACTAAATTACATCAACCGAAAATATAACACCGTAACTTACTTTTTGTAATGAAGCTTAAATGTGTACAAACCACATGGCGAGACGAGGCGGCATGTTTACACATGTGAAATTAGGTATTTAGTATTTAACATTTGGAACGGTCTGGGCGCGACGGGGTCACACTGAGCGCAACACTTTGCTGTCGCCATGTCAATAATGCAGGTCGAGGATGCAATTATTATTTGCCCAAGTAATAGCCATATAAGTGAAAATCTAACTGAGAACATAACCAAGCTTTGCCATATTTCTATACCTGTAGTGTATGTAGGTGTGTCCCAGCCACATTGGAACCAACCGGTCTTGCGCACGTCAATTATTAAAAGACTTGACGGCATGACTCTCGTGCCTCGGAGGTTCGGTCTCTTGTACTATCAGATTAAACACCATTCGATCTGCCGGAAACACAAACTTGTAGTAAGACTAGTGCAGTGGCTAAGTAGGATGATTGTCGAAAACGGCGCAAACATGCAATCCTCGGATGTGGTTACATATTTGAAATGTTCGACCACGTATGATTTAATAGACTGGTTTGGCGTTGGGAGATTGTAAATCTAATTTTTATGGCAATAAATATTTTAATGGCAATACCGACAGCATGCTGGGCTCGCTTTCGACTGGTAGTGGGCTTGATCATCTTGATTATCTTTAAACCTTCATTGGTCCATAAATAACTCGAATCTCAGATGCGTTTAGTGTAATTAATCAGTTAGGTATACCTATTGTATAGTGTTGTTCTCATTGTAGGTAAAATAGTTTTGTTAATAAAGGGTTTTGACCATATAACACAAAATTAATTTTGGAATGTGTCGATTTCTCGGTTTCCACGCACCAGTTTTTTTCACCATCAAAACCAGTGGAAATTACGAATTTGTACACCTCCCGGACCCAGGTCCGGGGTGCAAACCTGCGACGTCAACGTCAAGCTTACGAAACCGGACGTCCTCGCCTCCGGGCCGCGCCCTGCGGTATCAATTACTTGAACTTTCCCTTTGGATTATTTGATATTTATCTAATTACTTCAGTAGATTTAGATAATACATATGCGTGGCGTATTCAGAACGGAAGACAAGCTTAGTGACGTTGAGTCTCGCAAATATTACGTCAGTTTATACAATACCTGTCATCGGCAGCTCAATTACTGAATCATAACTTAAGTCCTTATCTAATTTGATGATAGGGAAATTATATAATTTTATCTCGTGTTATCACCAGTGCCGAGACCAGAGAACTGACTGATACCGGAAAACATACTGTCGTAACAGATACGACTTTGGCAACCGTGTGAATCGTCACACCACTAATAAAACTAGATTTACTAACAAGACGAATTCGGAAAAGAACTGTAGGGAAGTGTCCAATTACCAGGGATACCTAACAAAGGGTTTATACCACTTAGCTAAAACCACGGATATTCGGGGGATATGCCTTGATTGCGAATTTAGTTCGAAACCTAGTGTCTCCGGTCTCCTCCCACAATATACATAAAATGGGCGGAACATTTCCGTATTAACAAATAATTTTGTCACTCAACGCCCACATAATATGTCACTAGGGATTGAAATGAGTGATTGCAAAATTTATTCGACATTTTATTTTGGGCTGTATTATTATATTTTCATTTATTAAGTTTTACTAATATACAAATACGTAAATATAATTATAATATATAAAAATTGATACCCTGTACTACATGTATTATACTATAAAGAAATGTACAAAGTTGGAGTAGGAATCTATTTGCATTTTTTCAAATTAACAGTTTTACGTTTAATGTGTACGAAAGTACTAGCAGTGCTCCGCGGGTTTACCCGCGTAGTTCTCGTTCCCATTCTTTTATCGAGATAAAAGTAGCCTAAGCCTATGTGTTCTTCCAAAATATAATCTTACTGTATTTCAAATTGGCATTAAATTTGTAATATTAGGTACTAGGATTTACGATACCAATGACAAAAAAACATTATATTTTTTTTGCTTTCCTGCTTGTACTGGGTAATCTCTGAAACTGCTGGACTAATTTTAAGGGACTTTTAATGAAACAGTTTATATAATAAACATTAAATAAACATCACTTTATTCCGATTTGAAGGACTATGTTTCCAGAAAAATTACAGGGCATGGAGGTAAAACATTATATCTCAGACTGTCGAACGCCCTAAATCCTAATGCCGTGAATTGGACTATCTGCAAGGAAGAAAGAGAGGTATTTGCCCTGCAGTGGGACAATCTAGGCTAGTAATAATATTAACACTTTATTTTCATCAAACAAAGTACACGTTAAAAAAAACGTACAAAGTTATGCCTTAGACTATCAGCTGTCTGGTAGTGAAAGTCCCGTCATAATTGGTCCAGCTGTTTGGTAGATTAGTGGAACAAACAAGATAGACAAAAAGTTTTAAAATAGTTTTTAGGTATAGGTACTGTACATACTTTCATTTGTCACAACTTAGTAAACAGTTGTTAATTTGATATTACATACAAACGCTCCAATTTTATTTCTTTGTATATATTATTAATAATAAAAATAAAACAAAAAATCTGGAAAAATAGGTAGTTAATTAAAAATGAAAAAAACGAACATTGTCCATGTAAACTACCGAATAAATTTTCGAAGAAATTTCACGTCGCCAAACTCCATTACCCCATCACTAACGCGCCAACGTACTCTCTAGGCGCTTCAGAGCGACTGAACGAATGTCAAAGTTATACGGTCATATTAACCCTATCGAGAAGACACTGCCACGCCCTCAAGGCATATCCCCCGATATCCGTGGCTAAAACTGTCTTAGTAGGTAATGAAACTAC
The DNA here is from genome assembly GCA_017562165.1 of Ectropis grisescens. Classification (NCBI taxonomy): domain Eukaryota; kingdom Metazoa; phylum Arthropoda; class Insecta; order Lepidoptera; family Geometridae; genus Ectropis; species Ectropis grisescens. Next base: position 27,085,410 of record CM029778.1, on the reverse strand, counting down.
TCTCTTGAAACTCTTTGTTTGAAATTTAACACCCGTATGACTTCAATCAGTGAGCATGCTTATTGTGAGCATCTTTACGACGGAAGTACGTCATTGTATCATTTTTAATTTTTCGTCCGCGAACGATGACGTCATCGAGAATTGTACTTAAATTTTCCTCAGTGACATAGGGACATAGCAAGGTATTAGCAGAGAGGGGCCATTACCCCCTCCCCCTCTTTTTGACATCAAATGCTCGAAAAAGGCCTCTTGCATTTTCTTCGAGCTTCTCTATCCAGCTTGCGCCACCTAGCTTTATTATTTCATTCATTCACTAAGGTGCACCTTTGTTTTGGTCTGCCTCTGGTTCGTTTGGTTTATGATCATATCCAAGTAGCTATTTTTTTAAACGACATTGACTTACTAATTTCGTGTTTGTGTGTCCTATGTTGAGTGTTTGTTCTGAATCCAATATCGAAAAAAATTTTGTGGCTTGAGTGTTCCATATCTATTACATTAACCGACCATAGCCCTCTGAACCACGTTCGCCATGTTGTTTTGTTTGCCAATGGTGACGAAAAAAACACATGGATCAGTTTGTTGCACCACAAAACAATTAAAAAACTACTTATATTTTAGTGTTATTGGTACTTTAATTATTCTAGACATTGACAAATAATGTTTAACTAACCATGTAAACTTGAACAGCAGAATTGGAGCAGACTCAGCCGTAATTTGAGAAGTCATTTATTAGGATACTTGATTTTGCCATGAACTTACCGCAAGGTAACGCCTTTGAATGTCATTTTACCTTGGTCTATGAATGATCTTTTTATCTTAGATTATTTTTTATTCTTTTATTTTATCTATCATCATCATTAGCATGTATTAGTCCTCTGCTGGATATAAGCCTCTCCCATGTTACGCCATTTAGCCCGACCTCAGGTTTTCCAATCGCTACAGGCTGCCTTTCGTATATTGTCACTCCATCTTATTAAGGAACGAGCTATACCTATTACTAACAAACCTGTATTACAATACAATTGTAATACCTGCTTGTTGTACTAATCTATACTAATATTATAAAGCTGAAGAGTTTATTTGTTTGAACGCTAGGATATCGGGAAGTACTGGTCCGAATTAAAAGATAATTTTTCTATTAGATAGTCCATTTATCGAGGAAGGCTATAGGCTATAGAACATAACGCTACTATGAATAGATGCGGAGCATGAATCAAGAATGTCACAAAAACGGGAAAAAATATTCCTTTTTTGAAAGTGTTCGTAGCGTGCTTTGACATGACAGCATGTGTCTAAGATTGCGTCATTGAATATAAACTTTTTGCTAATCAAATTCGTTTCTAAATCTGAGTTGGTACGACCAATTTCCGACAGGTGGCGTAGCAGGTAGCTGAAGAGGTTTTTGTTTGAAATTGGTATTATCAGGAATTACTCAACCGATTTCAGTCATTCTTTCACCGTTGGATAAGTACGGGATCCCGATGAGTGCTATATTATAATGTATCACGGGCGAAGCCGGTACGGACATCTAGTATGCCATAAAAGAGCATCATTACCATCATTAACCTTTATTAGTCGACAGACCTGGATGTTTGTTGTATGTGTCACTGTTTCACTCTCTTGCGAGGGTGAGAGTGAAAGTGCTTATGCGACAGCAACGGTGCAAGAAAAATACATCCTATAAAGTATCTACAAAGTTTCATAATTAAATTCTAAAATCATACAAAACTGTTACAGAAAACCGCGTCAAAATCAGACCAAAAAAGGCTATTCAGTTTAATTTCAGTTAAGTATGGTAATTTTGAGTAAACCTTTACATTCGTATTAAGTATTAGTCATCTTTGGCTGCCCCCTTGAACAAAATTCTGGGTCCGTCCACTATGAGCACGTTTTTAATGTCATTTTCAAACTTTACTTTTATAATTGTCTATGATTATTCTGGTAGGTACGTCAAACATGTCTTCTGTGTGTCATAACAAACACAAAAATATTTATTTTAAATTTGATATTTACTGGATGGTGAAGAGATTATAACGATAATGTAAAAACACAACTGATTTTAAAATTCACATCTTAATGATATTTAAAGATTTCAGGTCTAGGTAATTATGTGATAAATTTAAATTTTAGTGGAAAAACTAACGGTAACCGTGAAGAGAAATTGAAGCTGAAACTCTCCACGGCCTAAATTTTGAAAAGAATGTGTTAATAACAGTTTACTTGTGAAGATAGTCACAACCAGTATCTATATAGAAGATAACATCATGATGAACGAGTTTATAAGCTACGAGTATCCCTTTCTTTAAAAAAAACTAGCAGCGTCGGATCACGAAATGGAACGCCAATAGCTCTCCTGAGATGCTTTGGCGACATGTTGGAGCCTGGTGAACTACTTAAAACTCTCAAATAAGCTCATTGCTCACAGATACCAATCTAGATAAAGATACTTTGGATTATATGGAAGAGAAATCATGAACTACACTGGGATTGCGCCTTCGGTTACTGTAACACATTTTCATGTTATAGATGTAAAAAAAATAAGAAATCTTAAATAATTGACAATAAAATAACGATAAGACCATAAGATAATAAATTCTTTTATTTCTTGCTGTGTGATATCTACATATATTCATGAAAATTCTATCTTTGGCATACATTATAGTTTACAAAACTAGAACAAACAACGTTTTTATTGATAGTAGTCTTTCTTTTTCAAATAGATGAAGATTTTATATGTTTTCCTCATTTTCTTTTATAAATCATAATATGATGGTGATTGTTATAGTGTTTTCCTTGCATAAATATAACCACTCCACTAAATTTTTCCACTGCGTGGTCTCTACAAGCTGGCTCAGTGCGGCTTGGTGGATGACAATTGATCTATTATTACAAATTTTATTCTAGTTGCATGTCGGTTTCACGATTTTTCATTCATATTTTTAAGTCCATTACGCACATGATTTGGAAAATACGAAGTAAAATCGGCAATGGCCGACTAGACCAGCCGGAACTTTTTAGCAATTCCACCAATTTTTTATGTTTGATATTTGTGTAAATTTCAATATAACTTGGCAAGTGGGTGACGGGTCGCAATATAGAGTTCCGTAGTTGCTTGTCATATTTTACTTTTGTTATGTAAGTAATAATTAAATTACACTTCCGTGTCCCCCGCCAAGTTTAGAATAATAAACCTAAATAATAATAATCTATGATTACATTAGTTTCTCTGAGCATAAAATAAGACCCAAAGTTTTAGTCGTCTATTAGATGGCTAACGGTCGAAATGGGACAAGCACCATTTTTTGAGATATGGGCTTATATATATGGTTAGAATCACAGTTTGTTTCTGCGTCGTTTGTTCTGAGTTACATGCTTCTAAGTGAAACTTTTTGTCGTTTAGGCAGTAGTAAAAACAGGTGACGAACCCATTTTTTTTGTTATAAGCGACTCATTTTTTTTGTGAATTTTAATTTTGGTTGTTGATCGACAAATATTTTAAAATATTGGACTTAGGCTTTTTGTCCCTGCTGTAAACTTTTGTTATTTAAACGTTAACCTTTTTTAGCTGGAAAGAAATATTTATAAATATGCGTTTAAGTAAATGGACCATAAATAATTATTTGTAGAATTCCATTTAGTATTTTATGCAGATTATTTTATGAACCATATTCGTCGGTTATATAGTTAGGCCACATTAATTAGATTTTGTTTTGGTTTTTATATTTATTTCGTTGTTGATAACTAGATAGCAAAATGGCGGTTACTACTATAGTATAATATTATCAATCATCAGGAAATACACACAAATAAGGCCGTCACAGACGTAGCTATCATACATATTATTTTCATAATTCATAGCTGGACATATTCCCGTATATTTTCTATACAAATGCTCGAGTGTCCAAACACGCAGCTATAATATATATTTTGTGACGTCACCAAAATATACCGTAATATATAATATGTTATGCATATTAATATACTTTAGTGTTTAGGAAGATTTTGAATGTACAGCGAGTTTCAAGATTGTCCGAGCACACATCACGAGTTGTTTTACAAGCTTTACATGTTACTTTCACCTATCCCGACATTAACCAAGTTCTGATGATGGGTCTAGATTTCGAGACGGTGGTCATAGGAACTCTGTAATGAAACGACGAAATCCCGTCAAATCTAGAATTGTTTTATTTGTCTTGATGAGTACTTTGGTTATCATATATCATGGTTTGATTTTGTTTGAAGAGCGTAAAACTTTTACAATTATATTGACTTTAGTAATGTAATACATTTTGACATTTTTATTAATTTGAGATCCTGATTTGAGTTATAACTATTGTTCTTATATATATATGATTATTTTTCACACAATACTTGAATTTACAAAAAAAAAAATATGATAGTTGATAATTAATTGTACAAATCCCAAAATCTTCGTAGTGTGCAAATAAAACAAGTATGTTTTAAAGGGCAACACTATATTATGCAAATCCAGTAATGTAAGTACCTATTTCACAGTTTTCTTATGAACATTGTACGTGCAACATCGTTAACCTCTTCTAATCCATTATTCCGCAATGCCATACAAAAATCATGTGACAAGGAGAAATGAACGAGAATTGCAACCCCTTATCTTCACCTGCACTGAGTTGGACAGCTTTCATAGTTTCAAGTGACGGCATAGTGCTAAATCTTATTATTTTATACCTTACTACTTACCTACATTTGACCCATAAATTTTGTACACGGGCCTGTAGTCTATTATTTCCAGTGCATGTTGTATTGATTGATAATAATGATACAATGTTTATGAACACCTTCTAAATTTTGAACATGTATCGTCGTACCTACATCACGGTAAAATTGTCTATATTTGACTGGCCTAGTGGCTTAGTTGGTAGTAGCTCTGCCTGCGAAGCCGAGGGTCGTGGGTTCGATCCCCACCCAGTGCAAATATTTGTGTGATGAATTCAAATGTTTGCACTGTGTCTGGGTGTTTCTATGTATAATAAGTATGTATTTAAAACAATATAAGTATTATATCAGCTATCTGGCTGCCATCACACAAGCTTTGCTTAGTTTGGGGTCAGATGGTGTTGTGTGAATTGTCCACCAATATTTATTTATTTATTTATTTATATTACCGTGCATACATCTTCTCAAATTTGCATACCGAAAAGTTGAATATGGAGCGTTTTCATACTTGTTATATGATCCTTTTGTACCCATTTTCGCAAATAAAGATATTATGATTACGATTACAATTATTGTTTTAATAATTATTATAGAGCACGAATTCTATTCATGTTGGTACTTTTTTTTTCAAGATGGAACCCATGGAACCCTAATTTGACTTAAAATGCTGCCATATTTAATCCAAAATTACGTCAACATTTGTAAAAGTGCAATCCGATATGTCGTACAAAGAGGTTATTAGTTTTAATCTACATATACTCCATGGCCAACAACATTTATATTAGCCTAGCGGCATATAAGTAATTACCAAAACTGTCTTTTATATCACATCATCGAAAGAAACGTTTCATGATTGTTGTAATTGTTGAACTATCGAATTGAAAACTTCTTTTGGCTCACCACTCACATAATTTTTGTAGGCTGTGAATGTAGCTCATCGTCACGCTCATAAATGCAAGAAATGTTCAGATGAGCTACTGAGAGAGAATATGATTAGGCATTTGAACTTGGCCCTTTTAGGCAGTCTCTAAATGGGGTGATGCCAATTTGGCCAAGTTTAAGTTTATTTTAGGTTTTTTGCCTTCATGGGCGAGTTGGAACTGCACTTGGCCGCTTTAATCTTTTGTGCTAAGGTCTATCATCATTAGCCTGGGTTCGTTCACTGCTAGGCATCGCCAATAATACGCTACTAAGCCCGATCCTCGGTGCTACGTTTATTTATTTATTTAGAACACACAGTCAAATCTTTATGATTTGTTTCCAACCGCCACCAGCCGTCTTTTGTATATCGTCACTCCATCTAGTCACAGGGCGCTCCGTGTGCCGATTGCCGCTCTCCATTCTAGAATCCGTCTACCCCAATGGTTATTGTGTCTGCGACAGATGTGACTGGCCTATTGCCACTTCAGTTTGCCAATACACTGAGTTATGTCGGTGACTTTAGTTGTCTGCCGAATTACTTCATTGCGGATGCAATTCCTCAGAAACCCCAAGCATAGCTCTCTCCATAGCTCGCTGAGCGACTTTGGGCTATTGGACTCTGACTTATAATGATATGTTATGAATAAATGATGATTATGATTATGACTATTATTAGGGGGTGGTGCTGTAGGTACTTGAATTTGATGATAAAAGATGTCACTGAGCCGGTTAACTGACTATTATGTTTATGTAACATCCAAGTGTCAGCTGGCTGATCGGGGTAAGCTGTTGTCGTTTGTCTGATGTTAGATCTAGAACTAATGTCAGCAGCTTATTTTTGTGAAGAGATTTAGAGAGGAGGCTGACTAGAGCTAGTTATTTGGTTATTTTTGAATTAAGTACCTAATTTTCAACCAGGTACCGACATTTGTTGTGGTCTTTGTATAACTTTGCTTTCGAATTTCCTGTTCAGTCTTCTCTATTTTGGGATTCTCCCTGATAAACAGAAAATCACTTTAACATGGCAACATAATATAAGCAGATATACGTCAATGACAAGGTCATTTTTAATTTGATGCACAGATTACAGTTTGATGCACAGATTGCATACATTTGATGTTTTTTCACATTATTTTTTGTTTTGGCATGAAAATATCAAAATAACATTCTGATCAAATACAGTATTTAATAGTTTGTAAATGTACATATTAATTTTATACCACTTCAAAAGAATATATATTTCTTATATCAAACAAAACAAACTAAATATATAAATAAATAAATAAATTATGGTGAACATTTCACATACAACATCATCTAACCCCAAACCAATCAAAGAACGAACGAACGCTGCCGAACGCAAAGGCCGATTGTGCTTCTTTGTCGCGCGTTCTCCGCGGTCTCGCTTGCACTTCAAGCCTTACATGGAACGCCTCAGAGCGAGGTAACGCCGCATGAGTCATGTTTTTCGTGCGTGCAGCCGGCTCTATCGAATTATAAGACGTTGTCACGTCAAAACCTACACTTGGTCTTCATATACCCGTATTTCTTTGTGAGGTTAATAACAATTAATAATTCAATTATAGCCTTTATATTTCCAGGTGACAAACGCAATAAAAATACTAATTAGGCACTAATACTGTTTTATTTCACAATTTCATTTTGTTTTGACTACTTTAGGAACTAAAATAGCTAGTCTCGTCGCTATAATGTGTTAATAAATACGTATTATACGATTGTATTTTCGTAACAAATGTTTAAACACTGAATGAATTGAAAGTGTGGAGAGCTGAATATTTCATCAATATTTTGTCAGTTTTTCCTTAACCATATATTTATTTTGTCCACAGTCTTATCCGTTTTCACGTGGCGTTACTGTCTTATACTCGCCAGCATTTATATGTAAAGACGTAGTTCAAGAGTTTCTTCAAATGACTTGAGGAAATAATCTCTGTATGACGTCATTGGGGGGGCGGATTCGATGAACTTATTAGACATAGTCAATAATGACGTCAGTCATGACGTTTTTTAATGTCACAAATTTTGGCTCACAGTTTTTGGAACCGTCTCCAAAACTATGAAACAGACTCAATAAGAAATTCAGCCAATAAGAAGACTTGTCATATTTAAATTCATAACTGTCAACGTACAATATTTGTTTACATTTTCTCCTGAGAATATTACTTTATTTTTGTCCAGATAATTTTTAATGTATTTGTATTTAAACATCTTGGTTAAAAAGGAGATAGTTTGTTTTTAGTTACTGTTAAATTTACCCTAAAATCACATACCTACTCGATCTTCATAGCAAAATTGTGCTAAATATAATTTACGGAAGAATTATTAGGTGAGTACGTTCAATAACAACATACTTGAATTCCGTTAGCATATATTATAATAAAGCTGAATACCAACATTGAATTGCAATGAATTGAAATTTGCCCCTTAATTTTTACCTTCCATTATCATTTCAGTGTCAAAAGTATCCGGGTCTCACAATAATGAATTTTGAAGATTTTATTGAGAACTTGTATGATGATGATGCATACTCATACTCGTACCATTATCGAAGGAATTATTTACGAGATCTTGAAAATCCTATAGAACTGTACAGCAATCACAATTTTCGGAAACGGTTTAGGTTCTCTAAAGACACTGTTCTCCATATTTTGATACCTTTGGTATCCGTTCCCCATGCAAGGAATAGTGGACCTCTGCCAATTCTATTGCAATTATTAACTGCTTTGAGATTTTATGCCACCGGAAGTTTTCAAGTAAGTAACTTAAGAGTAATCTATAGCATGTTTAGGCTATCCCTATGAATGCCATATTTCCTCATAATATTGATGTATTATAGTGAGCACAGTCTTGTCGTTTTATGATATTACTGGCGACTTGTTATGATTTTATCTAACTTAATCAATTATCAAAAAAAAACAGGCTGTAGTTGTTTATTCACAAATCCGGTACATCTCAAACAAAATCTGTTATTTGGATACTACTAAACGACTAAAATAAAAGTAGCAAGTAGTAAGTAATTATACATTTATTTATTTCTAATTTCATTCACCTATTTCAGATTGTTTGTGGTGATCTCCAAAAAATTTCTCAGTCTGCCGTCAGCAAGATAGTTGCACGCCTCTCTAAAACAATAGCATTAAATCATGCGAAATTTGTGAAATTTCCTACTGAACAGGAAATGGAGGAAAACAAAAATTTTTTTTTTCGGAAAACCAAGTTTCCCGGTGTTATAGGAGCTATTGATTGCACACATATTCCGATAAAAAATCCCGATAGACGGAATGAGAGATATATCGGAATAGAAAAGGATGGTTCAGCATTAACGTGCAATTAGTGTGTGGGCCAGATTTGACTATTTACGATGTTGTATCACGATGGCCAGGGTCTGTCCATGACTCCAGGATATTTTCCAATAGCAGATGCAATCTCCGTTTCGAAGAAGGAGACTTGGTTGGAAAAGGATTTTAGTAGGAGACAGTGGATATGCTCAGAATACATTTTATTTACTCCAATTTTAAATGCACAAACAACAGCTGAACAGTCGTATAACCAGGCCCACGTGTTAACCCGTAATGTCATTGAAAGGGTAAACGGTGTACTCAAAAGACGATTTGCCTGTCTGAACAGAAAATTACAAAATTCACTTCCCAACACATGCAACATTATTGTTGCATGTGTTGTGTTGCACAACGTAGCTATCCAAACACACGAAGCTCTAATACCCCAACAGCTAGTAAGGCAAGTAAACCCTCCGGTTGCAATAACTCATGATACCGTGAGAGGTGCTCTAGTCCGTTCAGAATTTATTACGAGGTATTTTTAAATTGTAAATGTTATGATGGCGTGACGATTTACGAAAGGTGGCTTGTAGCGGTTGGAAACGTAAACCTGAGGATCAGGCTGAGTGGAATATAATCGTAGAGGCTTATGTCCAGCAGTAGACGACTGAGTGGAGTATAATTGTAGAGGCTTATATCCAGCAGTAGACGAATGTAAGCTGATCATGATGATAAGATGATGAGTTATCTTTTATACCAGACCACATAACCAATAAGCTGTGTCACCAAGCTTCTGTTGCAACTGAGGTCTATGCACACATGAAAATTTATATTGAAAAGTATAGTTACGGTTCACGGATTAAAACGACTTACAATAAATTGATAATTAATTATTCGTTTAAATATTGTAAATGTCAATGTTTGAATGTTCGGACGCTTGTTGGTCAATAAACTCGTCGGTATCTTATGAACGGATTGGGTTGAAATTTAGAATACAGATTATAGTCTGGAAGAATACAACACACACAAGGGTGATATTTTTTATCCCGGAAAATTTATGGGTACGGGAACGTGGCTACGTGGGAAAAACCGCGGGGCACTGCAAGTTATTTAAACATTGAAGTTACGTGTGTTTGCGTCTGTGGGTGCGCGTGTGCGTAGACATATACATGTTTGTTTTATAATTGTTATAATATAAGTATATTAGTCATTTGGGTGGATATGCTGTTCTATTTTTTTGTGTTTGTGCATTTGGTGTCAACTCCGTCACATCTGCCGTGTTCCTTCATTATGTAGGCTGCGTAAAGGCATTCTCCCCACACAATAAGATATTGGACAAGTTTTTAGTTGACCTCTAATACCTACCCAAAAATTGGTGCCGGCTATTGGAATATTTTAAAATGCAAATGTTAAAAGTAGTGTGATTAGTTTAAGCTAGACTTATCCTAGTTATTCAAGAAAAATATTAGTTTTTTCAGTGCCGTGCTTGTTACCATTTTCACAAATACCAAATTATCGTTCTTATTATTGTTATTTTTATCCGACTGAAAGAAGGATTATGTTTTTTGCGCGTATCTTATAGGTTTGTAAATTTCTTTATCCCCACGTATCTTTCAAACGATGGATTTCGTTAGATACGTCTCAGTCACACAATTGTCCTTAGATAATATATTGTCCCTATTACATAATGTTTTTTTATTCGTTGATTTTTTTCAGTAGGATTTTTTTAATTATATTTAAATTCAAACAGTTATAAGCTGATTTTTATTTGAATTCGTTATTTTAAATGTTTTAATAATATATATGTTTTATTCTATAGTCGGGGCATTTTAATAGGTAACATTTGACAATTCATCAAAATTCGACAACGTAACCTTGCAGCGGCGGGTATGGGGCAGGGGTTTGCCGGATGATTTTTAAAATTCACATATTGGTGTTTCAAGTCCGTATCGATTCATTTCACTTTAATCGAGGTTTTAGCCAGGTCACCTCACTATGACGACATAACTGACAAACGTCAAATGTTACCTTTTAAAATGACCCGACTATAATATGCTATATTTGATAATTTAATAATAATTGGACAAGCTTGAACGTTTGCAAAACTTTTTCATTCGGTTCATATTTGGTTTACGCAAATTTGATCGCGTAGAATTGATGAAGTGGTTATCAATCCGCCTTCGCCGTAATGCTCACATCCTCTCCTTACTGTACAAGATCCTTTTCAATCCTACCACTCCTTTTTACCTGAAGGAGCGGTTTAATTTCATTGAACCTAAATCCTGTCCCCTTCGCTCCACTCGCACCCTTAAACTTAAGTTTCCTTCTTCTACTCACTCTAACCTCTCCTATAACAAATCATTCACTGCGCAGACAGATATGACCATTGACCAGACCACTGATACTTCACCTTGCTAATACATACCTATACGTTAAGCTATGTCGATAGCTTTACTCCTCTTACAAGTATTTCGTTTTGTAAATGACCTCTCAGAGATATACTTCGTTTGTACGCCATGTACCACGAGCGTAGCTCGTTCTCGCACGCTGTGCTACCATAAACTTGAGAACGGTCTTTACTGTATGTGTCCAAGTTTCAGCACCGTAGGTCAGGACCGGTAGAACACACTAATTTAAAACTTTGATGTTCAAGTTTTGTAGGATGGGTGACAAGAAGCCCTACGTAATTTTTCAAACGCTGCTCAGCCCAACTGAATTTTTCAAACCCAAGCAAAGGGGCCCATTGTACTCTTTGGTCTTCTGTACAATCTGCCATACAGTGTAGATGTGGTCTATAGTACCTATTGCTAAACCCGGACTGTTTCGGTGGTTGAAATGCGTAGAGTTTTCGAACGAGACGATTCGTGATGATCCTTGAAAACAACTTATAGATATAGCTCAGATGGAATATTGGTCGATAGTTCTTCAAAAGGGTTTTATCACCCTTTTAAAAGAAAACAACGACTATGCTTCTACGCCTTAGGAGTTCTCCCGGTAGAGAGGATGAAACTAAACAGCTCTCCGAGCCTTTTAGGAGTGCCGTTTCAGGAGCTCTATAGTATACGTAAGCATTTCACTTTGATCATATAAAATTGTTTTCATGAAATGAAAACTTTAGTTACTAAATAAATTCTACGACTATATTAATGTACGTGTATAAACAAAAAACGTACAAAAATTACATTGAAAGTTACACGAAATTGCAACATAAGAACTTTGTACGTTGATATTCGAATCAAAGCTAAATATTTTTATCGTTATTTGATACTTTATAGTTATTGTAAAGATTTCTAAAAGAATGTTTCAAATAAGTTAAGGTAAATACTTTTTTTAGTAAATATATAGTAGGCTCATTGATGCCTAACCTCCACGTTATGGTATAGACCACTGATTAAGTACTTAATCTGTGGTATAGACTTTACATAGACAATTAATCCCCAATATTACTATTGAAAAACGTTCTCAAGCTTGACGAATATCTTCTCAGGCACAAAACTGATGACGTCACTTTTGGGCGTGGTTTATAAAATGACGCTATAAAAATAGTGAAACGTCACGAAACTAAAAGATTCTCAAAAAAAAAGGCTAATGAGCATGCTAGATGTGCATACGGAATACGGGGGTAAGAGACAGCAACAGCAAATCCAAAGCCGATTAGATTTAGTTAGGCGGTAGCAGGGCGGAAGGAACAAATGCTAGAAACAAGCACGAGGCCGTAAATTTGAATAACAAACTAAATGTATCTTCCCGACTGACTTGAACGGCGGAGAACAACAACGCGAAGAAATCGACATTTTTTCGGAAACTTATTCCCGACCTCCAACGATAGCATTATGACTATAGTATTGTTCACTGAGAATGATTGTGGTTGCATACAAATACATTTGCATCGAAGCCAAAGCGAATTTGCAGTGTTTTAACTAATTTGGTTGTCATTAAATAATTTGAAATGGAATCTGTGTGAGACGAAATCACTAGGTTTTAGAGTTTGAACGTTGATTGTTGCTTAAATAGGAAATACCATGCAGGAAACGTAAGAGCGAAGTTAGGGCAGTATTCATATGAACTGAACTTGCTCTCAAAAACGGTGACCCTAGCCTAGTATACTGACGGCTTACAATTATGTCTCATTACTCATGTGTTGGGGTAATATCACAAACAGATTACCTAACTGAATTCAGAGCGCTAAAGAAATATGTCAGGGCTATTTACAAAAAAAAACAAAGAGAAAGTCGCAAGCCTTATTTTCAAAGTCAAAAAATAGGGATGCTGACTGGATCAAACACATACCATTCTAATTAGTCAGTCAGGAAACATATGTCACGTATTTTTTGTTTGATAGAACTTATTAAAAATCGCCATAGATATAGAGTGTAGACCATCAAACTTCTGCAGTGGGGGGTTGCGACGTCAAGTCTACATAATAATCGTATATAGACGTGACGTCAGTCGACACTTGTAAGCACTGTATCATCGCCATTTTTTTAAGGAAAAAATACGTGTAGGTACAATATTTTTGAACAATCTAAGTGACGGATTAATTATTTTGTTTAGTCTGCATGCCTGTCATACCAGTGCCGTGTCTGTATTAGTGAATGTGCAATGATTGTAGTTTGTACGCAATAACTTGGACTTCTTTAAATATCCATATATGTATATTTTTTGTTTAAGCGCTCTATGTATGACTCAAATAATTTAAAATCACTTGTCCAAAGAGTTAGTTACACTTAATTAAAGTTAAGGAAATTGAAACGCCTTTGATTAGAAAAATCTTATTACGCAATTAGTGAATATTATTGAATTCCTTTTATAATATTTATTACTGTTTATCTATTTAGTCCGCCGTTCGTCCGTCTGTTCGTCTGTCTCTAGGCTGTGCCACATGAACCCTGATAGCTAGATAGTTGAACGTTCACATAATATGTTTTATTTATGTTGCAGCTATAATAATAATAATAGATACCTACTCAAAATAGAGTAAAATAACTATGTAATTAACTTCCAAACAACACACGTGATTTTTTGCTCGACATTGATAGCAACAGGTTAACGCTTGAATTTTTTTCCCTAATAAATTTAATAATGCATAAACGAAGTAAAGTTAATTTAATAATGGGAAAATACATATCATAAGTATTTTATCTATTTATGTATCTCGTTACACAAATAAGTCTTTATTTTACTAATGATATTCGCGAACCCGCCGCTTTTGACCAGACTTGACCGGTCCGAGTCCCAGACATGGAACTCACTATAGTTGGACAACAACAAGCTGATTATGGTGATGATGAAACTCCAAAGGTCGATTAGCCTCAAGTGACACATCTCCCGCTCCTCTCCCACGGCGCGGCCACGCGCCGGCGCCGGCGCCGCGCTAAACGACCTAATTACTCACCAACTATTTACCAAATATAAATTCTACCGCTCTATCAATAAGATCTCGTACGGCACGACGGCGCCAGATGCTAGATCTTGAGTCAGAGCGGATCTTGAATCACGGTTCCGGGTAAATAATGAGTCACTTCCTCAACGTTACGAGCGGGTGAGTACTCCGGCGTGCGCCGGCGCATCTTGTGCAACCGGCGCGTGGCGGTGGTGGAGGCTGCGCGGGGCGCGGTGCGGGGCGCGGGCGGCGTGGCCTCGGTGGGCTCGGCTCGAGTTACGAAAGACCCCGGAACTACGAGCCTATTAGAGACAGATAGATCGATCTTAGCTAGGACTTAGTTCGAATTCTTTTTCAGGTATCTTTTGTATGCTAGTTAGCGTAAGTTAGGTTAAGGTTTTCGGATCCTATGCCTTCTGCGCTAACTAAAAGCCAGTTAACCCAAAGGTACGGTAGGTAGTAGGGTCACCCACGGCCAGCTACGTCAGTGCTATGTTAGTTAAATAACTACGAGCTACGAGTATAAGTTGTAGCTACTCGACAGCAGACCGCCGTGTTTCAACCGACCACTTCATATTTATAATTCTGCCATACCTACTATTGTTAGCAACCCCGTTTAAAAAAAATTGTTGCCTGTAAAGTCGGTATACGGGCGAAAGTTTTACGTGACAACGACTTTGAGTGGTAAAATAATTTTACGGAAGGGACGCGTGCCTTTCACTTTTTATGTCTGTCTCTCTCGCTCTTAGGCGGGCTAACCATGCCCGAGTGGAAGGGACGCGTGCCTCTCACTCGCTCTCGTTGGCAGCGCATAACGTGAGCGGAGCGTAACGCAGTTTCTTGAAGTGTCACCCGGCAAACCAATTTATAAGACGTTGTCACGTCAAAAACAAGAAAAAGGTGCATGGCGTGGCAACATCGTGCGACGAAAACTGGCTTTAAATAGTGGGTCGAGAGAGAAGGGAAGGACTTTTGCTCCAGACGCCGGCCACGCCGGACATACTGTGTTTGCCTTTGTGTCTTTGTTTGACTAATTGATGATTGTTGTCATTAAGGTTATATAAAATGTTTTAACGTTCATTTAAATATTGTTTGCTTCACTCTCCCAATCTTCTGATGTAGATTGTTGACACTATGTCACGTCACTTTACAATTTTCGGGTTCACAAGCAGAATTCCAAATGATTCAATCTAGCTTCTAGCAAAAAGTATGCGAGTAATGTTGTTTTGGCCGCGCGCTGGGGGACAGCAAGGAGGCGGCGCGGCGTTACTCACCGGCGCGCGCGCATTCGTGGGATTCTTACAAGAAAACTAATATTTCCATATAACTGAAATAAACATCAGAAATTCGTTTTATAGTTGTGCGTCCTGAATCAATCCTTTTGGGTACGTAGATGTGGGTACCTACCTACCTACCAGGGTCACTTGCAATATGAGGGAAGCATTAGTTATGTAGGTAGGTATAGAAAAACCATTCTTATTACTTACCTGCATCCAATTTATCGTTATGAAATGAATACCTTTTGTTAAAATTAAAAAGGCAGTTTTATCCAATCTTCATCCAACTTCAGTATCTTAATTTTTCACTAAGTTCTCTCTTATTCTGTTTCCCTAGATTCGCTATTATTTGTTATTGTTTTTCATTATTTTTGACTTATTTACTTAGTCAATTTCGTAATCATTTAAGAAATATTGCAGTAATTTATGCTGAATATTGGACAAGTAGTACTTATATAACCCTGCGTTGTAAAACACCCATTAACTTTATCGGAATAAAGAGTCTGTGTGTTAATCCCCCATGTAAGCACTAACTTAGTGTCATTGGGTTATTTTCTTTACAATATATATGGAATGCATACAAATACAAAAATCTTTATTTGGTAAGATAAGATGATACAAAACATTTAAATAATTGACCCATACAAACTGGCCTCTTCTTCTAGAGGCATGCAATATGTCTGGCAACGCAGTTTCCATTGGTCTGAATTTATACAATGATAATAATAGTCAGCCGATAGTCTTCTTCTTCTTTTTTCATTTTTAACTTTTAATCGGTTGTATCATATAGCATATGAAAGCATTTATGTCTGGCCGTCCGTCTGTCAAATGTATACGGGCAAAAATGATTTTTTTTCTTTGTTATATTTAAGTAGGTACAATCTACTCTCGATAATTTGAAACTCAAGGGACCAGATATAAATTTCAAATTGTCAATAGTTCAAAATTTTTTTTTTTTTTTTTTTTTTTTTTTTTTTTTTTTTTTTTTTTAACAATTAAAAAATAACAAGTAAAAGTATAAATAACCACGAGGGGACTCAAGTGAATAAGGGTTTGATCAAATTCGTAATTTATTATTTCTATATTATGTATTAACTATAAAATTAGGTACATAATATATGTGCATATAAACGCTTCAACTTCAGCCCGGACTTCAAATGTATTGCTTTTTATCAAAATTATCGCATCATGGCGAGCAAAAAAATATTCCTTTAATTTCAAATTACCGAAGAATTATTTATTGCTAAAATTGATTTTATTTAACAAGCTGTACCCTACCACGCTTCGCTGTGGCACATTGTGATGCAAAAAATTAGATAAAAACAATCCTTGACGCGGATTATATATCATTGTAAAATTTCAGCTCGATCGGTGCAGAACTTTTTGAGTTTTTGAAGCGTACACAAACCAACAACATTTTTATAAATAGAGATTTGCGCCGGGGACGGTTCGGGTGCATTATTTGGGGAATAATTTTAAGTTTTAATGTAGAAGTTGACGTGTTATTTATATTTCTACTTAATAATTTGACTAATATTTAATATTTTAATACACATATTAATACATACATATTAACATAGAAATACACAAATAAATTCATTTGTAATATCATTTATAACATTGGTATCAAAGGATTGAAAAAAAATCGAATTATCCGAGAGGTTCAAGTGAACGAGTGTCAAATTATCGAGAGGTGTATTTCTTTTTAACCGACTTCCAAAAAAGGAGGAGGTTATCAATTCGACCCCTATGTTTTTTTTTAGTTTGCGAGTTCTTTATGATTTGGTACTAAAAGATTTGGTTGTGACTCACTTGCTCAAGGATGTAAGCTGCCAGGGTTGTGAGCTCTGGGCGAAGGCCATGATCTTACTAGAGGCCTGTGACGTAGGCACACGCACACGGAATGGAGACTCCTCGAAATAAAAGCACCAGAGAACGTGCAATCATTTGTTGTTGTTGTTTGTGTTTGGCAGGAAAATTAATATTTCTTTGTACATGCACTATGACACATTTTTTTATGTTTTAAATCTATATCTAAAATTCAGATCTACTTAAAACTATTTAGATATGATAGGCAACATCTAATCATCGCTGTCGCACGTACGATCGACGATGTTACGGTGTTTATTTTTGTTATCTATAATAAAGAGTGTCTATTTATCTTTATTTCCATACATTGAGCGAACATATAAGTTATTCAACTAGCGACACAGCAAACAATACTATCACGATCGATTTGTTATCTGAGAAGTTATGTACCTCGCATTTTAGAAACCAAATATGTATTGCTTTCTTGAATCTATTATTCTGCAACGCAGTACAAAAATCATGCGAAAAAGATAAATTATCGAGGGTTAGAACCCCCCCCCCCCCTCTTCAATCGCACTCAGTTGGACAGCTTCCAAGTGACGGCATAGTGCTGAATCTTATTGCTTTATACCCTTCTATCATCCTACATAGGTCTCCTGCTGTATCAGATGACCCATAAATTTTGTTCACGGGCCTGCAGTCTATAGGAATAGATATAAAATAAGTGAGAAGAGGGTGCCGAGGACGACATCAAACAAATAGATAGAGCCACTGGTCGCCGGCCGCCGGTCCCCGGTCGCCGGTCGCCGGTCGCCGGCCGCCGGTCCCCGGTCGCCGGTCGCCGGTCGCCGGTCGCCGGTCGCCGGTCGCCGGTCGCCGGCCGGTGGCCGCCACCCGGCAGAGAGATCTATTAACTGATAAGTCTCCACTATCAGAGCTCTCTGGACGACTCGCGCCGTCCCCGAGGGAATAGAAGCCGGGAAGTGTCCGTCTGTTCACGATTGACGTAATATCCGGAAAGTTTTTAAGTAATTCGGACGTAGCCAGACTTTGTATGTACGCCGATGGACGAATTAATTTATTAAAAAATACGTACAAATGTCTCTGTTTCATATTTGTGTGTTTGCATGTTTTAATTCCTCCTAATTAGAAAAGCAATGGACGATGTCCACAATAATGAATCTAGTGGAACGTAATGGCCGTGTTAGTTAGTGTAATGTCATCCTATCTTACCTGCAAACAGCAATAAATATGTTTGTAGTTGTATTTATACGAGTATGTTACTTTTCTTTTAACTGGTATTGTAAAACCAGCACGCCACAATAACCGTTTACGCATTTACCGTTGTTACTTATTCTGTTATAAGTGTATATAAATTAAATAAATAAAATATTTCGATCAATTACTAATATAAGTTATTTACCAATAGAATTCAAGTAGCATCTATTCAGGAGAAATTTTTTGCATTCCACGACCTAGACGTTCTTATCTTTTTTTTTTTTTTTTTTTTTTTTTTTATTTAAATTAGCCACTCCACAGACTCCGGGGTCCGTGATCTTTGTCATTACAATTATATATTATTAATTTTTACACATATTTTGGATAAGGAGAAGAAGAGGAAAATAGGAGGGGAGTTGGGTACATTTAATATCTAATTCTAGTGCTCGTCTGTAGAGCCGATCACTACCGGCTGGGATTCCGCTAGTAATCGACTCGACATCGAGTGTTTGCCTAATTGCCTTTTGCCATTTGCCTAAGCTGCCTCCTCCCGGCCCAGAGCCTCCACAACGGCCGCATTTCTGTCCCTGATGGCCATCTGTAGGTTGAAATCTCGGATGGTCTTTGGTGATGCAGCCCACGCTCGCCGCACGAAACGACCGATGGCGTCGTCGGTGTCGTCAGCGTAGTATGTGAAGGTCCCCGTGTGCCGTGAGATTGCAACAACCGCATGGGGTACGCTCTCGTGCAGCTTCATGTTTGCCTTGGTTTTGATTGCGATTACCGACTCGTATGTTAGTCCCTGAGCTTCATGGATGGTAAGGATGCGTGACCCGGTGCCTGACCCATAACCCTGGTTTGTCAGGGTCTCCTTCTCCTCTTGAGTGTGAACCAAGAAGAGGGTGTTTGGTATGTTGTTGGGTATTTGCGCTCCCTTATATCTTCTCTGCTCTAGGGACTTTATTCGGGGCGCTGAGGAGTACATACCGGAGTATATTTCCCTCAGCGCATATGCGACGTCCATTGGGTTTCGATGTGTGCAGAGCAACTCCTGGCTGATCTTTGTTACCAGGTTCGGGCGATGATACCTCATTTCGAAGAGATTTTCCCTGTCGATATAAGGCAACTGATTGACGTCTCCAATGAGGACAATTTCACCAACACCAGACAGCCTTGAAGCCATCACAATGGCTCCAAAATGGTTCATGAGAGCTTCGTCCACCATGAGGCGGCTGAAACTTTCTCTACCGAAACCATTTACCAGAGCAGAAGCCATGGTTCGCACTCTGGTTTTGACCAGGTTTCCGATTCGGTGCGATAGCTTTTCTCTTAGATCTTTTGCTGCCTCAGTTGTTGTAGTGATGATGGCGTCCTTGTCCACGTCGAAGTGTCTAATCACCCATGTTGTTTTTCCACATCCTGGAACTCCGTTGACCCACTGTATTCTCGGTACCTCCCAATTTTCCCAACCTGCTTTGACGTTTCCGTTCCCTTCGATGGTCTTGGCCATCTCTAGGATCTTATCGTCCAGCATAATCTTGGTGCATCGGGCAGTAACTACAATTGGGTCGTTTGGTGGTGTCGCATAAACAGGCACTCCCGCGCGCTCTGTCTCTCTCTCGTTCAGTGTCACGAAGCCATTTTCTGCACTGTAAGCTGCCATATACTGTCCTGTCATGGTTCCCTTGATGACCCGGGATGTGACATTATTGTAAATGGCTGCTTCGGCCTCCTCGAGTTTCGCCTTTAAAAGGCTTTCACTTCCTAGCCTATAGGACTGCATGATGTTTTCGCAGGTCTTGAGGTTGACTTGTCGTGTCGCGCTCAGTGTGGCTATGAATTCGATGAAGGCGTTACGTGCATGGCTCCGCGGCTCCGAAGCCGTGACATAGCGGGCGGTTCCACCTGTCCCATGTCGGCTCTCGTTCGGCTCATTTGTTGCTGTGAAGCTGCTTTGGGGTCTTTGACGTCAGGGGGTGATGAATGGGATGTGATTCGGAGTACGCTCCTTGCTGCTGCGTTGAAGGCAGTCACGAACGCCGTGTTGGTGCCTCGGCTGCCAGTTAGATTGGCTGAGGCTTTTTCCGCGGCTGCCTTCTGCTGTGCTCTTTCGGAGCCGGTTTGGATGGTCGAACTAGGAACAGGATGTCCCCAGCTATCGGTTGCATTTGTTTGGTCGTGCGAAGGGGCTCTGAGGAAGCTCAGATTTTCTCCCTGTCTTCGTATACGACAATCTCATGATGTTTAGAGGCCTCAATGCAACCCAGCCGGTCTGCGACTCTTGCTCTTGAATATTCGATTGCCATCGCATCCACGCTTATCACCTGGGGTGCTTCACCTGCATTTCTGCTCAGATGTGCGAGCAGCGCACTTGCCTGTGTGAAAGGCGTCCGACCTTCCGAGTACTCTATTAGTGCAATCGTTTTGTTTTCGATCGCACCAACCGAAATCGGTGGCCGTCTACCTCGCACACCGGCATGGCGTCGTAGGTTTTCCGCTTCATTGTGACTTTTGCGGTACTCCCATTGAGCAGGCAAGACAATCCAGGTGACAAACGGGCTCGTTTCCGTTCCCAGGCGAAGCAAAAGCTTATTCCGAATCTTTCTTTGTTGCTGTCCATGAAGAGAGCCACTCCGCGGATACGGATCCCTGCTTCTCCTCGGTCTGCGTTCTCCAGTAGTTGTTTGACGGAGATGCTCTTCGAGGAGTTATGTTGGGCGGAAACCGCATGCCACGTGGCGTCTACAGACAGCGGGGCAGGGGTGTGGTGGCGATGGAGGGCGCGTATTTGAGTTAGTGGGTTTCTCATGGCCGCTATGCGGAATGAGCTCTCCATGAAGGACAGGAGCCGTGTTCTGTTGTCTGGATCTACTAAGATGTTGTGGAGATCCGAGACAACCAGCCTTCTGTCGATCATAGATTCGAGCTCATGTCTTGCGACCATGAATCGGGGACAATCGACTAGCACGTGCCAGACCGTTTCGGGTTGGTCGGGGTCACACTCGCATGCCGGACTGTTCTTGAGCTTAAATCTGTACAGGTAATCTGCTATTCCTCCGTGTCCCGTCAACGCTTGTACCTGGAAGGAGTCAGTTTCGTGGTTCTCATCACCCGATATGCGTTTGCTATATCGGGGAGGAACGTCTGGGTGACTTTTCCGGTGTCCGAGGTCTCATATCGATCCTGCCATTTCTTGACCGATTCTTCACGGATTTTCCTTTTGACGTAGGACAAGGGGATCCCCTCGTAGTCCCTGGGTGACTCCGTGAGTGCCGCCGATTTGGCCAGTTCGTCGGCTCTTTCGTTGCCGACGGTGCCAACATGCGCTCTCACCCAGAAAAGACGAAGAGATCTCCCTTCAGCATTTATCTGTCCAATGTTTTCCTTTACGCACTTAACCAAGGGGTGGCTCGTTTTGGGTTACTTAGCAGTTCGAGTGAAGATCGGGAGTCACTCAGGACATTGACTTCGGGTCCTTGCTCTTTAACGCCATTTGAGTTGCCCGGTAAAGAGCATAAAGTTCCGATTGAAAGACTGTGCATTCGGAGTGGAGCTTGAAGGTCGAGTTCTTGACCTCTCTGCCATTCTCCCACCATGTTAGAGCAGCTCCGACTTTACCTTCAATTTTACTGCCATCAGTATAAATTTGAGGCCCTTGTGGAAGATTGGAGGTGTCTTCTAGGAGCTCGTACTCTACGGAAAACTGCGTTGACGGATGAGGTTGGTCCAGGCAGTTAACATTCCGTTCGAGTTCCACTTCTGGTGGGAGGTAGTCTTGGGAGAGGTTTTTTTTTTACTCTGTACAAATTTGCCGCTTCCTGTATTCTCAGATCCAGGGGAAGCAGTCCGGAAAGAGCAAGTGCTGCTTTCAGAGAAACAGTACGGTAAGACTTACAGATTTTTGGGCAAAACCTCTTTGGATAGCGTTCAACTGAGACTTGTTTTCCTCGAAGTCTGCCGCTTGCGCCCATACACTTGAGGCATACATGATGATAGGTTCCACCACAGCGACGTAGATAGTTCTCGTGATTTCGCCATTTAATCCCCAGGTCACCTTCGCTGCACATGCTAGCTGTTTATAAATGTTCGCCACTTTTTACATTGGGCGGTCACATGTGCTTTAAAGTTGAGCCGTCGGTCGATCAGTAGGCCTAGCAGTTTGACTTCCTCGACCAGGTTGAGCCGGACGCCAGACATGACTATGTTTGAGGTTCGTACTTCAACTTTTTGTGAAAAGCATCGCGTTGGTTTTATGCGCTGCAAAGTTGAGTTTGTTGATTTTACCCCATTCCACTGTCATGCTCAGCGCCCTGCCCGCTTGCTGTTCGATGATGTTCGGACTGCCTGTAAATACGAGAACGACGTCGTCCGCGAATGCTTGACAGTATACTCCTCAGCTTCTAGCATTCGCAGTAACGAGTCTAGGATCACATTCCAAGGTTGGTCCACAGATGGACCCTTGGACGCATCCCTTGGTTGTTTCCTTCTCATAGACTGCTCTTGCATAGTTGACCTTGATTTTACGGCCGCTGAGGTATGAGTTTACCATGTCGTAGAGGTTTGTTGGGCACCTCTTCTTCGCTAATTGATTTTTGAGGGCGGGCCACCATGCATTGTCGAAAGCGCCTTCTATATCCAGGGAGATTAGGAGTACGGTGTCTTTACTGTCTACTCCTTTTTGATGTGCTCTACCAGATCATAGAGGGCGTCCTCGGTGCCTCTTTGGGGCATGAAGCCGTACTGTTTCCTACTGATGGTTGGGAGGAGATGCCATTGGAGTCGGTTTGCCAGAAGCTTTTCCACGATTTTCCGGGAACGGACAGAAGACCTATGGGGCGGTAAGATTTTGGATGTGTGTAATCTGTCTTACCGGGTTTTCGTAATATGACCACGTGCGCCTCTTTCCATTGCTTGGGAAGTGTTTCAGTGACAAGCATTTGTTTGCTATCGCCAAGAAAACCTCCCATTCGCAACGTATGGCTGCTGCGCAAATATCAGCGGTTAGCCCGTCTGTACCGGGGGCTTTTTTCGGTTTCAGAGTTCTCAATACTGATTCCAGTTCCGCTGATGTGAATGGTGGATCATTTTCCGGTAAGCCTATAGGCGTTTCCATCGTTTGCTCCCGTAGCTCTGCATGACACGGTTGGTCTGTGCTCTCAGAGTCGTCGGGATAGAAAGTTTTTGCAAGTAGTTCTGCTGATAGTTGCGGGGATAGAGTGTTACCTTCGGTATCTCTTAGGAGTATTTCTTCCTGTCTCGTCGAAGTTTTTCTCATCACTCTGTAGATCTTGTCCCACATACTTTCTTTCTCCTGATTCGTGCAGAACTCCTTCCAACTTTCCGTCTGAGCTTGTTTGACTTTTTCCTTGTAGTCTTGCCGAGCAATTTGGTACTCTTCGACTACAAGTTCAACTCTGTCAGGGGCGGCATTCCTGATCCTTCTCTTTCTTCTGAGAACTTCTTTCTTCAGATTTTCGAGCGTTTTGGTATACCATGGGGGGGTTGGATTTCCCTTCGGCGAGCTTACTAATGGAATAGTGTGTTCGCAGGCTTCGTGTATACTAGATGTGTAGCTCGTAATCATCGACTCGAGTTCTAGAGGACTTTCACATTTCCCCACTGACTCCGGCGTGATGTTTCTTTCTTTAAGGGAAGATTTTAGTCGTGACATAAAGTTTGGCCACTTTGCCTTCTTGGTGTTGTATTTGCGTGTTGTTATTGGCCTCTGTTGTTCGAGAGCCTTAACTAGACGCAAAGTGAAGGTGATTGCGTTGTGGTCCGATGTTGTGATACTTTTGTCAACCTCCCATCCCTCGATTTTTCCCAGGAGAGACACGCTGCACGTTGTTACATCTACTACACTTGTGCAGAGTTTGCCTTCCTGACGATCTCAAAGGTTGGTGTATCGCCGGAGTTGAGAATGTACAAGTCCATTTCGTTGAAGAAAGAGCTTACGGCTTCTCCTCTCTCATTTTGAGACGTACTTCCCCACCAGTGGGACCATGCATTCACGTCACCAGCAACAATAAGGTCTTTTGTAGCTAGTTTTTCGCTGAATGCTTTGATCCTGCTGAGGTGGGGTCGACTTTTGGTCTCCTTCTAAGTAGACAGAAATCACTCCCAATTTTGGGCCTGTACCGACCAATAGGACAGCCACTTCCGTTTCGGTAACAATCTGGGGTCATGGATTACCTCCATCATGTCTCCGAAGACTATTATGGCTGCCTTAACTGGTTTTGCCTATTCAAACTGCACTGAATAATGCGAGTTCCAGGATATTGTTTCATCACGCCTTTGTTTCCCACATAGGGTTCTTGTACAAGGGCAACTGAAACTCCCCTTTCTCTCGCGACCTTCAGGAGTTCTGTCGTTGCATTCTGGGAGCGCTGCAGGTTTGCTTGGATGAAACGCAAACCTAGTTTGCCTACTCTTTGGGAGATTGAGCCATGTTCCTCATGAGTGCCCTTAGCAATAAGATATTCGGGACCGCGCTATGCCATCCCATTTTACCCTTTCAGGGCACTCGCGACTAAAAGCGTTGTGAGCGAGTTCTCTGTTGGGGCTGTTTGGATGAGCATTCGCGCAGTTTTTGCATTTGGGTGGCAGATCTTCTTTTCTTGCCTTGCATTGGGTCCAGGAGTGGGGTTTTCCGCAATGACTGCAGCATTCATCCCTTTCCCGGCAGATCGCTTTTGTGTGACCGAAACCTAAGCACTTGGTGCACTGCACCAAAGGCGAGTGGTCTGCCACTGGTCTCCTCTGGAGCCCAATGTAGACCTTTTCGGCGTCCAAAAACGCTCTGTGAATGCGAGGTGAGACCTCGATCACTGGATGGCACTCATGCTGGTTACGCGCTTTTTTCCTGTACCGCACTCTCATCGTGCTCTCTTGCAAATCAACCCCCTGAAGCAGATGTTTATTCTGCGCCAAAAGGTTTTCCACAATCTCGTTGTCTTTGTGGTAAGACAGAACGTCTCGGATGATGATTAGTGGATTACCCGCTTTTGCGGTCTCCACCTTCAGAGACTTGTCCTGCTGCACACGATTTCTAACCAGACCAAGGTCTTCCTCTGTGCTGCAACTCAGGATAACTTTCCTGTTTCGACCTTTTCGCACTCGGTCAACCCTTGCTCCAGTTCGTGTCCAGTGCTACCGCTATCCTCTCTATTAGATTTTCGGCAGTAGTGGGAGATGTGGTGTTCGCCGTTGTCACGATGAGAGTGTGGTTTGGTTTTGGCACGATTGGCTTAGCCGCTATTTTTGCGTAGTTGGGCTTAGATGGCTTGCCCGTCTCCGCTTGGCTGATTTCGGCCTCGATACTTAGGGCTGGTAGGGGAAGAATTAATTTTTCCTGCCGCATCGTCCGGAGTTCTGACGATACAGCTTCTAACCGTTCTAGACGTTCTTATCACAAACGTGGAGTCAAATCTCTTCGTTCGCGTTTTTGAAACAGCAACCAGGAAACCATGTCGCCCTTTTGTGGAACAAGAAGTCCGATAGAAGAAAGGGCAAGGTGGTATTAGATCATGCAGATCAGAATTACTCGGATTCATTCACGAAATATACATAATAGAGTTAAATATTTGTATAAAACATAAATAACCGTATTTTCATCACCCATATTTTCAAAGTTTTAGGTCTCCTGTTATAAAATATGCGGGATTATTTTATCAAATATTTAAAAATTGTTTTACATCAGGAAAAATGTGTTTTCCTGCTTCCTAATTTCTCAGCTAGGTGCGATACCCGCGCGCGCGCACGCTAATCCGCGCCGATAGCGCCGATCGCACAGATAAACAAATTAAGCGCAATGATTCATTGTTTATGCAGATAAAATAAACAACTAATTTCGAATGACTCACTTTTGCCAAAAATCTATTATCTGAAGTACATGAATAATACAAGTTAATATTTAACGGCGCGTGCCAAATCATCACGTCATACAAGTGACTTTTACATACTCCAAACATTTACTGAAAGTTGTCACGATCCGAACAACTGTTTTTTTGTGATTATTTAATCAATACAAAAATTTTGACGTGAACACGTGTTGTTTCAACATTTTTTAAATTCATTACCGATAACAGCTGGTTGGTCAAAATAATGAAAAATATCTATTACAGGAGCTGGCGATCTCATTCGGTGGTATAAATTGGTAGAGGCCTATATCTAGCAAGGGCCGTTGAAGGGCTGATTATTATGATAATGATATCATAGTTCATTTTATTTTACTTGAACTGGTCAAAGCATTGCCAAAATGTAGTATCACTAGCCAGAGCTGGTACCGCTGGTATCACTGATCAATCCACTTGGAAATGAAGACCCGGGGGTCGGCCGGAGAGCGGGAGCGACGCACTGATATAGGCTGACGATGATGATTGTTGCTTAAATCTATTTATTAGTTATTTATACTAAGCTGTAACTGCATGTTTAAAAATATATCGCAAGATCTGTTGAATAATTACAGAAAGGGCAAATTATGGTTCACTCTCAAGAGGCTAATCCGCTAATGCGGCCCACTCGACGAACGAACGTTGTACCTCCAGCCCACGCATGCTGCGACCCTAAATAATGAGGTACCTGTTGTCGGCAGTTCAAAGTCCGAAACTCAGCCTCCGGCGCCAGCCCAATCGTTAGCCGTGTAATGTAATAACAGTTAAATATAACTACCTAGTTATCGGCCGATTTCCTCGAAATCGACTGACTCAGTCGCGTCGCGGCGTGAGAGATGAATGGAGCGGTGAATCACGCATCCATTCACTAAGTTTTTGGCGCGCTTTCCATTCACGATGTCCAAAGTACACTGCGACAGATGTACCTACCGGCGGTGATGACCGCGTGTCCATCAAACGTATTACATAATCATTACTTATGATCAAACACCTTTCACTTACGCCCTTTCGTGTTTAATCGTTGCTTTCGTAGCATGTCCGTAGACGCAGCTACGGCAAACTTCTACGGAAAGACTACCACAGAATATGCACGTAGCTACCACGCAAGTAATTGTAGTTAGCACATCGTTGAGTAATCTTTTTAACCGACTTGCAAAAAGGTATGTGTATGTATATTTTATCCAACTGCGATGGGAAATGGTTGGGTAACAGTGTGACTCGGTGACGCATTCTTACGTAGTGTTTGTAGGTTATCAGGAAGAGGTCTCACTAATTTATGATTCCCGGAGTCAATACTAATCAGTTTAAAAAAATACGTTGTGCGATTGCTCATATTTTAAAAAGTATTTTTACATACATTTTTAAGAAAACTATTTTAACTTTTAACCAACTTCTTAGAAGAAGGAGTTTCCCGATTCGGCTGTGTGTATGTGTGTGTTTTTTGTATGTATTATATTTATGTAGGTGCGTGATGACTCGCCAACTGAATTTAGTGAATCTTTTTTCCACTGTTATTTCAGACTGTAGAGGAGGTTTCATTTAATTTTTATCGAAAAAAGTCGAGCTTTTTTTTGAAAAATCAACCGTTATTTAAAACTTTTAAACACAAATACAATTATTTTAGTTTCCTGCGAAATGTCGTTGTGTCAATAGAGTTGATAATAGGCAGGCTTACCCATATTATTTGTTTCCACAAATTTTATTAAATTAAAGTCATATGATCAACTAAGTGTGGTTGATCGAATGGCTTTAACTTATTAATTAAAGCTAGTTGTTTTTTCTCAAATTTCAAAATATCGTAGAAAAAGTTTCAACAGAAAATAAATTGAACCGTTACTTATGTGTCGCCAAGCGCAAAATACTTTGGAACTGGTTTAATTATTTTTTTAATATTCCTCGACATAGGAGGAGCGATGGGTACCTAAAAGGATAAAATTGAGAAAGAGAGAGAGAGAGAGAGACATATGAAACCCTACTATTCTTTTTTCTAAAATAAACCTCAAGTTCAAATATTTTTTGGCGGAATAACAACACGTTTTTGGTTTGTTTGTGTACGTACAGTTGTCGTTAGATTGGCGCTATCAAAGACGTTTTGCGGAGCAAAAAAAATCGAAATCTATAGGCGCTTTAATACAAATCTGAACCTTTGGAAAAACTAGAAAGATTACGATGTATCGCGAGCAGTTGCACGAAGTGGGTGGAGGGCTGTCCACTCTGGAACTATACGTGCACAAGTCTGCATCACCACCAGCAACGTGGGGGTAACGCCATTCGATGGCGGCTGTGCGAGCACCGGGCCGGGGGCCGGAGCACCCGGTGCGCTAAGTTGCAGCCAGCAGGGGTTGCAGGCAGGGCTAGTGTTAGGTGGTAGGAGTACTCAGGAGCGGCGTTTGAGTAGGGTCACCGGTGACCGGTCAATAACTACGACGTGCTCATTAAGAAGTCAAGTGTATACCTATAAAAGTAAACAAAAATGTCGGCCAGGACCGCTAGGGCGGTGGTAGAGCTAGCACCAGCAGTTGTACTCACGCGGCTGCGGCGGGGCCTGGTGCTCGTGCAGCGGCGCGGGCGGCGCGCGGCCCGTGGCGGCGGCGCGCGCGTGCGCCACGTACGTCTGGTAGATGCGCGCAGACTTCTCGCAGCCGCCGCACACCTGCGTGCGACACAGGGCCGTTAGTGGAGACGGCGGGGATCACAACCGTCCCGCACCGAGGAAAGCGTTGGCAATTGAAAAGGATGCATTCTACTAGTATTAGTTCATTAAAACCATTTATACCAGAGTCCGTTTATACCAGATAAATAGACTCTTAAATGAGCTTCAAGTAGTTATGGACTCATAAAATTGTGCTTCAGTTGTAAAGGTCCAATGCAATGCTCTCCGGGACAATCGAAACAAATGCGTTTTTTTATCTATCGTTTATCTTGATCTGGTCATAAATGCAGACCACCAAACAAGTGCCTAAAGCAATTAAACAAGGTCATCGAAAAGTAGCTAGTCTATCAGTCTTTTACAGATTGTATTTCGGAGAATGTGCAGCGGCTTTAAATGACCTTATACTGCCCTCCCCTTTACAATATGGGATAAAGTAAGTCAGAGCGTTACGAAAAATTTGGGAATAGCCGCAATGTATGGGCACGGCTATTCACACATTATTGTACCAAACGATTTGAGTCCTTTCTCCTCATATATACAATCTCAAGAGAGATACAATCTAAATTTTTTCAAGGTTAGAGTAGATAGGTACCTTCTAGGTCAGCGTGCGTCATCTTCGACCAGACCTTTGCTTACCATCAGGATAGTTGGTCAAACTCGGACCTATACGCGACAAAAAAACAAAGCTTCTTAGAGATAACCAAGCGTCAGTGGCATAGAAGTCTGTTACCTGTATCCAGTTGTCCTCTGAGAGCTGCAGCAGCGCGGCGCCGGAAGTGGGCAGCAGGTGGCGGCGCGGCGCGCGCACGTGGAACTGGCGCGCCAGCCAGCGCACGCAGCGCGCCACGTCGCGCGCGTCCCACACGCCCGGGTCTGCGGGCAGCGGACACCACGCCGTCACACTCATGTATCACACAATGTATTCCGAGCTTTGGCAGCTCATTTTGGTAAGTATTTGAAGCAAGTAAATTTAACACAAAGCTATCCTACTTTTCAAAAATTAAATGGATGCATGCATTTTTTTAAAATTTATTTTATTTATTAAACAGTATGTTGTGTTTTTTTCGCACAACAATAACACAATAAGCCAGACGATTTAGGCGGGGTTTTACCATAGTCAGACGCGTGCAAAAATGTATTTGAGG
Organism: Ectropis grisescens; assembly: GCA_017562165.1. NCBI lineage: Eukaryota > Metazoa > Arthropoda > Insecta > Lepidoptera > Geometridae > Ectropis > Ectropis grisescens. The sequence goes on along the minus strand of CM029778.1, from coordinate 27,055,121 downwards.
TAATTTGAAATTTTAATTGGGTATCATTTATGACGAAAATGTAGATGATTGATGATTCTCAAAAACATATGATCATTTTGATGAGACTTTCAATCTGCTAGGTGATATAAATTGAACGATTGATTTTGGCCCGCTACTCACCACCCTGGTCTGGACATTGGGGTATAAAATGAGATAATGATAATGATGTAACAAATTTTCTGTTCCGTGCCTCAAAAATTTCTCCAAAATTTACTGCCAGCTCTCGGACAAAGACTCTTAGCACATAGACATTCATACAGCTGGGACTCGGGGCCTTCTCCCGCAAGGAGAGGGTCAATACCATAATCCACCGCGCTGGCCAAGTGACCTCAAAGGTCCAAGGAACATGTCGGTTTCCGCACAATGGGTTCCTTCACCGTTTTAAGGTAGCGGCAATTTATTTTATATAGAGTGACGAGACGAGCAGGACATGTGCCTGATAGTAAACAACATGGTTGCCACATAACAGCACAGTGACACGCAGCTATTGGAACATGAAGACCCCGAATCATATGGGTTTAACAAGTCAACATTCTGTTTACCGTGTTTGGTTTTCTTAGCCTTAATGTTTCAGAGTTAACATACTATATGTGAGCTCAACACACACACACACACTTTGTCACATACTGATACTGTAATCTTTGTTGTTATATAATTTTTGTATTAAGTAAATACATTTTTTTCTGAAAAACACACATTCTCATGTTAACTAGTGCATAGGAGGCCTGTAGGGCGCTTGGCAGAGCGCATCGTCACCGCATAGCCCTGATCAATTATAAAACCCGAATTTATGCTCAAGTAAATGTTTCAATGAAGTTTGGGCTCATAGTAAAATGCACTAAACTTCAGTAAGTAACTTCAGTGCGGTTGCAGGGGTAGTTTAGTGGAAATTCTTTCTTACCTATCATACATTGAGAGCATAACCGACACGCGAGTGGGTAACTTGGGTGATCAAAGAGTTATTCGAAGAATAATGCAATATAATGGATCGGACGCGTTCTTTATTTGATATTCAGTTTTGTAAAATAGTTGAAGTACTATGGAAATATAATGTCTTGATATATAGATCACCTCTGTTGGTTTAAATAAAATAAATGTGATATAGAGCTAGTTTGTATCGTCGGTATCGGTGCCATTACATAGACATAGTTTTACAAAGTTCATCACAAACTAGCTGTCCCCCTATAGCACTAAAGGATCACGAACACAAGCAGCGGGGAAAGAATTTTTGAAATTGATAGTAGTTTCTGAGATTAGCACGTTCAAACAAATTAAATGCCATTCAGGAGAAATTGTTGGGGGTTTTAGTCGGTAGGGGCACCATGTCGTATCCCACGGTGTCGAGCCCGGCATACCCCACTGACATACATATCTATTGACATGACATTTATATGACATAAAAAAACGATTAATATTTAATTTTTTATTGTTTCTTACATAAATAATTTATTATATAAATATAATTATTTTGTACTTGGACTTAGTACTACTTACTACTTAGGACTGAGGACTGGAGTACTTTTAAATTGGAAGTATCTAAAATAGTTTTTGACATATTGGCAAATAACGAAACCTTAAACTTGTTAACGAAAAATCCTAAACGACTAAACTAAAATTGTTTGATTGAAATCCAAACATATTATAGTAATTCCTACAAAAAACAAATAAATACCTCTTTCAAATTTCAAATGGCATTTGCTTTTATAATGGGATCCCTGCACAAGTGGAAGGTCTCAATGAGACCAGGTTTGTCAGCTAGAGCTTATTAACGACTTATTGTAATGTATGGCAGAAATCATAAGTTTATAATAAGGTATCTATTTATGACATTTTTCAATAACAAAAAATCTATGCCGACCTTTGATATACAAATCGCTATAGATTCTAACCCTCTGCCAGCGCTGCATGTACTCTCTTCTGTTAAGACAGCCTGTGGAGTAATTGAGAGGGTTGACAGGTTTCGGTACTTAGGGGTAGACCTCGACGAATCGCTAACTTTTAGGTATCACATTATGAATTTGTCAAATAGAACCAGGAAACTTAACCAGGAAAAGCCTAAGGAGCTCATGTGACCCAAAAATATTAGTCATGGTGTTTAACTCGCTCTGCCAATCGATTCTCTCATATTGTAACCTAGCTTGGGGGGCGCGGCTAAATATTTAATGATCAGACTTGAAAGAGCACAAAGAGCAGTATTGAAGGTGATGTTGAACAAGCATTTTAGATTCCCGACCATGACCCTGTACAAAGAAGCGGAGATGCTAACGGTGCGTCAGCTTTTCATAGGGAAAGCTGTTCTTTCTTTTGATAGGTCTGCCAGGCAGTCTGGTCACACGGCGACTCAGCTCAAGAAAAGGGTATTCAAGATACCAAACACAAAAGTGAATACCGTTTTTGCAGACCGACACCCTCACACGCTTCTTCCACTAATTTATACTAGAGTTATAAAATGTATCCCAAAACTACTCACAGATAATTTGCATACAATGAAAAGGAAACTAAAAACTTGGCTACATACTTTAGATTACAGGAATACCGAAAATTTAATCAACTCCCAAATGAATCTTCCTACTCAAGGTTGTGTTTAAATTCCCAGACACATCACTCACATTCACATTCACTAACATTCACTCTACTCATCCAAACTAACAGACACAACACACACACGCGCACACTATTACTCACAAAAGTGCATACCTACGATAATTTTTAATTTTTAAAATCTAACAATATCCTTATTTTTATCCCGATACAACATTACAAACCAAATTATCGTCTTTATTAGTTTTTGTCTATTTGTTCTGTTTTGTATAGATTACCCCAATGTAACTTTGAGCTCTGAAATGTCTGATAAAGGTACCCACGACACGGGCCCAGAGCCTAGTGTGGGGCCATTGTATAAATCCTTAAATGTAATCTGTTTTTGTACAAATAAAGTGTATGTTTAAAGTGTTTAAAGTGTTTAAAGGTAAAATACTCGTAAGACTTACCTAAATCTACTAATCTAAATATTTATACTGTATGCAGTAGTTATTTTGATTCTTATTATTTTGCCAATGACAAAGTCCTGGTTTTTAGTCCTGCTTTTTTCATATTTAACATAATTTATTATATGTATTACACAGATTTTTTAACTTTTTTCAATGACGTTACCAAGTGTTATCTGAATTCATTGTTTGAATAGATGAACTAAATCATTTTGTTTTGAGTTTTTTGTCGTGTTGTCAACAAGTAAATCTAGCATAATATAGCGGCCTCTACACGACATTACCTTACAGAGTATGCAAGCATCCTTATATATTTGACACACGATCGCACAACACATAATATTTCAACGTAACACATTACATAACTACATAAATGTTTAAGAACAGGCAGACTGCATAGGAACGAGACCAGTAATTGAAGCCACGTTTGAAAAAATCAGAAATACCAAAATTACAGGCTCGGCAAAACTTTCAAGTCTCGTATCACGTTATCTTTTCACTGTCTTTCTGACTTTCTTATTTTACCTGCCAAGTATGAAATTATTTTAAGCATTGTATTTTAAAGAAAAAAAAGAAAAGATAAATTGAATCCCTGCACAAGTGGAAGGTCTCAATGAGACTAGGTTTAAACCCGAAATAAAAAACTACATAATGAGCAAAGCATATTACACTGTAGATGATTTTGTAAAGGACAGCAATGTTTGGAAAAGGAATATGTCAAAACTAACTATTGAACTATTGAGTAAGGTAGAATAATACTAAACATTACTGTAAATTCATTTAAGTATGTATTAATTATTGAATAAATTGGGTTTTACACCATGACAAAGACTCTTTACAGCTACACCTAAATGACAAGGCCCCTTTGTAAAGGGATCTTGTCAGCTAATGTAATCAACTGTAGCTGATTATTTTTTATTTGATATTATTTTTTGGTATTATTTTATTATGTACACAAATTATTTGTGTATAATTTTATTGTAAGTGATGTTACCAAGTGTTCTTTTGAAATAATGGTGCGAATAAATAAATTGAATTGAAAATAAAAAATAATTATTCCTGACCCGGCAATAATTTTGTTTGGAGAATATACGAATAACTAGCACGGCCTCGCAGCTTTACTTGCGTAGTTTCTGTATCCATAATTGTCCCGCGATAAAAACCTTTGCAGTATTCCAGATTGTTCCAAATTTCAACCCGATCCGTTGTATTGTTCCGACGTGATAGAGCAACTAAGTAATATCCAAACTTTCACATTTAAAATGTTATTGGTTCATTATCGACAAATATTCTTTAACTTACCTCTATATTCGTTACGTATTTTAACAGTTAAAGACATATATATGTATGTTTTGTTTATTTGGTTTTAGATGTAAGTACATGTATTTTGGTTTTAATGTATTACGAATTATTTGCTCTATCTTAGTTTATTTAAAATTTAGAGTACCTAGGCTAGAGTAGAGGCCTAAATAGCACTTGCTCCGTATTTTTAAAACTGCTAAATAAAATTTAATTATTTATGGTATAGCTTTAAATATTCCTTTGTATATGAGTTCTAAAAAATGAGCCTCTTGCGAGTAAAAATCCTAAGTATTTTTTTAAATCGCGAAAAACATTTAGGCCTACGCGCGACCCGTGAGCGTATGGACATTGTATGTAGAGCCTTGTGTGATTACTGCGAGTTGTTCATTATTTCACTGTGTGTGCATAGGCAAGTGTTTATTTGGTAAAACTACCATCACATCTTAGTTTTAGTCACAATTTCGCCATTTCAGAGAAATTATCTCGCAAATAGAAATGTTTGCATTTCTCGTATCAAATTCAGTGAAATGCCGCCGGCGCAGGCAAGTCAATATGACGTTTGTTCTGTCACCTAATGTTTATCATATTATATTAATACTTATAATAGGACAGTTTTCTTTTTTAAATACAAGATTTTTATAGCCGCATAATAAGCATAATCAATGATCATCTGTTTCTTCAGAGAATTGGCCTATATGATGATATTAAGGATATTGACTTTGGAGTCCTGCCAGTTCCACCGGCTTACCAATATAGCAGTAGGTACGCATAGTCAAAACTTGATGTCAGCTTCCTTAAACTATTTTATAGTTAACTACTTATTGGATTTCTGCAGATCAACAGGATTATGTGGAACAACTGTACGAGTCATGGCCGTCCTTTTGATTATTTTGATGCCGACCAACGTGAGGCCTATCCCGAAATTGCAATAAAAATCAGCTGGTCTGAACGGTTTATTGAGTAGATACAAAGCTTATTTTTGCCAAAAAATTAGGGCCTAGGTACTTGTATGTGTTATTGATAAACTTTATTATTGTTAAAAGAATTTGAGTAATTATTTGTTTACACAAGTATCAAGCGGAAGGTACTCGGGGTTGTTCAAAACAGGCATCCCACCAATCTGAATTTTGCAGGGATAAAGGAAGGAACAGTTTAAGAAGGATGCGACAGGATCGTCTATGCTATACTCTAACTCTAAGCATACGATACGTGCGCGCTGCGGTCCCAGCCCCCCGCGGGTGCTCCTCGCTCGGCGCGCTCGGGACACACACTCGCACTTTCACACGTAACACGTAAACAAAGAGCACAACACAGCACAGCACAGAACAGAACAGCACAGGCGGCAGGAGAGCAGCCGCGCGGGCGAGCGGAGCGTACCGGCGGGCACGGTCTCGTCGTCGGAGTTAGCGTCGTCGGCGTCGGAGCCCGACGAGGCGGGCGAGGGCGCGGGGTCCATGCAGGCATGTCGGGGCGCCATGCGCCGGCCGCGGCTGCTGAGCACTAGGGCTCGCGCGGCTCCCACCGCGCGCTTTTTATGCGAATCTCGCGTCAGCGGTGTGACGTCGCGCCGCGTCACTCGGCCGGCGCGCGCGCAGCTCGCTCACCAGGAAAACGCTTTCTGGGAAGCTGCGCGTTTGGCGCGAAACGAGCTTTGCACTTGCACACAGCGGCGCAGTGCACTCTACGCGCGCTTTAACCTTTACAAACACTCGTATCTCCATACCGACTAGAAAGTGTTTCGTAACATGGTTAATATAGGTATTAGCTTGTTAATTGAAGCTTGGATATGGCAGAAAAATAAATCAAACAAATATTTAACCTATTTTTTGAGTTTATTTACTTTATATGTGTTGATTTTTTATAATTAAATGCTGAACTAAAGTTACACATGTATATGTATATTAAGTTCAAATTGACACATTGATATAAGTACCTACTACCTGTGTATTGACCGTTCTACTACTGGAGTAGTAATGTGTAAGAATTGGTTAGTCATCGACATAATTTCACAGCGAGTAAACATGTTTCCCAAGTAAACTATCTACAAGAATTGTTTTGTTTGTTACAAGTTTAATCGAAGTGTTAAATAATTGACCGTCGTTTTACTCTATTTTTGAAGACTTCTAGAATAATCTCGACCCTCGACCTCGACCGCAACCCTCGATCATTTCTCCTTGTCCATGAGTTTTGTACGGCGTTGCGGAATAATGGAATAGATGAGGTATTATAGTATTTTTTTTTAATTAGCCTCTCCACAGACTCCGGGGTCCGTGATCTTTGTCATAATTTTTTTTTTTTTTTACACATGTCTTGGATAAGGAGAAGAAGAGGAAAATAGGAGGGAGTTGGGAACATTTAAAATCTAATTCTAGTGCTCGTCTGTAGAGCCGATCACTACCGGTTGGGATTCCGCTAGTAATCGACTCGACATCGAGTGTTTGCCTAATTGCCTTTAGTCATTTGCCTAAGCTGCCTCCTCCCGGCCCAGAGCCTCCACAACGGCCGCATTTCTGTCCTTGATGGCCATCTGTAGGTTAAAATCGCGGATGGTCTTCGGTGATACAGCCCACGCTCGCCGCACGAACCGACCGATGGCGTCGTCGGTGTCGTCAGCGTAGTATGTGAAGGTCCCCGTGTGCCGTGAGATTGCAACTACCGCATGGGACACGCTCTCGTGCAGCTTCATGTTTGCCTTGGTTTTGATTAAGATTACCGACTCGTATGTTAGTTAGTCCCTGAGCTTCATGGATGGTAAGGATGCGTGACCCGGTGCCTGACCCATAACCTAGGTTTGTCAGGTTGTCACTTCTCCTCTTGAGTGTGAACTAAGAAGAGGGTGTTTGGTAGGTTGTTGGGTATTTGCGCTCCCTTATATCTTCTCTGCTCTAGGGACTTTATACGGGGCGCTGACCTACATACCGGAGTATATTTCCCTCAGCGCATATGCGACGTCCATTGGGTTTCGATGTGTGCTGAGCAACTCCTGGCTGATCTTTGTTACCAGGTTCGGGCGATGATACCTCATTTCGAAGAGATTTTCCCCTGTCGATATAAGGCAACTGATTGACGTCTCCAATGAGGACAATTTCACCAACACCAGACAGCCTTGAAGCCATCACAATGGCTCCAAAATGGTTCATGAGAGCTTCGTCCACCATGAGGCGACTGAAACTTTCTCTACCGAATCCATTTACCAGAGCAGAAGCCATGGTTCGCACTCTGGTTTTGACCAGGTTTCCTATTCCAATTATAGTATATATTGTGAATGTAGGTACACATTATTTCTAAATTTTTATAAGATAATAGAAGTAAATAGAATCAAGAAATAAAAAGAAGCTGAAGAATCAAATGACATACCTCTAAATAATACAACTGAGTAAAAACTAGAAATAAAAGGATCACAAAGAAGGCTTTAATCAGCTGACTAAGTGTATTCACTTATTCTTTTATCATTGTATTAATTAAGACTGAAACAAATTGTGTTGCCAGACATATGCATGCTCCAGAAGAAGAGGCCAGTTTGTATGGGTCTACTTTTAAAATGTTTTGTATCATCTTATCTTACCTGCAAACAGCAATAATAAAAAAAATTGTACCTACTTGTATTAGTAAGAACTCTTTGCAAAGTCCGCCGGCAGGAGTATCACACCCTTGCTAGTTCTTCTACCGCCAAACAGCAATGTGAAAAAACACTTTGTTCCGGTTTGATAGGGAATGTTTTCAGTGAAATTACAGGTCACAGAGACAAAACATATTATATCTCAGGGTGACGAGTGCAGTACAATGCTAAGTAATGATTTGGACTCTCCAATAGCTGCGTGTCACTGTGTTGTCATGGGCAGGCATGTTGCTTACAATCAGGTTCATGTCCTACCAGGCGCGGTCCCAGCTTCGAATTTTGGAGGGGGGTCACCAGTACGCAGCCTCAGGTTTTGGGGGGGGTCACAAGTAGAAATACAATAAATCGAGCAAAAAATACTTTACTAGTAGCGCCCCAAGGTTTTACCCGCGTATTTCCCGTTCTAGTTGTCATCCCGCGTAAAAAAATAGTCTATGTACTATTAGATATTTTTAATTTTCTTAGATTTTTTGTTTAACTATACGATTTTGGGGAGTCATGTCCCCTGTGACCCCCCCCCCCCTCGGACCGCGCATGTGTCCTACTCGTCTCGTCACTCTTTACTATCAAAAAAACATTAAAATATCAAAGTGCTTTCCGAACTCCTGGCTCTGCCGGCCCGTAGGTATCTTTACGAGTCGCGAATATTTCGCACGCATGAGTCATCGGCTATGTCTCATAAATTTACCTACTAGGTATTTAGCGGTCATATTATCTACTCACACTCGAGATAACTAATAATAGATTATTTTGATTTAGCTGTAATATCTGTTAAATTTCTAATTAGCGTTAATGAAACATTCAATGTGTCACCTCAGTAATAAACACACTCGTATAATCAACTCCTATACTTTCGCTGTTGTTTAGTCTCTCTCAATATTTGCTTTGAATTTAGCGCAGGCGCTTCTAGTCTTCAGCTAAACTGGTCGGCTTTGCAAACCACGGCCATAAAACCAAATGACAAAAAGTGTTAATTGTCATGTTTGTTATTCTGAGACTATAGAGCCCAGGGAAACCGCAGGCCGCAGCTCGGAGCAACAGTTCGTCCGCACGGAACTTGGGAGACCTTGGCCAGGCGCATTTCGGTTCACTCGGTAGTTGGGATTTCCCAGCGCATTGTGTAAACAACACATGCGGTAGAGTTTTATTATATTTGCATTTTAATCGGCTCTGTGAAACGCTCACAGGCCTACGTTTTTTCAAACTTACTACTGGCCTCAGTTGAGTCAGTGACGCGACACAGCTTCGCCAGTAGTCTCCTGCAGCCGATTCATTCGATCGTCCAGCGATGTGTGCTGATGACAGATTACCTGATGTGAGTCATCGAACTGCGCTAGATTGGTATTAAATACAATCAAATTGTAAGCCGGTACTTAGCTAGGTACATCCACCTATAATAGTGATTTCCCAAAGAGCGTGACTCACATAGTTATCATGTTATAATTTTATCACCTATAGGTAATATTAATGCACCGACCCATCATACTCCGGAATAAATTGAAACCCTGAAACAATATCTAATCTGTGCGAAATCATATCTTTAATAACTATCCATTGCACAGCTGCTGTATGAGTCACCGTGTAACTTAGGTGAGTGCGTACTTCCTATCATTTATCTGAGTAAACCAACCCAAAGGCAAGCCATGTGAACAGCACTCGCGAGTGCTGAGCGAACTCGGTGCGTGATACATCCGCCGATCATTGTCTATCCATTCTGCGACCCTTCAGCCGCACATCTATCACATACTACGTATTACGTGTCGGTATGTACCCTCCCAGTATCTAAGTTTGTCTCAATCTTTAATAGGTACATCTGACTAATACCATATCTAGATTTCATTTAATAAGTAGGTACATGAATATCACCAGTCATATAAGACACCAGTCCTGAGCCAGAAGGGTAGAGCTATAGGAGTTGATCTCAAGTGGCCTCTACTACCTACCGACCGGAATGGTAGAGTTCTACTAAATACTTGCTCGGAAACGGGGGCTTATTTCACAAATTTCAATATCATAATGTATCTCATTACGTACTTGTGCTGTAATGTAATGTAAAAAGCACGGTTTATCAAAATGCTCCGTCTAAAACGAACGGTACTTTTTTTTAATCTTATCAAAGAGTTTCTATTTCAGAAGAGTTGTCAACATTTTATGAATAAAATTAACTTTGGGAGACAATTAATTTAATTAATTAATTAATTTTGATCATAAATTACAACAATGTTATCTGTAACATAGTAACACAAAAATCCATACTAATATTATAAATGCGAAAGTAACTCTGTCTGTCTGTCTGTCTGTCTGTCTGTTTGTCCGTCTTTAACGCCTAAACCAACCAACAGATTTTGATGAAATTTGATTCATAGATAAAATAGATCCCGAGAAAGGACATAGGCTACTTTATTTCCGAAAAAAGGGTTGAAAGGGTTAAAATAAGGGATGAAAGTTTATATGGAAAACTTCGTCATTGTTGAAGAACTATGAAACTTTACGTCTAGATATTTAACACGAAACCATAAAATGTATGTTTTAGCAGTTTTGTAGTTTCGAACTGTACCTACGGGGGTGGAATTGGGGTTTTCTTTTTTATTATTTATTTTTGGGTCAAATTTAGTAATTCAAATTTCACCCTCTTCCTGTACACCGATTAATCTGACATTTTGTATACACTTTGGATTTTGGTGACAATACAATTATGTTTATTCATTATCATTATAAATTCAAGATGGCAGCCGCTACAAAATGACGGATAATTTATGTTTTATTAATCCCATCAATATGGGTATCAAATGAAAGGGCTCAACAAGCAGAATACAATATACTATAAAAAATTGAAATCCAAGATGGCGGCCGCTACAAAATGGCGGATAACGTAGGTTTTATCAATCCCATCAACATGGGTATCAAATGAAAGGGTTCAACAAGCAGAATACAATATACTATAAAAAATTGAAATCCAAGATGGCGGCCGCTACACAATGGCGGATAACGTAGGTTTTATCAATCCCATCAATATGGGTATCAAATGAAAGTGCTCAACCAGTAGAATACAATGTATTATATAAAATTAAAATCCAAGATGGCGGCCTCTACACAATGGCGGATAACTTAGGTTTTATGAACCCTATCAACATGGGTATCAAATAAAGGGGCTTGACAAGAAGAGTACAGTGCACTATACAACCTCAATATTTAAGATGGGCGCAGCCACTAAATGGCGTATCAGACAGAATTTTTGATAGTCGACGAGATTTCCATGGTGTCTTATCAAATGTTATGCATGATGGACGCTCGATTAAGGCAAATTAAGAACTGCGAAAATGAGTTTTTTGGAGGAGTAAACGTATTACTTTTCGGTAATCTTTTACAACTGCCTCCTATAAAATGATCAGGAACACCTGTTTTCAATTCTAATACGAAATTATACATATGAAAGTAGCTCTCTCTGTCCGTTGCCGTCTAACGCCTAAGCCACTTAAAGAGTTTGTTACAATTTGGTGCACAGATAGACTAGACTTAGGAAAGGACAACGGCGACTTTATCACAGAAAAGAGTTGAAAAGAGTGGAAATGAGGAGTAAAAGTGTGCATGGAAGGATCTTTGCACTCTTTGCACTATTTTAACCGACTTCAAAAAAGGAGGAGGTTATCAATCCAGTTGTATTTCCAATCGTGAATCAATTTAGATAGTTATTTTTTTGGTTGGTAGATTATAGTTCAGAGGTGGTCATATAAATTTTATCGAAATCAGTGCGGCGGTTTTTGAAATATGAACAACAAACTAAAATTTGCGTTCATGTAATCAGACGATATATCTACTAATATCTACTAATAGACTCTAATAAAATTTGGTGGACCGTCCCAATATGATTTTAAATTATAGTCTGTTTTTGATTATTTTTTTGAGATCATAGTTTTTTTGTAATTTGTCGTGTTAATTGTACATTTATTAAATATAAAACTTTGACTTAGACCGATTTTGATTAAGAAACGTATAAAACGTATTTGTATGGTAGTAGACATACGAGTAGGTACTGCCTCAATTACTTTAATAAATATGTGGCGCGGACGAAGTCGCGGGTAAAAGCTAGTATATTATATTTACTTTATTATTGATAAGTTTTGGTTTTGTGCCTTTGCTTTAAACCGCGCGCATTACTAATTTCGTCGGGCGCATCGCTACCTAATCTGTGAACAAGTAAAATTTATTCCGTGCGCTTTTTCTTTTCGCTGTAGGTAAGTGTTGTTTTTATTTGAAAATGTCGCCAGAGTTTAATTGATTTCCTCGCAAATACGAGTTTGTTATAGAACGTCGTATCACATAGGTGCGCTGCGATAATAATTACAGCCTCTGCTTTCTTGTAGCTCTCACCTACGGCTCGAGCTAGCAATATCGCCTCGGCTATAATTATCAACTTACCGCGCTTATATTTATCATAATGTACTATTTCGTAATCTCGATTTTTTCAAGCGCGAAAACAAACCGCCTGTCCTTTACGCCTTCAGTCTATGCCTCTTCAGTTAGCATCGTATTATTCTCGTATAAGATATTGTGGATATCAAGATACTGATAACCGGAAGGAACTGTCAATCAAGATACGGGTTGTCAGCACTAAGTGTTATATGTTTGAGTAGCATGATATAAATAAATAAATAAATAAATAAATAAATAAATTTCTTTATTTGCGAAAATGGGTAATTACAATAAGATCTTAAAGTTTACATTGAGAACTCCATAATCCACCTTACGGCAAGCAAATATTAGGTTGTCTACGACAATTTGACAAAAAAACTTTACAATTTATCACTCTGAGCTTCAAGGACTACCAATTTTACTCTATTATTATCTACATTACATAATTATACAAAACTAATTAAGCATTTTTAACAGTCCAATGATAATGGAAGCTAACGAATAAAGTAATTGAGTAATGAAAAAACAATTATACCTAGTACTAATGCCCAAAGTAAAAACTCAAAAATCTGTAAGTGTTACTAGGTTCCGTAGAGTTGTCCATTCAAGGACTGCAAATTTCTTCTTATTATTCATTCACATATTCATAAATTGTTTATGTATTGCTAACAGAGTAATGATAATGAAAGCATTAGATTAATACATTTAACTAGTTAAGATACCAATATCCTCGAAATAAATAAAAGCTTACAAATCTGAATCTAATTTATCAGTCAGATACTCATTAACTGTATAATATGCCTTCTCTGTCAGAAGGCATTTTAATTTATTTTTAAACAAATACGTTTCTTTTATATTCAAAAAATGTTCTGGTAAGTGGTTGTAAATCATAGGAGCCATGCAAAGTGCACTGTTTCCTAATTGTGTTGTGCTATGCACAGGAATTCTAATTTTATGTTTGTGACGCTCACTTTTTAGATTTTCAAATAATGACAAATTGTTACGCACAAACATTACACATTCAAATATATATAACGAAGGCAACGTTAACATTTTTAATTTGCGGAAATGAGGTCTACAAGATTGCCTTTGACGCAGTTTACTGATAGCCCGGACACATTTCTTTTGTGATCTGAAAACCATATGCCTTCCTGAGCTATATGATATATGATATGGATTATCGTCGTCATCATCGTCAGCCTATACCAGTTCATTGGACCAAATTAGGCATACCTTTCTTATAGCTTAATTTATTTACTCTCCTTTATTTATTGTAAGTTAATAAAAGCGTTTACAAAAATCATGTCGATAGTGCGTGGGTACCTACTAGATATCTGATAACGGATGACTCGCTCATTGATAACAATGTGTGCAGGGGGCCATGAAACATTCACAAAACTTTCAGAACATAGGTACGCACAAAATCATTGAAATGGAAAATGGTAAAATCCAAAGCTCAACTGTGAAATAGCAAAGTTTAGTTAGCTTAGTAAGTAGGTATCTGGAGAAAGCTTTTTATTTATTTTTCAACCTCTCCGATCCGTTTTATGGATATTAGCAAAGATGTCGAACTCAAGATTGGCCCTGAACATCTAGACATCGGTAACAAACTGCGTCTGTATGGGTGGCGTGAGTGAGAGTTCTACATCTTTGGATACCAGTCATACGCAATAGGATTAAAAATAAAAGTAGGTATACTTATGTAGTTTTAATGCGTCTGCTACAAATAATGTACGTAGACGAGCAGTTTTCCTAATTAAGAAATGGTTTCAGACCATACTTTATTCTAGGATAATTTCAAAGCCTATTAACATCTCTTACTTTGTTTCATCTAGGTCCTTATAGTTTTAAATTGTAGAACGGGAAGTAAATGCAAATTTATAGATAAACGTAATAAAAAAGAGCTATACGTTAAAAGAGTGGATAACATCCCCACAGCAGCCACCCGTGACCACGGGGTAGAAGCCCTGTGAGCTGAAGTCAAGGTAATGGACTACTGTCCGAGGCCTTAGCCTACCATTTCTTGCAAATAGAGGAAGATTAAAAAAAAACAACAAATTTTCGTCACAGTGACATTTCGACAGCAAGTCAGCAAGTAGCTAAACAAGTTTTTTGATTGAACACGATATTTTCAGGAATTACTGGACCCATTTCAAAAATGTTTTACCTTTGGATATTTACGGAATTCCTGAGTGGTAAAGGGCTTAAATGTACCACGGGCGAAGCCAGGGCGGGCATCTAGTTAATATTAATAGAACAAAAAATAGTAAAATAAAAAGACGTCTAATTTTGTTTCTGTTCATTTTTTATTTGTTCGACCCTTAGATAAAGTACGTATAGGTAATACGTACTTACTATTGTAAGATCTATGTTATTGAAATAAATTTTATTTATATTTATTTATTTATTTACTTAAAACTTTGGTTCGGCCAGTTTTTCTTTCTTTTCTTTTTTGCTTTATTTCTTCTTAAGCAGGTTTTTTATCAAGGCAATGGCAATAAGCATTCGGTTCGGTAGTTGCATATTTATGAACATTTGCAACATCACAGATGCTGACGCCCGCTTCACCGCCGGCCAGAGTCCAGAGGATGTAAATCGATTTTATCTGTCAAAAAAAAACAGATTCCCAACCTGAATTGGCGGTTTAAGAATTATTTAGGTCAAATAGGTAATAAGGGGATTGGAATCCTATCCACGAACTACATAGAACATAGATGTGACTTGGGAGCTCCTGTGTAAATACATCGCAGCACCAGACCTCCTGTCGTGCCCTCGTTGTCCAGGTTCTGTGGGATTCGAGCTATCCCCGGATCGGCTGTTGCCGTTCTCCAGACGCGATGTCCCGACTAGACCAGCCGTTACTAATAAATATTAAGCAATCATGGACGTAGGTATAAATAAAAGTTGGACATAGTCTCGTTAAACCAAAATCTGTGTCTATAGAGTCGGCCAGTGTGCTGTGTATTTGTATCTGTGCATCCTGTATGTGTCAGGCTGTCGTGCAACGTACAAGTTTGCGCGCGTATTGACCGCCAGTTGTGTGTATTTGTGCGTGTCGTATGTGACAGAGCACTGGCCTACTATATAGACACAACTTTAATTTTAGCGAGGCTACGTCCTAGTTTTTTTCTAGTTTCTACTCCTAACATGAACCAACACGTCCTACCGTCAACTCGCGGCGCAATGAGCAATGAGTGATGCGACGGCGCTTTTTTACCGCTCGTGCGAACAATAATATGGCGTTCCATACTACCTACTACCTACCTTTATTTTTAACTTCCAACGCCTGACGCTCCATATGGAACACTGCGAGCGATAAAAAAGGATCGAGTTTTAAAAGCGCTGACGTGTAAACAAATACTTGGAAATGCATCTGTTCGATTTGAACGCTTTTTTAACGGACGTTGAAAAGCTCCCGTGCGAATGAGGCCTAAGGCTATGAATCAAAGATAATGCAAATTACTACGCAAGAGGCGTAAGTTATGGTAGGTTGAATCTATGAATGTGGAATAAAAAATTTCGTACTGAAAGTTAAACTGAAAAGGTGCTGAAAAGGGTGAAAATTTTGATTAAGGAATCCACAGAAGGAATCTCATTGGGAAATTGACAACGTCAATTTCATTGTCGATTTGTAGGTCTATCAACCAGGTGTGTTCTAAAACACAAAAAAATCTAAACTGCCAACTGAGAATTAGCTAGCCATTTCTTCCAGTCATTGCGGTGTTCTTGATAGTCCATACAGACTCTCCAAGCAGCCCCGAATCTAGGGGGGCAAGCCGGGGGCCGTGCCCCGGGCGGCACGCCTCAAGGGGCGCCAAATTGAGCGACGCATCACGTATTTCAAGTCATCGTCGTATTGCCTCGCTACCGCTCCGTTTTGTGTTGATTTTTCGGATGCAAGTCAATGCTCACATCAACCACATTCCCGCGGTGATTCAGATTCAGATTCTTTATTGACTTTATAACCATGCTGTGTCGGGTTGACTCAATTGTTTTAACCACTGCAGAGGAAGAACGTATGTGATATAATTAAAAAAAAAACATTTATAGAATTATATCAAATGGGACTATTTAATTTGGTTTTCAATAAAGCTAACGCTTTAGTCACATACATCTTGTACTCGTAGTCGACGTCCCCTACGTAATTGAATGTAGAGTTTAGATGGCTACAATCCTGCTGCCTATACACGGCAAGAGCTGCTCGTCCCGAGAGCTACTCTGCGGCCACTTCAAGAGAGTCTGGATGGGTCATGAAATGTAAATATCTTACTATTAATACTTACTTCATACTGTAAATACTTAGGTACCTACTTACCTGTCAAAGATAATTAGCTTATTTCGTAATTTTGTTACAATTTTCTAACTAAAATCAATGTTATACCAGGCCATTCAGTAAATATTACCACAAAATGGTTTAATGTTTGATAGACTGGCCAGTTAGATATAATCTATAATAAAAAAATGATTATTTGAAATTAAAACTAGATACGTTCGAATTTTAAAATGTCCCTCCACACTTTTCCCTCTCCCTCCACATCATGGCTCGTTGAAAAATGGATCAGCCACGGGAACATTTTCGCGCTATGATTTTTACGATTTCAGGTGTCCATGGCGGCTGAAACTGGACAAATCGTACTTTAAATGGCATTCACGGATGAAGGCCCTGCCAACCTCCCAAGGCAGCCGTGGACCGTTAGTGTAACGATTTAAAGCGCGATTTATTAACCATGGGGGATGAAGAAAGTAGTAGTCGCTGTTACAGAAGAAAACGTCCTAGTAGGGAAACATTTATTTCAAAACGGAACAACGGAACAGTTCCGTCTGAGCCTCTGACACAATAACACATAACCTCTACGCGTAGGACAGTTCATAGAAAACAATCATTTAAACTATTTTTACAGTTTTTGATTTTTACTTGACATGACCCCCCCCACCCCAAATCGTAAACGTTAAACTAAAACAAGAACAAAATTAAAAATTTTGATTAACCCCCGACTACCTTAGATTTGTTATCTGTAGAACATTCTACTAGTCAAGCCCATTCATTTGATACCCATATTAAGGGAATTGTGAAAAAGGAAATGTAATTCGCCATTTTGTGGTAGCGGCCATCTTGAATTTGAAATTTGTCATAGTGCAAAGTATTCTACTAATCAAGCCCTTTCATTTGATACCCATATTGAGGTAGTAGTGAAAAATATTATATAATTCGCCATTTTGTGGTGGCGGCCATCTTGGATTTGAAATTTGTTATAGCGTTTAGTACTCTACTAGTCAAGCCCTTTCATTTGATACCCATATTGAGGTAGGTTGTGAAGAAATATCTTGTCCGCCATTTTGTAGAGGCGGCCATTTTGAATCGATATTAACCAAACATAGCTAAGAACACCCGCACGAATATTAACTTTCAAATAAAAAAAACCGCATCGAAAGACAGACAGACAGACAGACAGACAGACGGACAGACCGACAGACAGGCAGACAGACATCGACGTCAAACTTATAACACCCCTTTTTTTTGTCGGGGGTTAAAAAACGATTTATTGTACTGGTGACTCCCCCCCCCCCCAAATTTGAGACTGCGTACTGGTGACACCTCCAAAATTCGAGGCTGGGACCGCGCCTGGGTCTTGCAGTAAAATCCTTATTTTCTTCAAGCCTCCCGAAAGAAACTTCCTTCCAATAATATTGAAAATATACATATTACAATAGATAATTTTATCAATCAAAAATATAATATTATACTTTATTAAGTAATATTACAAAACACAAGAACACAAGATAAGGTCACATAACTACCTAGAAGCTAGAGTTGAAGTCAAAAGCAAAAAAATAGGTACCCCTCAACGATATTTAAACAATGTACCCCTACATTTTGACAACAACACAATTATATCGACATAGGATAGAAACGAGGAACAAAATTAAAAATTTTGACTAAACCCCGACTACCTCGGGTTTGTAATCTGTACAACATTCTACTAGTCAAACTCTTTCATTTGATACCCATAATAAGGGATTGTGAAAAAAGAAAGGTATTTCGCCATTTTGTGGTAGCGGCAATCTTGTATTTGAAATTTGTAATAGTGCAAAGTATTCTACTAGTCAAGCCTTTTCGTTTGATACCCATATTGAGGTAGGTTGTGAAGAAATATTTTGTCCGCCATTTTGTGGAGGCGGCCATCTTGAATCGATATTAACCAAACATAGCTAAGAACATCCGCACGGATACTAACTTTCAAATAAAAAAAAAACCGCATCGAAATCGGCTCATCCGTTTGAGCTCTACGGTGCCACAGACAGACACACACACAGGCAGACAGACAGACCGACGGACCGACATCGACGTCAAACTTATAATTATTTTTATAACACCCCTTTTTTGGTCGGGGGTTAAAAAGAATTGTTTTTAAAAATCATTGACATTTGGCCGCAACATCATTTCTGTGTTCTGTGTTGAGTTGTTGAGGTTTTAGAACGCGTTTTAACATCTGTATTTTGTGGGTGTCCACTGTTGTGTTTACGTATTGAAATTGATTTACAAATGAATTCATCTGCTAATTTGTTTTAAAAATGGTAATTTACGGCGTGTATATCGTTAGCAAATCCGGAGGACTTATATACAATTATGATCATAACATTCCTCGCGTAGAAACAGAAAAAACTTTCGGTTTCCCTTTGGACATCAAATTACAACTTGAAAATAAGAAAGTAGTTGTGGCTTTTGGTCAAAGAGATGGAATAAATGGTATGTTCGTATGTTTTCTACTTTGTATTCGCTTCAATATTACCTGGTTTCGAAACTGGCGAAACAGATACGCCTCACTACATTGGAAGAGAAACGGTTACGGGGAGAAACTGAATGGATTTTATAACTTCCCTCACATTAGAAACCTGTATACATTAAGTGAGCATAAGAGAGACAGTGGGCGTCATAAGTCCCAATTGTCCCACGCACCATCACTGACAAAC
The DNA here is from genome assembly GCA_017562165.1 of Ectropis grisescens. NCBI lineage: Eukaryota > Metazoa > Arthropoda > Insecta > Lepidoptera > Geometridae > Ectropis > Ectropis grisescens. The sequence goes on along the minus strand of CM029778.1, from coordinate 27,035,807 downwards.
ACTGTCCATCAAATCCTCATCAACAGTGGTTTACAACTGGAACAGGTTGCCAGAGGATGTCATTTCAGTAAAATTATTGAACTCTTTCAAGAACAAACTACACAAATGGATAGCGAAGGACAATATCATTTTAAGCAACACTGAGATGCTCAGCTAATACTGGTCGCCTATTATTCAATAAATAAATATATTTGTATTCAATCTCTATGTTGTGTTGCAGTGGGGCATGTTCTTCTGTCAGTGAATGGATCGCCAGTGACGGGCAGCACTACTGAAGATGGAAGAGATGTGTTTGAAATTGTAGAAAAAAAGGTAATCAATGTAATGTGTATGTTACTATGTTTTTGTTTTCCTTACTTCTTTCACCATTTTAGACTTTAATAGCTTGAGGTTTAATATTGTATTATTAATTTCCAGGAAAATTATCCTTTGAGTTTAAAATTTGGTAGAGCAAGAGCAACTACTAATGAGAAGATTGTGCTAGCGAGCATGTTCTACCCCCTGTTTGCTCTTGCCAGCCAGCTCAGCCCAGTGCCAAAGTCCTCCGGCATAGAATCACTCACAGCGGACACATTCAAGCTCTCCTGCTTCCAAACATTAACAGGTAAGGCCAGTACTTGCACAGATTGCTGTGTAATTTTTTTTTCTGACCCATTGTAGCTGGCAGTGAGTGCTACTGACTTTTGGGTTAATGTGGAGTGCAGGATGCAACCTAAACCTAATTTATAACCTAACATACTTCAGAGCTAAGCCCTAAGAGATTGATCTATCTGAATCATCCATACATACAGAGTACAAACACTCTGCCAAGTCCTACTGGAGCGTACTCTCGTTGCGAGCAGTGACGCGTTACGACGGTAAGCGCGAAGGCTTCTCGAGCTGCCGCCGGGAGAGCTAGTTCCGCACTTCGTGCCTAATGGAGAGGGCGCGACATGAACATATACTTTCACTTACTCTTTGAGAAGAACTTCTAGGCTGTGGAATGCATTGACAGAGTGGTGTTTTTCTTGATAGTTAGATGTTTTGAAGTTGAGAGTGAATTAGTTTCTTCTAGGTAAGCATGCTCAATGTTAGACTGCATTGTAAGATCAGAAAAGATGGCAGTAAAGTATCATTTGTACATTTCTAGTTGAAATTATGAATATTTCTAGTTTGTATGGGTCAATTATTTAAATGTTTTGTATCATCTTATCTTACCTGCAAACAGCAATAAAGATTTTTGTATTTGTATTTATTTGTATTTGAAATGTACCATTGTAAAACCTTTACAAATGATACTTTTACAGACTAACTCAAATTTCTTTATTATTGTCCTGTGTTGTCATTGACAATATTTTTAATCACAGATTTCTAAACAGATGAAACCTTCGTGAACGACACTGTGAGGCCAGTCATTAGTTATGTATGCGTGACAGCTCTCACCGACGTTGTCAAATTACTCACGTTGGTGAGCGTGTAATGTTCCCAGTCTTAAGAAAAAAGTCCCACTATTGTTGTCTTAAGCTTTGGAAATTTTCACGTATAATAAACGCATAAAACATTATTTTAAAATAATTTATTATTACACCGATAATATATAATGCAAGGATTTCTTGTTAATAACTTGCTCCACAAAAAAGGAGACAGAAACGTAATTGAAAATTATAGACCTATTGCCCTCATGTCAAATATTAACAAATTTTTTTCAAAGCTGATCCTAAATAGAATATCAAGGACTATAGATGAAGAACAGCCCATTGAACAAGCTGGTTTTAGAGCAGGGTTTCGCAACTATTGATCATATGCATGTATTAAAACAGTTAATAGAAAAATCTCAAGAGTATGGGAAAGACCTATACATTGCATTTGTCGACTACAATAAAGCTTTCGACTCAATCAAACACAATCTGCTCTGGGAGGCTCTAATTCAACAAGGAGTAAGAAAAAAATGTGTTCGTATTATTGAAAATATATATGCTAACAGCACTGCACAGATCAAGTTAGAATCCACAGGTCATAGACGAGACGTTTTATAACGGCGAGGATTTGTTCTTATCTATTCGTTTCATAACTATAGTTTTCATCAACACTATTAGTATTTTTATTAACCCTAGTAACGGCGAGGATTTGTTCTTGGCATCGATTCACATTAAATAAAAAAATAACGATTATAAAAATAGGGCTTAAAATTGAATTATACAATGTTCATCAATAATTTGGTCTACGAGTATCTTCAAAACAAAATTAGAATCTATATTTTACCTTAACTTCAGGGAAAATATTTTCAATTTAGTATAGCAACACTGACCTATGTTCGTTGAGGTGTTGTGTTTCTATTCATCAATCGAAATAAAATCGTCTAAATTATATAAATACCAGTAAAAATATTCTAACTTTCCTATGAAATTACCTTTTTTTATTTTTGGGAACAATGTTTGCAATGTTTGAAGGCACAATACGGCATAATCTTAAACAAAACATAAAATCACACGGGACTCCCGTACGAGACGGAAGTCAGTTTCGTACTGACTGGAGTTTGTATTTGCTTTGGCGTTTGATATTTGCTTTCCGGACCTAAGGACCTGTGTTCCGCACGTTCCATCTGCCTTTTGTTTTAGAAATCTGTGTTTTTAATGTTGGAATACTGCTCTGATAGCATTGAAGAATTTACTGATCAATTACAGGAGTATCACTAAGTAGCCTCAAGCATTGAAATAAACTAATCAGTGCAGATGTCCTCTCCGCTTTCTGTGCAACTTACGAGACCATAATTGCTTTTTCAGGAGTAAAATTCATCATAGTGACCGATCCTAACATGCACGGGCCAGAAGTAGTACTGAAGAGAATCTATGAGTTGTACTCGGACTATGCACTTAAAAACCCATTTTACTCCCTGGAGATGCCGATCCGCTGTGAGCTGTTTGACACTTCGCTCCACACTCTGCTGGAACTGGTGGAGAAGTCTGGGACCACCAATCTATAGTGATCTAGTTGTATAAGTGCTCCATATGTTACTGTTATAAATATAAATATAAGATAAATTATTATTTATGAAATGCGTGCTGTTGTTACAAACTCCATAAACCTTGATAAATTTGTTAAACTTCCAGAGAAGTTGAAGCATTCGATAAGTCTTATATGTCACATGTAAGTCTGAGCGGGTGCTCATGGTGAAGGCTTATTAGATTTGGCTACATTTAGTCACTACCAAATACAGTAAGGTGTAAGAGCATTCAGTAAGCTAAGCATACAAGATCTATCATGTTGGTAAAACATATTACTACCTATGCTAGTAATTTTAATTCTACTCGTAAACTAAGCCTTTTGAAATACTTATTATTACACAAATAGCAGTTCTTACACTGAGGCAGTTCAATGAAACAGATCGTAGAACAGGATGCTGCCTGGTGCTCTGCAGGACGACAAGTTATAGTAGATGAGAATGTCCCATTCAAGCATAGCTCAATTTAAAGCATTGGAAAGACGAAATGGAAGGGCAGGACGAGAAACAAATTAAACTTCACAGTTTAGTTTACAATAAAAAATGTATTGATATAATATTTATAACAATTAAACCACGCGGGCGCACCCGCAACCCGAGGTAAATCCCATCGTTAGTGGCAACACTCCTTTGTACTCGCTACACACGGACACGACACTCGCACGCGGCGCGCGCGCCGGCGCCGAGCCGGGCCGCTCGTCGCGCGACGCTCCGTTACAAAACGATAATTCAGTAAACGTCTACAACAATAAAACTTAAATACAAAACGAAATATGCTTTACAAAATGTGCGTCGCCATTGTTGGCAGACGAGCGGCTCGGCTCGCGCGGGCGGCGGCGGCGCGCTACACACACTATTCTACTTGACGGATCCACTATTATTAATTCAGTCGCTTGAAGAACATTCACGCATCAGCACGAAAACGAGACGAGTTTAGTGCTAGCAGCCTGCCGCGTGCGGACCTGCGGCGCTCTAGCGACAAAATCTCTCAACCTAAATTGTACCATTCAAATACGGATGGTATCTTTCAGACAAACGTATCTTTTGACTTAAAAGCAGAATTGGCCCGGTTTAGAACGTGAACTATAACGGCTTCGTCAAATAAAATCGACCTCCTCGGAGATTCAGTTTACGTGTAGAAAAATAGAGCCGCGTCCCTGAGACCACAGAATATTAGCTCGTTAATAGTAAGTCTTATCATAACTATACCGAAGGACTTGATCACGTTACACTAGGCTCGGTCCGGCGACGCGCGGAGAGCGCACGCTGCGGCCGCGGCGAATCGGCTCCTACGCCTGTGACAATAGAGTGCATTTCGATCTCACAGCCCGACACCGCGCAATTCACAGACCTAATGAGACCGGTCCGATAATAGTCAACCTTAATTTAGTGATAAATAATTCTAATATTTTATATTTAAAATATATTTAACACGAGCGCTCGAGGCAGGCCTCGGTCGCGCTCGATTACAACAAAACACAATTGCACTTGTTTTCTGTGTCACTCACGTAATGAGTCGGCCAGAAACAACATTCCCGCGCGGCAAAGAGGAGCCCCTTCCGGAGCCTGAGCATGTAGCTGTAGCCTGCCCCCGCACGGGTCGCTCTGCCCTTTGCTATAGTTTTCGTATTTCGATATTTCGGACGTCCTACCTTCACTGAACTGAGCGCTAGTGGTACCTACACACAGATGCTGACTCACTAAGCCAATAAAATAATAATTAGTCGGCTGTCTGTATGAACAAGTTATTCGCAGAGGTTTACCGCAGACATTCCTCGAACGGTTAGTGATTCCTTACATTTAATTTTATTATTATAATTTTTTTTCAGTTCTTCCTCTTATCTCTAAATAACACTCGTCAGAATTTTAGTTTAAAGTACTAATCTAATCGCTACAGTATCGAGGGGTCCCGGCCCCGCGCGGCGGCGGCGGCGGCGCTGCTCTCCGAATGTCCACAACACACTTGAGTATATTAAGTATTTACGTCACTCTATTCAATTTCACATCATCATCATCGACAATTAAGTAAGTTCTTTCACAAGGTTCAACGTGACAATGTGGAACCCGACAGTCGGCCCCCGAGGGCTGGAGGCTCGCCGGCGACGTCCGGGCCGCAGCCCGGGGCCGGCGGGCGCGGGCTCGGTGCCGCAGCCCCGGCCCACGGCGCCTGCTCGCTAATCTGCTACACTGTTTTACAACTACGGAAATAATTTTCGTTGCAACGAATATTTGCTTACCGTTCGTTATTTTATACAGTTTTACAAAAAAATATTAGGCCGAATACGCAAAATAAGAGAAAGAAAGAAGACAAGAAAAATAAAATACTAACTGAAGGTTTATCTGAGTGATTGAAATCAAAATATTTTATGATATAGGTAGTTAAATTGGTAATTATTGTTGTCTTAAATAAACGAATATTATGTATTCAGTCTGGGGAATAAATCGAAATCGATATCAATCTGTAGTCAATTCGTTACAACTCTCAAATGATTGTACTTTTTCTAAAAAGTTTTGTATTGTAAGAAAGAAATTTGAAAGAGAATCGAGCTTTCATTTAAATAAGAGCTTTTTGAAAACATTGTACTAAACCCTGTGCCTGCTATATGTGGATAATGAAAGTGATCAGTAGCAGATTAGTGAGGCGGCGCCGACGGCTCGCGGCGCCCTACTCGGGGCCGGGCGGCGCGGCGCGGCGCGGCCGCCGCGGCTACACGGCCTGGAAACGAACAAAACATAAATAATAAATAAATATTGTTGGACAATTCGCACACAACACCACCTGACCCCAAACTAAGCAAAGCTTGTGCTATGGCGGCCAGATAGCTGATATAATACTTATATAGTTGTAAATACGTACTTATTATAAATAGAAACACTCAGACACAGTACAAATATTTGAATTCGTCACACAAATATTTGCACTGGATGGGACCCGATGGGATCGAACCCACGACCCTAAGCTTCGCAGGCAGAGTTACTACCCACTATGCCAGTCATGTGTTTGAAATCCACTACAAAAAGTGTGTTTGTACTTATATGTGTATGCGAGAAGTTAATACTCGTACTTCTCTTTATTCCTCGTGGTAAGAACTATAATTTCAACTATAGAATAGAATCTCCAACGCAATAGGTAATGACTGATCTGAAGTTAGTTACAATATTGACTAACTACAGGGTGTCGGTGTATCGTGACGATGTGCATCCGTATCGTAAACATTCATTTTTATTCTCATCATTCCTCCCTCCCTAAAGCGTCAAAAGAAGGAGAAAATTCAATCAAAAATATGAAATTGAAGACGAAGGGAAACCAAGATTTCCTGTCTTCAGACGTAAAATCGCGATTTTGATAATGTAGCAGAGTTGATAGTACCTGGTGCTAAAATGACAGAAAACGTTACGGCTGAGGTCCCGTGGGTCAAATCCCACGGGCACCACTGTTTTGCGCGGTTCTTTCGCGGTCTGTTTTTTTACCGTGCGCGGTCAGGGCAGCGCGGCGGCGGGCGCGGGCGCGGGCGCGGCGGCGCGCGGCCCCCACAGCCGCAGCGAGTAGTCGTCGGACACGGACGCCAGCAGGTCGTGGTGCACGGGGTTCCACGCGGCCGCGTTCACGCAGCGCGTGTGCCCCGCCACCGCCGCCACCGGCTCCTCGCCGCCGATGTGCCAGATGTACACCTGCAATGTATCGTTCTATCGTTATACACACTATTACTTTTCCCTTTCGTACTCGCGCACACGTTTGGCTACCGTTGGTGAGGTCCCTCTAATGCATCTCATGAATAGATAGATGATCCATCAATTGATTCTCAAGAAACTTTTTAACTGACTCCAAAAAAGGAAGAGTTTTTTTGTATGTATGTTAGTTACGCGATAGCGTCGCCAATTGTGTATTGATTTTGATAGTATTTTTTTATTTGGTAAGTAGATCATAATGTATAGTGCCTATGGTGGTCCCATATAACTTTTATCGAAATAGATGTAGTGGTTTTTGAAATATGAACAAAAAATATCTCAACGACTTAGTGATTGCTTCGTATAGAACTTGGTGGAATGCCTGAACTTACTTTTAAATTGAAGTCAGTTTTTGTTTTTTCAGTGAAAATAAATTATTTAATCAATAATCATAAAGACAGTTATAAGTCAATGTACAAAAAATTCATCCAGCAATCAAATTCCAATCAAACACTTTCATAGAACATTATTTTGTTGTGTGAATATACTATCTTGATCAGAAAAGAAACCTGGTTTAGATATGATCAGGATGAGTGTGCGAGTGAATGCCGGTACCTTGTTGTCTTCGCTGCCCGAGGCGATGAAGTCCTGATGCGCGCCGCCGAAGCACGCGTGGATGGTGAAGTGCCCCTGGCTGAGCCCGCGGAACCGCCGCACCAGCGAGCGCGAGCCTGCGCACCGCGCACGTCACTACCAGCTGCCGGGGCCGGCTGCTCTAAGGTTGTTCAATAGCTACACTATACAACAACCTTAGAGCGTCCCTGCACAACTCGTCAACTGGGCAACCTTATTATTTATAGTACAGTGTGACCATTCGAAAGAGAAATGCATATAACGGAAAGCAACACGCCACCCTATCCACGTCTAACGAACAGTGACAAGTAGATACATTTTTAAACTTGAACCAAATCTCGAACACGAACGAAAAAACACGCTCGTCACTCAGAGATATAAGACGATTATCTTTAGAATTTCTCTGGAAATGTTGCCTTCCAAACCGGACCACGTTACTGCTTGACGGTAAAATTACTGGGATAGGTGTGGTACTTCCCCGGGCGGACTCTGCAAAGAGTCCTACCACAGTCAAAAAGTAAGCATGCAAGTATTTCAGAAATGTCAAAACTTACTAAAAAATATAATTATATCAAACTTAAATATTATCTATATTTGAAATATGCATGATCAAGGTGAGTGTAATGATTATGAGAGATGTGGAGTGATTTCAGCTATAACGAGATTGTCAGTTTGAGAGTATGCGGATGTGGAGGCGCGACTCACGTATGTCCCAGAGGTGCACGCCCTGGTTGGCCACGTTGAGCAGCACCATGGTGTCGGCGGCGTTCAGCGTCATGGCCATCACGGCGTGCTCCTCCTGCACCCTGCAACTCCCACCGTTACACCACGGGCTCTAAGGCTTTCTTTGAGGGCATGCATTGCCCCCAGGCTCACCACAGGCACACGGAATGCTCCAATAAATTATAAAACTCCAACTTTCGAGAACTAGGGTGCCCCAAACAATAATAATGTATTGGACTGGCTCAAAAATAAACCATTCTAACTAGCCCGTCAGCTAGATCTTCGAAAAATATGGGACGCGTACCTGTTATTTGTTTTATGAAATTATTAAAAAACCGGCAAAGATATAATAGACCATCAAACTTCCAGAGTGAAGGGTCGTGACTCGTGACGTCACTCGTGGGTAAATATCGTAGCCACAAGTGACGTCATGCGAAGCACTGTAGCGCTTAGTTGTTTAGCGATGTGTATCTTCGTCAATGTTTGTTTGTGAAACAAAAGAAAAAATACGCGTACAATATTTTTTAGCAATCTAGCTGGCGGACTAATGGGGCGTTTTTAAGATGCAAAAAGACATCCAATTTCAATGTCCCAATTCCACCGTAGATGGCGCTAATGTTTTATTTTGTTAGAGACATTTCACAAAAACAAACAAATGTGTAGCACATTTGACATAATCTCATTTACAGCGTTATAGCTCCTTAACTATAAATACTACGGGAAAAAGTTTCTTATAAAATGTATAGGTAATTTCATGCTCTACAATTCAGTTACCATTATTTTTAATTTAGTAAAAACCATATTGTAAAAAGTTAGGAGCGCTATAATTAAAAACTTATGCGTTATACAAAAAATGCGATGTACGATGCGCGGTTCGTGAGATATTCAATAAAACGTGTTTTCCAAGATGGCGGCTGAAGTGAACAATTAATTGAAAACATAAAATTACTATTTCTTTCCTATAGTGTATGATGTAGTAATATCAATAACACTTCAGCTCAAGTGTTCAGCTGTTAGTGTACGTGTGGCTGTGTTGTCGTGTGTGGGTGTGTGAGAGGGTGTGTGTGTGTGTGGGGTGTGTACTCACAGGTTCCGGTCGGCCAGGTCGGTGAAGTCGTAGGCGCGCACGCGGTGGTGCGTGTCGGCCGCGAGCACGGAGCGGCCGTCGGCGCGGCAGGCGAGCGCGTTGACCCGCACGCCGTCCCACGAGGACAGCAGGCTGCCGTCCAGCGAGCAGCTGTAGAACTGGCCGCGCGCGCCGCCGCATACGAACTTGTCGGAGCCCGCGTGCCACGCCACCGCCGTCAGCGAGTCCTCCTGCGACACGCGCGCCGCGGCTACAGAGCGAGCCTCTACTCTCCGCGGCCTCGTGACAACTGATGCCGTATTCATACGCCAATAAGCTTTTAGCTAGTCAGTTTCGATTTATCGGATACATTTTGGAGAGTGTGCTACTGATCTGCATGGTCTTATGCCATCTTATTTTCTACCCGACTGCTCGTAACTCGAAGCGTTTCATGGTTGACGTTACAAAGATTCGAACGAGGTTTGTCTATTGTGATAAGAAGGTTTCGGGTGTGGAATGCGTTGCCGGAGTGGATTTTGCTCAACTGACTAACTAATTTGGCTCAACAACCCAAAGTGGGTCCTGGCCGCTGACGCCACTTAACTTGAGCCTTTCCTGCCATGAGACAGATGCTTGAAGCTCACGTATGTCACGTTCCACTTGGTCTTTCCATCGGGTTCTGGGACGTCCCACCGGTCGTAGACCACTTGACACACCTAAATAGGCGCGCTTAGCAGCTTCATCCTCTCCCATTCTGTCTACGTGGCCGAGCCAGAGAAGCCTATAAGATTTGGTTTCACCCAAGATGTTAGGTTACAACCTAGGAATCTTTAAATCGAAAATAAATCGGTTTGTCCTAGGTGAGATGTGAGGTGAGTTCACCGTGGACTGCGTCGTAGCTGAACGTCAGGCGAGACGACGGTGAAATGTAAACTTATAATAGTAAAAAAGAGCATTGCTTTGGAAAAAATCAAATTCTTTTTAAATGTATTTTTATTTGTAAAGCAGAAAGAACTAGATTTCTGTCTGTTTTCAGTAGCTACCCGCGATAAATCGATAGAAATATTGAGTTCCTTTTGGGTGTTACGTTGGCGACTCGGGAGTTGGGAGCGGCGGCGGCGTACCTGCGAGTGGTTCATCTTGAGGTGCAGCTGCTCGGTCTCGGTGTTCCAGATCCAGAGGTCGGGGCAGTCCTCGGGCCCCGCGGCCAGCAGGAAGCGCCCGTCCGGCGACCACGCCAGGTACGACACGCCGTACGTGTGCCCCCTCCAGCGACTTCCTGCGCACACGCCACAACCCTTCACCTTCCGGAGACAGGAGGAGTGTCTTCGCACCCTAACCACTCTTCTTGGTACAATCTTACTATCAGTAATCGGAAATCAATTGTCTACTATTACAAATCATCATCATAAAGAAAAATCAATTGTCTACTGTTACAAAAAGGGGGTATTGTAAAACATGAATCAGATTTTTTTTTAAATTAGGCAAGATATGTATAGAGCATATATTTACCTAAAGGATAGCCTCTTGGCGACGGGGTCGAGGTCCCAGAGTATGACGGTGTTGTCTTTGGAGCCGGTGGCGAGCTTGGAGCCGTCGGGCGCCCACTGGCAGTACCACACCTCGTCGCAGTGGTCCGTGAGCACCTGCAGCGCGTGCACCGGGAACCGGTCCGGCGAGCAGTGGTGGTCGGCCAGCAGCGAGAACGGGATGGCGGGCGGGTCCGCGGCTGCGCGCGGCGCCGCGTGCAGCCGGCAGCGCGCCGCCTGGTGCAGCGCCGCCTGCGCCAGCAGCGCGCGCAGGCGCGCCGGCGGCAGCATGAGCGCCGGCGGCAGCGCGGCCTGCACGCGCGCCAGCAGCGCGCCGCGCGACGCCGCGCCGCCGCCCGCCCAGCGCGCGCGCGCGCGCAGCTCGCCGGCCGAGCCGCACACCATGAGCGCGGACAGGCGGTGCACGCGCGCCGTGTCGTGCCCCAGCGGCGTGAGCTCGTTCCGCAGCACGTGCAGCGCGTCCAGCGCGCGCCCCGCCTCCAGGTGCTCCAGGTACTTCTGCTCCAGCACCAGGAACTTCATCTCGGCCAGCGCGCGCGGCTCGCCGCCGCCCGCGCCGCGCGCCAGCTCGCCCAGCGCGCGCAGGTCGGCCTCGGCCTTGCCCCACTCGCCCGCCAGCACGTGCGCGCGCAGCCGGCCCGCCGCCGGGTGCTCCAGGTGCAGCCCCGCCTCCTCCATCACCAGCGCCGCGCTGCGCCTGCAACCACCGCGCCCGCCATCAACCACACTGCGCCCTCATCCCTCCCTAATGTATTTCCGAGTTCAGTCGTACATCCAAGTCGGGGATCATTATTCTATATTAGGCTTGGGCCCTTACTCTTTAAATTCAACGATCTTCCTGCAGTCGTAGAGCACTCAAAGGGATTCCTCTATGAAGATAACTTTTTTTTTTAACTTTTACTTATTTAAAAACACTTTTTACACTTGACCGCCATCTCGCCTGATGTTAAGCGACGATGCAGTTTACGATGGAGCGTGTTTACCTAGGAGAAACCGATTCACTCTCGATTTGATGTTACAAAGATTGTACCCATCGGGGAAAACCTACTCAGGCAACTCATCCCACAGCCTAGACGTTCTTATCACAAAAGTAGAGTCAAATCTCTTCGTTCGTGTCTTTGGAACATCAACCATGAAACGATGTCTCTTTTTCGAGCTACGAGCATTCCGATAGAAAAAAGGGCAAGGTGGTATCAGATCATGCAAATCAGTCGCACACTCTCCAAAGTGTATCCGATAAAAAACCGATAGGCTGGCAATTTTTCGGCGATGATCAAGACTTTGTAGTCTTTTTCGCACAAAAGTGTCGTTGCCTATGAGCCTTTTGGCACGTCTCTCGATCGATTCCAGGGCCTCCAGCTGATACTTAGCCGATCCATCCCAAAGGTGCAAACAGTACTCCATACAAGAGCGAATCTGTGCTTGATATAATGTGATCAACTGTTCAGACTTGAAGTACCTTCGCACCTTTGAGAGGTACGCACATGACTTTGAAATATTTCGTGTAATTAATACATCGTCAGTTGCAGAAGGATATTATTCTACCCACAGATGGAGATATAGCAACGAGATGGCGGTAAACGACTCAAAGTGCTCCGTCATGTCTCTCGGTCGAATACGACACCCGATCGAGTTCCAGTACACCCGAGGCCGACAATCGATTGCTCGGGCAGCTTCGATTAAAGATCTAGGAGTAATATTCGACCGACAGCTGACGTTTAATGACCATAATACAATCACAGTGGCAAGAGTCTCACAGACGTCTCAGTATTGTCTCGCGAAACACTGGGGATATTCACAAACACAATATCGGCGCTATCAAGCTTGTTTTTAGTGTGTAGAAAATTGAAAGCAAGGGCGCAGGCCCTTGCTTTCGCATGCCAGACGCAGGTCTGGCATGCGCATGAGGACAAGTATATTAGAGTACCCTTATGTTGGAGAAACTTTAAACAACTTTCCACAGGTATTTGTACAAGCGTCTGCTGCATGGATATTATCCGTTCATTTTTAACCGACTTCCAAAAAGGAGGAGGTTCTCTATTCGGTTGTATGTTTTTTTTTTTTTTTTTTTTTTGTATGTATGTTACTCGATAGCGCCGCCAATTGTCAATCAATTTCGATGGTTCTTGTTTTGTTTGGTAGATCATAGTTCAGAGGTGGTCCCATATAAATTTTATCGAAATCGGTGTAGTAGTTTTCGAAATATGAACAAAAACAACTAAAATTTACCTCGACGACATAGTGATTGCGTCATCCGTCTGTAGGTATCACCGTTACGGTAATAGGTAGACAGTGGAAATGTTCACAGATTATATATTTCTATTGCCGCTGTAACAACAAATACTAAGAATAAAACAAAATAAATATTTAAGGAGGGCTGGCATACAACAAACTTGATTACATCTTTATTGATTACCAACCATTAGTACAGTCCTAGCAAACTAGATGGCGCCACTAGTAAAATGCACGCGCTATCGACCTTCAAGTTAGAATCATCTATATCTCGAGCTGCATTTTGAACACCTCCACCTCGTTTGGACAATATAATCGAAAGCAAGGCTATACTTTTTAACCCCCGACCAAAAAATATCTGTCGGTCTGTGGCACCGTAGTGACCGTAGAGCTCAAATGGATGGGCCGGTTGCGATGCGGTTTTTTCATTTTAAGATTAATTCGTCTGGCTGACATATTTGTAGATTTCACAAAGTTATGAAATTCGACCCTGTCAATACGAAATCGTGTAAATGCATTAATGAAAACTTGTTTAGCACTAAAAGGGTAAAATAAACTATTTTAACAAAAATTAAACCGACTTCAACACCACAAATAGGCACTCAAAAGCGAAAAATAATTTAACATAGGTAATTAATATAACCGCTACTCACTCATCTATATGAAGTCGGTGCCAGCCAACTCTAATAAGTATAGATAGATATACCTATGCCTACTTACTACCTCGTACATAGTATCTATCTACTAGCTTTTTAACTAGACTGGCACCGACTTTATATGGATGAGTGAGTAGCGGTTATATTAATTACCTATGTTAAATTATTTTTTCGCTTTTGAGTGCCTATTTGTGGTGTTGAAGTCGGTTTAATTTTTTGTTAAAAATAGTTTATACCTTAAGAAAATTCATCTCGCACCTTCGAGTTATCTCATTCCTCAGAAGTCAGACGTTCCCATGATTAGCTGGCAACTACGCAAAATACTTCGAGAGATAATTGATGCGCCGGATCTTTGAAGTCAGTTGTCTGTCTTATTTGTTCGTGTTCGTAATAAGTACCACCGGGGTAGAAAGGACGAGTTTTTCACCGTGGCTAATCGCACAACGCGCATTGCTATAGCGCATGCTACGTCACCGGTGCCGCGATCCGCGATCTCTTCGTGCGCTCAATGCTATGCTCGATGCGAAACCAAAGTGCGATGTATTTGACGACGACTGGAGGGGAATGAATGTCTGAATGATTATACTTCTGTGAGAGAATAGAATAAGAAACAATGATTATTGTATACTCATACACTCCGCGAGGTATAAGCTGAGCTTTGCATTAGTGTGAGTGATCACCAATGAATGTATGTCTGTCTGTGTGAGTGATCACCAATCAGGCAAGAGCTTAAAATTTTGTCCGCGAGGTATAGGCTGAGCTTTGCATTAGTGTGAGTGATCACCAATCAGGCAGGAGCGCGGCGAGACAGAATGGCGCCGCGCCTAAGGCCGGTTGTCACACCTACACTATCCATGTACACTCACACAAATGCAAAGCTCAGCTTATGCCTCGCGGAGTGTACCTTCCTCTAATATATAATTCGATTTTCTTGTATTGTTTATTAATTTAATTTAAAAAATTATTTTATTTGTATACCTCGCCATTGATGTTTTACTGTTGAAATTTTATGTTTATTAAATTTAATTAATTGTGATTCGATTCTTCATCTATTACTTTATGTGTGTAATTATCAGGACCTAAATAGTCTATTAAATTTTTATTGATAATCTTCTGTTCCAAGTTTAATTTATCTATCGTTTGTGTAATTGGCGACACGCCGCTCTGACTGATTAAATAAATAATTCACGACATGAATGACAACTCGCGATACAATTATTAATTAGTAGGTACATCATTAGCGAAGGCCCCTTACGCATTGGCGAGCGTGGTTACTGGTTTCGATAACAATCGTCTGTTATCCTCGAGTATATGTATCCTCATAGTACGAGTATATCCTCGAGTCAAAACGGTAATATACAGGTTCGTTTATCACCATCGTAGTCAACCTTAATGTTTTAAAAAAATCAACATGTTGACTAATCGGGAAATAAGCTAGTGAAACTGCACAGCACAGCTAGTTTATTCAAATGAATAAAATGGCTGTTTGTAATATAAAAATAACAGTTTTTTTACTAAATCCACACAAAAGTTTAAGGTACACTTAAAACATAAATAAAACCGTTTAAAAAAGATTGTTTGTGTTCCGGTTAATCTTAACGGCAGGACCGGTTTTAATGGGATTTTGACAAGCCGATAGCTAATGTTATAAGGAATAACTTTAATTTAAAAAAAAAAAATGGATCCGCGAAAACAAAATTAATGAATTTGACGCTCAATAGTTTAAGTATTTGCGCAGATAATAAAATAAAAAAAATCTATAGGAAAACAAAAACCCCTACTTCAGATAATATGTAAAGGTGCAAAGTCATCGATGGTTGTTTGGGTGAATGTTCTCTGCGGCAACATGCTCTCTTGAATGCGAATTGAATCAAAGCCGCATGCGATGCGCAATGCGCAATGCGCGCGCAGCCGGCGACCGCGGCGCCCGCGCAGCCGCGCCGCGAGCCGCGAGCTGCGAGTGCGCTGCAGCGCGGCGCGCGCATCTCGCACCTGCGCGGGAACTATTTTCGACACAGCTGAATGAGACGCGAGTGAACACGAGTATCTAACGTGCACGAAATAGCTTTATGATTCATTCCCTTGTTACAAAATGGAATCACGGATGTAAACAACAAAGAATAAATTAAGTTACAAGGTGATGTGGTAGTCAGAGGTGACAGTACTATCACATTTGGCCCCGTCATAGCAGTGTAAACCTAGAACAGTGGGAAAATAGTATGACTAATTAAATTTTAGGTAGTCATTTCGTTTTTGACACCTTGAAAAAGCAAGTCGGAAATCATGCTACAGCAAAGTGAAAAATAATCAAACTAGTTTTATCAGTGAGTTGTAACCACGCAAAATGTAAACAACCAAACTTGGCAAGGTGGCTACTAAACCACAATGATAACTCAGCTATCAGCCTCATTGCTAAGTTATACTTAAGTTATTTATGTAATTTAAATAATCTCTAAGGAATATATCCAGTAACTGAACTCACACGAGTCCACAGTTATAGGTATAAGGAAATAGACATGGTGACAAGAAAAAAACTAAATAGTCTATCAGTTAGGTTCTTCAAATAAATCTTTGTTTTATTTCACAGACAAAAAATAACCAAGATAGAATGCTTAGAAGTTTGGAGTGATATCACATCTGTATAAATATTATACTATTTTTTCGTAGACATGACAGAGCCCCACTTTGGCAGTTCGATGATCTATATTATATCTTTATAGATTTTTAATAATTTGATAAAATAAGAAATATGTGACCCATATTCTTCTACAATCTACTGGACAGACTAGAGTGGTATATTTTTTTATACCCTGTCAACATCCCAATTCCCTAAATGTAAACATCTCTTATCAGTTTTTCTCATTTGTTGCAAAATTTTAATTATCTTGTTTCATGCTTTAGTTATAGTTGCAGCGAATGTGTTTGTTGGTTTATGTTAAATGCTCATCAATTGGGTCATTCACTGAACACATTAAACTATTTGAAAAATAGGTCACAGAGAAATTACAGCGGACATTATAATAAGCATGGGTGTCAAGCAATACTAGTGAAGGCACATTATCAAATCAATAGGATTCACAGGCCAAGGCTGTGGCACTAAATCAATAGCAGCCATTGGAGTTACCTGGTAATGTTTCGTGTTGACTTTCTATCTGTGTCAAGTTCAACAGAAATTTAGTAAATGGAACATTTTGTCAGTATTCCAGGTGTTGGATTTGCAACTATGGAGCCCGTGCAGCACAGTTGCTCCAGGTTACTGCTTCAAATCACACTATTGTGTGTATTCAGCATGCTTAGAGTTTTATAGGGATGAGTTGGTGTCACAACAAGAACTAGTCTTTAGCAAGGTCTCAAATAGTATTTTATTTTAATGATGGAATTTTATGGTCTCTAAGTCTATATATAACATAACATAATTAAGTCATTAACAAAAAAGCCCTTTAATGCTGATATTAAGCAAATTTTAAAAGAATTTTGATCAATCATTAAATTGATATAAAGAACCTACTGCTGAAAACCAATACAGCACTCATTCAACATTTCATGTCATAGTTCTTCGTCTGACTACCCTCAGTCACCAGATCAACTTTTGCATAAAGAAACATTCCTAATGGAATAAGTTTCCAGTGTTAGTGAACCAGGCATACTCTTTATGCATAATAAGTATGCACACACTTCATAGAAGGATCAAGTTGGAATATGAAAGAACAAACATTGTAAATATGTACCTGTAATTAATAATTGCTTCCAACAACCATGAGCTGTTTTGAGTGAAACAGGGTTTGAGAACCATGTCTGAATGGACATGGTTCTTAAACTAAGTTGGGGTATAATATGTGAAACATAATACAATTTTTTGATAGAGATAATGGAAATGTGGTAAAAGTAAATGTGTGAAGGTTTGTGTAACACTATTAATTAATTGAATTTAAAAAACTTAATACTCGATAAAGGAAATATGCATTTCCATGTTGAATTTGCATGGGTATGTATATATTGCTGCTGAGTCTTTGGTTGGCCACAGGCACGCAGTACAGACATATAAAAAAATACAGACAAAGTAATTTGTTTGTGGTGAGAGTGGAGGAACAGATGCTACTCACTCGAGTCCGACAGAGAGCAGGTGCTGGCCGATGAGGCGCACGATCTCCTGGTCAGTGGCGGACATGGCGTGGGCGGCCGCGGGCGCGGACGCGGGCGGCGCGGGCGCTGGCAGGTCGCCGTTGCGCGCGGGCCCGTCGCCGTTCATGTGGTGCGGCGGGCCGCCGTTGGCGCACGGCTGGTGCATGGCTGCGGGCTGGGCGGCCGGCGACAGCCTGCGGGACCGCTTCCGCGGAGGCCGATGCCCTGCGCCCTCGTCCCCCGACTCACTGGAGGCCAGGCTGGCCCGCGAGCCCCCTGCGCGCCGCGCTCCGAGGAGCGCCGAGATCACGAGCGCGCCCGCCGCATCGGCCTCGACGCCACCACCGCTGCCGTGTGACGTCACGGCCGCCTGCTACGTACTGCTCGCTCTCAATACACCATCTCCCTTTGTTCGTCCTCGATGATATGCAGTGTTCCAGAAACTTTCTCGTGACGCTTCTTTGAAGGGTGTTATATTCACTATATCGTTTAAGAAACTGGCAATGTCGCTGTACACGCAGATTGATAAATTATTTCGTTGTGTTCACGATGCGTACACAAAAATCAGCTGAAAATGAAACGACAGCTGTCTTTCAGCATCGCCCTTTTCCGTTTCGTTTCATTTCGTTTGTTCGTATGACGTTGTAAGTTTGTTGACGGTCATTATTCGTGTCGTTTCATGCAACTCCCATTCGCTGTTGTGAGTACCTACAAAACAATGAGGACCTTTTTTATGTGACTTATGACAGATATTAAGAATGGTGTATAGTGCCCAGGCAATCATAGAATTCATAATTTAAAACTAAATGTGTTAGTAGACCTATAAAATATTATTCATAAATGCTGCCAAATTATTCATGAATTAGAAAATCGCAGATTAACAGAATTCTGCGTGTGTTGAAACCAAATTGTTAATTGAGTACTATTGGACGCGTTCAGACATTTGTAGTTGCGTTCATATTCATACATGAGAAGCTGAAAAACAATACACAATCATCATCATCATTGAATCATCTTATCCCAATTCACAGAGTTAGCTTTTTTCTCTTCTAATTCAATCTATTAACCATTGTCTAATTACTTATTATGTATATCGTATCCCACACTCTTTTTAGGAAACTTGCAGTTACAGTAAATGAATTAAAAATATCTACTTGCTAAATGCTTATATTCGAATGGCTGAATAAAAAAAAAAACAGAATGAGTGACTTAGCGAGTGAGAGTTCTGTGTTTATTTATTTAAATGCAATCTTGCAATCTTTAAGACAAAAATTACGACATGGAATTAATGTAAAACATGGCTGTAATAGGCTTAACAGTGATATTACTCTACTTTCTCGTTCCACCGACTAGTCTTCAATTGCTAATTAACGTCAAAAACCAGGTATGTATTTGTATATTAACCTACCTTCCTATCGTTTCTAAAATCTTGATTATTTTTTAATTTCTCAGATTTTTGTTAGGAAATTAATAAAAAAATTCTTATCTAAGTCCCAGCGTTCGTATGCTGCAGCTTTCAAATTTATTACTGCCAAGACATAGGCATATATTCTTTTATTGCGATCTTGATTAAGTACTTAAAGTATTGTGTCAGGGTGGTGATGTCACGCAGGAGAATATCACCGCGAACGTGTCGGAGGACACGGTGACTCTGGAATTCATGCGCCTCGATGGGGTATATGTCTCGCAACTGGTCGACTTCACTAATGTAAGTATGTAGCTCTTTTGTTTTGTTCACATCAACACCACCGTTACCCAGACCAGTCCTACTTACAGTGATACATATACAAGAGATCATACGTGTAAAAGAAAAGCACATTATCCCGCGAGGGAAAGATTGAAAGTTTTTGTAGAGGCTGTAAGATGAAGATAGAAAACTCTTATTTGCGAGACAAACAAATTGAAATATTACAGTAAAACACTTGTGAACTAGCGACTAGTGGCGGCCTTATAGTTGAGAGTAATTGTTATTTGTGGACTTTTGCACACAGCACTGGGTGCACCCTGCATGCAAAAGTAGGTTGTGTTATTCTGGTGTACGAGCTACATTAGTGCAATGGTTCAGCCTAAGCTGTCTAATAGTTTTTGCACGAGTTACACATATCTATTCATACTTCATCAAGAAGGGTCATGTTTATAATATAAGATAAGATATTATTTATTATTACAAAATATACACATTTATCATTAAATATAATAATAAATGTTACATTTGTAACTCGTCAGTTTAAATACATTTTATAATATTTCTTTACAAGTAATAATTCAAATTTTATATTTTATTTGGTATATATAATATTATGTACACAACACCAGACTAGGTAGATCTAAGCTAACCAAACCCTATGTATAATGGGAGCCAGATAGCTGATGAAAATATTTAAAATAAATCCCTTACAAATACACATATCAGTTGGCAGAGGTTCTCAGTCCTACTATTATAATAAATGTCAAAGTTTGGATGTTTGTTGCTCAATCACATCAGAAAGGGTGAATGTTGAATGGTTGAAACTTGAATTGGGAAATATCTGCAAAATGAACTGCAAGTTCATTTAGTAACATTGCCTGGTATTTCCAATGAAATATAAGATTACTCATTACCCTAAATTTTGCCTTGCAATATTTATTATTTCAGGAGGTAGAAGCGGTGAAGGTTGTGATTCCCGGGGAAGAGGAGCTGGGCCAGGCCGGCCACCAGACGCTCTGCTTCCTCACGCACGCCGCGCAGGCCGACTTCATCGCCCCTGACGCCATGGCCAAACTGAGGCAGGTACGATTTTACCCTCGGATTACACTGTTACCGTCTGGTGCTCGCTTATAGCGCGCTACGTACTACGTAGCTATACGTTATCGATTGTTCCGAATACGTTATGTATTGTACGGAATATGTTACTGATTGTTCGAAATAAGTTATTGATTGATCCGATCTTCTTAAAGGGGGGTATGATTCCCGTTGCGTACGATGATGTTACTTGTCGATAGAAAAATCCGGGCACCGTGAGGACAGCGGAAGAGGACAAGGGGTGGCGGCAGACCACGGCGACGGCGTGGGCGGGGCGCGCCGCGCGCCTCCTGTCGCCTGCCGCCGCGCGCCACTGCGCGCCCGCGCGCGACCGCGCCTACCTGCGCGCCGCCGACCTGGCGCGCTGGGCGCCGCGGCCAGGTAACTCTCTCATACAAATCACTCTGAATTTACTCATTTAACGTTATAAAAGCGAAAGTAAGTTTATTTTTTACGCTTCCACACGAAAACTAAACAAATCATGCTACTTTTATCCCTAGAAAATCGGGTACTACGCGGGTGAAACCGCGGGGCACTGCTTATGTATATTATAATTTTAATGAAAAATATTGAGGTGATAAGATGCTTGTACGACGCCGCTACGATGGCAGTCCAAATTCAAGACCAGCAGTCAAGGCATATTCCTCTGCAGCGAGGCGTGAGACAAGAGGACGTAATTTCCCCGAAATTGTTCTCAAACGCACTAGAGGATATGTTTAAGACTCTGGATTGGGTTGGACATGGCCTAAACATCAATGGCGAGTACATCTCTTACCTGCGATTTGCCGACGGCATCGTCATTATGGCAGTCGCTGGAGGATATGCAGTGGATGCTGGACAGCCTGGCTAACGCTTCTCAACGCATCGGCCTCCGGATGAATTTGGACAAAACCAAAGTCATATGCAACGAGTTCGTTGCTCCGGGGCCGATTGTCGTAAATGGAACCACTCTCGAAATTGTTTAGAGATACGTTTACCTAGGGCAGACGCTCGAACTAGGTAGATGTAGCTTTGAGAGTGAGGCCATGAGAAGAATCCAGTTGGGCTGGGCAGCATTTGGAAAACTACGTCGAGTCTTTTCGTCACCCATCCCACAAAGTCTCAAAACAAAAGTATACAACCAGTGCGTCCTACCCGTTATGACCTACGGTGCTGTGGTGGTGGACACTGACAGTCAAAATGGTCCGAAAGCTCAAAGTCGCTCAGCGAGCTATGGAAAGGGCTATGCTTGGAGTTTCTCTGAGGGACTGCATCCGCAATGAAGCAATTCTTCAGAGAACTAAAGTCACCGGCATAGCTCAGCGTATTAGTAGACTGAAGTGGCAATGGGCCCGGTCACATCTGTCACACCCGATAACCGTTGGGGTAAGCGGGTTCTGGAGTGGAGACCGCGAATCGATAAACGTAGTGTAGGACGCCCTGAGACTAGATGGAGTGACGATATACGAAAGACAGCTGGTGGCGGTTGGAAGCGTAAGACCGAGGATCGGGCTGAGTGGCGTGTTATAGGAGAGGCCTATATCCAGCAGTGGACGAACACGGGCTGATGATGATGATGAATGAAAAATAATGCTAAAAAAAAGTTGTCCCCGTAAATTGCTCCCATCGCGCGCACTAAAACAGACAATAAGTTTAGGTGTTTAGGCAGCAGGAAGGAGGGACGACGAGTGTTTTGTGTGTTCAGGCCTGGAGCAGTCCTCGTACAGTTCCGCGGTGACGGCGTTCCCGGCGCACGCGCTCGCGGCGGACGCGCCGGACGGGCAGCCGGCCGTGCCCGCCTGCGTGTCCGAGGCGAACCCCACCAACGAGTGCATATGTCACTTTGAGGTGGGCATGTTTTTACTACAGTACTTCACTATGCAATTTTAGCTTTCAGATTTGTGATAGTTTTGACAACCTTTATTAGATGTCTAGGTTGACTGAATCTAGAAATCTATTTTGTTTTGTTTAAAATATCAATTAACTACACTAATGTTGAGATTTATAAATTAAAATTAAAGTGACCCAAGGTTCCTTTACTTACAGCTGCTCCAAAAGTTGTAAGTGACTAGACAAAATACTATGTGACTGAGTTGTTTCCTGTGGCAGGTGTGTGTGAACTGGTACCCGTGCGGGCTGAAGTACTGCAAGGGCAAGCCGGCGGGCGGGCTCAGCTACCGCTGCGGGATCAAGACCTGCCGCCGCTGCTACCGCTACCACTTCTACGTGCGCCGCCGCGACGCCTGCGCCGCCTACACGTGACCCCGCCCCACCCCCCTCTGCTGCGTCATACATGCCCTTGTATACACGTTCAGCGGTTCGATATTCGGAACTTTATGAGTTTTCCTCAATGACCCAAAGAAAATACAGAAACAAATGAAATTGCTTGAGCTGTGGCTTATGCAAGTTTTCCTTAACCCTGTTAAAATCTAAGGATGAAATATTTCTTAAGAACGAGAAAGTTTTTATAAAAAATATACTTACTTGAAAAAGACAGTAAAAGTTAAGAACAGGATGTGTATGTTACACGTGTATGTAATGTATTATATGCAAAAATATACTGCCAAATAGAAAATGTATGTTGTCTGTACAGCTACTTCACATCTCCTATCATGGGTGCATGATGTTGAAATTTTAAAAAGGTAACCATTCTGTGAAAATAATTGAATAAGAATATAAGATGGGCTGGGTTATTGGACCAGTGTACATATTAACTGACATAACATTTGTTTGTATATAGCATACTAAGGTACTATTTATTATAAATAAGATTGTGGTCGAAACACAGCTCTAAGTACTGAAATTAATCTGAGGATGTAAGATACTTCTCTATGCCTTACTGCAGCTCGTAACCTCTACCTCAAGTTTGATTAAGCTACCTACTGTGTATAATCCTTGTAAATACTTTGCTATAACTATTATACCTGTAAATAAATAAACAAACATTTTTAGACATCTATTTACTTTTATTTACAAATTATATCTACCTTGCGTGCAACCTGATGGAGATAACATAAAGCTAATAAAGCAGAGGTCTATGACTTAGTAACATCCCGGAAATGGTTCATGTCTATTTTTTCTCAGTACGAATTGGATTTTCCTTTCCATATCTTCGTTATAGATAGCCTTGCACTTTTCATGGTTTATTCGTCGTCTAGTCTGAAAAGGATAAGACATTTAAGTAACTAGTTCAGCAACAAACCGTAACAAACGACAACCATAGTTTGTTACGGTTGTCGTATGTCTAGTATTAATTGTACATTTTAATTTACCTGAAAAGGTTTTTCGTAGTATCTGGTCAGCCTGTACTGCTCCAAAATACCTTCTTTGCCTAGAATCCTGTTGACCAGCCTACAAGCACTGTCGACATCGTTATTTTTCACAAACACTGTACGTGCGATAAAAGACGGATGTCTATTCGACAATAGCCTAGCTGTTATGAACATTATGCAGAGATTTAGGGAACGTGCAGAAATTGTGTCTTATAGTCCTATTGTTTTAATAAAGATTGTTTTTTAGAATATTTTTGAGGTTGTTTTGATTTAGTTCTCAAAAATTCATTGACATTGACAACAACATGCTACACGACATACGACATTTTCTTGCATTGATAAAAGTTCACACATTTGCCAAAGTCAGGAAGCGGGAAATTAAAATATATTTTTGTCAGATCGTCAGGTGACTATCATTTTCACGAAAAACTTCTAATTTGTGTAAATATTTTCACTGATGCAAATATACCTACCAACTAATTTTTAATCTAATAACCAACAGATTTTATTTTATTAGAACTTTGTGACGACCAATAATAATAATCTTACAAAATGGTAGATAGCGATGCTAAGTCTCTGATAAGCTTATCGTCCAAGTCGGAGGGTAGCACCATACCGGGCAGCAAGCGCCTGAAGAATGTGCCGCTGCACGAACGCTGCTCCATGAACGACATGGTTAAGATCTGCGAGGCGTTCCAAGAGGCGTACAGACAGAAGCTGCTGCCTTCGCAGTTCCGGAAACTGCTGCGGGAACTTTTAAACGTGGAATACGATGATGATGAATTCAATATATTATTTTTAAAGGTAAATCGAACAGAGCTACGGCTGGTCTAGCCGGGAGAATGGCGACTGCGGGTTTGAAATACCTTTCGAAACTGTCTTTTCGAAATCATGTTCGTAATGCCACTAACTTAAAATGGTGAGGAAACCGACTTGGTACTTAGAATCTTTTGAGAACATTTTTCATCCACCAACCCGCACAGGGCCAGCGTGGTATATTACGGCCTTGACTCTCTCTCCTTGCCCCGCCAGAAGGCCCCGCGTTCCAGCAGTGGGAACATTTAGTGGGCTCATATAGTAAGTACAGGAGACAGGAGACTAGGAGTTAAGGGCGGATCCAGCTTTAGCACCAGGGGGGTCACATGGTCGTAGTCAAGTCACAAGACCGTGCGACAAGTAGTGCGTGCGTACGTTATTTAGTGGTTCACCTATGTTCTTGCTGGCCCAGGGAGGGTTCATGTCGCTCTTGCTAGGAGTTTCATCCTTACTCTACTCTCCATAGGTGGAAAGCAAGTTTAGTGTAGGTATTTAAAAAAAATGTCAGTCATAGGAACTGCCGAAAACTTATAACTCAGAATTTGATAGCTTACTTTGGAAACTACGGAAACCGGAACGTGAAACCGGAGGGCGTGGCCATGATCATGGCCATCTAAAAATGCTAACGTATTTCTAGACGACCAATGAGATATGCTGATGCATATCTCATTGGTCGTCTAGATGGCCAATGGCCATAGCCCGAGATTTCTTATCATTCCCGTGCGTGACGCTAGATTTCAATTCACAACTCACGAAAAATCGGTTCGTGCCGCGACAACAGAAATTTTCACTTCAAAAAATGAATGAATTGACCGGGCTCGTAGCGTGGTTGGCAGTAGTAAGTCTGCCTGCGGAGCGCCTCTCCGCTGGGCTCGTAGCGTGGTTGGTAGTAGTAAGTCTGCCCGCGTGGTGGCGGTAGTAAGTCTGCCCGCGGGCTCTCCGCTGGGCTCGTAGCGTGGTTGGTAGTAGTAAGTCTGCCCGCGGGCCTCTCTGCCCGCTGGGCTCGTGGCGTGGTTGGTAGTAGTAAGTCTGCCCGCGGGCCTCTCTCTCCGCTGGGCTCGTAGCGTGGTTGGCGGTAGTAAGTCTCCCGCGGGCTCTCTCCGCTGGGCTCGTGGCGTGGTTGGCGGTAGTAAGTCTGCCCGCGGGCTCTCTCCGCTGGGCTCGTAGCGTGGTTGGCGGTAGTAAGTCTGCCGCCTCGCGGGCTCTCTCCGCTGGGCTCGTGGCGTGGTTGGTGGTAGTAAGTCTGCCCGCGGGCTCTCTCCGCTGGGCTCGTAGCGTGGTTGGTGGTAGTAAGTCTGCCCGCGGGGCTCTCTCCGCTGGGCTCGTGGCGTGGTTGGTAGTAAGTCTGCCCGCGGGCTCTCTCCGCTGGGCTCTGCCGCGCGCCTCTCTCCGCTGGGCTCGTGGCGTGGTTGGTGGTAGTAAGTCTGCCCGCGCTCTCTCCGCTGGGCTCGTGGCGTGGTTGGTAGTAGTAAGTCTGCCCGCGGGCCTCTCTCTCCGCTGGGCTCGTAGCGTGGTTGGTAGTAGTAAGTCTGCCCGCGGGCCTCTCTCCGCTGGGCTCGTAGCGTGGTTGGTAGTAGTAAGTCTGCCCGCGGAGCTCTCTCCCGCTGGGCTCGTAGCGTGGTTGGTAGTAGTAAGTCTGCTCCCGCGGGTGGTCTCTAAGTCCTCTCTGTGGGCTCGTGGTTGGTAGTAGTAAGTCTGCCCGCGGAGCTCTCTCTCCGCTGGGCTGGCGTGGTTGGTAGTAGTAAGTCTGCCCGCGGAGCCTCTCTCCGCTGGGCTCGTGGTAGTAGTAAGTCTGCCCGCGGGCTCTCCGCTGGGCTCGTAGCGTGGTTGGTAGTAGTAAGTCTGCCCGCGGAGCGCCTCTCCGCTGGGCTCGTAGCGTGGTTTGGTAGTAAGTCTGCCCGCGGAGCTCTCCGCTGGGCTCGTAGCGTGGTTGGTAGTAGTAAGTCTGCCCGCGGAGCTCTCCGCTGGGCTCGTAGCGTGGTTGGTGGTAGTAAGTCTGCCCGCGGGCTCTCTCCGCTGGGCTCGTAGCGTGGTTGGTGGTAGTAAGTCTGCCGCGGAGCTCTCTCCGCTGGGCTCGTGGCGTGGTTGGTAGTAGTAAGTCTGCGCGCGAGCTCCTCTCCGCTGGGCTCGTAGCGTGGTTGGTAGTAGTAAGTCTGCTGGGCTCGCGTGGTTGGTAGTAGTAAGTCGCTCTCTCCGCTGGGCTCGTAGCGTGGTTGGTAGTAGTAAGTCTGCCCGCGGAGCGCCTCTCCGCTGGGCTCGTAGCGTGGTTGGTAGTAGTAAGTCTGCCCGCGGAGCGCCTCTCCGCTGGGCTCGTAGCGTGGTTGGTAGTAGTAAGTCTGCCCGCGGAGCGCCTCTCCGCTGGGCTCGTAGCGTGGTTGTTGGTAGTAGTCTAAGCCTCTCTCCGCGGGCTCGTAGCGGTTGGGGTAGCGTGGTTAGTAAGTCTGCCCGCGGAGCGCCTCCGCTGGGCTCTGTAGCGTGGTTGGTGGTTGGTAGTAAGTCTGCCCGCGGAGCCTCCGCTGGGCCTCGTCGTGGTTGGTAGTAGTAAGTCTGCCCGCGGAGCGCCTCCGGTTGGTAGCGCCTCCGTTGGTAGTAGTAAGTCTGCCCGCGGAGCGCTCTCCGCTGGGCTCGTAGCGTGGTTGGTAGTAGTAAGTCTGCCCGCGGAGCGCCTCCGCTGGTTGGTAGTAAGTCTGCCGCGGAGCGCCTCCGCTGGGCTCGTAGCGTGGTTGGTAGTAGTAAGTCTGCCCGCGGAGCGCCTCCGCTGGGCTCGTGGTTGATAGTAGTAAGTCTGCCCGCGGAGCGCCTCCGCTGGGCCTGTAGCGTGGTTGGTAGTAGTAAGTCTGCCCGCGGAGCGCCTCTCCGCTGGGCTCGTAGCGTGGTTGGTAGTAGTAAGTCTGCCCGCGGAGCGCCTCCGCTGGGCTGTAGCGTGGTTGGTAGTAAGTCTGCCCGCGGAGCGCCTCCGCTGGGCCTGTAGCGTGGTTGGTAGTAGTAAGTCTGCCCGCGGAGCGCCTCCGCTGGGCCGTAGCGTGGTTGGTAGTAGTAAGTCTGCCCGCGGAGCGCCTCTCCGCTGGGCTCGTAGCGTGGTTGGCAGTAGTAAGTCTGCCCGCGGAGCGCCTCTCCGCTGGGCTCGTAGCGTGGTTGGTAGTAGTAAGTCTGCCCGCGGAGCGCCTCCGCTGGGCCTGTAGCGTAGCGTGGTTGGTAGTAGTAAGTCTGCCCGCGAGCGCCTCCGCTCGTAGCTGGTAGTAAGTCTGCCCGCGGAGCGCCTCTCCGCTGGGCTCGTAGCGTGGTTGGTAGTAGTAAGTCTGCCCGCGGAGCGCCTCTCCGCTGGGCTCGTAGCGTGGTTGGTAGTAGTAAGTCTGCCCGCGGAGCGCCTCCGCTGGGCCTGTAGCCGCCGCGGAGGGCTCTGTAGCGGTTGGCAGTAAGTCTGCCCGCGGAGCGCCTCTCCGCTGGGCTCGTAGCGTGGTTGGTAGTAGTAAGTCTGCCCGCGGAGCGCCTCTCCGCTCGGGCACTAAATGCAGAACTGTAGACGCCTTCACGCTAATTGTAACGTGGCAAGTACCTACTCATTGCAAGAGTACGGTCCACTAGCACACACTTGACAAAGTGCGATATGTTTGCATGAATCAGATATTTGTCTATCTTACTCGTATTCGATATTTTATTTCAAGCATCAGTTGTACATGCGTTTAGCGTAACGTAAGTATACATAGTATTAGGTTTCAGTATTTCTGCGCCGTCTTCGCTAATCCAAAGTTCGACAGATAATGAAGGCTAATCGAAGCCTGATAGTATGTAGGTAGGTATAAGTACCTACTTACTTACTAAAAAACTACCCGCGGTGCCAGAGGTCGTGGGTTCGACCATGGCAGTGACCATGACCGTGGGTAGGTTATTTCATTAACGAGCGTGACGCTTTAGCTCAATTCACAGCCCGAAAAATCTGTGCGTAGTGCGCCAAAAGAAGCTCTCACTTTAGAAAGCCTACGAGTATAACCATGGTCGCATTGTCCTAACATAAACAATAGTCCACGAGCGGGTATTATTTCTGTTTCCCATGCAACGTTTGTCAGATAAACACGAACCGCGACGGCGAGATCGAGTGGGACGAGCTGGTGTCGCACCTGCTGCTGGGGTACTTCGGCGCCGACGTGGAGAACCAGCGCGAGTCCCTGCAGCCGCCCATCATGGGGCTGCCGGCCGTGCTGCGCTCGCAGCACCGCCAGCCCATCACCAGGATCTGCTTCTGCCCAGACGTCTCCAAGGTCGACTCTCTAGCTCGCTCTAGCTTTAACATTACCTGAATGAGGAATGTAACAGTGGCAGGACGAGCAGGCCTGGCAACTGGCGTGAAATTAAAATGTTTAGTGGATCTGTCTGTATATACTTTTCCCATAATAACACATGAATTCTTCTAGTTTAACAAGATCCAACTTGAGCTGCTTTGGGGAGGACAGTCAAGCATAAATCAATCCCATATACAGGTCGGAGGATCTACCGCCTAACTAAAAATGTCTTAGCTTTGACTTAGCTCTCTCTCTTTTCTTCTCGCTTGAAATGATAGAGATAGCAATAGCAAAGCCATAGCCGATTTAGTTAGGCGGTAGAGGGGCGGGATTAAAAAATGTTAATTATGTGAACACGCAGTTCAGCAGTGGACGTCTTGCGGCTGATGATGATGATGTGAACACGGCGTGTGGCTCTCGGAGCTGCCTGTAATAAGCAACGAGTTTGATCCTACGGTCAATCCCCCGGAGTTTAGATGCTTTATCGACATATTGCTTAACATGTTTGGTTCACTGAGGCCAGAAAGTATGCTTGTAGGTAATTTCCGTATTAGCCTGTCATGCGGTATAAGTATGACATTTTTGAAAAAATACAAAAACGGGATAGTTGTCTTGCGGACCCTGACGGAATCCGCAAGACAGACCTCTGATAGTTAGCAACGCATGCAGGTAACAACACAGTGTCACGCGGAAATTTTTTCATTAAGAGTTCAAATCACTGCTAGCACTGCACTGATCACCTTAATCAGTGCAGTGCTAGCAGTGCAAAAATCACCAGATTTAAGAAGTACGGTACTAGTAAACTCCTGACAAACCTTGAAATAATCTCCTCTTCAGCAATCGGCAATATGAATTTCGTCAGAAGTCAGAAGCGATCTACTGGGGGTCTTCCTATGTATGTTATATATTCTTGGAAAAGCCATTGAAAAGCACGACAAAGCTGTGGTAGGTGTATGTAATTCATTAGATATTTTAAAGACGCCCGATAGACATTGGCAAGAGTGCCTAATAAACAAGCTTCCAACCTTTGCCATTTGGAACTTTTTGAGGGAACGTCTGGTTCGTTCGAAGAAAACATGACGGCTGCTTCTCAGATCAAATTTCCAGTAATGCTGGGGTGCCTCAGGGGTCCGTTCTCTCTGCAATATTATTTCTACTGCATTTCAATGACTTACTGCGTAAGGTATTGTTGGACAGGACGTACCTATCATTTTGGAGAGGTACACTTCTGGTTCCTTTTCTATTACCTATGCCGGAAATTGAGGCATCAAACCAGCGCGTTATAAAAGGTTCGCTTTCACTTTTTTTAAACTAACCGCAAGGGTTTGAAACACTTTACCGTCTTCCTTGTTTCCTGAGATTTAGATAATTTACAACTTCGGTGTATTCAAATCGAGGATGAAAACGCAACTATTAAGAATATGTGATCCGCCTTCGTCGCTATCCAGCAGGCGAGTTGTAAAACAAAAGAAGACTTATTTAAAAAAAATGCCTCAAAACTTGTAAAGTTTGACAGTTATTATGGTGTTGCAGACTCGCACCACAGACCCTATGCAGGGTATGTATATAACGGCGAGTCGGGACGGACAGATCAACTGGTGGACGCTTGACATGAGAATGCTCAGGACTCGCTTCTCTTCTAGCCGTACGTATCTGCGCACCGGCGGACCCGTCCATATCCGCCGCTCTACATGCACCGGTTGTGTATTCCCAAGAACCTGCGGGAACCAACATTCAGCCAGCCCCTCGTATCGCAGTAAACACAACACGCTCACGCTGACACGTTTATACAATTTCCACACACGAATGGCTTGTGCCAAACATCGAGCCGCATCAATTAATTTTTTTACCTAGGTCAAGTTATTGACTATTGATATTAGGTGTACCTAACTAGTGTACTATGTATTATTTACTTAGTAAGATTTGAAAGTAATAATGAAATATTGAGCCTTTTCAAAGGCATATGCAATGCCGCTAACTCAAAAAGGTGAAAGAAAACATTGTGAGGGAACCAACATGTACCTAGAATCTTTCAAAGTCATGTGTCATCACTGGACTAGCGTGGTGGGTTATGGCCTTGACTCTCTACTTGTTAGAGTAAGCCCCGAATCCCAGCGGTGGGAATATTTAGTAAGCTGCTTATGCTGCCTAAGAATGCACTAAGTATACTAAAAATAGATAGGAGAGTTTTCTTTTTTTATTGAACCGCCCCGTATAGCCAAAACTGAGTCGTAGCTCAATAAGTGTGGGTTCTGTCACAATACAAGGTTAAAAATGAAAGTCCAGAGGCACATTCCCCGTTCACCGTTCGCTGAGAGCTCAGCCCTCATCCTCCCGCAGCCCACCTGAAGGTGCGCACCACCTGGGTGACGGACATGGTGTGCCTGCCCGACGTGAACATCCTCGTCACCAGCTCTACGGAGCGCGACCTGCGCTTCTACGACTGCACTGCGAAGACATTCACGCTCAAGATCGTCATCACCAGTTGGGAGTACATGGTCAGATCTTACTTTCCATTGCTCGTAGATAGTTCTTTGGTTTTTTAATTTTTTGTTAGTGGATAACAAACAGCAGTATTCAATAACAATTCGAGATCAGTGGAAACAATAAAACCAAAAACAGTCACTGCTAAAAACACTGCAAAAGATAAGGAAACGCGAAAATAACAAGCACACAGGTAACGAATAAGCAACTTCGAAACGTAATTAAATATCAAACCCTTTAGGGACTGGTTAAATTCGACATGAGTTACGTAGGTAAACCTTGAATACTCGTAGCATCTAATGCAAGGAAGACCGCTGAAACAATAAGTCCGACGAGGTGCCGTCTTATCATCGACGTCAATGTTTGAAAGTCTTTGACTAAAGATCTCGTAAATTGAGTGTAAAAACCGCGGTTTTTGCGAAGTCATGACTGGTTGTCTTGAACTGTCATGAATTTGCATACGACAAATATTAAAGTAAATACAATCTGGTTGTGTTGTTAGATCTGCACCATGTACTACCACTTCTGCGAGGACATCAACGAGCGCTGCCTGCTGCTGCTGGGCGACGTGGGCGGGCACGTGCGCGTGCTGTCCTTCTCGGCCGTGGGGCGCGGGCCCTTCCAGAACCGCGCGGAGCGCCCGCTGGTGCAGCTGCGGCACGTCGACCTGCAGCGCCGGGTACTGCTTGCACACGTGGGGTCGAGCGAGAGACGCGCCGAAAACCTCATGAAGCAAAGACACCCTTGGACGAAAAAGTCATTAAAATGTCTAGCTCGTGAATTTTATCGTACTTGTACCTCGAAAAAGCAACATCGTTTCATAGTTGGCGTTGCTAAGGCTCGAAGGAAAAGATTTAACTCAACCTTTGCGATAACGTCTATGCTGTGGAAGGCATTGTCTGAATTTGTTTTCCCCAATTAATAACAAACTTGGTGTCTTCATTTCGAGAGTGAATAATTTGCTTCTCGGTAAGCACGTTGCATCGTAGACTGTAGTGTCGTTTAACATTAGGCGAGATGGCGGTCAAGCGTAAGCCCATAATAGTTAAAAACAATGCGGACATTGGGGGGTCAGATAACATTAGCCTCCGTGTACGCAGCCGCAGCTGCTGCCGGAGCTGCATCTGCTGGAGCTGGGCCGCGTGCACGGCGAGTGGGTGCGGCAGGTGGCGTGGTACGCGGCGCTGCACTGCGTGGTGTCGTGCGCCACGTGCCCCGACGCGCTGCTCATGGCCGACCTGGCCGGGAACAAGACCCACAACATGTTCCGGGTCGACAAGGTGAACCAAGGCGATTTCACTTCGTCTCAAATTATTACTTTCCTGCAGGTAATCCTTTGGAATCAAGGAACAAGTCAAGCAAAAAATAAGGTCCTACTAATATTTCATCTCAATATATAGGTACTTAATATTCCAATATTGCTGTCAAGTCAAATAAAGAAAGCTATTGCAGCTCTTTAGTGACCATATTTTTATCATCTACGTATATTGTGGGGCGATTGAGAACTTTTGTTGTCTTAAAAACGTGTTTGACTAACCTTACTAACTTATCTTAGGATAGAAGTCTCTAAGGGAGTGGCATCAAATAGAATAGTGTACTTAGTGTGTTCAGTTCTGGGTGCTGATTCCAGCGAGCAACACTGAAGCGAGTAGGTATACACGGCGTTTCCCCTCTGTCAAAGTACAAGTCCGCGTGGACCATGGAGTTTGATAATATACTGTAACTGAGGGCGGGGCTAGATTTGTGAATGGTGCTTTATTTTTTATGTGTTAGTGTTTTGGCTGTGTGAGTATGATCGGCAATGGATGGGTACAGATATGTTTTGTATATAATAGTGCGGTTTTGCGCTAGTGTGCAATTTTCCCCTCCCGCAAGGAAGGACAGAAAGATTTGAAAAATATTTTTTAGCTAAGGCTACTTCCCTTCCGTGCTTGCGCGGAAGATCGAGTTGTTCGATCGAAGATCAACTCAAAACGCAATCGGAAGGATTTCGGCACGAAATAACAGTACAAGTCTCTATCATTCTACACGAATAAGACGAAAACCAAGACGGATAGATTTCGGGCAATCGTTCGGGATGTGTGATCCGGGTGGAATGCGCAGGGCATCCAGTGCTTCGCGTTCGACGAGGAGAGCCATATCCTGGTGACGGGCGGGCCGGACTGCACGGTGCGCGTGTGGAACTCCTTCGTGCCCGTGAAGCCCAGCGTGGTGTTCCTGGGCCACCACGCCGGCATCATCTCCATCGTGCTGCAGAATGCGGGCAACACGGCCTACACGCTGTCCCGGGACCGCGTCATCAAGGTCTGGGACGTGCAGGCGCAGATGTGCATACAGGTGACTCTCATACATTCCTCTTCAATTTTTACGTGAGACTCATTTAATTTGACTTTAAAGCCATTATTTGAACCATGTTTCCACGCAAATAAACCGCAGCAGTTATTTCCATTGCGATGATCAAATGATGACTGGGTCAAAAATATACCATTCTACTTAATTAGTCTGTCAGGTAGATTGAAAATGAATAAGAAATAACAAACTTCGGTAGCTTTTGTTGGGGCTTGGGGTTGTGACGACACGTCTTCGTAAAATGAAATGACGTCACTCGAAACTTCTAAGTACTGTACCTTATCATTTTTTGTTTGTGAAACAAAAGAGTACGTGTAGTTACAATATTTTTGAAGTGAAAACTTTTTTAGGCGCGTCACAGACAGATTTTTCGTGGGCTGTGAATTGAATACTAGCGTCACGCTCGGGAGTGATAAGAGATATTCGGGTAAACTCGGGACAATGGCCATTGGTCATCTAGAAATGCGTCAGCATTTCCCATTGGCTGACGCATTTCTAGATGGTCATGGTCATGGCCCCTCGCTCCGGTTTCCAAAGTAAGCTGTAAAATTCTGAGTTTTAAGTTTTCACTCCAATCGGCAGTGCCTATGACTGCCAATTTTTTGTAACAATCTCAGTGACGGACGTGTTAGGTAGTTTATTTGGTCATGATGGCCATCGAGTGAGTGAGGTGTCGCGCGGCAGACGTACATCGACATCCCGTCCGTGGTGGGCGAGCGCACGCCGCTGTGCGCGCTGTACAACGCGGCCACGCGCGAGTACATCGTGGGCGCCATCAAGCTGGCCGTGCTGGTGCTGGACGAGCAGATCAACGGGAGCCACACGGACGGCTGCACGCACTCGCGCGCCGTCTCCAAGGTGCTCTACAACCCGCTCTTCAAGGTGGTCATCACCTGCGGCATGGACTCCATCATCATCAACTGGGACCCGCTCACCGGTCAGTGTTGCTCTACTGATCTTCGTCTCTAGTTCGGATTTCACAAATGTAGGTATTCAATTTTTACAGGAACATCTCGACTACAATAATCTCTCTACTCTAAACGTCTATACTTAACCATACAGGGTTATTGGTAATCAGCCTGCGTTCTTTTAAAGACATGTTAAGTACATCAAATATGTATGCCAACTTTTATTCTACAGTTTATAAAAAAAACAATGTTTATCTCAATTTCAAAATAAAAAAAGTGTATTTGCCTGATCTAAAAGCATCGAACTCTTCGTAACAAGATCGCGTGTGCTCTTTAACGTCCGATAAATGATGTGCAGGGTCTAGTGGCTTGAATAAACACTAAACAGCCGCTATACAGTGCTAGAGAGGATATATGATTGATGTATGTATTGAGTTTTATCAAAAGTTCTGAAACAAAAGTTAAATTGAAATTAAAAAATATATGGGGCATTTCAAGCCAAGCGGACAGCCAAAAAAATATGGGGTCGTGAATTTTGTTCATGCTCTGGTCAGTTGTACTTCTAGTAGACGTGGGTCACACAGTTTTTTTTTCGTGTGATTCTTTATTGCCTTTAACTTTTAAAAATTAGCTAAAAATGAAATTATGATTTTTTCTATGCTTCTTATTTGTATCAATTCACTATTAAAAAGACTAAATAGTGTTGTTTCTAATAGTTATAATAAAAGCTTGCACTTTTTATTTATTTTACTTATTGTAAACCGGAAGTGAACATTGTCCGGTTGTCCGCTTGGCGTGAAATGCCCCATACATAATTATAAAAAAAGTTTAAATATACAGAACATGCTCTCAAACGGATGCAGGCTGATTACCAGTAACCCTGAACATAGCGACAACGCTATCAAATGAATACCTACCTACTTTATTTAATACATACATTTTCGACGTCCAATAAATGAGTTGTCGTGCATC
Organism: Ectropis grisescens; assembly: GCA_017562165.1. Classification (NCBI taxonomy): domain Eukaryota; kingdom Metazoa; phylum Arthropoda; class Insecta; order Lepidoptera; family Geometridae; genus Ectropis; species Ectropis grisescens. Next base: position 27,000,334 of record CM029778.1, on the reverse strand, counting down.
GTGTGGCTCAGGGAGGCGCAACGTGATGATCCGCGACGCGCACACGCGGCTGCTGCACGGCGAGCTCATCCCCGTGGAGATCACGGCCGCCTGCTTCGACCCCGGGCACCTGCTGCTGGTCACCGGCGCCAGGAACGGCACCCTCAAGGTGTGCCCCCTCCCTCCCCCCCCCTCCGTACACTTTTACACAACTCGACGACTGCTTCATGTCACTCAGTCACATGTTCACCAACCAACGACCGCTCGCTCTTTTCAACCAAAAGTTACCCCTGGAACAGAAGTGTCAAAGTAGGTAAATGTTGTTGAGTTTATTTGGATTGCGCTTCCTTCCATCTTATACGTTATCTATAAATTTCAGCAGGAGTGAACGAAGAGTTACATATTGAGAGTATGCAATCCGATTTCTCAGTATTTTATGTTTGCAATGGCCTCTAAAACTAGTATTCCACGTGACAAACTTGTTTATCGATTTAGACACAGTAGATACCGAATGACCGAAATGAATTTGAAGTGTGTTGTAGGTGTGGAACTTCAACACGGGGCTGTGTCTCCGGAACATGTCGATCGAGCACATGTGCGAGGTCACCAACGTCTTCTGGGTGGAGGGCAGGCAGGTCTTTCTCCGTGTACCTCAATCACCGAATCCATCTCTCTACTTTATGTGCCTAGCTTGGAGGGTTGTGGAAAGATACTTGTATTTTTGTGAGACTTGTAGAAATACATATGTAGATTGTAGATAATTATATAGATAGTGGCATACAATCACTTAGCGTTGGCGATTATTCGCATGAGACATCACAATTTAACAGGAGTCATCAGGTCATCACACGCTTACATCACAGTTTTACAGTGCTCACTTCTTGAATTGAATTCTTAGCTTTCCAATGCTGTAATTGGATAGAGATAATAGCTATGTAACTGCAACACTAAACTGTAACCCATGTGAATGAATATATTTGCCTAACATTTGTGGTGCCAAAAAGCGTCGCATTTAAAGGTAGACAAAGGCGCAACCAAAGGCCGGAATAATAAACGAGCGTTGGTTTAGTTGAGCAACAGTAGCAAGTTGGAGCATTGCGATTTTGCGAAGCAGGATCCTGGCGGTGGGGTGGAACCGCCACGTGATCGAGTTCGAGGACACGGGCATGGCGGAGACAGGCAAGGCGTGGGAGACGCGGCACACGGACGACGTGCTGGCGGCGGCCGCGCGCGCACCGCTCTCCATCGCCACCTCCTCCTACAACTCCGAGCTCATCCTGTGGAAGCTGGAGACCGGCCAGCCCTACCGGTGAGTCGCGCCCGCGCCGGGCCTGGCGGCGGCGCTCGGCGGGCACCAGACATCTCTACAGTCACAGTCAACTTCAGATTGATAAGCGTGAATTAGCCGCTATTGAAACCAAATTGACTTAATGGACGAACTATTAGCGAGAAATATATGTAGGCACATATAGCAGACACTTGAGTTAGGTACAAATAGCTATGAAATTGAAGCCATGAGAGGAATTTAGCTGGGCTGGTCAGCCCTTGGGAACTTTGTCTAGTTTTCGTCTCCCATTTCGCAATACCAATGGTGCTGAAACGTGGAGAGTGACAGTGAAAGTGGTCTGTGACGGTAGTGATGACCTGAGATAGAGTAAGGATTTACGAAAGGCAGCTGGTGGCGTTTGGAAACGTAAAACCGAGGACCGGGCTGAGTAGGATTTTTACGGGGAGAGGCTCATGTCAAGTAGTCGACGAGTATGTGATTATAATGACGATAATAATATGCAAATGAAGACATTAAAATCATCTATCATTCTGTAAGTTAGACCATCCATAATTTAGTGTGCAGTTTACGATGTGCGTGAGTCGTTCCCAGCCGGTTCTCGTGCACGGACCCCATGCTCCGCATCAAGATGGTGTACAGCAAGCGCGAGGCGAAGGCAGCGGGCGGCGCCGCCGCAGGAGACTCGCCCGGCCCGCAGCGCCGGCTTGCGCCGCTCAAGATGACCAAGTAATGTTTTTTTTTGCCAAATTAAGTCCAGCACGACTCACTTTTAATATTGTAATAAACTAGATTCGTGATGTTCACATCCATCTAAATCGATAGTTTCCTCAATTTTTGTCGATAGGCAAGTTGTACTCAAGCAAGTGGTTAGAGACAGTTAGCAGTAGGGTATTCGGTATTACCGACAAGAATAAAATTTAAAATTTTGATTAACCCCCGACTATCTTGGATTTGTAATTTGTACAACATTCTACTAGTCAAGCCCTTCATTTGATACCCATATTGAGGGTGTTGTGAAAAAAAGAAATGTACCTAATTCGCAATTTTGTGGTGGCGGCTATTTTGGATTTGAAATTTATCATAGTGCATAGTATTCTACTAGTCAAGCCCTTTCATTTGATACCCTTATTATGGTAGGTTGTGAAGAAATATTTTTCCGCCATTTTGTGGAGGCGGCCATCTTGAATTAATATTTACCAAACATAGCTAAGAACATCCGCAGGGTAATTAACCTTAATAAAAATACTGCATCGAAATCGGCTCATCCGTTTGAGCTCTACGGTGCCACAGACAGACACACACAGACAGACATCGACGTCAAATTTATAACACCTCTTTTTTTGGTTGGGGGTTAAAAAACGAGTAATAACGAACGAACGCGGGCCGCAGGGCGCCGATCTCGGCGGCGGGCGCGATGCAGAAGGCGCGCGCGCGCGCGGCGGCGCCCGCGGCCGCGCCGGCGCGCGAGCAGCAGGTGCGCCAGCTGGCCGTGCACGCCATGCTGTTCCTGGAGACGCGGCCCAGCGCCATGGGCGTCGGCTCCTTCGTGCTCGCGCTCGAGAACGGGATGGTGCAGATCTGGTCCGACCACCCCGCCGGTGGTTTCCAGGCGAGTCTACGCATTTAATGTCATTTTATTAACATGGAAAAATCTTTGAGCTTAGAATTGATTAGTGTCCTTGACTTTTCCCGTTTGATAACTTATTTGAGAGACTGTAAGCTTAATGCTTTATCACCCGCCAATGTTGATCAGGGTAGCGATTCTTAATGCGATTCCGAATGGTTCGGACTCGGAATGGCAATCCCTGTCTCTGTCATGCTAAACAACTAAGACAAAGACCGAGAGATGAGATTCCGTGTCGGATGCAACCAAATGGATTTAGAATCGCTACCCAGTAGGGCGTAGCTACCGCCGTATATGCCGTATCAATTATACGAGGCCCCCGAGTCACAGGGGCCCCTACTATGCCTAAGCAAAATTGTTAAAAACTCAATAATAAAAAAAAACATATTAAAACTTACAAAAAATACCTAACATAACATCTAACATTGACACATGCAGTGCTAGGTAATGAGTTGGACTCTTCATGTTGCAATAGCTAATAATGTTATGCATTATTTTCTTTTGTGAGAAATCTTTACCCTTTATGGGGCCCAAACTAATTTTTATAATATTACCTAGCACTGCACTGCGCTCGTCATCCAGAGATCAAAGATGTTAACGTAATAAGATCTAACATAATATCAGCCAAGGCACGCTATGCCACTGCATTACACTGACAGCTAACTTTGCATCTGACTAACCAATGTGTGCTTCATTTAACAACACCCAGTTGTAGGCCATCGTTTTTAACTAAAGCATCTATGTCAATAAAGCATCTACAACATAATTCATAAGTATTTATTATTATATTGTATTTATTCATAAGTACTTTGGGAAATCTCATTTTGTATTTGTGTGCGACGACTTCTTAAAAAAATTGTTTGACAGGCAGGTTTCTATTTACGAAGAATGTGTATAATTAATTGGTTCGTTCGTAGCGATCGATGCCACCACAGTCACGTACGGTTCCAGGGCTCCTTCCAGGGCGTGCACGCGGCCGGGGACTACGTGTCGGCGCTGGCCACGGACACCAACAACGAGTTCCTCTTCACCGGCACCACCATGGGATACATCAAAGTCTGGCTCATGACCAATTATTTCCGCGGCGAGGAGGTACCCATACTTTGTTCCTGCATACTGTCGTAGCTTTTTTGTCTTTTATGCAATTTATGTCTTGGCAATAACTATTTTTTTTTTTGTTTCTAAGAGACGCGGTCCTCACTCACATCTATGTTACTCAGGCAAACGTTCTGGAAGTTGAAGGTAGCGAGCTTGCTCCCCGTCTGTTTTAGCTGCATGTATTTTCTTTTCCAGCGATCAGATCCTTATCATTGTGCACTCACTCTCTTTTGATTTCCCGCTTTATTTTTGAATGAAATGCATCGCACACGAAAGAATATTTCAAAAAGGTACCTACCTAGCTTGAATGTTCTGATGTTTCATATGTAGGGGGTGTTGTATATCGGTAATTGCGGGCGTTAGCGAAGGTATAAATTTTTACGCATTTTTTATAACCCGATCGACTGGCTGAGATCTTGCCGCGCGCAGGTGCACGTGAACATGCCGGCGCTGCGGCTGCAGTTCCCGTTCCTGTGGCGCGACCGCGTGGAGGGCCGCGCCAAGCGCTGCGTGCGCGACCAGCCGCTGCCGCTGCTGCTCAACTCCTACCGCGCGCACATGCGCTGCGTGCCCACGCTCGCCTACATCGACGAGCTCAAGCTCGTGCTCAGGTACTGCCTACTAGCACTCATAACTACGTCCTCTGTCACATAAACTATACTAAGAAATTTGTTCAAATTCTTCTTCGTTCCTCCTTTTTTAGATACAAACAATAGTGACAAACAGCCTGTATATTGGTAAATTGTAACCGAGATTGTATACCTATCAGTGGCGTAGCGTGCCCCTTGGCGGGGCCCCGTATAAAAATTAGTTTGGGCCCTCATGAAGAGTAAGATTCGTCACTTTTTCCAAAATGTTTACGAACAATTCAAAATTAATAACTTTTGAGGGCACGCTTTACGCAGAAAAAAATTAATAGCTTTTTTGACTTTAGTCATTTCTGAAAAAAAAAAATATGGGAAGTGATTATTAATTTTTGGTACGCACATCGGGGCCTTTGTAACACTTGGGGCCCCGTATAATTGATACGGCAAATACGGCGGTAGCTACGACCTATGCAACGTAGGGGTGTCGTCACTCGTTGGCACGTTGCTATGTTAGAGGGATGTTTGTTGTCAACAAGCGACCGCCGCGACGCGACGACGATATGAATCACAAATTGGTGGGCCCGCAGCGGCAGCTCGGACTACAGCGTGCGCGTGTGGCGGCTGTCGGGCGAGTACTGCGCCACGCTGGGCAGCTTCGTGCCCTACTCGCTGGACGCGCCGCGCTTCCCGCCCGACGTGCGCAAGACCGCCTCCTTCACCACCTTCAAGGTGCGCCTGCCCGCCGCGCCGGACTGACGCCTCGTCAACGAAATGAGCTCAGCAGAATTCCACTCAGCACCCTGATTCACAACGCAATCGGATCGATCTCGACGCGGAATCAAACCTCGCGGTCTTTGACTTCTACTGACGGAGAAAAGGATTATGCCGGAACGCAAACCGAATGATTCCGGCACATTTTGCGTCGCAATTGTTCGGATTACGTTCCGGCATAATCCTTATCTCCGTCAGTCTTAGTAAGTAGAAAAGTCAAAGACTGAGAAGTTTGATTCCGTGTCGAAATCACCAGCACTGCTGACTCACAACCTTGATCTGGATCCCAGAAGCCCCCTATGTTCTAGTATATAATTCCTTATCCAATACGACAGTGTAAGTCTCCTAAAAGACAAGAAATGAATGTAGAACAGTTTAGTATCGCCGCGGCAGTGATCGCCGCGGCAGTGACCGCCGCGGCAGTGAATGCCCGACCCGGCCGGTGCAGGTGTGGCGACACGGCGAGGTGTCGCGGTTCGTGCCGGGGCAGGTGGAGGTGGACCAGCTGCGCGACATCACGGAGCTGGAGCTGCGCACGCGCACGTTCGGGCGCGCGCCGCCCGAGCCGCTACTGGGCCGCTACTACCGCCTGCCGCAGCGCCCCGAGCGGCAGGACGCCATCGCGCTCGACGACGCGCTGCCCACGGTACGTGCGCACGGCTCGTTCTTTACAACATATATACTTATATACCTACTAGTCATGGTTCACTGAACTTGACTATTCAATATAATTCCTCACGTTTGGCGTCGTGGAGGTGGCCCACACTTGCTATTTTGCAACGGTACATTCCTTACTACAATATGGTGCCGGAAACTGGGGTCTATGCTCAGAGTAGAAAAGTGTTCCGTCTACATAAGTGTGGTGTCATACCATCGTGATCGTGCAAATAACGCAGCATATTTCCGTATTAACGTATTTCCATAGCTTATGATTTTCCAATAATAATAAATATTACAAGAGGCTGTCGATAATAGGTAATAATACAAGTAGTAAAGGTACAATAGGTAGTAATACAGTATTTGTGTCACAGCAAACTATCAGCTGTCCATTTAACAGCCTAGTTGTTCACTAACGAGCGCCATCACTACCGGCCCGAATGATGTTCAACAAGCGTATCGGTCTCCTGCCGCGCCGTACAAAGCTATAATGTCAAGTGCCTGTCGCGGTCTCAGCGCGAACCGCCAGCTAAACACTAATCACAAATTTATGTTAATTTTATAATAGTTTGTGTTAATAGAATATCGAAAATCATATTAATATCATTTATTATTACATAGTGAATATATTATAACTGATTTTAAACGCTATATTTTTAATTTGTTTTCACGCGACTGTTTCCAGCCAACCAACATGACTTTGACGTCACTAGTCGCAAAACAAGCTGTCGAAAACTAAGTAAACTGTTTACTTTTCTGCATTTTTATTATAGTTTGAGATCTTGGCGACGACGATTTTGATTGTTTATTTGTATTGAAGTAATGATAAGAAAACACATAAACTGGACATACAGTCATGAATCGCGACCAACGTTTTGCTACTAATGAGGTCATCATGTCTGTGGTTAGTGTTTTAGCGGGAAAATTCAAAATTAGTCTAATATTGTATTATATAAATATGTACTCATCGAAAATACTAATATTTTGAATAAAATATTATTTTTTATGGTGAACATATCTTCAAAATAAAAGCAATTAGAAAAATTGTTAACATCCCCATTGTGACAAAGGTGTTGAGCGATTTCAGAGTATCTACGAGTATAAGTCATTGTAAACTGTAGCTACAAACTGCATTCTGTCTGTATAAAATATCTATAACATCGCGTGAGACTATAATCTTACGGTCAGTAAGGTTAGATTATAATCTAAAGGTCACACAATTTTCCGGTAACACATACCTACTTTGAAACCACTCGACATCTTTATTTTCGAAATGAAATCTTTTTGAACTATGATCTAGATCGCCATGGCCACACCCTCCGGTTTCAGCCGCGTAGTTTCCTAAGTTCGCTGGAAACCGCTGGTTGCAAGTAGCGCAGGACCGTTCGTTGTGGAAATCTAGGGGGGAGGCCTATGTTCAGCAGTGGACGTCTTGCGGGTGATGATGAGTTTCCTAAGTAAGTGAGCTATCAAATTCTGAGTTATTAGTTTTCACTTCTATCGGCAGTCTCTATGACAGCCATTTTTAGGGTTCCGTAGCCAAATGGCTAAATACGGGAATATAGATTCGTCATGTCTGTCTGTCCGTCCGTATGTCACAGCCACTTTTCTCCGGAACTATACTATTGAAACTTGGTAAGTAGATGTATTCTGTGAACCGCGTTACGATTAAGATTTTCATACAAAAAAAATAGAAAAAAAACAAAAAATTTTGGGGTGTCCCATACACCACCACATCATACATAGAACTGAAACTCCAAAATTGTTTTCCTTCAAAACCATACGTGTGGGCTATCTATGGATAGATATTCAAAAATGATATTGAGGTTTCTAACATTTTTTTTTCTAAACTGAATAGTTTTGCGCGAGAGTCTCTTCCAAAGTGGTAAAAAATGTGCCCCCCCTGTACCTTCCAAAATATGAGAATGACAAAACAAAAAAAAATGTATGATGTACTACATTACCATGTAAACTTTCAACGAAAATTGGTTTGAATGAGATCTAGTACCTAAGTAGTTTTATTTTAATATGTCATAAATTCACTATTGTTAAAACACAGATTAAAGTAACAACGAACTACAAGAACTTTTATATTATGTTACGAGTACTTGCTCCGACGGAAGCCTTCATGGGCGAGTCCGACTCGCACTTGACCGCTTTTTTTTTGTAACGTTATATGTGTGTACCCGTGTGCGTCAGATCCCGCTGTACACGCACCTGCGCATGGCGTCGACGGTGCCGGTGCGGCGGCCGGGCACGCCGCCGCTGGTGCGCGCCACGCGTCTGCGGCGCGGGCTGGCGCGGCCCCACGCGCACTTCCGCCCGCCCGCCGCGCGCCCCGCCCCGCCCGCGCCGCACTGAGCGCTCGCCGGCGCCGCTGCGGCCACCACCTCACTACCCGTCGTGGAGTATTTGGATGTATTTTGGAAGCTACCCTAACTTTACCTCTTTTATTTATGTATACTTAGTTGTTATGTTCCTATTTAACGTTAATAAAGTTTGTATCAGTATTAATTAATCGTTTGACCGCCGGCGCCGCCTGGCTTTCGGTCGCAGTCTGTTAGTTAGTTTCGTTAGTTCGACGGGCTTTTCTGCACTTAGCATCTCAATTGGGTCATTGTGCGTGGCTCACACTACCCTTCTACTCCAACCATTCCAGGGTATCCCAGAAGGTTGCGGGCAAGTTTTTTTGTTGCTACCGGAATAGCATTTTTGGTTTGCCTGTAACCTTCAGTGTTTCTCCATTCCATTGAATGTGTTTTTCCAGTATTTTCCTGCAGCCAAGTTTTTATTTGGGCCTGAGGTATAGGCATTAATGGTTCCGGTCCATATACTACTGCCTTTGCTCCTCTTTTGGCCAGTTCATCAGCTGCGTCGTTACCTAGTGAGTCGGTATGTCCTTTGATCCATTGGAGGACTTACCTCTATTCGTCGTCCCTGGTATAGATTGGAATGCATTGTGGTATTCCAATATAAGGACACAGATGACACATAAAAAATAACACCATAAGTTTTAAATAATAATATTCAGGCCCCCAACATCTCTGGCAGCGACCGCCTGTGCCGCCCTGGTGATGCCGATACATTCGGCTTGAAAGATTGTGCTTAAATTACTTAGTGATGTTGATATTTTTATGTTTAGGTCATTTGAGAAGACACCAGCTCCTGTACCTTGTGTGGTTTTGGAGCCGTCTGTGTATATCCTTACTTCTCTGCTGCGAAAGCTGTCTTTTAATTCTCGGTCGCAGTCTTATAACGGAGATTGACGTCCATATTCCAAAACTTTACTGGCGTAATTTTTTTTTGACTTTCACTTCGATATTTTTTGATTTCGCAAAGGCCGAAAGATCGGCCTAATCTTAATTAAACATATAGAGCTCTTTTGGCCCGCGTTAGCAAAATCATATTAAGAAAACGGCAGTGAGCGTTGTTGTACTGTGTCGTGGTGTTTTACCGCGCTCTAGCTGCGTGCGTCAATCTTCGCTTAAGGTACGTTAACATGGTTTACAAATTAAAATCCAGCACTTCTAATTTCAAATTGTTTATTAATCAACCAACCACTTTACGAAAATATACAGGTAACTTTTAATATTGCGTGTCAAATACAAAGTTTCAAAACAGTAAATCGAAATTATCAACTTGAATTACAGCCAATGGGATCGCACGATTGGTTCCTATAGCTTAGTCTTCGTAACATTACACGGGAATCAGGCTATTAGTGCTGATGGTCATTACTCGTAGCTAACGCAGTTTTTTATATTAATGAATGAGTACAACTTTTTATAGATTTCTTGCACTGCACCGTAATCTCGCTGAGCGACAATATACGGTCTATGATGGTGTGAATCAAAATAGTGTTTTACTACTTAGCATGTGACGCACGGGGTGACGCGTAGGTTTGTGCAGGTACGCACTGTTTGGACAAAGATGAATAGTAAAATGATGTTTCATTTGTAATTTTTCGGCGTCGTAGCGATGGTCGCAGTGGAGACGACCACATCGGCCGAAGAGAACGCCCCAGCGTCACAGAGTCCAGCGTCGAGTTGGAACGTTCGTTGGCACGTCGGCTGCGCCATCGGCCGGCGCGCTAGTTGTTGTCGCCGCGCTAGTTGTCGTCGCGCTAGTTGTCGTCGCGCTAGTTGTTGTCGTCGCGCTAGTTATTGTCGCCGCGCTAGTTGTTGTCGCCGCGCTAGTTGTCGTTGCGCTAGTTATTGTCGCCGCGCTAGTTGTTGTCGCCGCGCTAGTTGTCGTGGCCGCGCTAGTTGTTGGCGTCGCGCTTGGTGCCGCTGAGCACGATGTACGGCGAGTGCGTCTCGCGCTGCTTGTCCTGCAGCATCTGCAGCGTGTTGAGCGGCGTGTCCGTGGACGACATCTTCTTCATCAGCTGCGGACAGGACGCTCGGTTAACGACGCCTCGCGTATATATGAGACTCTATGCTACCAGAGACTATGTGAACGGTGTTGAACTAAATCTCTAGATCTTTCAGCGAGGGGGAATTTAAAAACCAGCAAAGTGATACCACACGTAATTAAATATTTTTTGATTTAATCAATTAAATTAGAGAAGTGTTTTCGGGATAACTACGAAACTGTAATAGTAAATGTAACAGAGAAGTGTGCTGGGTGAATGGAGATACATACCCCTTCCTGTATCTGCTTCTTGATGCGCTTCTCCTGCTTGTTCTTGCCGGGCCCCTTCCCGTGGAACTTGTGCGAGAGGTAGCGGAAGGCCTCCTTGGGGCAGAGCGGGCGGCCGTCGTCGTCCACGTACTCCAGCTTGATGTTGGGCCGGAAGCCGCCCTTCTCGCGGAAGTCCACCAGCGGGCCGGAGTGGCCGCCGCCGCGCTCGCGCCGCCCGTGCTTATCGTCCTCCCTGCGACATACGAGAACACTTGCTCGCTACTGCGGCGGACGATTCTGATTCTTGCTGTTCAGCAAATCGCACACCCGTAGACAAGCGATTCATTGAGACCACGTTAAGTAACAAATACTGCACAATACTGATCTCACCACTCGAAGAAATTAGCGCTTAGTATTACGGCTCCATAATACTGGTGTGCACAAGGCCTTTCAGATGGGAACAGGAATGCTCCCCGTGACAGGGAAATATATTTGCTAATGGCGTAAGACGTCCCTAAATATAGCTCTTAACACCATTAATGAACTTGCTTTTGTGAACTATTCTTGAAACCAGCAGCGTGACGCGGGACTGACACAAAACAAATATGTAGAAGATACAATGAAGAATAGGTTTACGGAGCAGGAGCTTCGCCCAACAAGCGACCGTAGAGACACGCTGAACTGACCCTATTATAGGCATGAATGCAACGGTGTAGATGTCGCAGCCAACTAGCCTAATCAACCATTCAAACAACAGCCTAGCCTCTTCACTAAACAGCGCCCTTTATCCAGTTTCCTGAATGATATTCAGCCCTTTGATCAAATACCTAGGCAAATTACATGGAGATGACATTTAATTACTTGCCTAGTTTGTTGATTTCAATTTAGTTCAACTTTCTACCACCTAGCACCAAAATTCTCCAAACTGTCAAAATGGTGTCAGCAAACAATTTTGATGATTTTTTAAGAGAAAACTTCTTTTGACGCATCACATACAGATTTTTCGTGGGCTGTGAATTGAACTCGAGTGTCAGGCTGGCTCGGGTGAGACTCGGAACCATGGCTATCTTGGTCTAGATGACCAAACTTGTTTCTTAGAAGAGTTATTTAGACGATAATAGTTTGAAGATCTATTCCAGCGTAGCAGCGCCCTTCGGCTCCACCCGCGTAGTTTTCAATGTTATTATTGTATCCAATTCTGAGTTCTATTTTTACTACTTTTTTTTCTTAACCTAATTACATTTTACAGTACCTATTGAATTAAGAATTTCTTGTGTCAGATGTTTCAATTTTTATTTCTGTCACATGTTCATCTTACCATCTGAATTACCTAATTCAGCCAGTTTATAAACGTTGCAACAAATATGCTGTTTAGTAAAAAGGCTAGGCTGTTAATTGAACGTCTGTTTGAGCTGGTTGGCTGCAACATAGATGCTACAACTAAGGTATATCACAGTAGCACACAAAGCTAGGATTCGTCGGTGCGGTGGATGCAGGTAGGTTAGAGTGGAGTGGAGCGGAACACTCACCCGCCGTAGGTCTTGTCCTCGATGGAGTAGTGGCGCGCCTGCAGCAGGAGCAGGTGCTGCGAGCGGGGCGCCGGCGCCGCGCCCGGCCGCTCCAGGTAGCCCTGCGCCAGGACGCACGCTCAGGACACGCTCACCACTTATATCTAACATTTTCTATACAACACCTATATTATACTCCATACTAACATTATTAATAGAAACTAACATATTTTTGTTTGCAACAAATTAAATCTTCAAAACCGATTTCAAAAAAAATCTTTCATTTGTACAATACCAGTGAGTATAAGTTACATACGCAATACTGTTAATCGAATTAAGGTGTAGTAGGTGCAGTATGAAAGATACTGTGACAACAGTGTAAAAGTAAAAATGTGTTAAAGTAGAAAAGACGACCTATGAACTTCCTTGATTTTCGTATGCTGGCAAAAATATTGGTAGAACAAAATAATGTGGCAAAGATTTGTTAAACACATCATTATGGTATTCCAATGTATGTGAATGATAGACAATCAATGTCGCAGCACTATAATTATGTGGAACAATTATAGCCATGTCGCAATAACCATGAAATAGTTAGATATGGATAATGAGTCCACATTCAACACTGGGATGAAGAAGTTACGTAGACTTTCCATATTTTGATTGATAATTTGAATAAACAATTCAATGTCTAGTAGGTACTTAATTTAATGAAGTGTCTATTATTTTTGTGTAGTTCCAGGTTTCTATAGCACAAGTTCTTTTCCGTCCCATGATCGTTTGGGAGGGATGGCTGTTAGCGATGACGTTTCTATCGTTTACCGCGCTATTCTAAGGGTTTACCCTAACGTTGATTATGTACCGTCGAGCGCGATGAAGAGATCTACGTATGAAACGCAGCGAGCGCGCCGGGTCAGGGCGCGCGCTGCTCGGCAGGTTCGCCAGCAGAAGGAGCGCACGGGCCGACAGTACTCTGCTCGGTGTAGTAAAGGTGCGGTGTTTCCTCGGAGAGGCGTTGCAAAGCATCCTACGACTAGTAATAAACGGACCTTGGAGAGCGCCAGGTGCAGCGCGCCCGCCACGCCGGCGCCAAGGCGCGGCTCGGCGCCGAGCGCGTGCGGCGCGGCGGGCGCGCCGGCGGCCGCGTCGTCCGCCGGCTCCACGCGGCTCCACGCGCCGCCCGCGCCCGCGCCCGCGCTCGGCTCGATGTCCGCCTCCGCCTGCTCGAAGTCCTGCCACACGAAACGACTCCACGTTACGTGGCTTCCTGACCTCGACCTTCCACAGTATCCGATGAAACATGAAGCTTGTTTTTGAAAATGAACTAAAACTGTCATAGCTTAGACATTGTTTTCTTTTCTCTTTTTTGCTTGAAATTATAGAGACAGCAATAGCAAACCTAAAACCAATTTGATTAGGCGGTACAAGGATTGGTCCTCAAATAGTTTGTCAGAGACCACCATAATACAACAATATATCTCGAGACAAACCTGAAAGTTAATAAATATAAAATAAGCTGTGTCAAGATGTATTTTCTTGATTCTCTAAGAGATAATATTACTATGTGGCGGATATTCTTTATATCTTATTGTACGTCAGTGGACAACAAACAGACATTACACAGTACGGGATCAAATTAACTAACAAAACTCCAATAATATGATAAAAAGCACGTGGAAGATAATAAACAATGAGTCTGGAAAAATTAAAAGTCGTGAAATGATGAGCGCACTTCGGATTGGCGAAAAAGTCACTACGGAAAAAATCGGACATAGTAGATGCCTTCAAGGTTTATTTTGCTGATATTCCATTAGAGACAACTAAACATCTAACTTCGTCTCCCTCTCTTGCAGAAAAATTGTTGACAGAAAATGTTGATTGTCCTTCATCTACATTTGAATTTCATCATGTTACTGACACTGCAATACTAAAAACGTTCAAAGATATTAAAGTTAAGAATACAGAGGACTTATGGGGATTATCTGTTAAGGTACTTGAGGGGATTATTAATAACATTGCCCCATATTTAGCAGAATTATTTAACGAATGTATAAAAAATGGTACATTTCCTGACATGATGACATATAGTAAAGTGATACCTCTGTTTAAATCTGGAGACAAAAACGAACTTGGAAACTACAGACCCATCTCGGTTTTGCCTTGCATCAGCAAAATATTCGAGAAAGTTGTTCTCCAGCAACTTTTATCTTACTTTAATATTAATAATCTATTACATAGTAACCAATTTGGATTCACAAAAGGACGTTCCACTACCGATGCAGGTATTGAACTAACTAATTATATATTGAAAGCCTGGGAAGATCATCATGACGTTCTGGGAGTATATTGTGACTTATCAAAAGCTTTCGACTGTGTTCATCATGACACTCTTTTAAAGAAACTGCAGTTTTATGGGGTTTCGAAACCAGCTCTAAATTTCATTTCTTCATATCTTAAAGACTGTGTACAAATAGTCGATGTTGACGGTGTGCAATCAAATGAGTCGCCTATAAGAATGGGTGTACCACAAGGTTCCATACTTGGACCTTTCTTGTTTCTTATATACGTTAATGATCTACCTTTTATGATAAAGAAACATAAAAATATAGAAATAGTTATGTTCGCCGATGATACATCACTTCTATTCAAAATTAAGAGAGGAATAAACGATTTCACTGAAATAAACGTACTTTTGGACATTGCGTACAAATGGTTTGATGCAAATAATCTAGTACTTAATCCAACTAAAACGAAATGTATAAAGTTCACACTCTGCAATGTAATGTGCGGTAAACTTGATATAAGACTGAAGGATGAACTTATCGAGCCTGTACAATCTACTTGTTTTCTGGGTATTTCAGTAGATTCAAAGCTTCAATGGGGTCCTCACAGAGAGACTAGCTGATCGACTCAGTTCAGCTGCCCACGCAGTTCGTCAAATTAAAAAAATATCAGATGTTGCAACAGCTAGGCTTGTTTATTTTGGCTACTTTCACAGTATTATGTTCTACGGGATCTTATTATGGGGTTCGGCTGCGGACAGAAACTCTGTTTTCATACTGCAAAAAAGAGCAATCCGTGGTCTATATAATTTATCACCTAGAGAATCAGTACGGGAGATGTTACGGGTATTAACAGTCCCTTCATTGTATATTTATGAATGTATAATGTATGTGAGAAAAAATCGAAGTCGTCTGCAGAAATTAACTGATCTGAATCCAAAAGCGCACCATAAACACAAAATTGTATTTCCTAAGTGCAGACTTCAGAAAACAAATAACTCTTTCAAATGTAATGGTATTCGCTTCTATAATGCAATCCCTGTACAAGTGGAAGGCCTCAATGAAACCAAGTTTAAAAATGAAATAAAAAGCTACCTATTGAGCAAGGCATATTATAATATAGACGACTTTGTTAAAGATAGTAACGTATGGAAGAGAAATGTGTCGAAATTAGAATCTTGTAATAAGGTAAAATAATAGATTTTTATGACTTTTGATGTTACATTGTTTGTACTAATGTAGTATCTGTATACTGTGTGTATTGATTATTTGTTATATTGTTCGACAAAGCCTTTTACAGCTGCATGTAATTGACTAGGCCCCTTTACAGCTGCTTTATTCTTATTGACGTTGTTATTTTATCATATTATGTACACAGATTCTTTGCCTTTTTGTAAATGATGTTACCAAGTGTTCTTATGAATTTATAGTATGAATAAATGAATTGAATTGAATAAACATATCGAGATTAACAGAAACATTAAGCCCAATAACAGTGGTCACTGGTGAAACAAACTAAAAGAAAGAATTGTGAACACAAAGAAAACAAGGCGCATGAGAGTTGTAATGACAACCACCTAACAAACAAATAAATAAGTAGGTATTTCCAACGTTAAGTTTTGATGAATTCAAAATCAGGAGCGGTCCGTACCATGATCTCGGCCTGCGAGTCCCTGTTGCCGGCGAGCCCGTAGGTGGGGATGTCGCCCAGCGTGCGGCAGAACTCGGCCGTGGCGTCCAGCACCATGCGCGCGCCGGCCTCCGCACCCGCGCCCTCCGCCTCCGCCGGCGGCTCCTCCTTCACCTGCGACAGGATATCCTCCACCTGGACAGGAAACTTTATCTGTGTACACATATCACAATACAAATGTAAAAAAAATTGAAATATCACCCCTAATTTACTCTACATAGTCCTGTCCAGAGCTTCCGTCGCCCAATTTTTATTAAACGCTCCGAGGTCGTCTTGCCGGCGCGTTGGAGAACTAAATAAAATCAATAAACATTTGTGGACATTCTTCACACGACATTATCGAGGCCTAAACTAAGCAAAGCTTGAAATATACTTCCGGTTCCACAACATGAGTCATCTTTCCTGACTTGATAATGTGGAATGCTAACAAACTTCTCAACGTTGCGTGTGTTGCATGAATGTCTCTCACCTCACGTGTTGTACGATTCCAGGTTATTTGCTACATATACGAGGGACGAGGAATGATTCAAAAGTAACCGATTGAAATCGGTTATTGCTAGTTTCTAGTGCAAAAAAAATGTATTGCTCGCTCACGCACTAAAAAGGTAAGCTTAAAAAATCACATAAATAGGCTACATAATTCCCGGGAGGTACAACCGTCGGAATAGAAACCGTCGAAAAGATGACATATAACGGAGAAAAACTTAAATACGAGCAGCAGCTGTCATAAAGTTTGTTTGAAAAACATGCCCAACCAAAGACACACATAGACTTAGTGGAAATATTGGGAGACTGCTTCTCCATATTCCAGTGGCACTCTGGGCCAAGGGGTATAAGCTAGGCAGAACAACCACGGAAGATGAACATCGCGAAGGACAGGCATCCATGGCGCTGGGTCAAGATAATGAGAAAAATGTAAAAAAACGTTGTGTTGGCAGATCAAAGAATGACAATCCGGAATACAGTTGAGGTCACAGGGATCTTATTTGGCAATTTTCAATTAAAGAACGCGATTGAACAAATTATATATGAAAAAGGCCTCTGCACGTTGGGTGGCCAGAATGTTAGCCGACAAGCAAAGAAAAAAACGAGAAATGACTACACATTTCGAGGATTAATCTCGAAAAGCTCCAGACAGACTAGGATTTTTTTGCCACATTTCATGACCATGGATACCTGGGTTCACCATTTTGATCCCGAAACCAAACAATAATCAATGACCTGGACGCGCGCCTCCTTACCGACGCAACACCGAAGAAATTCAACTCTTAAATTCGGCGGGAAAGGTTTATGGCGTCCGTTTTTTGTCATGGTCAATCATGGTGGAATATTCAGAAAAGGGAGCCACCATCTCGAGCGCTTACTAATCTCTTCAAAGGTCGCGGCAGACATTTGAGAAACTAAGACGCCGCAAACTGCAAGCTGGTGCGCAACCGCAAACAGCAATTGCTGTTTCACCAAGCCTACGCACCAGCTCCCGAAGCCGCAATTGCTATAACTGCTATTCAAGAGTCTGGATTCGAACTGCTCTAACATCCACCCTATTCGCTAGACCTAGATCTTTTATCTCTTTCCGCGTCTCAAGTAAGACTTCTGAGTTAAGAAATTTGAAGACGAAGCTAATTCGAAATCCGAGTGTGCCGATGGACGACAGGTTTGGTTATATAGGTTACGCGAGTAAAGAAGGAGACATTTATGCGTGACCTAGCGGGCATGGTCACCTGATCACCTGAAAGTATACCAAATAAAGGAACGACCTCGGTTTGCACGGTCCTCGGTGGGCAAAATCCAGGATCGGCGTCTCCGAAGGGAGTATTCCACGGCCCTAGCGCGGAGGAGCTGTGGTACAGTTAGTACGTAACAGTAGTGTAATTCTCACCTTGAGCAGCTGGCCGTGGCGCAGCTCGCCGCGCTGGCGCGAGCGGCGCGCGCGCGCCAGCGCCGCCTGCAGCTCGCCGTCGGGCTCCGTCTCCTCCGCGTCCTGCACGGGCGCCGCCAGCCCCGCCGGCACGTCTGCACCACACACCGCTCAACTCAGGTATACCACAACTCATCACAAACAACATGGCTTTAACCATGTCTATACATAATACAACCACTGACTGCTTTGGTTACTTAAATAATATTCTCAAGTCTTTGTGTGTTTGAGGGCAATAAACATTTTGCTTGACTTCGAACTGATTATAGTAAAGAATTTAATTAAGTCAATCACGATTCGACTACATTACCATTTTACAATGAAAAAAAATGGATTTCGTCTACACAGAAAAACCAGTGAAGCCATTTTCTCTTTACTGCAAATACAAGAAAAAATACAAAGAACAAGATAGCACTATGGGATGTTTTTTTAATCTGTTTTGTTGACCTTGATAAGGCATTTGACAGCATGTCTCATATATTATAAGTTTGATTACACTTTTACATGATGATATTATGTCTTGCTCTGTTACTGTAGATGGAGAACAAATAAATTTATAATAGTCATTCAATACATGTATTTTTTGTTTTACAAAATTATTAAAAATGTACAAAGATTATAGATCATCATACTTCCAGAGTGCCGGTTGTGTCGTCACATCTTTGCAAAAATCGTATACAGACGTGACGTCACTCAACTTCGTCATTTTTTTGTTTGTGAAACAAAAGAAAAAATACGTGCACAATATCTTTAAATGATCTAACTGACGCTGACTAATATTTTTTTGTCATAAGGTCCTTTGTGCGGTTGTGTATTATATAGTGCGAGATGTAAGGAAGGGCAGTTACCGGTGTCGTCGGTGTCGAGCGGCGCGGAGCCGGCCTCGTAGTCGTCCACGTCGATGGGCTCCTGCTTGGCCTTCTTGCGCATCTTGCCCTGTCCACACCATAGCACTGATCATCTTACATTCTCATGTTATCATTATTTGACTATTCATATATTATTTAAGATGTGTAATTAGCATGACATAAATTGTACTAATTTTAATTTAACTTTCATTTAAAATGTTCAATTACAAATTTAATTTGCAAATTTAATTGCAGATCTCGTTAATGTAATTGGCGATATGCTGTCCTGACTGATTATATAAATAAATAAATTACTATATAAAATAAATAAAATCTATACTATTTAAATTCTAAATATACATTGCTATACTATTTATTTTGCCAAAATTGAAACTTTGTAACAAAACAATAAAATATACAAAATAGCTTTGTGTCATTATGCTGCTATGGGCACGTGACCGTCCCTTCTACCGCCTAACTAAATTGGCTTTGTTGTTGTTGTCTCTATAATTTGAACCGAAAAGAAAATAGTGAACAATATCAAATGAGTGTAGTCAGGCGAGAGACCGTGGAGTGGGCTCGCCGGGTGCCGGGTGCCGGGTGCCGCAGTGGAGTTACCTTTTTCTTGACCTTCTTGAAGGTGGCCTGTATCTCGTGGTGGTCGAGGTAGTCGCGCGCCGGCCGCAGCGCCGGCAGCGCCAGCGACTCCAGCCGCCGGTTGGCGCCGCCCGCCGCGCGCTCGGCTCGCTGTCGCGCCCACACAAACACTCGTTACACACATTCTTTTATATGATGTTTCATTCAAATTGTTTTATTTCAAGTTTTTATTTTTAATTAACTTATTCTAGACATATGGTAGTGTGGCAAGCTAAGTTAAAGTTAACTGCCGAGCAGAACCGTGGTGTAATATTATATTTTAACAGAGATATTTTTTAACTAAAATAATTACAACGAAATGGCCAAACAAACAAACATTAAAACGGCTCAAATTTCAATACCTTCAAAAACAGATTAAAAGGCTTTACGAACAAAATTTTTATCTTAAAAAATTTGGGCTTTTCGAGATGTATTTTTATTTCTCTTCAAAACTTTTGTAAGCATGAAATAAAAAAAGAAGTAATAATTTAGTTTATTTCAAAAAAATATAATACGACACTTTAAACATTATGGAAAATTCTAGTGTATACTGGAGACATGTAACAGAGGGCCCCAAACTAGATGGAGCCTGTGTCTTGGGCGCCCCTCCTAGATTTTCAGAACATTTCCTTCTTTAAGCGGTAGCTGTTGACAGTAACTAGCTACAATTTGTGAAGCAAAAATATAAATAAATGTAAAATAATGAATGCTATAGTTAAAATAATAGTAGAAATGAAGCCGCACCATCAAGTCGCGGAAGCGCTGCGCCTGCAGGGCGTCCTCGTCCCCGATGTGGAAGCCGCGCGCCGCGCCCGCCCGCCCCGGCTCGATCTCGTCGTCGTACTTGGCGAGCACGGGCTTCTGGTGGCCGAGCGCGGCCGCCGCCAGCTCCGCCTCGTCGTCGTACGCCTGGTAGCCGGCGCGCGCCTTGCGCCGCTCCACGATGTTCTGAGGGGAATACCACGTATCACAAATAACGCTATTTATGTTTTAGTATGTACTATTATTAGAATGTATGTTTATTTCGTTTTTTAAACTTTTCTAGGTTTACACTCCGCCACTGAGCGCCACCTCCCCTGATGTTGAGCAACAATGCAATCTACGATGTAGCGTGCTTACCTAGATAGAGAAACTAATTCACTGTAGGTTTGAAGACAAGAAAATGAAAATCGGGAAAACCTCACTCTGGCAACACATTTCACACCCTAGACGTTCTCATCACAAAATAGAGTCAACCCTATTTGTTTTAGTCTTTGGAATGTCAACGATAAAATGATGTCGCTTCTTCGAGCTATGTACAGTCAGAAGGAAACAAAGGGCGAGGGGCATGGACGTATAAAAAAATAGTTGGAAGTAGTCTTGGTAAAACAAAAACTGTGTTCATCAAGTCGGCCACATAATATGCACGTATGCGCTGTCACATACAGTCTGACACGAACACATCAGTGGGTCATTACACGCGCTACTTGTGTATATGTATGCGTGTCAGCCTATAAGGACTACCTGACAACCCACACGTGCAAATGTGACCAACTTTAGTGACACAGTTTTTATTTTAGCAAGACTACGTCCGATTTTTTATACGTCACTGGCGAGGTGGTGGTACATGAAGATCAGTTGGACTCTCTCTGAAATGTAACCGATTAAAAACCAACAAACTAGCAATTTTGCGGCGATGTTCAAGATTTTGGCAGTCTTCCCTTACTGTAATATTTTCTAATATTTCCCCGTTACTTTCGATTAAGTGACCCGATGCTGAGAGTGTGTACACTTCAACTGACTCTCGTGCACGCTGAATATGCACTTGTCGTTTTTCATCCTACTACATATTTCAGTATTGTTACGTGACAAAAACATACAAAGCTTGATAAAAAATAATGTTGTAATGTACGTGGTGAGATGTGGCGCTCACCTTCTTGTACTTCTCGTCGTCGAGCATGTTGACGTTGACGAGCACGTCCTCCGCGTCGTCGGCCAGCACCGGCTTGTCCGCCAGCGTCAGGATGGTCTCCCGCTCCTCCTCCAACTGAGGACACAATCAAATACTGCATACGCAACACCATCTGACACCAAACTAAGCTTGTATTATCGGAGCCAGATAGCTTACATTTATAGAGTTGTAAATACATACTTATCATACATAATAACACCCAGATACAGAATAAACATATGTGTGAATACATATGTTTATTATAACTTATGTATTATAACATATGTATGAATACATATGTTTATTCACACAAACAAATGCAATTTTGTTATAGGTGCAACCGTTTTAAACTGCTCACAATCAGATAATAATATATATTTTAAGCCATCATCGTCGTTCCTTGCATTAAAATCATTAAGTTCACTCGTAAAAATTATGCTCAAAATTACATCGAAATAAATGGGCTCTTTCCACTAATATAATCACAGTATACACTATACATAATTTTATATCACGCAATCAATGATACTAACGTAGTGGTACAACAACAATGCTCAGTTACGGTATCATGTTGTGGGGGAACTCTGAATCAGCAGACTGAACTCAAATTCCTCAAATTGAACCTGCAATCAAATGAAAACCAGCATTTCGGTTTTGTACCAGCTGACATGTACCTGTTGTACATGCCGTAATGGTGTTTGGAAGTACCAGTGACTCCACGACAGTGTTTGAATACCACCGCTGATGAGAAAGGTAGTAAGTGCAGGGTACGTACCGAGTCGATAGCGTGCGCCACGCGCAGCCCGCGCAGCTGCGGCGCGGCGTACGCGCGCGCGCGCTCGTCCGCCCGCTCGGCGTCCAGCAGCGCCGACACGCCGAACGCCGCGTCCAGCTCGTCCAGCGCCGCCGCCTGCCGCGTCACAACACTTCACTTACATATACCCACAGAACAAAATATAACACAAACACTCAAATAGGGACAAGTAAAAGCCGACAAATTTAAAGCTGCACCTAACCAACTTGGGTCTTGGCTTATAGGGCAATGTAGTGAAGAAGACGGAGCGTCAGTTCCAGGATTTTGATAATTTAAACTTAAAGTATCAATATAAAGTCAAAGAAATTAGCCAGCCTAAACTACTAGTTCTGACTAGGTCTCACTCTAGACAGAGTGGTCGTGATCGTCAGTCCGGCTGATTCCAAACGCTATGGGATGGGATGGGAGGTAGAAGGAATCGAGCAGCAAGGGCTCACCCTGCGGGCTGCCTCCTGCTTCTGTTTCTCGTTGGCGCGCGAGCGCTGCACCCAGGCCGCCGTGTCGTCCTCGTCAGACTCCTCGCCCAGGGTCTTGGTCTTCAATCTGGTGAGGACACGAAACTTTTAATTCTATACCTCTTATTAGAAACCTCAAAGGCACAAGTGTACCATAACACATGTTAAAGTTTTATAAGTGTATCCGAAAGATGTGAAACTTTAGTGTGAGCACTACTATTATTAGGTTCATGGACTTGTCAAAGAGTTTTATGTAAGTAGGTAATCCTATGAATTTAAGTAGATTAATATTGCGGGTAATCAATATTGAATAGGAATAACTAAAAAAACCAAGTAACTAGTAAGTCAGGTATATATAAGGCAATAAAAAATAAAATTGTACATGTATCTTTCTTTCATTGCACAAACAAAAAAATACGAAAATACAGTGGAAATAAGTTTTGAGTGACATCACTTCATTGTACGATTTTTACGAAGATGTGACGTCACAGCCCTCCACTCTGGAAATTTTATGATCTATAATTCTGTATCTTTGTCAATTAATTAATAATTTGGTAGAACAAAAAATACGTGTCTAAAATGTTTGCATAATCTACCTGACTGACTGATTATACTGGTATATTTTTGCCCCAATCATCTTCCTAATTGGTAAGCAGAAGCGACTACTAACTTCTCTTCAAGCTTCCGCTTCTCCTTGCGCTCCTCCAGCTTCTGCCGGAGCTTGTCGGCCTTCTGCTGCTGCGCGATGTTGACGGCCGGCTTGTGGTAGAACTCGCCCAGGTCGTCCTTCAGCTTGCCGTCCTCTGCGCGGCAAACACAACTATCATGTCGCTGTGTGTCAATGCTAGGAGGTCACTAGCTTAAGCAGACCACTTTACGTACCCACAGCTAGTAGTAGAGGTCTTTTAGTGTCTTACAAGGTGAGAATCAAGGCTATTATCCACAACAATGACTAAGAGAGGGTTGTCGGATAACACATCATCGAAATGGAATACGCAGGTTGCTTCACAATATATTTCTTCCCAGTTAAAGTCAGTGGTGAATGTGGTGATGACAAACTCGTACGTTTGCCCTTGGAAGAAAACTCAAGGGTGCAGGCGGGATCCAAACCTACAACCTAACGATTCTGAAGTCCGACGTTCCAGCTACTAGGCCAGCATCGTCATCAAAAAGATCACTATGTTTTATAATTATACTGCGTAAAACAGAACAGCTGCACTGAGCAGAAACAGTAGCATACTAAATATTTCTAATCCAAAGTACATTTTTTAAATTGTATGTAATAAGTGAGTTATACTTATCCTGCTTAGTGATTCACAATCCAGTAGTTTCGGGCTGAGCGACGGAATCTGCCCGCTACCGATCGGTTGCGCCAGTTTACGATTCACAGCCTCCAGCAACCAGCTGGTTAAGTTGGCTGCCAACCGTCAAAATTAATCGGAATGGAGGTTGGGAAGCGTAAATTGGCGCTACTGATCGGTAGCGGGGAAAGCGGCTGGACGATTTTTTTAAAGAGAATAAATTTCTATTTATTTATTTTGCAAAACACGGGTTGTATGCAATGAACATTGTCAAATGATGTTATTGGTTCACCATATTTTACTTAATGGCATACAAATAATATGTTATGAATATGTAGGTAGGTAGATGCACTCTGATGGCTCAGGCCGACTGGATTGTGAATCGCTACACTGACGTGAGCTGGTCCCATAGTGATGTTGTTACATTGCTTACGGTTTACGGGTAACAAACCCAATCCTCACATCACAGGTTCACTTAATATTAATGAAATAACAATAAAACAACAAAACATTACTACTACTATCTTAACAATAGGCACATAAACCGTATGCAATGATTGCAGTTGACAATTGCATTCTTGTTGACATTGACAGATGCGAGAGTGGCGACGCATTTGCAGTTCGTCACCACTTTCGATCAAGTGCGTCAAATTTAGCTATTCATGTGAGTAATCTTAAAACTAATTTTCATCATATACATGACTATGAAATATCGATTGTCGCGCCACTTTGTCGAGACAATTGAATATGAGCATAAACATGAACTGGCTATTTTGAAATCATTTGGACTTTGGCACTTTAACTTAACGATATTATTTCATCTCTGCTATCTTCGTTTAATATTGTAAAACGATAATCTAAAGAATTGCGTTTACAAAATACTAAATCTACGAGTTTAAGGACCCCTTTAATGGGTAAGTTGTGCATTACATACCAATATTTAAATAGGCTTAGTTATAATATTATCATTGTTCACCTTTTCCATTGCTTTGTGATTTTAGTGCTTAAATAATATGTACAGTCCTTTTCGCTTGTTTTTAAACCTTGACTGCATCATCCCGGATCGCTAAATTTTGCATATTTATACGCACTACTCATTTCGTCTGGCCGTAATGTTGCAGTCATGGTGGAGAAATTGGACACTTTAGTAATTGCCCAAAAATGTCGTTCCAGGGACTTAGGCTCGCCTATAAGCCACGTGAACGTTATCACGTCCTTCTTACGCGTCGTTTGAGCTACTCCAGGAGAGGCACCTGAGGTGTCCCGTCATTGGTGCCGGATCTACCCCGCACCGAACTAGCCAGGGGAGTAGTGCTTATCAGCCAATGCAGTTGTGGTCTATCTAAAGTTTGATTCCCTTGTTTTTTTAGCTTATCATATTTTTGTTTAAAATAATATTTAATATTTTTGTGATTAAAAGTTTCTAAAAATTGTACTTCGCTTTTTTTAAATTCAGTACGTCAGGAACGTATCAATGTGAGCGTGTACGCACCGGCGGGCCCCTCGGCGACCTCGAGCGGCTTGAGGCCGAGCTTGGCGCGCAGGCGGTTGGTGTCCTCCACCGACAGGCTCTCCGCCGCGCCGCCGCCCGCCGCCGGGGACACATCGCGCTCGCTCCTCTCCTCTCGCTCTCTCCTGTCTTCCCTCTCCCTGTTAATGATCATTTCACATTACACTAATATTTGTACATTTGTAGCAATTTATAAAATACAATTTTAGTTAAAGTAAGACTTTGGCGTTACATCGCCAATTCATTTAATTATTAGTTTCTAAAATTAGGTACTACAGTAGAACCTCGATAACTCAAACCTCGGTAACCTAAAAACTTCTAAAACTTAAAAAAAAAAAATATGTTCCCTTCCCATCAGAGCCCAAAACTAAAATCCCCTTGATAACTTAAAACCTCTATAACTTAAAATATTTTTTGTTTCCCTTGGACTTTAACTTATCGAGGTTCTACTGTACTTTTCCATCACTTGTGCTCGGCTCACATGATTTTAATTTTCCATGTAACAAAAATACATTTATTCTATCCCTTTTATTAATATGCAGTGATGGGAGGAATAGGATATGTTTGTGCCTGTGGTAACCAACATGGCCATAGAAGTGTCAGTGTCACACAACTATTGGAACATGAAGAGTCCAAATCATCACTAGCACTGCGTTGGTCTCATTATTCTAGTTATTCTACCGCCAAGCAGTAATGTGCAAACATTACTGTGTTCCGGTTTGAAGGGCAATGTTTCCAGAGAAATTACAGGGCTTAGAGATATAAGATCTTAGATCTCTGGGTGACGAGCGCAGTGCAGTGCTAGGTAATGATTTGGAGTCTTCATGTTCCAATAGCTGCATGTCACTGTGCTGTTATGTGTCAGGCATGTTGCTTACCATCAGGCACATGTCCTGATCGTCTCGTCACTCTTTACTTAAAAAAAAAATAAAAAAATTACCAATCACCCAGAGTCATAAAATGATTTATCTCCATGCCTTGCCAATGTCTCTGAAAATATTGCCCTTCAAACCAGAACATCATAATGTTTGCACATCACTGCGTGGTGGTAGAGTAGGTATCTGGTAAAGGTGTGGTACTTCCCCAGGAGGAGTCCTGGCACTACAAAAAGCATTTTGCTCAGGTATGACTCGTACATGTGTTGCTAAATTGCTAAGGTGTCTGTGGATTCTGGTGTTCGGCGGAATCCAACACAATATTATTGGGGTGGTTTACCACCGTCTACTTTGCTAAGACTAAATCGGACCGGGTAGGTTACGGAGCACCCCGACTCCACTCAGTCTTGTCGCTACTACCCCTAGAGTGTATATAAAAAAGGCGGGAGCCCACCCGGAGTCAAATCTCAATGATAGACCCTTGTCTAAGTGCACCATATTTCTTAGGTGTACCATCACCAATATCAAGTTATGGACTTTCAAGTTGTTATCTGAGAGGTAAGATGTTTAAAAAAAAAGTAAGAAATATGGCATGAGATAATCTGTCAGCTTTTTCTGATTACCTAATACAAATAATTTTCATTGTTTATTTTGTAAGTATGGTCATCCTACAATTTAATCAGTAGTACAACGCGGCTAAACGTTGGCCGCCGTATTGAAGAACGTATCGCAATGACAATGCGACTACTCGTCGAAGCGCCGCATTACAAAACGGCCCTGTTTTTCAAAACGGCTAGCCGTAATGTGGGGTGTAAGGGGGGAAGCGCCTAACATCTAGCTTCCCCAAATGTCAACCTCTCCTGCGCGTGGTACACCCTGCTGCCAACTAACGAGGCTCTGACGACCGAACCAATGGCGGTATATCCATTAAAAACCAGTCCCAAATTAACCAGGTCGATGACGGGCAGCGGCGTCATCGATGCGAAGGGCTGGTTCCGCGGTCACCAACCCGCCTGCCAAGCGTGGTGACTATGGCAAATACCCCCCCATATGATAGGCACAAAAAAAGAAACGGCCCCTAGTCCCCGGCGGCTCCGCTATTCCAGGCGCTGGTGGCAGCCTTGGTTCCGGCGGAGCATGGGGTGCTAAGAATCCCCGGCAGACGCCCCGCCACCAAACCCAACGACTCGACCTGGCAACATTTAACGCACGTACGCTGAGGGCTGACGAAAAGATTGTGGAGCTGGAAGAAGAAGTGGACAAGTTGCGCTGGGATATCATAGGGTTATCAGAAGTCCGTAGACAGGGCGAGGACAGGATAATCCTTGAATCCGGCAACTTGTTCTACTACCGGAGGAGATCAACAATCCCAGGGGGTGTCGGGTTTATCGTCCGCAAGTCTCTCGTCAACAACGTGATAATGATCGAGAGTGTGTCGAATAGGGTTGTATACCTTGTACTTAAAATTAGCGACCGGTATTCATTAAAGGTCATACAAGTATACGCACCGACCTCGACACATCCCGACGAAGAGGTTGAGGCCATGTATGAGGACATCTCCAAAGCCATACATGTCTCGCCAACACATTTCACAGTTGTGATGGGAGACTTCAACGCGAAACTGGGCAAACGTAGCGATGATGAGTTGAGAGTGGGGAATTTCGGATATGGGCAGCGGAACCCAAGAGGGCAACGTCTAGCGGATTTCTTGGAAAGGAGGGCCTCTTTATGATGAACTCCTTTTCAAGAAACAACCACAAAGAAAGTGGACCTGGATTAGCCCAGATGGTTCCACAAAAATGAGATCGACTTCATTATGACGACTAAACGGCAAATATTCAGCGATGTCTCTGTGATCAGCAAGGTTAAGACCGGCAGCGATCACCGTATTGTAAGATGCACGCTGAATCTAAACATTAAGTTCGAAAGATCACGTCTAATTAAGTCCACGCTCCGACCAAATTATGCTCAGATCGAAGATCCCGATAACTTTCAACTCGAACTTCAAAATCGCTTCGAATCCTTAGATGAGTGCGTAACGGCGGACGAAATAAATGACAGGCTAGTGGAAACTGTACATGCTGTTGGCAGAAAATTTTATAAGAGCCGACGCCAAAATAGAACCCAAAAACTCTCTGATCAAACTCTAGATCTCATGGCAGTCAGACGAGATATGCGGTTACAGTCTTCGGTCGACATGACGGTATACAGACGGCTCAATAGACAGATCTCTACTTGTGTGCGACACGACATACGCTGCTTCAATACTTCGAGTATTGAAGAAGCAATCAAGCAGAACAAAGGCTCGAAAGTGTTCGCAAGAAATCTGTCTCTTGGGCAAAGTCAGCTGACCAAACTGAAGACCGATAGTGGTAGCATCGTCTCGTCGAAGCCCGAGATTTTGGAGGAGATTGAGAGGTTCTATGAACAGTTATACACCTCTACGCAAGCACAACCTGTCGTTAGCATGGCAAAAGACCCCAGAGACCCCAAGCTGACCCGACACTTTACCGAAGATATCCCGGAAGTCAGCCTGTATGAGATTAGGATGGCCCTCAAACAACTTAAAAACAACAAGGCACCTGGCGACGACGGAATTACGACGGAGCTTCTGAGAGCGGGTGGAAAAACGGTACTTAAAGTCCTCCAGAAGCTGTTCGACTCCGTCATACTTAACGGTAATACGCCAGAAGCGTGGAGCAAAAGTGTGGTGGTGCTCTTCTTCAAAAAAGGTGACAACACCTTGTTGAAGAACTACAGACCCATCTCACTGCTGAGCCACGTTTATAAGTTGTTTTCGAGGGTCATCACGAATCGTCTCGCACGCAGGTTTGACGACTTCCAGCCACCCGAACAAGCCGGTTTCCGAAAAGGCTATAGTACCATAGACCACATCCATACGCTTCGGCAGATTATACAGAAAACCGAGGAGTATAATCGGCCACTATGTATAGCGTATGTGGACTATGAGAAAGCCTTCGATTCCATCGAGACCTGGGCAGTGCTTCAGTCTCTCCAGCGATGCCGCATTGACTATCGCTATATCGAAGTGTTGAAGTGTATCTACAGTAAAGCCACAATGTCTGTCCGATTACAGGACCGGTGCACAAAACATATCCAGCTACAGAAAGGCGTGAGACAGGGAGATGTTATATCTCCGAAACTGTTCACTGCCGCGCTGGAAGATGTTTTAAGCTACTGGACTGGAACGGATATGGCATCAATATCAACGGCGAATACATCACTCACCTTCGGTTTGCCGACGACATAGTCATTGTGGCGGAGTCGCTGGAGGACCTCGGTGCTATGCTCAGGGACCTCAGTAGAGTATCCCAACAGGTAGGTTTGAGGATGAATATGGACAAGACGAAAGTCATGTCAAATGTTCATGTCTCACCTGTACCGGTTATTGTTGGGAATACCACACTCGAAGTTGTTGACGAATACGTCTACCTGGGTCAAAAGATCCAATTAGGTAGATCCAACTTCGACAAAGAGGTCCAGCGAAGGATCCAACTCGGATGGGCAGCGTTCGGGAAACTTCGGCACATCTTTGAGTCCAGAATACCCCAATGCCTAAAGACGAAAGTCTTTAACCAGTGCGTGTTGCCAGTGATGGCTTATGGAACTGAGACGTGGTCCTTAACTGTGGGCCTCATAACGAAGCTCAAAGTCACACAGCGAGCTATGGAGAGAGCTATGCTCGGAGTCTCTTTGCGCGACAGAATCCGTAATGAGGATATTCGCAAAAGAACGAAAGTGGCCGACATAGCTCAAAGAGTAAGCAAGCTGAAGTGGCAATGGGCAGGCCACATCGCTCGCAGAACTGACAACCGATGGGGAAGAAAGGTTCTCGAGTGGCGACCACGAACCGGAAGACGCCGTGTTGGACGGCCTCCCACTAGATGGACAGATGACCTCACAAAGGTCGCTGGAAACCGCTGGTTGCAGGTTGCGCAGGACCGATCGTTGTGGAAATCTAGGGGGGAGGCCTATGTTCAGCAGTGGACGTCTTGCGGCTGATGATGATGATGATGATGATGAGCCGTAATGTAATTCAGAGGCTTATACGATCCGGCTGCGACACATACAAACACATTGTCGCTAAATCATAAAGTGAGATGGCAAGCATTTATCGTTCTAACTCCCATTTGCTCCGAGAGTGTAATGCGCAATAAGAAACTTCATTACAAAAGTTAAAACTATAGGAAAGGTCAGCCAACGCAAATCATTTGACAGCCAAGCTACTGAGCACTTACATCTAATTAATACATTGTTTGATGTAGTTATTGTATCCAAGGGCTGCTCCAACTTTGACGCCAGAGGGGGGTCACATGGTCGTGGTCAAGTCACAAGACCGTGCAATAAATACATTCGTGCGTTTTAATTAGTGGTCCAACTAGGTTCGGACCCCAACCAAGGGGTTATGACCCCCCGGATCCGTCCTTGATTGTATTCTACTAATAATATAAACGCGAAAGTTTGTAAGTATGGATGGACAGATGTTTGGTACTCTTTCACATAAAAACTACTGATTGGAACACAGTTAAGATTTTAGTCTGGAAGAACAGATAGCCTAATTTTTATGTCGGCAAAATAACGGTAACTAGGCGGGTAAAACCGCGGGGCACTGCTAGTAGTACATACGTATCATTGGAGCGCTGGTCGCGCATGCGCCGGTCGCGCTCCCTGCTGGCGCTGCGCGAGGCGCGCGCCGGCTCGCCGCTGCCGTCCGCCGCCGCGTCCGCGCGCGGCAGGTGCGAGTCCACCGGCACCTCCTCCACTGCAACAACGCAGAACGACACCTGTTACCAACACGCACTCAGCATTCACACCGATACACAACACGTCATCTAGGAATTGGTGATTTGGAGACCATGTTTTTAATTTATTCATACATTTTGTAAGAAGTTGCCGTGCGTGTCTTTGATGTTTGTAGGCCATGTTTTTACCTGATCAACCAAATGGCCAAATTTCTACAGCCTTTTAGAACAAAAAGGATCTAGGATTTTTTAACTAGTAAATTACATACTAAACCAATTTTGTAGAAGGTAAATCAACAGAATCCAGGGCCAAGGACCTTGACACTGAATTTAAACTCTGCCTGAGAGCTCAAAATGTCACAGGAGGAAGACACAGAATTTTCACATCTACATTTAATTGTGTTGAAATTGTGCCTGTGATATTGTTATGGTTATCACTATAGTAAGCGACGAATTTGATGTTATCAACTTATATCAAACACACCTGTAAAACCAGAGGAAACTGAGTTGATTTCGAATAGACAGCAAGCCATTGAGAAGGGAGGTCGACCACGTCGTTGGGAAGTGGTGCGCCACGAATTGGACGCGCGGGAGGGGAAGTAACGTGTTACGGTCCTGTGCTGTGATATCTTTAAAGTGTTTGATACTGTCGAGTGTATACCACAAAATATTAAGCCTAAAACTGGCCCGTTATGGTCTTCGAGGCAAAACACTTGCGTTATTGGCTGACCTCCTACATGATAGATTCCAGGTCGTAGTGGGGGATAGCAGAGATCGAACCCTCTAACCACAACAATGTGGGTATATCAGGGCTCGGAAATGTGAGACCCTAATTACACTCTTGCTAAATGACTTGGCCCGCTGGTATTAATGAAGCTGAGATACTAATGTAGTGACTTAGTCTGGTGAGGAATTGACAGAGAAATTGAACATTGTTGCAGCACAGTTCTGCCGGCGGTTCAGCAATAATAGGTTGGTGCTGAACTCCAACAATATTTGACCTGTCATGACGTCGGCGGCTGCACCTCGCGGTATTGGAGCACAAGAATTCGGTAGGTGGATAAGCTCAAGAGCAGTTTCACTTGGGATGCATACATTGATGAGGTGTGTGCGTAACTGATGTGTTTTGTTCTGCGTCGGCTGGCCAGGTGGCCGACGGAGGCGGCCCGTACCTGCTTTTTTGCATCAGTGCATGCACTGGTTCAGTATGATGCTGAGGGGCTGATAGAAATGAGAGAGAGAGACATGTGTTTGTTTGCCAAAACAGAGCTTTCACCACAATAGCATGCACACCACTGGGAGGTCAATCAGCCAGACATACTTTTATACTATATTTAGATTTGAGGGTCTTATTTTGCCCATGTTATAACGCAAGTTGCTTTTTATACAGAAATTAATCTCGAGTTGTATGAGAAATTAGAGGAAACCATTTACGAGACACAATAGAGGACCACTCACCATAAAACTTTGCCAGTTTGACTCTAGCTATGGGAACTATAGTGTAGAACTGACTTTCTGGTGATGAAATCTCAACACACTTAACTAACATTTTTGAAATAAGACTGAAATACTGGCTTATCAGACAAGCATTCATAGAGAATACATGGTAGCACATAGCTAATTCTTTTTCCGTTTGATGAACAAATACATACCAACATTGCCTGTTATGTGGTTTTTACAACACATTTAATAAAAATTGAAATAGCTCTCAAGTCAAACTGATTATTTAGAAATTGATCAATATTTTCACTGTTCATAAAAAAATTCTTTAAAGATAAAGATATCCTTTATTTCTAGGGTATTGAATACATTTTTACAGTATAGGGTGCGTTGGGGTAATTCCGGACAGATTTTTGACTAGTTAGCATAGTCTTGCGATTTATTTAATTTCTGGAGATCAATGTATGTCAGATCTATAAAATAAATCTATAATTCTTAACGGATAGACAGAGTGTAAGTGTGAATTTTGTCTGCCTTACAGGTTTAATAGTTTTTGTTGTAGACATTTGCCAAAACAAACTTTATCTCTCATGATCACGATAACATATTTACCACGGAAGGGCAAGTTTGGACTGCAATTGATAGTAGCCTTTATTGCTTATAAGACAGATTCCATAAGAAGAATACATCCAATCTTTCACTTGCTAAACTAAATATTTTGCATAATTTACTAATTCACACACAGCACATTTCTGATTTGCCGGAGCGATAAACAGAAACTATGGGTCGCGGGGCGATAAAATGGCGTCCTATTTAACCTTACGAGAGTTTGAAAATTATTCGAAATTAGAGAAAAATTTAATTCATATGGTCTTACCCCATTTCCGATCTTACCCGAACGCACCTTATTTTTTTTTTTTTCTAACTATAATTTACACCCCAGTTTGTCTTTCGACATAGGCCTCCTCCCAGTTCTTCCATTCCCCTCTGTTACCCGCCTTCCTTGTCAATGTGGATCCTGCTGTCTTCTTCACATCGTCCTCCCATCTGCGTATTTGTCTCCCTCTTTTCCTCTTTTCTCCTCAAAGAAATTCTTTAGTAATTTTCAATCTTAATGTGTTGTTCATTTATTTTTAGTTCATTTTGTGTAACCAGTTAGCTAGATCAGATAATTTTCTGGATAATCTAAATGAACGCCATCAAAAATGAATATTCTCAATATTTTTGTCTGATTATAATTTTGTTGAAATTTTATACATAGCAAATGTTTGATTATAAATCACAGCTCCCAAAATCAAACTATATTTACTGTCCAGCTGCTCAAATCGATGTGATCTAATTAAATTATGATTTGTACACAAGATGTTTAGTAAATTGTTTATATCCGAGTATCATTTGGTGACATTTCCAAGTGTGTCTAAGATGCCTAAGGTTCAAAATAAATTAATTGAATTGAACACATACAGTAGTCACATTGTAGAAGGATGGTTAACAGATGCAAGTAGAGCAAAGGTTGATAGTTACAATTATCAACCAGCATCATTACAGGACACTGGGATCTACCAATTGTACAATTTGTTTGTGAATGGAAATATTGAGTGCTTTGTACTGTTATTCGCACACACACTGCATACCATCAGATACTTGGTTGTAATAACATGCATGTCCACTAAAGTTTAAGATGATAGTGATAAATGAGGTTGAAAGAAATATATATATGTTCAAAGACCAGCTTCTTAAATATTGTGTAAGTTGTTCCTGTATGTTTCAAGTCATGAAATACCCACCTCACGCTGGCAGCGAGCAGAACGCGGTGGCCCATCTCGAATGCCACCGAGTCTGAAATAATGAGCAAACTATGCCATTATCATTGTCAAACGGAAACTTTGCCGGCACTGCTGATGATTTATTTAGTAAAACTAAAACAGTAAACAGTTAAACTACATTGAGCTTGTTTGATTAAGTTTTGTGGTGACGAATTTACCAAGAGTCCCAAATACGTCACCAAATAAATGTGACGAAGACAATATAAATCATTAGCAGCACTTGGCCTTACTGACTAAATAGTACAGAGATCTCAACTGACCATCAGGGGAGCGATCCTTCTTCCGATCCTTGTGTTTCTTGTGGCGTTTTCGCTCACGTTCCTCGCCGTCTAAAGGAGAACGTGATCTACTCCTATGCTTCTTCTTCTTGGATTCTTTTTTGTGTTTCTTTGAACCCATCGTGTCTTTGTTTCAATCCTTGATATCACTTTAAAATTGCAAATATCGATAAATAGCGCCAAAGCAAAATTAGCAAAACACAAACACGTTTCAGTTTGACAACTCACTCAGTCGAAGCCATTTTGTTTTTCTGTTTTCCTATTTTTTTAAGATTTGCTTTTTGTATATCGTTGTGGATACAATACCTTTTAGTTACACATTAATTGTTTGGTAGCTTTGACGAGGAAACAAAGGACGAGGAGTTGTTTAAACATCGTTGTTTGCTAACATTTTGCGACAAAGAAGTTGTATACTTTCAAATACATTTCATTGAATCGAATCCAATTTTTGCTTATTCGAGATCGTATGTTATTTCTATAAGGATGCACGATCACTCCTACACCGATTTGTCCCTATATAATTATTTAAGGGACCCGACAGACGTCCTATCTACAGTGGAGTGACCATGGGTCTGATGGTAATCAACATACCTGCCATAACAGAAGTGGCACGCTGCTATAAGCACCATTGCATACATGATATTATGCACTGCACTGTGCTGCTGGTCACCCAGAGATATGAGATTTTTTATTTCTATGCCCTGCAATTTTACTGAAAGCAGGAAAACACTGCCGTTCAAACAGGAATACAGCGAAGATTTCACATTACTAGTTGGCGTTAGAATAACTGCCAAAAGTGTGGTACTTCCTCAGGCGGACTCTGCAAAGAGTCCGACACTACTCACCACATGATGATATTGTTTCAGAATTAGGTATTAAATAAAACCCTTAAAACACGGGTGAAACCGTGACCGCAGCTAGTTAATTTAGATCGTGATTAGGTCCTGTGCAGTTTGATCCTGGAGCCGGGGTCTTAACAAGAATTCGGCTTCGGTATACCCTGCCTATCGTACGAGGCGATTAAAAGGGTATCTATGGGCTCGTAGACGGATAGGCTTGGGGGGCCTAACGTCCTATGAATAGCGAACCCATCAAAGGAAAGGCTACGGCATGGTGCGGCCCGTGTCGTTTAGTCTATCACCCAAGGAAGGTGCCTTAGGCAAAGTGTCAAGAGGACGCCGGTGCGTTCCAACGGAGATCCCGGCGTCCTCCTCCTAGGCACAGATATAGGCCACCGAGGGGGTTTTAGTGAGTAAGATCTCACATAACTCGGCCGCACCCCAATGCAAAGCCGGGTATCTGCAAAGGATTTCCCCCCCGTCAAAAAAAAAAAAAAATGGTCCTGTGCAGTTTACAGTACGAGTTCAAATCTCGAAATATCAAATACCACATTTGCGGTTGATCTGGATAACTCAGTTTGGAGTATTGTTTCCTTAGATTATAGATTGTTTCTGTGTATCTAAACATTTTTAATTCTTTCCTATCTTTCACAATTTATATGATGGTAATATTGATAAACTTATCTTTATATTCTTGTGTATGGGTATTTGTCAGTGATTGTATTTTTTATTTACCAATTTTGGTGCTTGATTACAGGGCCGAGCCCCCCTGTGTGGGAAATGTGCGGCGCACACAGGCGCCAAGACAACAGGGGCGCCAGCGCCGCCACCGATTTTTTTTACACTTATGCAACAGCTTGATTATTCTTAGTAGATAGTAGTCTGGATAAAGAGAGGTTTATTTCATACCTATTGATTGATAAATGGATATGAATGAAATGATGCGACTCTGTGTGTCTGTGTTATGTTAAAAAGATCAAGTAGGATTAATATATTTAGTAGTCTCGACTTGTAGACTACAGCAGGGGACTATGTCTATTCCATTGAAATTAGTTTTCGGGTGTGGAAACCTGTAACGATTATAAATAATAACACAAAGGTAACAATATATGTTTATTGCAACTGGAAAATTTTAGTTTTTATCAGTAAAATATTTAATGTACTCTGTTAAAGTAACAAAAAATAAAACATAATACGTAATGATACAATATTTAAAGAGAAGACACAACTTGATATTTGGTATTGTGGTTAGCTGCACTATTATCGAAGAGATTACTTAAAATTTGGCGATAAAATGCTTTTATAAGGAATGTCAAACAATGTAATACTTAAAGACTAATATTTACACAATTTAACACTTACAATAATATGCTGCCTATTAAGTATTCGATGTTCAAATAAATAGTTGCCTTGAGCTAAATTTTATACTTATATCATGATATACTCGAATACAATAATCTTGTAAAGTGGTTTCCTTACAAAAATAAATTAAAACACTCTCAAATCTTAGAATAAAGCTGTTTTACATTCTTACAAAATTTCAAAATATTTATAAAAATATATAAATGAGTGATAAAGTTTACTTTGTAATACTCAACTGCACATGTTAGTAAAATATTTATAAATGTGGCACGGTTATTGTTCCAATATATATTGGGTACGATATTGCTCTTTGGAAGACATTAAATTACAGTTTGATCGTTGTTCCGTGCGAGAAACTCGACGAATCATGACAAACATTCCTAAGAATTGTTGAGAGAGCATAGTTTATAATTCGTGGCGGTTTTAACATTAGCCATGTCGTTGATTGGAAGCCGAGCGTCCGCGGCGTTTCCCGCCAGTTCAGCCGACGCGTTCGGGTTTGGTAGGCGCCAATTTAACTTTGGGCTCTTCGGGTGTATTCGATCACTGGATCTTCTATCGGCTGCCCGCGTCACCTCCCCGATAGCAAGACAAAGCGATGTGCTCTTCTAAGAAGAGTTTCAGGAGAATATCGATCGAGATAGATCAAGATGTATTTAGCGCATATTCTGTCGGAAATGAGTATCGGAGCAGCGTCACGTCCGCTGTATAGAGTCCCCGATGAGGTCAGTAGAGCGCATGCGCGGGGTGGATGCGCACGGGCGCGCCGCGCGCGCCGCCGGCCGGCTCCCACGCCACCACGGCGCCGCCCTCGTAGCACCCGAACAACATCATGCTGTCGCTGCTGAACGACACGCTGCAACAGAACACGGAAATGTTTTATTTGTGTTTCTACGTTTGAGGAATCTTGAGAGCCGCTGCCTCTAAATGAAATACACCTTAATCTTAAAAAGATAGTCAAAGGCTAAACTTAACGACGTTGTTGCTCATCATCACTTGAGTAGACGTACCAGACGTAGAACCAGAGCAAGTCACCACGCAGGTGTATGTAGGGGGGGAAGGTTACCAGAGCAGCGGCGCGGCGGCGGCGGCCGGGATGTGCGCCAGCGGCCGCAGGTCCCAGGAGGAGTACAGCCGCACGGCGCCGCTGCGGACCGCAGCCGGCACGCAGGTGTATGTAGAGGGGGGGAAGGTTACCAGAGCAGCGGCGCGGCGGCGGCGGCCGGGATGTGCGCCAGCGGCCGCAGGTCCCAGGAGGAGTACAGCCGCACGGCGCCGCTGCGGACCGCAGCCGGCACGCAGGTGTATGTAGAGGGGGGGAGGGTTACCAGAGCAGCGGCGCGGCGGCGGCGGCCGGGGATGCGTCCAGCGGCCGCAGGTCCCAGGAGGAGTACAGCCGCACGGCGCCGCTGCGGACCGCAGCCGGCACGCAGGTGTATGTAGAGGGGGGGAAGGTTACCAGAGCAGCGGCGCGGCGGCGGCGGCCGGGATGTGCGCCAGCGGCCGCAGGTCCCAGGAGGAGTACAGCCGCACGGCGCCGCTGCGGACCGCAGCCGCCACGCAGTTGACGCTGACGCCCTCCGGCGCGCTCGAGTACACCACGCACGTCACCTCCTCCGGCACCTTCACGCTGCCTGCGACACAACACGACGGTCACCGCCCGGGCCTCTCCTCCTACCCACGTCCAACCTCCTGTTCGCTGTGTCTATTTGTTAATTTGTCACTTGAACTAACTCGCTGGATTATGTAGTATTAAGGATGTATTTATTTGGATTATTATAGATGTATCATTGATATTACAAATGTTAGTCCACATCTGTGTATGCAGCCTGTCTGGAGCTGGTAACTAGGATTTTTAGCGTATTTCTCAGTCCTCGACCGTTTTGTTTTAAATACAAAAAATCGAAATGTACTCAAACGAAATTAATGAGTAGAAACACTAAAGCCATAAACAGTTTGCCAAAGACTTTCCGTTTTCAAACGTCAATCTATTTTTGAGAAAAATATTATCCACCAATTAATTGAAAAACACAAAAGAAAACTGCTATGTCAAATTTTTTACAAGCAAGTTCTGTACAAAAACAAAACATTTAATGGTAGAAAATGTTTGTGAGTTTGGCTTACGAGACAATAAATATCACTCTCTCGTTATTACTGAATTGATTATT
This sequence comes from Ectropis grisescens, assembly GCA_017562165.1. NCBI lineage: Eukaryota > Metazoa > Arthropoda > Insecta > Lepidoptera > Geometridae > Ectropis > Ectropis grisescens. The sequence goes on along the minus strand of CM029778.1, from coordinate 26,961,267 downwards.
GCTTCATAAAAGTCACACTCGCATACATCTTCGAGCAATTTCAAAACTTAGTCAACTCACCGACAAATACACCATTGCAGGTGTGCACTCTAATAAGCGACTTGTATTTATACGCCGCGTCTTTCTCATACTCGTGCACGGCGTCTGCGTCCGCATCCGCGTCCTTGTCGGCGTCTGCGGGCGCGTGCGGGGTGGCGGGGGCCGCGGGGGGCAGCGGCGTGTGCGCGGTGGCCACGTCCGACAGCGTGTCGGAGATGGTGCCGTGCGTCACCGGCGCCATGTCGCGGTTCGGCAGCGTGCGGATGTACGTCAGCCTGCGGATATCTACCCGTTACTACACCCCCACGGAAATCTCAGTTTCGAGAGAACATTTAAAATGCCCTTCGGCAATGCACCGAAGTTAAACCAATCAGATACAATAATGTTTGCAACGTAACACTATCACTACCACTTTGTAAATACGATATTTACATGGTAATTCGAGATTTGGATGGCGTTTTATTTCATAAAGGGACTATTGGAAGGTGGCGTCTACTGTCATACTACCGAACAGAAAGATAAGGGTTAGTCTGACATTCCCGAATGGGTAGTCTGACGGGAATTAGAGCTAGTATACCTAAAAAAATTGTATCTGAAGTTGGCCGGTACTTGGCGAAAACCTGCTTTGTTCCATACTGGTGTTGGCTGACTTGTATTCCTCTCCTGTTGGTGCGAGCTGACTTATTATTAGGACATAATATAGTGGCGTTTGATTGATTAATTACAGGGAAAAATCGGTTTCGGCTGACTAATTATTGAAGTAAGGTCTCATGTGGAATGTCTTTTAATTATTATTATTATCAACAGTTCGTTTTCAAATACGTAAACATTTTGCAAAATGTTCAATTAAGTCATTTGTAATCACACGGAAGTCATCATAGTATGCTTGGTGGGACTTATGATGATCAAACTATAACTTCGCAAGCCTCTGAATATCTACCGAGACACTAGTGGGTTCAAGCGTTGCGCACATTTTAAGCATTAAAAAAAATAAGTACAAGAGACAATATGCCATTTTATCTCGGTTTATTCCGAAAGTAAGATTTGGTGAAAATCCCTTAGCTAGGTCGAAATAACGCACACATGACAGACACAAATAAGCTGGACTAGTAGACCATTTATTTAACTGGAAATCGCAAATTTTCGTCAAGGAATACAATAGTACTCGTAGTTTTTTTTTGTTAGTTAAGCACCGTGAAGCCGACTACTTGCAGCGTTTAAACAGACAAAATCCACGTATTCATCAGAGCTTTTTCATACAGATATTCCGCATCTATTTGATACAGATGAAGTAAATGTAGGTACACTATCCTATATCCCGATACGTAGCGATAGAGGCACTGACTGGTTGAGGTCCCACAGCACGATGGTGCCGTCGTGGCTGGCGGAGAGCAGCAGCGCGGCGCGCGCGGACGCGTGCAGCGCGGTGACGGGCGCGGCGTGCGCCAGCAGCTCGCACGCGCGCACGCGCGGCGGCAGCCCCGCGCCCGCCGCGACCACGCTCGCCGCCACCACGCGCCCCGACGCGTGCCCCAGCACCAGCGGGCAGCGCGCGCTCGCGCACGAGCTCCACGCCGTGGTTATCTGCGTGCGCAGGGACGTCACACCCAAATTAAATCATCAGAACAAAACAAACATATTTTATTCTAAATAAAAAACAAACCCAACAAGCCACGCATTACACAATAAAAAGTGATACTTAGAAACTCTAAAAACAGTTTCCACCGATAAAACAAACTAAAAGAAAAAAATGGCAGTCATAGGGACTGGCGATAGAAGTCAAAATTTAAGTTTTCAAATAACTCAGAATTTGATAGCTCACTTTGGAAAATATACGGGTGAAATCGAAGGGCATGGCTATGACCATGGCCATCTAGATCATCCGAGTTTACCCGAAGATTTCTTTTATTTACAAACGTGACGCTTGAACTCAATTCACAGCCGACAAAAAATCTGTAAGTGGTGCGCTAAAAGAAATTTTCACTTAAAAAAATTACAGTCATAAAAACTACCAATAGGAGTATAATTCGGCATTTAATAGCTCGCTTCTAACCTCACTTCTAATGAGCGAGTGAGAGTCTAACCAATGAAATGGGTTAGCATTTCCAGATGGCCATGTTCCCGAGTTCACCCGATGATTTCTTTCATTTACGAGCGTGAGCTTGAGCTCAATTCACAGCCTAAATAATTAAATCTGTGTGTGGTCCGCCAAAATAAGTTTTCACGTCAATAAATTTTGTGACCTAAGAGAATGGAGTACTGTGTGTAACGTGTGTACCTGGTCGAGCGCGGGCGTGTGCAGCAGCAGGTCCGGCGGCGCGTCGCGGCGGCGCTTGAGGCGCACGATGTTGTCGGAGTGCCCCCACGACACCAGCCCCAGCGCCGGCTCCGCGCCGCCGCTCTCGCCTGCCGCCGAAGGGAACCATTCATCAATACTATCCCGTCGATCAGACACAAAACTCATGTCATTACAGAACCCGTGTAGTTCAGCAGATGGAGACCTGTATCATAACCTTCCAAATTGCCATCTAGGCTACTTTTCATGCTAGTGGTGTAGGTACCGCCCCACATCGAAAGATTATAAGAATATGGATTATCCCACAGCACAGTTGCAATTTTTTGTTTCCAGAAAACGCCACAAACTTCGTCTTCTCAGGATTTCACGTGAGCGTGTTTTCCGTCAAGGAATCCATGACGATCCTGAGTGAATATTCTGCGTTTTTACGTACCTCATCCCAGTTTTCGCCATACACTAAAATATCCATGTCATCGGCATAATTGAAGATACTAATAAAGTGGGACCTACCACGCTACTCTGAGGCGCTTCGTATGAAAAGATTCTGTCAGAACTTACGCAGTTACCTATCATGCCACACGGGGGTGTCCTGTACGTTAGTTTGTCTCGAAAAGAATCTAGAACTACACAGTGCATGCCTATGTTCTTCTTCCTTTTGAAGCAAAAGTGGAATAGGAACAGTGTCAAAAGCCTTAGAAAAGCCAAGAAAAATACATATCACTTTACTTTTCATTTCTATATTGCGTACCACACTGCTAGTGAAGTCTAAACCTGCGTCTTCAGTGAATTTCCCTTCCCTAAATGTGCCAAACTACATCAGCATCGGCAACAAGATCAAATAGTAGACATGGGCACATGAATGTGTGTGGTAAGTCATGTTTGTACACGTACTCTACCATAATGAAAGTCAAAGTACTTTATTCATAAATGTACAATTTACACGTCAATTAATAAAAAATAAAAACAAAAGAAAGAGCATACAAATTGTGTACATTTTCAAAGTTTGAAAATAACTACTTTACTGTATTACAATAATCATTGTACAGAAAACTGTCTAGCATTTTACGAGTATAATGTCTTTATTACTATTGTACTGACCTATGTCAAATTTATTTCTTTACATTTTAATGGGAACTTTGCCATCACTCTCTGAAAATTCGCTGTAAATATAAAAAGTTTGATCGATAAGGCAGAAATTTAATCTGTTTTTGAAGCTGTCGAAACTTGGGGCCGATCTAACTATTTTGGGAAGAGTGTTATAAACTTCCGGTCCCATGATGTGAGTCAACTTCCGTGACCTCGTGAGAGAGTGTGGTATAACATCCAGCTTGACGGCGCTGCGTATGTTGCGAGAATGTCTTTCCTCGCGTGTTGTACTATTCTAGATTATTTTTGCCATACACAGCCACTTGGTAGATCCAGATAGCAGGTAAAGTGTACCAAGCTCCTTGAAATATGGTCTGACGGATGTGGATTGCTATACGCCAACAATGGCACGTACGGCACATTTTTGGGCGCGGAACGCACGCTCCCAGTCGGCAGCGTGCGCGTATAGCTCGGCGCCGTATTGTAACCGAGAATGCACTGTGGCGAAGTAACATGCACGTGACACTTCCGTAGACACCACTCGGGATACTCGTCTTAGCGCAAAGCACGCACTGCTAACTTTAGCACACATTTTGTCGATGTGATGTTCCCACGTCATGCTGCGATCAATCTCGAACTCCAAAAATGCGGTGTTCTGTACCTGCTCAATCCTAACACTATTTAGCGAGATTTTTAGCGGTTTTGTATGGTGTCCCGACAGACAAGTGAATAAAGCGAGTCTTTTGAATTTAACATACAAGAGCAAAATTAAAAATTTAGATTAACCCCCGACTACCTCGGATTTCTTATCTGTACAACATTCTACTAGTCAAGCCCTTTCATTTGATACCCATATTGAAGTAGTAGTGAAAAAATATTGTAATTCGCTATTTTGTGGTGGCGGCCATCTTGAATATTTTTTTTATAGTGTATAGTGTTCTACTAGTCAAGCTCTTTCATTTGATACCCATATTAAGGTAAGTGGTGAAGAAAAATTTTGTCCGCCATTTTGTGGAAGCGGCCATCTTGAATCGATATTAACTAGACATAGCTAAGAACATCCGCACGGATATTAACTTTCAAATAAAAAAAACTGCATCGAAATCGGCCCAGCCGTTTGAGCTCTATGGTGCCACAGACAGACAGACAGACACACACACATACAGACATCGACGTCAAACTTATAACCTCAGTCAATGCCTCGTATGATTTCCCAGCTATGCCATAGTGTTTCAGCTTTAAAGCCAAAGCCAAAGGTCTGCGACATCGAAGGCTTTCGATAAGTCACAGCAGAAGACGGCTACTTGTTCTTTACGTTCACGGGCAGCCAACACGCTACGAATCACTTCACGCGTTACAGAAGTCGTAGAGTATTGTTGTTCACGCAGCGCCTCGGTTTCCGATAGGTAGGCCACTAATCGCGAACTCAAGCCTTTTTTGAATACTTTGGCTATTGCTGGTATAATCGATACTGGTCTATATATCAATATCGTCCCGTTTGTCTTTGCCTTTAAATATCGGGGATACTTTCGATATCTTCAGCGGCGACGGGTACGACCCCTCCATAAGACACAACTTATTAATCAGTGTGGCGAGAACCGGAGCTAGAGGCCAAATTGCTAGTTTAATTAGCTCCATCGACATACCGTATAATGTCTTTTGACTTTTTTGGAGGTATCCTGGAGGAGACTATGCGGAATACCTCATCAGCCGAAAACTTGTTAGTCTGAGGGAACGGTCAGACGCCTGACGCGCTGATACTAAAAATGTACATACTGTAGCAACATTAGCTTTAGGCGCCCCACAGGCAGCAGCTGCATTTAAAAACCGCGGCATTTTTTGCTGAACTAAACTTACTGCCGTTACAATCTTTTACGATCTCGGAAAAGTTCAACCTAGCGGCATTGTTTTTCCCCCTCTACGTGTTCACGATTCCCCACATAGCTTGGATTCGTACTTCCATGTATTATGTTATTGTAATGATTTGTTTTAGACATATTCAAAGTAGAATTGTATTTCCTGTTGAGATCGTCAAACATAGCTACAAGTTCTCTTCCTCAGGAAATTGGTCAACTAATTTTGAAATATCAAACAACAATGGTTGTTATTTGGTGTTCGTTTTATCGGAAAAACATTTTGAAAATTTATGACAAGCGGAAGAAGCATGCATCGCACGCGCAGCACTAGCGGCGTGCCGTTGGTAACTGAGGCGAGCGCAGCGCCGCGCGCGCGCATGTATATTGATAGTACGCGAGTGTAGCAGAAATATCCATTATGCTTTAGTACTTCCTACCTTTTGTATTTCATTGCAAAATTTTGAATGTGTACACATTGAAAATTTTGCCTACACGTGATGTTGTGTGTCGATGTTAATCTAATATTTAATTAGGATGATTTTATCTAAATATGTTTAACTATTATTTGTGAATGTTATTTAATTTCCTAATCCTGAACAGAACCTGCGAGCGCGATGAGGTTGGTGGCGCGGGTGAGCGTGGCGGCGGCGCGCGCGGCCGGCAGCGCGGCGAGCGCGGCGGCGCCGGCGCACGCGCGGCGCGCGGCCACGCCGGGCGGCGCCAGCGCCGGCGAGCCGCAGTACCGGCCCCAGCGCAGCCCCGTCACGCCCGACACCACGCCCGCCTGACAACACAATTCGTGGTTTTAAAAAGCTGCCGTATTACAGCAAATCTGCTCTAAAATGTTTGCGAGACTTTATATCACATTGATAAATCCTTGTCGAAGACTTGTTGTCTGTTGTCGATTTGGCAGTTACTCTTGACACTGAACTACTTTTTGGCAAACGGATCGAGAACCAAAAAAAGTCATGAAGACCAAAACGGTCAAAAACCAAAATTTTATTTATTGTCTTTCAAAGCAGAGTGAAATGTAGAAATCAAATTTGGAAGCAAGATGAAGAAAGGCGCGAACCTCCTCGAGCGGCGGCGCCGTGAGCGCGGGCTGCACGCTGGGGTGCGGCGCGCGCAGCAGCTGGCGCGGCGCCTGCCCGTACAGCCGCACCATGTCCGCCGCCGCCGTGCGGTCGTTCTCGTCCGCCAGCGCCTCGGGCGAGAACCCGTAGTACGTCTGCGGGACACACCACGTCAGGCAACGACACGGAACTGAATCACTACTTAATGCGTCACTGAGCTGAGAACTAACCGTGATAACCCAAGCAATACGAAACAAGGAAGCACGAAATATAAGCAAACTACTCGAACAAACTACGCTTTCGCGTCTCATAAAGCTGGTATTGAAGACCTGTTCTCTGGTTTAGCAGTTCTCTCATGCGGTAGCGGTGAGTACATATTCTAGATAAAGAAATTGAACGCTCTGTATCGTGTTGTGATATAGTTCCATACGGTGTGCGTCTGATCTTCATATTGACCACCAAACCCTTCTTTCAGACATCTCAAAAATAGTTTTGGTTTGATTGTAAAGATTGCCGTTTTGGAAGCTCGAACAAAACGGTTCGATTCCGTTTTAGTTACACTTCTCGCCAAGCAATGGAATATCCTGTTCGAGGAAATGTTCCCCAGACGATACATTCAAGTTAACGGCGCTCAGCTTATCTTCGATAACAACAAGTCTAATAATGTAAGATGTCAGCAGAGGCAGGCGGCGAAGGAGAGGACACTCACGCAGGCGGGGAAGACGTTGATGGCGTCCCGGGCGGCCTGGCCGGTCTGCTTGTAGCCGAAGACCAGGTCGATCCAGTGCGGCAGCGCCTCGGTGACGTGGCGCGCCTCCAGCGCCTGCCGGTGCGCCAGCGTGAACAGGCGCGCGTCCGCCGCCCACGCCGGCAGCTCCACGCTGTCGATGCCGGCGCCGCACTGCCGCACGCCCAGGTTCAGCCCTGTGCCCACACGACCGGCTCGATCATCTCGCATCCACTTCTTCCACGTTATCTAACACTACGTCAACAACTACGACAAAGTTGCAAGTGCAAGGCTTTGTTGGTTGGCTTTGGCTATACATATTTATTTATTTTTATAGGATACATTTCGGGGAGTATGTAGCTGATCTGCATGATCTAATTGCCACCTTGCCGTTTTTTTATCGGACTGCTCGTAGCTACAGAATGTGTTATCTATTCATGATTCATGTTGCAGACTTTAACAACGAGGTTTGACCCCACTTTCGTATTAAAAACATCTAAATGTTGGAATGTGCTGCCTCACTGGGTTCTATCTGATAAGATAAAGATGGTTTTAATATTGAAGTGTTAAAGTCACTATGCTGTAGATCACATCATCGCCAAGCATCAAGCAAGAAGACAGCGAAGTACAAATCTATTATAGACAAAAAAAATGGAACAGATTACATGTGTAGAACATATCTTTGAAAAAAATCTGTCAAAAATCAGTTCACCGGTAAAATTTACGCGGACGAAGTCACAGTTGCCACACTAGCGAAGAGTGGTCCGGGTTGTACCTTCATGGTTGTGGAAGAGCTCGGGTAGATAGAACAGCTCCGGGATGAGCTCCTTGACGTCGGTGGGCGAGTCGTTGGTGATGAGGCGCCACGTCGTCGCCAGCGAGTGGAACGTGCGGTCCGGCATGTCGAAGTTGTTGTCTGTATTATAAAGAGATGAAATTTTGATAGACTTGCTTGTGTCGTTGGAACGACTGCATCGACATTAATCAACCGGTAAGGTATAGGTGTCCAAATGGTATAAGGTCTATATTTCTTTGGGTGTATATACAAATATAGTACCGTAATAATGGTATTTGTTTAATCGACCGCACCTCCCGAGAGTCTCCCAAGTTAGGGATCCGTATGAAATGTTGTATGGATTTTGGTAAGGCATTTGATACTATCTCACTACTCGTCTTGTTGAAACGTCGGAACCTCTGGGAATTCGCAGCTTGACAGTAGAGCTTTTATTGATTAGGTATTAACCTTTGTACCCTGGAACCTGGGAGGTGTTAGGACCATGGGGGGTCAACAAAATAATTACCCGTTCTTTTTAAACTTTCGCGATTTGAACACATAATGTTTATGGTGTACGGGGCTTAATCACGATATAATTTCCTGAATTGGAATAAAATTAATTAATTAAAATAATTACCTACTGAACTGAATGACTGAATGCTGAAATAACTAACATAATAACATTCTCTATACAAAACACAACACAACTACATTTCAACAGTTTAACATCATAGCACTTTACATTTTTGATGATATAATGAATAATGGAAATTAATGAATTGAATAAGGCACGACTCCCAGTACGTCTAATCCCAGCGTGCTACGAGACCCGGTGGCAACGGTCCTGTCAGTGACCGGGGAATGGGTGGACGCTGTGATAGCACGTACCCTGGTAGCTGAGGAACAGCTCGGTGAAGGGAGACAGCCGCACCAGGTAGTGCAGCACGCCGCCCGAGTTGGAGTACAGCGAGGCGTAGTGGTGCGGCTCGCGCGCCACCAGCGGGCTGCTGCCCTCGCGGTGCGCCGCCTTCAGGTCCTGCGCACACCACACTCGCTTCACATGAGGCCACACCACGTGTTCTGTTGGCGGGAACAACTCTCGAAGCATCTTTCATTCATGAACGGGTTATTTAAGACTGACTACGAGAAATGCGCGAACGACCTCTTTTGGTACCCAAATTAAAAATTATTAAGCAGGTCCTTTCTGCGTTACGGTTTCAGCAGACCCTTTGGTAGGCAGTAAAAACCATTTGAAGCCAACTGAAATAGGCCCCTTTAAATCCATATTATCAAGCACTTTAGTTTTCATTGCAAAACGCTTGATGTCGAAGACGCACATTTCATGAAGGAACATATAAGAGCTAAAATAATTGTTGCAGTGGCTTCAGACGTTACGTACACAGGTCTCGGCCACCTGTGTACGTGTCTAGGATCTACGTCAGCGACGTCTGTGGTGGTAATGAGAAGATTAATTTCCATCAGCAATCAGGTCATCAACAGGTCGATTTACTTTACTGCATGAAATCATTCTAAAATATGTTCTCGTTTTGCGCCGTGTATGTTCCGAAGGTATCACAGAAGAGCTCAATTCTCGAAAAATTTAGCTCGAGATTACGAATGGAGAGAAGAGGTTACGAGATTAAGAGCAGGTAGGGGCGACCTAAAGTCTATACTACTCACATTGTAGATCTTGATATAATGTGCTTCTCGATTCTTGTTCTGGACGGCCATAGGTCTGGAGAGGTCTCTGAAGACCTCCGGTTTGGTGAGGTCCAACACGCGGGAGGTGTAGTCCGCGATGACGAAGGGGAAGACCGGGTACTGCATGAGGTCGTTGTAGGAGCGGCCCGCGAGCCCGTTGAGCCGCATCAGGTACTCCCAGTTGGTGATGGCTCCGCTGCGCCACTCGGCCATCGCGTCCGCGAGCGAGTCGGGCTCGACCCTGCCGAGCGGAGGAAGTTTACTTCGTATACCTACGCCGCTTATTTGAACAGATATGCCCATTTAATCTGACATAAAGCACATTATTATATTACAGTTCATTAACATAAAAAAACCGTAAAATAAAATTTGTTGTAAAATTGTTTGGAAATTTTGAAAATATTAGTAAATGCTATCGAATCAAGTTTTTTTGTTTTTAATGGAAATCGTATCTAATTATTTTAAAACGAAAAAATAGGCAGTCATAGGGGCTGCCGACAGAAGTGAAAACTTATAATTCAGTATTTGATAGTTCACTTTGGATATTACGCGGGTGAAACCGCAGGGCGTGGAAATTACCATGGCCTACCTAGAAATGCGTCAGCAACCAATGGTCATAGACCCGAGTTTACCCGAAGATTTCTTCCATTTACGAAAGCTAAGCTAGAGCTCAATTTACAGCCTACGAAAAATTTGTCCGTGGTGCGCCAGAAGAAGCTTTCACTTCAAAAGTGAATACGTCTTGTACCTATATAATTGATCACGATGTAGTAGTTCCTAAGCCACTTAAAATGTCAATAGCACTTAAGCTCAAGTGTCACCTGGCCGGGAGCGGCGCGGCCTGCAGCGCGCGCAGGAAGGCGGCGCGCTCGGCCACGTCCGCGAAGGCCAGCAGGTGCGCGTGCCCCGAGCTCAGGAACAGCTCCACGGCCACCTCGCGCAGGCACCAGCGCCGCGTCGCCACCTGCGACCCCGCACCAACATTCTGTTATTATATCTGCCGCCACTGCCAAGGGCGGATCCAGCTTTGACGCTGACATAGTTGTGGACAAGTCACAATACCATACGATAAGTGCATGCGTACGTTTCAATTAGAGATACGCCTAGATTCTGATCTCCCAAGGAGGTCATAATCCTCGCTTAGGGGAGGGTCATGACCTCCCCACCCCTCTTAGATCCATCCTTAGCTACTACAAACAAGAATAGTCTGCATAAACCGACTCAGGGAAGTTGCTGCCTGATCCGACACAATGTCGCATCATCCGTTTCTGAAATTCATGTGTCAGCCATCGCTGTCCCCGACCATTTTAGAGAAGAGGACGACTCATCATAAGTGGCCGCTGCAAGAAGGAGCCATTCGGATAGCAGAACTCCTCAAGGTGTACACAAAATTACATTTAGCGTGGTTCAGATAACTCTGATCTCGTTGATCGTCGATCTCTTCCAGCACCGCTTCGTCCCTGTGTGTATAACGTGAGGTGTATGCCAGGGAGCACGCCAGGGTACCTGCACCACGCTGTCGAGCGGCCAGCTCTGCGCGGGCGCGCGCTGCTCCGGGTCGCACCGCGCGTCCCTCCGCCGCCAGCGCGCCGGCTGCTCGTCCTCCTCCGCGTCGTCGGGCACGAAGTGCACGCTCCTGCGCCGGAAACCAGGACCGTTAGAACCACGGGCGCATCGTGCCTGGCTAACGGATCATTGTTCGTAAGTCAATACATTCACAAATTTTTACAATGTTGGTTGCCTGGAAGAGATTGCTATCAGCAATAAGGCCGCCATTTGTGGCGCTATTTCATAATTGTGTGTTACTATATTTGTTTCCTGTTTTGTGTCACAATAAAGAGTTATCTATCTATCTATCTACATTCAGGTGAATTTAGTATATAAAACTTGCACGAAATTACGTATAAGGGTCAGTTTGGCGTGTCGTGAGGGAGACGCTTAAGTGCAGAAATGGGTAAAAAAGTGGGGAGGTAACGTATACATCAATGAGGAAGTAAACAATGGCGTAAGCCCGCTTTTAACAATAAATTCACGTGATACCGGTTTCGGAGTCAGATCAGACGCCTCTACATTACCAGTTTTCCCGATGCGACGATGGCGTCGGATACCGCGCTGAACCAGCTACGGCCGATGACTGCTTCGGATACTTTGTTATTCATTTATCTCCACCTACGCGGTGGGGGTGTGTATTTTGAAGGATGTGCTGCGTTAAATTGCCCTTCCTTAAGAAACCAGTGACGTGTCCGCACTATGAGATCTATCGCTCGCGCTCGAAGGCGCACACGCTGCGGCCGCAGCGCAAGGCAAGCCTCGCTGCAGGCGCGCCACATCCCACCTGTCGCTGAGCAGCAGCTCGCCGCGCGTCTCGGCGGCCACGGACACGCAGGTGGCGCGCGCCATGTACGCCACGGTCTCGTTGAGCTGCAGGCGCGCCACATGAGCAGCAGCTCACGCTCGGCGGCCACGGACACGCAGGTGGTGGCGCGTCGCTGTCGCTGAGCAGCAGCTCGCCGCGCGTCTCGGCGGCCACGGACACGCAGGTGGCGCGCGCCATGTACGCCACGGTCTCGTTGAGCTGCAGGCGCGCCACATCCCACCTGTCGCTGAGCAGCAGCTCGCCCGCGTCTCGGCGGCCACGGACACGCAGGTGGCGGCCATGTACGCCACGGTCTCTCGTTGAGCTGCAGGCGCGCCACATCCCACCTGTCGCTGAGCAGCAGCTCGCCGCGCGTCTCGGCGGCCACGGACACGCAGGTGGCGCGCGCCATGTACGCCACGGTCTCGTTGAGCTGCAGCCGCGCCACATCCCACCTGTCGCTGAGCAGCAGCTCGCCGCGCGTCTCGGCGGCCACGGACACGCAGGTGGCGCGCGCCATGTACGCCACGGTCTCGTTGAGCTGCAGGCGCGCCACATCCCACCTGTCGCTGAGCAGCAGCTCGCCGCGCGTCTCGGCGGCCACGGACACGCAGGTGGCGCGCGCCATGTACGCCACGGTCTCGTTGAGCTGCAGGCGCGCCATCCCACCTGTCGCTGAGCAGCAGCTCGCCGCGCGTCTCGGCGGCCACGGACACGCAGGTGGCGCGCGCCATGTACGCCACGGTCTCGAGCAGGCGCGCCACATCCCACCTGTCGCTGAGCAGCAGCTCGCCGCGCGTCTCGGCGGCCACGGACACGCAGGTGGCGCGCGCCATGTACGCCACGGTCTCGTTGAGCTGCAGGCGCGCCACATCCCACCTGTCGCTGAGCAGCAGCTCGCCGCGCGTCTCGGCGGCCACGGACACGCAGGTGGCGCGCGCCATGTACGCCACGGTCTCGTTGAGCTGCAGGCGCGCCACATCCCACCTGTCGCTGAGCAGCAGCTCGCCGCGCGTCTCGGCGGCCACGGACACGCAGGTGGCGCGCGCCATGTACGCCACGGTCTCGTTGAGCTGCAGGCGCGCCACATCCCACCTGTCGCTGAGCAGCAGCTCGCCGCGCGTCTCGGCGGCCACGGACACGCAGGTGGCGCGCGCCATGTACGCCACGGTCTCGTTGAGCTGCAGGCGCGCCACATCCCACCTGTCGCTGAGCAGCAGCTCGCCGCCGCGCGTCTCGGCGGCCACGGACACGCAGGTGGCGCGCGCCATGTACGCCACGGTCTCGTTGAGCTGCAGGCGCGCCACATCCCACCTGTCGCTGAGCAGCAGCTCGCCGCGCGTCTCGGCGGCCACGGACACGCAGGTGGCGCGCGCCATGTACGCCACGGTCTCGTTGAGCTGCAGGCGCGCCACATCCCACCTGTCGCTGAGCAGCAGCTCGCCGCGCGTCTCGGCGGCCACGGACACGCAGGTGGCGCGCGCCATGTACGCCACGGTCTCGTTGAGCTGCAGGCGCGCCACATCCCACCTGTCGCTGAGCAGCAGCTCGCCGCGCGTCTCGGCGGCCACGGACACGCAGGTGGCGCGCGCCATGTACGCCACGGTCTCGGTCTCGGCGGCCACGGCTGGACACGCAGGCGCGCGCCATGTACGCCACGGTCTCGTTGAGCTGCAGGCGCGCCACATCCCACCTGTCGCTGAGCAGCAGCTCGCCGCGCGTCTCGGCGGCCACGGACACGCAGGTGGCGCGCGCCATGTACGCCACGGTCTCGTTGAGCTGCAGGCGCGCCACATCCCACCTGTCGCTGAGCAGCAGCTCGCCGCGCGTCTCGGCGGCCACGGACACGCAGGTGGCGCGCGCCATGTACGCCACGGTCTCGTTGAGCTGCAGCCGCGCCACATCCCACCTGTCGCTGAGCAGCAGCTCGCCGCGCGTCTCGGCGGCCACGGACACGCCAGGTGGTGGCGCGCCATCGTACGCCACGGTCTCGTTGAGCTGCAGCGCGCCACATCCCACCTGTCGCTGAGCAGCAGCTCGCCGCGCGTCTCGGCGGCCACGGACACGCAGGTGGCGCGCGCCATGTACGCCACGGTCTCGTTGAGCTGCAGGCGCGCCACCAGCCCGCCGCGCGCCGCGCCGCCCCCGCACAGCACCGACCCCGCCTCCGGACCCTCGGGCAGCGTCTCTGTCGCACGACAACACACTATCAGCCCACAGTTGTCGAGTTCGGCACCGGAGATCCTCGACTTTAATCTAAATGGATTTGTACAAGTCGCAGATAGGAATAGGGATCCTGTATCTCTGGTGATTTTCAATTTCGCCCCATACAGTGAACATTTTCTTGATACTCAATGATTTATTAGGTACTTCATTAAATTACAAATAGAAAACATTACATTACAGTTGCGAACACTGTCATATGAGGAAACTGAACATTTGATATTAGTTATAAAATAGTTAAGAAATTTCATACCTATCTTTTTAATAAGCAAAGTAGTTCATATATTTACTGATTTTATTGTTTAGTTTTATTATCTTCGATAATGTAACTCTTAGTTAAAATAAGCAATTTTCGCGCCTGAAACACAGGTCCTAGTTCAGGCTGATAAAATTAATAGATCTATGTATAGCTGTAAGAAAATATTGTATAGTTAAGATCTATGTTATTGAAAAAAAATTTATTTTATTTATTACAAAGATTGATTATAAAATTAAGTCGTAACACAACATACCCCCGAACCAATAATAATAACATAAAAAGATTTCTTTCCTCCGAAATTGTTCAAATGAATAGCTCATGAGAATAAACAATATAAACAACAAGTAAATAATAGTAACTGACCAGATTTGTACCGGAACTGCGGCTTGAGGAACTTGGGATGTATGTTGAGATGCGCGGGGCGCAGGCGCACGCGCACGCGGCCCGGGCCCTCCGTGGGGTCCAGCGCCCACGACGCGGGGTACGTGCGCGGGTCGTACCACACCCCTGCAACCATTCATTACATTTTATTGGAACGAAGCTCCTTACGGCAGGCTCGGAGGAGACACATTTGCTGCGCGACCGAACTGAAAAAACGTAAGACTAAAGCCGTCTGAAAAATATGTAATGGAAGTAAAGCTTAAAACTGCCCTGGATCAGTTGTGCCAACTTTGTATTTCAAATGACCGTGCCAAAACGATAAACAAAAAACAATGTTTAACATTTTTTTGCAAATTGTGTGTGGATGGTACCTAGCGGGTGCGAGTGCGTGGCGCGCAGGCGCGCGGCGGCGAGCGCGGCGGCGGCGGCGCGCGCGTGGCGCACGCGCAGGTGCTCCATGAACCGCTTGCGCTCGGCGTTCTGCGCCTCCACGGCGGCGCGCGTCACCGACATGGCGCTCTCCGTCACGCGCGCGGCCAGCGCCTCCTTGCCGAACACCACCCTGGGACAAAGGTGCGACAAACTATTACAGGTTGTACTTGACCACCATCACGCCGGATGTTAAGCGACGATGCGGTCCATGATAGAACGTGTGTATCTCGAAGAAACTGATTCATCCTCGATTTGAAGATACTAAGATTGTAATTATCGAGGAAATCCCATCAGGCAAAGCTTTTCAGAGCTTAGATGCTCTTATCAAACCTTTTCGTTCGAGTATTTAGAACGTCAATCATGAAACTATGTTGCTTTTTCTAGTTACGAACAGTCTGATAGAAAAAGGGAAAGGTGTTTATAAGATCAATAGATGTCCGCCCCGGCTTCGCCCGTGGTACATTATATAACACTCATCGGGAACCCGTACATATCCAACGGTGAAAGAATGACTGAAATCGGTTCAGACATTCCTGAGAATATCGCTTTCAAACAAAAAACCTCTTCAGCTACCACCTACGCCACCTGTCGGAAATTGGTCGTACCAATTCAGATTTAGAAACAAAGATTAGCAAAGGTTCTTCAACTTCAACTTATTCTTTTGTCTTCCATTCGGTGATGTCACCGTTGACATGACGACGATGAAATGACGTTTAGCTGTCGTTTACGTTTTAAGTCACGTCACACGGGAACGCGGTCGAACGGGGTATCCGTCGTTTGTCGTTTTTTTACGTCCCACGGGAACGTGACGGGATCCTATGTTCTTTTCCTGGTCCTGAGCTACCTCCTCACAAATTTTCAGCCAAATCGGTACAGCCATTCTTGAGTTATAAATGGTGTAACTAACACGACTTTCTTTTATATACATAGATATAGATTCCCGAAGTGTATCCGATAAAAAAAAACAACTAAAGATAGGAAAGCGTCCTTACATAAGTAGCGCATCATTCAGTCGGAAGACGAAATATGCATACTTAACACGATGCAATCACATTTGGCCTTTCCTGAGCACACCAAGCGGCTCCCGGGCGCCTCTGAGTGATAACTGTTCCACGTGACTCGTCGGATGAAGGTCATACTACGGTAGTTTGTAAATACATATCTGAATATAAGGTGTACCGACAGACGGAACGGCGCGGCGCCCGGGGGCCACTTGGTGCGCGGTCGCCGCGGCCCGCTTGGGGTTTCACGAGGGAGACAATGCGCGCCTCGGAGTAGTCCTGCAGGGCGTAGGTGCATGTAATGGCGACTGACTTGCCGATGTGCGGGCGCGCGCGCGCCGCGGCCCGCGCCCAGCGCTCGGCGTCCAGGGCGCGCGCCGCGGCCGCCTCCAGGCGCAGCGCGGCGCCGGGCAGGCGCGCCGGCAGCCCCGCCTGCAGCGCCAGCGCCCAGGCGCGCGCCCAGTCCGTCAGCGCGTACTCCGCGCGCGCCGGGCCCGCCTCCGCCAGCAGGTGCACGTCCTGCACGATCGACATCAGGTACACCGCCAGCTGCGGGGGAAACGACTACACTATAACTTTATCAAACATTAAAAACATTATAACGTATTCATAGGACATCACATTTTCTAAATCGACTTGGAGTTTGCTTTCTTTATAATTTCAAGCAAAAAGAAAAGAGACCAATATCAAGGCTACGGCAGTTTTAGCAGGTAGGCAAAAATACGAGTAGTTGTTACTGGTCACTGTATAAACTGCTGATTATATTGATTTAAACTTTAACAAGTGACGCGGGGCGAGAGACTGCTCGCTCTCCGCTGCCATCCGCTTATATACTACATCTGTACATACGTGCTCCTACATTGCCGTTTGTAGGTAAGTAAGATATTACAAAACATCAAGTTGAGCCATAAAAATTGGCCTCTTCGAGAGGCGTGCAATATGTCTGGCAAAACAATTAGTACTGAATTTCTACCCCTACAATGATAAAAATAATAGACTGAAATGAAAAAAAAAACAATAAAAATAATAGATGCTCCAAGCCCGCCGCCGCAAGGAACTTTGTTCTAAAAATCCCTTTTTTAAATATCTATTTACAATGGAAAACTATCATAAAAACGTAACTACTAATTAAAACAAAAAATAGGTAAATTCAATAAAGTTTAGTAAATATGGCATAATCATCTTCTGTGTGTACCTTATTCTGGCGGAATATGGGAAACCGTAGCTCAAAGATAAGTATTTGTATTTGGCGCTAATAACTAATATGGAGGGAGGGATGTAAGTGGTCCGCTCCCGCCGGCGCGTCGTGAGCCGGTGCTCGTACCTTGCGCATGTGTTGCGGGTCGGGCGCCAGCAGCGGCAGCGCCGGCTCGGGCGCGCGGTACAGCGCCCGCAGCGCGCCCGCGCCCGCGCCGCGCGCGCCGCCCGCCAGCGCCCACGTGGCCAGCTCGCGCAGCGGGCCCGCCCACTCCGCGCCGGACCCCACCCACCACTTCGGCCGCAGCTGCGACCCGCACGCCGCTGGGGAATTAACCAACGTGAGACCTCGACTCGACGGGTCAGCGCGCCCATACTCTATTGTGCAAAACGCTCCTAACATTTGGAAATCAATGATCAATGGAATGAAAATTCGTAGTCGAGTACTACGGATCGGTCTAATTTTTGTGTAGATGGATGAAAGTGCTCGTACATTTATATATTTCACAAGTTTTTAAACAGCATGTAAATTTTATGGCTTTATGACAGTAACGTCAAAGAAAATGTACATACATTCATACACTGTTACTACCAGACAATTTTTTTTCTTACAACCGAGTACTTTCTTAAAAAAAAGATGATGGTACATCAGGATTGATAGAATTGAGTATAAAAGCCGTGTTCAATTGATAGTCCATCGAAGTGTCGGTAAACTAACGATTGACAGACGTAAGTCAATGCAACGCAAGCGTCCAACAACGCATCGTCTGAGTGTGCAGGGAAGCTAAGCTAGTAAGTGACTGACCGGCGGGCAGCGTGAGCAGCAGGCGCTGCGCGAGCGCGTCGTCGGGCGCGGCGGGCGCGGCGGGCGCGCCGGTCAGCAGGTAGGCCACGGCGCGCGCCACCGCGCCCGCCAGCCGCGCGCCCAGCTCGCCGCGCCCCGCCGCGCCGCCGCCCAGCGACACCGCAGACGACAGCACTGGAATATTAACGTTAGAACGTATTTTCATGTGTGATTTATTGATACACTCGTTATTTGAAGAACACGTTTCTTTACACCCGATCAAAAAGAGGGATGTTAAAAGTTTGACGTCGATGCCTGTCTGTGTGTGTGTGTGTGTCTATCTGTGGCACCGTAGTTCTCAGACGGATGGACCGATTTCGATGCGATTTTTCCATTTGAAAACCAGATTCTTTCCGGCAGTCTGAACTATATATGGTTAGTATCGGTTCAAGATGGCCGCCTCCACAGTAAAAATAACACTTTAATATTAAAAATACATTTAATATTAAAGTGTTCTTAACATTCTACCATATAAATATTTCCAATTACATATTAGTTTCCCGTCATCAACTAGTTGTACCTAATTACATATAATTTGCTATAACTATACTGGTGACAATATTATGTCAAATACACATACTTTCATTTTTCACTTCGAGTATTTTGTAGATTTATGTGTACGAATTCCATAATTATTGGCAGTTCATTCCACTACACATCACTCATTTCGGTGGACTTTGGGAAACCACGTGTAAAATAAATTAACATTTAACAAGTAATATGTCTGACCGTTGGTGAAGTAGTTCCCGTGCTTGGCGTGCTCGTTGTAGGAGCTGTGCAGGCGCTCCTCGAGGTAGTCGAGCTGCGCCGTGTAGAGCTGCGCCTGCGCGGCGCGCGCCTCCAGCCGCACGCCGGGCTCGTCCGCGCCAGCCGCCTGCTCCACGTACGACAGCATGTGGTGGATCTCTATCACCGTCTGTGCGGGTACAACACTACATGTGATGAACTGCCGAACTACTTTAACGACATGGTTATACTTCCTCTCATTATATTTATTTGGAAACTGATTTTTTATTCAAATGATCAGAATATAATAGTGTAGAAATGTCGTATCACAAGAAAACAAATACACAAAAGTAATGAACCAAACCAAACAACAAAGAGTTTGTGGTTGTGACTTGCGACGGTTGGCAAAATGTGAAAAATTAATTAAATAAAGTCTTAGGTAATAGTAAGTCTTAAAATGTCATGTCATGTCGAATCTTTGTCAAAGATAATTAGTTTTACCACATTTATTTTCTGTTTACTAAGTAGACAGCAATTCAAAAGGATAATTTTATCAATCTGCCTATTTTTGTTGTACTTACGATTTCGGAAGGATAATTTTATCAATCTACCAGTTTTTTGTAGTGCGCTGACGATTGACATCGCCTCAACTTAGCATGTAGGTTCGATCCAGTATCATAATAGCAGAGATGCAAGTCAGCAGAGTGTGGCGACATGCATGGTTTGCCGCCCCCCATCTCCTATGGCACGGTACCTGCATGGTTTACTGCCCCCCACTCCTGCGGCACGGTACCTGCATGGTTTGCTGCCGCCACCTCCTGCGGCACGGTACCTGCATGGTTTGCTGCCCCCCCCCCCCACACGTCCTGCGGCACGGTACCTGCATGGTTTGCTGCCCCCACCTCCTGCGGCACGGTACCTGCATGGTTTGCTGCGAGGAGAGCGCCCTGCCCGCCAGCCGGGCCAGCAGCGCGCGCAGGCCGGCGGCCAGCGGCGCGCGGCGCTCGGCGGCCGGCGCGCGGCCCAGCGCTCGCAGCGCGCGCACCACCACCTCCGCCAGCGACACCTCTTGCAGCAGCTTCAGCGACGCCTGCACACACCCACGACCACATCAATCACTACACTCAAAACTATTCAAATACCCTGTAATAGAAGTGACCAATGTGAAAAACAGATTAAATAGCTGTTCCCAAACCTTTTATAGTTACAGCAAAATACCGATGGCAAACTTAAGATTAAATTGCAGAAAATTGTCATCATTAATTACAATTTGAAATGATGATGGGTCATATATATTCCAATCTAATTATTTGGGCGTGACAACGTAATAAATTGACGAACGCCGGCTGTACGCACGAAAATGTGTCGTTACGCTCGTTGTACGCTTGCGCCACACCTATCTCTCTTCCACTGCGATCGCGCATTGTATTGCATCAATGCTTTGTTGTGACGTTGTCACGTTAAAACATCGTCCGTAAACCAACTTTACAGACGACCAATTTTTTTAGTCACCATAACAATTACCTATTTTCACAGACGAATAAAATAATAATTGAAGTAAATAGGGCATTTATGAATAAAGTAAAGTGACAATGGGACCTTGTCGATGATTCGCTTCATGATGTCGATGATGTTGAGCGCGAGCGGCGCGTCGTGCAGGCTGACCGGGAGCAGCGCCAGCAGCGGCGGGCAGCGGGACAGCGACTCCTCCGACACGTCCACCCAGATGTCGTCCTAAACTCGTACGATATACGGCTCAAATTACCACTTTACAATACTATTCATTAACACTTGTAGCATACATTTGTAAGAATCTTAATTTTTGCAAATCAATTTTATAAGATTCTTATCGAGTCAACATCGATTATTCACTATACAAAATCGATAAATGTCTTGCTTCACAGTGTCCGGATTGAACAGGTACCGAAGACAACTTGTATAAGATTCGAGATCGATTGCTGCATGACGTGGGAGCACCATATCGACAAGATGTGTGCATAAGTAAGTAGAGCGTAATTTGCATTAAAACGAATATTTTGAGTGGTGTCTGCGGAAGTGTTTCGTGCGTGTTACTTTGCCACATTGCATTCTCGACTACAGTACGGCGCCGAACTATAGGCGCGATTTGCCGACTGAGACCGTGCTTTTCAAGCCCAAAACGTACCGTAGGTGACGTTGTGTCCATCTGATATGACGCCATTGCAGTAACGTCTTCGACCCCCCGGGCCAGACATCGCATGTGCATGTGATAGACTCCTACTTGGAGGTAGGGATAGGATCTAGTGTGGTGACTCACATCGAGCTGGTCTTCGAGCGGCACATCGCACTTGGTGACGAGCGCGGCGCACGCGGCCGCCAGCTCCCACGTGCCCTCGTACAGCGAGATCTGTGACAATGATACTAGCTATAACATCATTATAACAGTACTACACACTCATTATTCCTAAAAAATCAGGCTGCGGTCACGACCCTACTGATGGTCGTGCGACGGCGGGGCGGCGAGACGGCGACGTATACAAAAGTACAGCGCAGCATAGAGGTGGCCACAAAACGACCAAAACGGGGCAGGGCGGCGAGCGGTGCCGTACTTACAAATACGTCACCGCCGCTCAGCCGTCGCCTTGCCGCAGCCATCGCTCGCACATCGCTATTTTCGTGCCCCCAGCCTAATTGTAGATAAATTAATATAGCTCTAACACACATGATCACTTTCAGTTTCTCTTCTGAAATATTCTTATCTCGATAAAAAGCCAATTATACTTCTTATTCATAAGAGTGGGTAATTTTAGACCAAAGTCGATTTCACCTGCGCTATCTAAAGTAACTAAAAAGATTTTAAGAATATCATAAATAACAGTGAATTTGTGTCTTATGGAGTTCCACAGGGATTTATTTTAAGTCCCTCCCTATTACTGATATTTCTAAACGACCTATGTAACTACTGGCCTAAGGATGGTAACATATTCTCGATACAGCATTGGTATATGAGGGCTGTACTTGGGAATAGGTGCGTGATAAAGCGGAGAAGGGACTGCGTAATGTAAATATGTGGTTGAAATCTAACATGTTCAGCTTAAATGTTATGAGTAGCAAGGTTATTCTTTTTTACATTCATTCAAAAAGGTAGTTCAAACGTTGACGATAGTTTTAAGATTTTATTGACTATTAAATTGAGTACCCAATCTTTACCTATGAAATCATTTTATCGTTGTTATATTATGTATTTCTTGTGGTTTTAGTCTCACATTTTATTCAGTTTAGTAGTGTAGCAAAACCCGACTTCGTACCAACCAATACACGGGTACCTCACGTGTGCTATAATCAGTTCAGGCTGACTTAAGCTTCAGTCGCATCCAAAGGGTTTTTTTCAAGGAGTGTACGAGCGTGATAGCTGCTCGTTTGACTCGTTGGGTAAGTCGGACCAGACTGACTTTAGCACACCCGAGTAGTCCGTGTATTAATTAAAAAAAGAGCTACGTAGTGGCTATAATGAAATTAAGTGATACAACGAATTGTTAGACAACTCCAGGGAAGGGCTCGACGAGGATGGCGCACCAACGTACACAACGGCCACATGAACCTGTAGTAGTGCGTACTTGGTTAACCGCTGCAGCGCGCACAGCACGCGCACGGCGGCCGCGCGCACGCCGCCGACCGGTGGTGGTAGGTACCTGGTTGGCCGCGTGTATGTAGTAGTGTTGCGCGTGCAGCCGGCGCGCGAGGTCCGGCGGCGCGCGGCGCTGCAGCGCGCACAGCACGCGCACGGCGGCCGCGCGCACGCCGCCCGAGCGGTGGTTGGCCAGCACCAGCATGCTCTCCGGCTGCACGGCGCCTCCCACCACCTGACATACATTACCATCTTAAGAGTGGCTAAGATAACGATAAACGAGCCCCCAGTGTATTTAATTAAGATATTATGAAATTGAAGTTTGTATATTTTAAGTAATGTCACTAATTAAATCCCAAAACAAGTTTGTTACCTTACATTTTAAGAAATATTGTTTTTACTAATCGACATTCAACTAATTTAGCCATATTTTAATTTAAATGAAAATGACAAAAAGCTATTAGAAATATTGTCATTGGCATTATAGGGTTAAATGATAGAGTTATTTTACGAAAATATGAGTCAATTAATGTAAAAGTAGTACTGGTGATGTTACTGAAGTCCAAAATCACTACTCACTGGCGATTAATTTGACAACACATCCTTCATTATGGTGGCAATTGGGAAACCAAATGATGTAATTCATAATAAAAAAAATTGGCAGTCGTAGGGACTGCTGATAGAAGTTAATAATAATAACTTAGAATTTAATAGCTCACTTTGGAAACTACGCGGCTTAAACCGGAGGGCATGGCAATGACCATGGCCATCTAGATCATCCGAGTTAATTTAAAGAAATGAACATTTAAAAATTATTTAAAGGTTTCCATCCGGTTGCTCACGTTTTATTAGTAGCCATACTACTTAGTTTAGGTATACGAGGAACATTTTTATGATAGTTGAGTTCACTTTTAAAAAATCGTCTCAGTTAGGGGCGGCGAAAAATTTATTTAAGTTAATAAAATTATGTCCGTGCAAGTGGAGTTTTGTGGCGTAACACAGGGTTAGCATATAGGTCCTTTATTTTTCACTGGTTTCATACATTATTTACTTGCACTATTGTAACCAAGTTTTTAGCCATTTAAAATAAATATATGGGTTATTCTCGCATAATTTCACGTTAGATATTGTCAGTCCATATGGACTGAATATATCAAACGTGTGTTCCCCGTGTATTTATTTAAAATGTGTAATAACTTCATTAGTTTTCATACTAAAGTTCTTAGTCCTTGCTAACGATTAAAAAATATGTAAAATTACCAGCGCGCCAGACTTTATAGATCTATAATTAAACCACTAACAATTAATTGGCAAATCTCTTAACGCCTCAAAATGTTGCTTCATAAAAATGTTCCGTAGACAATCAGCCGTTTTGCATAGCAACGGAAAGGCCGACATCCACCGTCTCGGCCACCAGGCAGAGCGGCGGCTGGCAGCCGCTCCCTCGCTCCTCGCCGGCCGGCGGCGGCGCGCACTGACCTGGTGCAGCGCGTGGTCGGGCAGCGCGGCCACGGCGTCTCGCAGCAGCAGCAGCAGCCCCTCGCACGCCGCCCAGTCCGGCGCCGCGCCCGCGCGCACGCGGCTCTGCGCACACACGCTCGCATCACGCTCCGCTCTCTCACACAACGCTCATCATACAGATATGCTTTACCATATAAAAACACAATACATTTTAATAATAACTATCATTCTAATTCTTTAACCTACTAATATTATAAACGCGAAAGTATGCGTAATTGTTGCTCGATCACGTCAGAGAGGATTTGGATACAAATTTGTAACATATTTATACATTTCTGGATTATCATTTAGAATATATTTTAATTGCGGTGAAATTACGGAAACGGAAACTACGCGGGTGCGGGGAAAATCCGCGGACATCGATAGTATTATTATTTATTTGTTTTGATGTTTATTGCGTATTTACGACGGAACGACACTGCGCTCGTTACCTACGTATAAAATGATTTATCGCTACACCCTGTAATTTCTTCCGAAACATCCCCCAAACCGGAACTCAGCGATGTTTGCGATTTACTGTTTGGCGGTAGAATAACTGGCAGTGATGTGACATTTCCCAGTACAAAACGTTAGAAGTTATTCACTACAACGCGGCTTTCGCCATCTCCAAAATTGTTGCACACAGTACACCAACAAGCTATAAGAGCTCCCTCTGACCTGATGGTAGATCCCCGAGGAGAACATCTCCACGGTGGCGTGCGTGACGTCCTCCTCCTCCACCACGACGAACTCCTCCCGCAGCCGCTCCTCCCCCGCGCCCCGCCCGGCCCCCGCCTGCTCCGCCTCGCCGCGCTCCGAGCCCTCGCTGCCGTCCGCCTGCTCCGCGTCTGGACACCAACTCACATCTTACTGAAGAGAACTAAACGACATGACATACAAAAAAGTGCGTGTATGTAGGTACATGCATAACAAGTTAACACTCCTCTTTATCCCTCGAGCTAAGAAGTCTAACTTCAATCGTAGAACCGATAATATCTTCACTGAAAGAAGTATTAACCTGAAGCTAGTTACAATGTTTACTAAATTAAATACAACTAGCTAACTTCAGGGTGGAGCTTTTCGAGACGCTGTGCACGAGCATCGATATAACTTACTCTCATAGTTTTTCTTTAGCACCCTAAAATAAGCATAACTTCAAAAATAGACATGTTTAAAAGTAAAAAATAGATAAGTGTAAAACGGAGCTCGTCATAAGAAGTTTACTATGGCGAACTATGCACAACTACCAATACATAGAAACTATCTTTAGACACACCTGTATGTCGAAAAAAGTTTGGAAGAGATTGGCGCAACGTATAACAATGCTTAACCATAAAAGATAACAAGGCTACTAGCTGAGTGAACACTCACCGGCCGTCGTGTCGGAGTTGTCGGACGTCGAGGACGCGGTGTGTTTTCTGGAAGACAAACGGGGATTGTAGCAAGATTCTGTTCCGGCGGCTTGTGAAGCGGCCACGAGATTTACGACGTTACCTGCCTTCCTTTATCTGCAAATTGATGATTCCTTTCAGCTGCTTCGTGGATTCCACGCTGCTCTCCATTTTGTCGCTGTCCTCGCGATTTTGCGCCGTCTCTCGAGGGGCGTAGAGGTTAGAGTCGATCGTGTCGTCGCCGGAGGCGGGCCGGTCGCGGTGTTTGACGCGCTTGGAGGAGCGCCGCTTGGCGGAGAACTCGCTGGACTCCTGCGTCTCCGCCGACAGCAGGAAGTAGAAGTTGGCGCGCGAGTGCGTCACGAACGTGTCGCTGGCCTGCCGACCACAACACTATCACTATCAGCAGCAGAACACAGGGCACTTGTGACTCGAGGATCGACGATACTAACAAAGATCACTATGGTCGAGCTAAAGCTGCACAACGTACTTGTACAACGCATAGAATTAAAGATCAAGTCCAAGTCTGAGGTAACTGTATCTGATTTATAATTAATCACTGGTATTTCCAAAAACCTGTCCACATAGAAAGATAAATAGGCAAAAAGAATAACAGAGTCGTGCCCAAGACAAAACAAAAAAAAGGGGGAAGAAGACGTCGTAGATGGGGAGGACTACATTCGTGGCATAGCTGGAGTTACATGGACAAGGGAGACACATGACAGGAAAAGGACAAAATCGACATGCAATAGATGGACGAAAAAGTTTGAGGCGATGATATAAAAGTGTCCTTTTCAAAGACTTTAATAATTTTCAATGAGTCTTCTGGTGTGGGGCCGGGAGCTCACCTGGTGCATGAGCAGCAGGAAGTCGCAGAGCTGCGCGAGGCGGTGCGGCGCGGGCGGCGCGCCCGCCAGCGCGCGCACCAGCGCCACCAGCGCCGCGCTGTCCGGCCGCGCGCCGCCGCCCGAGCCCGCCAGGAACCGCTCCTGTGCGCACACAACCACTCACACTGCCTGCTCGCCCCTGCTGCCACTCGGCCCTTCTCTCATGACGAGAACGTCAACGCCGCTCCCCCACGCTGCTAAGTGCGCTTTGACGAAAGTCGTAGTGTTTGTCTCCATACAACGAACACTGCCTCATGTGCGCCCAGTAGAGGGGGGTTGGTAACTGTCGTTCGCTCAGTCGGGTGTTAGAAGCAGCGCGGGGCGGACGTGCATATTAGCTGTAGTGTTGCTGAACACTACACTTACAAAATATGTTTTTCTTCAATGGTAAAGCCAGTGGCTTATGACAGAGTGCAGGCAGAATTTTAACTTACAATCTGACGCTTGTGATATCGAACGTTCTCGTTACTAAGCCACAACCATGAAGTTATCGTTTCCAATGTTAATATACCTATGAGAATTTTTGTAAGGGCAAATGTACAAAACCCTATCATCATTGGCTTCAAACTCGAAAGAAAATATCGTAATGATGGGCATTAGATACGTTCCTAGAAAGGTACCCTTCGAGGAAATGCCTCATCCGGTAACACGCACTTAGCCAATGTGGTGGTTAATGATCTTGACTCTGTTCTTGTGAGAGAAGGTCCTAGGTCCCAGCAAAGAACAAAAAGTGGGGGAGCTCATCATTGCTCGCATGTTCCTACACAAGGGAGGTGCTCGGTACCTTGCAGGCGTGCAGCAGGTGCTGCAGCAGGTCGGCGCGCGACAGCTGGTAGTGGTTGAAGGCGCGGCGCGGGTGCTCGGGCCGCAGCAGCACGCGCAGCGCCGCCAGCGCCAGCGCCCACAGCGAGCCGCGCGCGCGCCCGCGCCCCTCCACCTCCCAGCTCCACTCCTGCCGCATCACAATACAATGCATACGTCACCAATGGTCGGAAACACCGTGATTTGGGCAGCCACGTTACCATGTGCCCAGTAAAACACGAAACCGGGTTGACTTTTGTTGAATACTTATGGATCTTACCAAGGCATTTGATTATGTAGATCATAACATTTTGATAAAAAGATTTGGAGGCGTACGGAGAGCGAGGTAATATTTTGGGGTTCGATTGAATCATCCTTCGAAATAGAGTTCAGCTAACTCAGTTGACAAGATATCGTTCAGTGACAAAAAACTGATAAGATATTAAATATGGAGTGCCACAGGGAAGCGTACTTGGACCTTAGCTATTTATAATTTACATTAATGAATTGCCTTACATTATTGAGCATCCTATGGTTCTGTTCACGGATGACATTTTCGTAAAACAATTTTTGTAGGAGCAAAAAATATCTGAATATGACGGTGCAAGTCGTTGTATCTTACGCCGAGGGTGGCGCTAACTTTAAGTAGAACCAGACGAGATCAAGAAAAGCAAGATGTCTGCGCAACGAGACTTTCAGACTTTTCAGACAAAAATACATATAAATATGTTACGAATTTGTTCATAGGGGTAAAAAAGTCCAAAGCTTAACTTAGTGGATTTTGAATTACTGCACTACTATAGAAACTATAGAGAGGCATCACCATTGTGGTATGCTCTAGGTCTGTGCGTGGGTCTCTATAGTTAATAAGTTTAGATTAGCAAGGCCCCGGGCTGTAGTACATCATATTATTCTGGTGGCTATAGTTAGTAAGTTGAAATTGGCGGGGCTCCGAGCGTGCGCCAGCCCAAAGACTATGTTATCCTCGTGTCTGTGGTGTAGAGTTTGATATTCACCGTGGCAGTGTTGAAGGTCTGAACTACTCTACAGAAGGGCATCATCTTTTAAGTATGTCGTAGGTCTGCGTGTGGGTGGTTTGAGTGGGCTGTGCACTCACCGCGGCGGTGGCGAGGGTCTGTGGAGGTGCACTCACCGTGGCGGTGTCGAGCGACTGCGCGGCGCGCACGAGCAGCACGAGCAGCGCCGGGTCCAGCACGGCGGCGTCGCTGCGCGCGCACAGCTGCACCCCGCCGCCCGCGCACCGCAGCAGCGGCGCGCTGCACGCCTCGTCGAGGATCACCTGCAACACGCACAACACTACAACTTACCGGAACACTATTTTACTATAAAAGCAACGAAAAATTAAAGCAAAGGAATTCCCTATGATGGCCTCACAAGGAAAATGATTAAAGCCAGTTCAATAATTTTGGTAAGCCCTCTAAAACACATCACAAATTTATCTCTCACACATGGTATATTCCGCGATTGATTAAAATGGTGAATTGTCAAACAACTGCAAAAAAAGACACCAAAGACAATATAAACAATTATCTGCATGTAACTTTAAATCTCTTTTTTTGTCAAAATAATTTGAAAAGGTTATACTTACGTGCTTGTTGAAATTTTTAGTTTTTTGGAAAAACACAAAACTTTAATAAATAAAACAAAACTTTATTTAATTCTAAATGGAAAACAAACAGCATTAATTACATTACATTAGACAGCAGCAGACAGAGACAAAATTTAAAGAGAAGAACATGTTGATTTTAGGAAAAATAGGTCGACGACTACATTGACTTGTTTTTCTTAAGTCACATGAATCTCTTATCATTCCCGAGCGTGACGCTAGAATTCAATTTACAGCCCACGAAAAATCTGCGCGCGCGCCAAAAGAAATGTTCACTTCAAAAACTAATAACTCAAAATTTTATAGCTCAATTTGGAAACTACGGACGTGTAACCCAAGAGCTTGACTTGAAGAGTTCTTTCCTTTACGAACTGTTACAACCTTAAAACTGCTGATCCTGCAGGAAGTCAATTCCTCGATGTCGATATTGGCGATTCTGCAGTATTTTGCTATATAAAGTCGAATTGTCGAATAAATCTTCCAGTCAGTTCTCGAAAGGTTACTCTGCCTCTCAGCCTACGGACCTGGTTCATGCCCGCCGGACCTGAGACCTCAGATACCCCTAGAGAAGTGCCGCGCGCGTCTGTTTCTATTTCGGTTGGTCTAGGAAAGGCCCCTCACTAAATCCAAAAACTTGTGAAGTGTTTGTTTAAACTCAAATAAAAAGTGAATAAGTACAAATTGTTTTTTTTTATAGAATCAGTGATTTCCAGTCTAACATTATTGGTGTCAGAAGTGGGATCTATTATCCCTGGTCGCCTATTCCTATCACGCAACGCGCCGCGCCACTTCGGGTCTCTCAGTGACTCAACTGTTGGCTTGCTCCGCTCTGAGCTAGAGCCAGCCGCCAACCAGCCACTACTGTCTCCATCGCCGTAGAAGTACCGAGCCGTCAGCCGCTGTGCCGTATGTACACCGCACCGCCCTTCTGTTGACCACAGCTCGCCTCAAGGTAGAGAACCTTTGTGCAGCTCCACTGTGCCCTGGAACCCAGTGCACCGAGCCGCCCTGAACTGACTCCGGCCAGCTCCAGCTCCGAAACGGGCTTTCTGTCCGCCTCTTCCCGAGCTGCCTCGCCGTAACCTCACCAGCTCCACCTGCGACGCGGGCTTTCTGTCCGTCTGTTGCCGAGCTACCCTTTCACCGATACCTGCTTAACTGCGCAACCTCACTTGCGTATTGCACAACACGACAGCTGCCCGACTACGGAGAACCGCAACCCGACACCGCGCCGAATTCCAATGACAAGTGTCTTAATAATCGCCGCTCTGTAAGTTATTTAATAATTTAATTTTGTTTCTCTGTTTTGCTTTTCTTGTATTTGAATTTTTATAACAAAAGAAAATGGCTAAAGATATTAAAACCGACAAAAAACAACTTCCACTAGCTCTCTATTGACGGTAGAGGAAGTAAACTTTACTGTTCTCACGAAATTCATAAAACCATTCGATGGTGATAAAATAAATTATCCTCATTTTTGCGCAATTGCGAGAATGCGCTATCTTTAGCTACAAACAATCAACAAGACCTTTTGTTCAAATATATTTTATCACAACTAGAAGGCAAAGCTGATTCAGCATGCTCTCTAAAGGTATTTGATAACTGGCTAGAACTGAAACCGTTTTTAAGAGTTACCTTCGGGGAATCTAAGCACAGAGACCATCTATTTATAGATTTACAGCAGTGTAGGCAAAAATATAACGAAAGCGTGACCCAATACAGTCTACGTTTGAAACTTGC
Organism: Ectropis grisescens; assembly: GCA_017562165.1. Taxonomy (NCBI): domain Eukaryota; kingdom Metazoa; phylum Arthropoda; class Insecta; order Lepidoptera; family Geometridae; genus Ectropis; species Ectropis grisescens. The sequence continues at coordinate 26,930,742 of CM029778.1, read as the reverse complement.
CTCACTCGCCTACAAACTGATATTACGCATTCTACTAAAGATCCTTCCGAATTAAAAGGTAGAATTGCCAACACGGAGGATCTCGCTCTCCATACATTTATATTAGGATTGCCAGGCCATATTTCCAATATTATAAGATGTCGGAATCCTTCCAATTTAAATGAAGCGGTCAACCTTGCTATACAAGAGGAAAAATTGTACAATTATGTTACACAAGCTAGAAAACATCCTGAGGAGAGACCAAAGTGTAAAAACTGTGGCAAAATCGGTCACTCTGAACGTAACTGCTACAACCGTACCCTCCTAACTACCGCGAGCGCTCAATAAATACAATAAACCCGTCACTATCTCCACCGCGACCCCTACGGTATCTCAAAACATTATAAAGACCTGTCGCTATTGTAAAAATATAGGTCATGAAATTCACGAATGTCGTAAAGACAATATAACAACTCTCGCCGCCAGCTTCCTAATTCTTCTAACCCTAAACAAATGCATCATCTTTCCCAAGATGAGGATGACAACACCATCCAGGAAGATGATTTTTATGATCAGTCGCATTTAAACTAAAATTGGTTCCGGTCCCGCGTCGTACGGAATCATCAACACAAACCGACGCCTTTGACATAAGTTTCTATTTCAATAACGACCTGCCGGTTAAGTCTAATAGGTCTCGTTCTAATCCGACTCAATCGTCTCAATCGTCTCAATCGTCGCAATCAATCGTCTCAATCGTCTCAATCGTCTCAATCTCAATCTCAATCGTCTCAATCGTCTCAATCGTCTCAATCGTCTCAATCGTCTCAATCGTCTCAATCGTCTCAATCGTCTCAATCGTCTCAATCGTCTCAATCGTCTCAATCGTCTCAATCGTCTCAATCGTCTCAATCGTCTCAATTGTCTCAATCGTCTCAATCGTCTCAATCGTCTCAATCGTCTCAATCGTCTCAATCGTCTCAATCGTCTCAATCGTCTCAATCGTCTCAATCGTCAATCGTCTCAATCGTCTCAATCGTCTCGACCCAATCGTCTCAATCGCCTCAATCGTCTCAATCTACCAAACCGACTCTCTCTACTAAGTCCAAACCTAATAAGAGTAAAACTGTTACATTTTCTAAATCTCTCAACTCTTCAGATCAATGCGAGGTAACTTATGAGATAAAAATAAATAATAAAACTCATCTGCCTCACATTTATGTTAAAAGCCAATACTCAGATAAAATTCTAGTATTTTGGTCGACTCTGGCTCCTCTGTGTCTCTTATCAAAAATCATCTCTCCAAACGCTACCTCTCGTAGACCCTGAGGTAATTAAATTCAAGGGTATCGACAATGACTCTGAATATTCAACTAGCTTGGGATATTGTCAACTAGATCTCCAAATTTCCAAGAAAGAAACACTATATGCCAAATTTCATCTAATATCAGACTCAGTCTTCATTAAATTTGATGGCATAATAGGTAATGACTTATTGAAACTCTATAACTGCAACATAGACTATAGAAAAGATCTCCTCACAGTTGGTAACTACAACATCAAACTTAATTTTACTAAGCCTCAGTATACCATTCCTGCACGCTCAGAAATGATGATCGAATGCGGTATACTTAACCCTGAAATTTCATGCGGACTAATAGAAAAACAGGAAGTCCAAAGAGGTGTTTTTTTTGTCCAACTGCCTAGTCGAAGTCAAACCTAATAAACATGCCAATGTCTCTATTCTTAATACTACTAATGAAGATGTTATCATTCAAGCTCTATCTGTAGAAATTCACCCTTGCGATACCCTACATGACCTCCAAAAAATGTGCAACCGATTCACACTGTCTCTTCTAACCCTTCTATTTCCAATTCATCTGTCCCAAGGAATCGTATTGATGAGGTAAAGGTCAAATTAGAACCTCACATCTCAACACTGAAGAGTCCTGTAAGCTTCTAGATCTATGCACCGAATACTCTGATCTGTTCCATCTCGAAGGTGACACTCTCACCTGTACTAACACCCTAAAACATGAAATAAAACTACTTCCTCGCAACCAATTCAAACTAAAACCTATCGATATCCTGAAATTCATAAATTAGAAGTCAACAAACAAATCCAGAAAATGCTAGATCAACAGATAATAAAGCCCTCTGATTCTCCATGGTCATCCCCTATATGGGTAGTCCCTAAAAACAGGATGCATCAGGCCAGAAAAAATGGCGCATCGTTGTAGACTATAGAAAGCTCAATGATGTTACGATTGGTGATGCTTATCCTATTCCAAACATTGCTGATATTCTAGACCAACTAGGTCATAGTAAATACTTCTCAACTCTTGACTTGGCGTCTGGTTTCCACCAAATAAAGATGTGTGAAGCAGACGGACCCAAGACAGCTTTCTCTGTCCCTAATGGACATTTTGAATACACAAGAATGCCATTCGGTCTTAAAATGCTCCTGCAACCTTTCAAAGATTAATGAACACTGTCCTTTCAGGCTTACAAGGCTTACACTGTTTTATCTATCTCGATGACGTCATCATATATTCCCATAATTTACCAGATCATATCCAAAAACTTAGTCTAGTATTCGATGCTCTCAGACGTCATAATCTTAAATTACAGCCTGATAAATGCGAGTTTTTAAAGAAAGAAGTCGCCTATCTTGGCCATGTCATCACTGACAAAGGCGTGTCTCCTAATCCCGAGAAGGTCAAAGCAGTACTTGCTTACCCTGCTCCTAAGAATCCAAAACAAATCAAGAGTTTTCTTGGTTTAGTTGGATACTACCGAAAGTTTATCAAAGATTTTGCCAAGGTTACCAAACCTCTAACTTCTCTTCTCAGAAAAGATGCTGATTTCATATGGGGAGAATCACAAGAAAACTCATTCAACTCACTCAAAAGTTTGCTTACTAATTCACCGATCCTACAATATCCAGATTTCTCTAAAGAATTTACACTCACTACCGATGCCTCTAATTACGCTATAGGTGCTGTTCTTTCTCAAGGCGAACCAAACAAAGATCTACCTATTGCTTATGCCTCTAGAACGCTTAATAGCGCAGAAGGTAATTATAGTACCACAGAAAAGAACTCTTAGCCATTATCTTTGGAACAAAAACTTTTAGGCCTTATTTGTATGGCAGAACATTTAAAATAGTCACTGACCATCGCCCTTAACTTGGCTCTTCAACTGTAAAGATCCCAGTAGTAAACTAGTACGCTGGAGACTAAAACTTGAAGAGTATGATTACAAAATTGAGTACAAGCCCGGCAGAATAAATTCAAACGCCGACGGTTTGTCACGTCCTCCTATTCACAATATTACAGACAACATCGAAACCGACACACTCACATACCAACAATTTATGAAATCTCGCTCTAGCCCAATTTTGAATGATACAATTATTCTAGAACATAACAAAAGTCTCCTAGATTCACATTGTTCAATTATCGCATACCCTACTTCCATCGATTTAGATTCTTCTAACCCTTTTTCTGAAAACATTCTTAATCTTCTTCAAGATAAAATGAATTCGAAATGTCTGAAAAGGAACTCTATACCGTCAGAGCATCTCAAGTCAACAATAAAACATACTTCCACATGTTTACCAAAGTTCACCATTTTGAATCCGTCACATACCAAGAAATTTTCAAAGTCCTCAAAGATCTACGGAATAACCTTATTGTACTATATCCCGAAGTAAAATCGATTGCCATGTCTGACTTTACCAATCCCTTCGACAAACTCAATTTCATTCTAATCCATGAAATGCTTTCTTTTCTATTTCATAACACTGGCATTCAAATTCACATTCATCATAACTTAATGAAGTATCCAAAACCAAATGAAGTGCCAACTATACTTCTCGAAAACCACGACTGTCCCACAGGTGGTCATATTGGCGCATCCAAAATGTATAACAAACTTAAGGACATATACTATTGGAAAGGAATGAAAGGTGAAATTGAGAGATATGTCCAGAATTGTTCCTCTTGTCAAAAGAACAAAGCTCTACGAGGAATCAACAAAGCTCCTATGGAGATTACCACTACATCCTCTGAACCCTTTCAAAAAATTTATACTGATATTGTTGGTCCTCTCCCAGACTCTGGTAGTGAAAATTTCAAATACATAGTCACATTCCAGGACGACTTAACGAAATATTCCATGGCTTATCCTATCACTGAATCTACAGCCGAAAAAACGACCCAATGTCTAATAAAATTTATAAGTCACTTTGGCATCCCAAAAAGTATCCTATCAGACCAAGGAGTACATTTCATTGCCGATGTATATAAACAAGTTGCTCAACTTTTAAAATTAAACATCTTTTTCAACTCCTTATCACCCACAAACAAACGGTGCTCTAGAAAGGAGTCATGCCACTCTCAAAGAATATTTGAAATCCTATGTCAATGAGAATCAAGATAACTGGCATAAGTTCCTCCCCACTGCCATTATATCGTATAATTCTTGTGTACACTCTTCCACTAATTTTTCGCCACACGAACTTCTTTTTGGCTGCAAGCCTCATATACCTAGCTCTATTTATGATACTAACCCTACTGCAACTTATCCTGACTATATAAAAACTCTCAAACAAAAGTTAATAAACACCAGAAATCTAGCTCGTGACAATATCCTCCGTAGCAAGGAAAGATCTAAAACCTATTATGACAAAAATACAAAGGACCAGTCTTATAATGTAGGAGATATGGTTTACCTTAAGCAACATCATAGATTGCGTAAGGCATTATCTTCAATATGGAAAGGTCCATATCGCGTCATCAAAGTTCATGGTAATAGCAATGTCACTCTTCAAGTTAATCGTAGATTTAAAAGGTACCATTTCAACGAAATCAAACATGCTCATGAACACCCTATTTCAGGGCCATCGCGCCAGGAGCCCGTCTCAACTATACGATGAGCTAATCTCAAGAAATAATGAACTCGTAAGAACATTCCCAATTCCGTAAATCTTAACAACATCCACACTCTACTGAATGTGTCAGATGTCTCATCGTTTATTTCAGATAACAAATTAGTATTTGTAGTAAAATTTCCATTAGCTATTCTGACAGAATACAATCTCTACCATATTTATGCTCTACCAACTCCTCATAATATCCAAGAGCCAAATTCTTTTGCCGTAATTAATCCATCTGCAAGATATCTAGCAATAACAGAGGACAAATTAACTTATTCCGTGATAAACGATTTAAGTGAGTGCAAATCGATATCTAGATACAACAAACTGTGTCAATTGAAAAGTGTTCAATCCAGTGTGTCAAACCCAATCTGTGAAGTGCAACTATTTCGCGAACACGTCACTAGTATTCCACAATCTTGTAATGTTAAAATAATGTTTGGTGATATTGACATTTGGCAGAAACTCACCAATAATAGATGGATCTATGTCCAATCAGATCTAACAAAAGTTTCTGTGAAATGTAGTGATAGTCATATGACCGATCATGATGTAGTCGGAACTGGTATACTCTACCTTCCAAAAATTGTAAAGCCTATCACAAACTATTGCAATTTGTTCCACAGCACGAATACGATACAAATCTGTATATTCCGTCACCTAATTTTAATATTATTGACGATGACTGTTGTTCTAAATCTAAAGTAAACAAAAGTATTCCATATTTAACGCCGATAAAGCTTTCTGACATTAACTTAGACTCACTGCAATATGCAACACATAAGTTAAATCAATTTAACGATGATCTTACAAAATCGAAAACCAGCCCTATCACATTAAGTATGGATACTACTTCAGCTTCTTGACGACCCTGTTATCACTCTCTGTATTTTCTTATATGTTTTACAAATTATATTCATGCCTATGTCCAAAACGTAAACTGACTAACTCTAACTGCTGTGTACAAATATTTAACAAATGTTACTCAAGGCCTAATACTAATATTCGATCTAGAACGGCTATCGAACTAAATGAACGAGATATCACTGAATCTTCCAATTCTGATGATACTTCTTTATCAAATATTTCTACGTCTAGCCCAAGAAGAAACATTCAAATTTAAAAAGCTCGACTTTGTTATTTTTACTCTTTGAATCTTTTTACATCATTTATTTTTCTAATATATTATTATCAAATTTTGCTTAATTATTGTTTACATAATTTAGTGCTAAGCCTTATTATCATGTCTAGTAATAACAATTTTACTGTGTTTTAGCCTTGTCCGTTCCAGTGTTACTAACTTAGTTTTCTATTTCCATTTTTAAAATTTACTTGAGTATATTGTTTTGTGTAATCTTTCAATTAGTTTTATTTCCATTTCTAAACTTTAATTTAGTGCATTGTTTTGTGTAATTTTAACTATTTCATTTTTAAACTTTAATTGAGTATATTGTTTTAATGTAATCTTTTAATTCGTTTTCTATTTTAATTTTAAAATTTTAATTGAATTTATTGTTTTGTGTAATCCTTAACTTAATTTTTCTAATTCTAAATCATGTGAACTTTGCTAGACCAAAATCCTACTCACATACTAACCGATTAGTATGTTCCGTCTTAAGGGGGGAGATGTTACAACCTTAAAACTGCTGATCCTGCAGGAAGTCAATTCCTCGATGTCGATATTGGCGATTCTGCAGTATTTTGCTATATAAAGTCGAATTGTCGAATAAATCTTCCAGTCAGTTCTCGAAAGGTTACTCTGCCTCTCAGCCTACGGACCTGGTTCATGCCCGCCGGACCTGAGACCTCAGATACCCCTAGAGAAGTGCCGCGCGCGTCTGTTTCTATTTCGGTTGGTCTAGGAAAGGCCCCTCACTAAATCCAAAAACTTGTGAAGTGTTTGTTTAAACTCAAATAAAAAGTGAATAAGTACAAATTGTTTTTTTTTTATAGAATCAGTGATTTCCAGTCTAACATACAACAGTTGAGCTCAAAGCTACGAAAAATCTGCACGTAGGTAGTGCGTCAAAAGGTTTCACTTAAAAAAAATGTGAGCCGTCACGGGACGCCTGGCAGATGTGACACATCGACAATCGACGTTATGTTGTAAAAGTAATATGCAGAAAATAACATATTGTGATAGGAACTAAATATGTCATAATTATAAAATAACCGACGGCGTCCATCTCACTCGACAGGTTAACGCCGGATCGAGTGGGAGAGAATCGCACAGTCGTCGCCACACCGTACACACTACTGCATATAGACTGTATATATATACCATCGTGTAGCGTGGCGACGCGTCGCCACAGCATGCGTCGCCACGTCAGAAATCGGTTTTACGTGCGACTATAGGATGTTTCACATCAAAAGTATAACCGAAAAAAAAATTGGATAAGCTAGTAAATGTGTGGTGATGTTGTAGAGTTCGAAGCAGCGACGTACCTTGAGCATGTGCGGCGAGAGGTCGCAGCGCGGGCTGGCCAGCACGGCCAGCAGCGTGTCGGCCAGCTCGTCGGCGCGCAGCCCGGCCAGCAGCCGCGCGTCCGCGCGCGCCGCGCGCAGCAGCAGCGCCAGCGCCGCCGCCGCCGCCGCGCCGCCGCGCCGCTCCACCACCTGCAGCGATCGACGGCCTGATACTACCAATTTTTTTGGAGCCATTGTGATGGCTTCAAGACTGTCTGGTGTTGGTGAAATTGGCCTCATTGGAGACGTCAATCTGTTGCCTTATCTTATTAAATCTCTTCGAAATGAGGTATCATCGCCCGAACCTGGTAACAAAGATCAGCCAGGAGTTGCTCTGCACGCATCGAAACCCAATGGACGTCGCATATGCGCTGAGGGAAATATACTCCGGTATGTACTCCTCAGCGTCCCGTATAAAGTCCCTAGAGCAGAGAAGATATAAGGGAGCGCAAATACCCAACACCCAACCAAACACCCTCTTTTTAGTTCACACTCAAGAGGAAGAAGTAGACCCTGACAAGCCCGAGTTATGGGTCAGGCACCGGGTCACGCATCCTTACCATCCATGAAGCTCAGGAACTAACATACGAGTCGGTAATCGCAATCAAAACCAAGGCAAACATGAAGCTGCACGAGAGCGTGCCCCATGCGGTTATTGCAATCTCACGGCACACGGGGACCTTCACATACTACGCTGACGACACCGACGACGCCATCGGTCGGTTCGTAAAACGAGTGTCAGCTGCATCACTGAATACCATCCGAGAGTTCAACCTACAGATGGCCATCAGGGACAGAAATGCGGCCGTTGTGGAGGCTCTGCGCCGGGAGGAGGCGGCTTGAGCAAAATACGATGTCGAGTCGACTACTATCGGAATCCCAACCGGTAGTGATCGACTCTACAGACGAGCACTAGAATTAGATTTCAAATGCACCCATAAAGACGGCAAAGTCTCGAACATCGCCGGAAAATTGCTAGCTTAACGGTTTTTTATCGGTTGCACTTCGGAGAGTGTGCGACTGATTTGTACGATCTAATACCACCTTGCCCTTTTTTCTATCGGAATGCTCGTAGCTCGAAAAAGCGACATTGTTTCATGGTTGATGTTCCAAAGATCCAATTCCAAAGTTCCAAAGGCTGTGGAATACGTTGCCTGTGTCTTCCAATCGAGAGTGAATCGGTTTCTTCTATGTAAACACGCTCCATCGTAGACCGTATCATCGGTTAACATCAGGCGAGATGGCGGTCAAGTGAAAAACCTTGTGTATGAAAAAAAACTCGCCCCTATTTTCCTCTTCTTCTCCTTATCCAAGAAATGTGTAAAAAAATGATAATTGTAATGACAAAGATCACGGACCCCGGAGTCTGTGGAGTGCCTAATTTAAATAATAAAAAAAAGACCTGATACTACTGAGGGGCTCTACGTCCCCTAGGCAACACCCTAGGGGGTCACACAATCGTAGTTAAGCTACAACACCGTGCAGTAATTGCATGCGTACATTAATTTTATTTTATTTTATTCTAAATGGAAAACAAACAGCTTTACACAATCAAAAAAAAAAGAGTAGAAACACTGAAGCCAAACACAGTTTTCATTGATAAAATTTCAATTAGTGGTCCACCTAGACTTTGGATCCAATCCAGGGAGGGGTTTTAAGTGCTAGCCATTTTCCATGTTCTTGTTTAAACGGCATTTTATACAATGTGGTGACTTTGAGCGGAGGCGACTTTGAAAGTAACAAAATGGGAATGAGGAGTTCTAAAAGTGTAACGAGTCGATCATCGTAATTATAACTAAGGTAACATGAAGTTACACGAGAGCGTGCCGCGTGCCCCATGCGGTCGTCGCAATCTCACGGCACACGGGGACCTTCACATACTACGCTGACGACACCGACGACGCCATCGGTCGGTTCGTGCGGCGAGCGTGGGCTGCATCACCGAAGACCATCCCAGATTTCAATCTACAGATGGCCATCAAGAATAGAAACGTGATGGGTCTGGGCCGGGAGGAAAAGAAAAACGGAAAAGACGATGTCGAGTCGATTACTATCGGAATCCCAACCGGTAGTGATCGACTGAACAGACGAAATCGGACTGACTAATACTAGAATTAGGTTTAAAATGTTCACAACATCTTCCTATTTTCCGTTTCTTGTCCTAATCCAAGCAATATGTAAAAAAAAAAGATTATTGTAATGACAAAGGTCACGGACCCCAGAATCTATGCAGTGGCTAGGTTTTTTTTTTTTTTTTTTTAACTTTTATAGGTTTAAACTTGACCGCCATCTCGCCTGATGTTAAGCGACGATTTATATAAAATAAAACGATCTCTAAAATTACGTTGAAAATCTCACCCGCTCCCACCTATTTTCCTTTCCTTCTCCGAACGTCTCCGGTCCCGAGCGACTCACCCTGGCCAGCAGACACAGCAGCAGCTCCACGCCCCGCAGCATGTAGAGCGCGGGCGCCAGCCCCCGGTGGCGCGCCGGCCGCGCCGCGCCCGCCCACGCCACGCGCAGCGTCTCCGGGATGGGCGCGCCGCCCGCGCCCGCGCCGCCCGGCGCCGCGCCGCCGGGGAACACTGCGCACACGGGCCGTGGTACACACTTCCATAAACACGGTCACGATCACAAGACACGATGCTGCGCTACTTCATATCCAACTTGTCTTACGGACTGCGCCTGGTCGGTCTTTCATAGGATAAGAAAGCGGGGAGTAGAGGTACTGACCGGGGGGCGCGGTGTGGTGGTACAGGAGAGGAGGTACTGACCGGGGGGCGCGGTGTGGTGGTACAGGAGAGGAGGTACTGACCGGGGGGCGCGGTGTGGTGGTACAGGTTGATGATGGCGGGCGCGCTGGCAGAGAAGGACAGCAGCAGGCTCTCGTGCAGCTCCCGCAGCGTCCCCCGGGAGATCTCGAACACCTGAAACCCGCGCACGTCGTCAGCTCCTGGGCTCCCACACCATCTGCACCTGTGACTATTCTCTCAACTATTTTGGCTTCACTGACTTTACCGTGTAGGAAAAAATCGTTAGCAAATGGCCAACTTTCAAGAGTTACATCATTACAGGACTTGCGTCACCCGACAACGTGCCATTGGGATAGCGGTCTCCGAGCCCTACTAGAATAAACATAAACTGAGCTGCAGGCCCGAGATTGCGAAATCAGATATCACACTAAACATACATTTAGCGTTTTGTGACACTATGGAAAAGTCGGGTTTTCTCTGAGATTTCAGGAGATGATATAAAGAAGAACAGAGTACAAGTTGATCGTTTCACTGCACGTGTTGCGTCGAGGGAAAATATTGCAAGAGTGACCTGATCCCAGTCTATGTCCATGTCCAGCAGCTTGGGCGTGAGGATCGCGGGGTAGTTCGGAGCCTCGCACCGCACCTGTCGACAACACATACTATTTTACCACCAATAATGTATCTTTTCAAACTACATACACACCATCAAATTTTTCCATTCGACTTATGCAGTCACTGCGGCAGAATCCGTGTTGGGCTATCGCCGCAAGCACGCCTCTCAGTGGTACGTTTGCAGACGATAGCACATCATATTCTGGTGCAATTGTATCAAAAATAGACAAACTAGTGAAAATATTCTTCAAATATATAATGCTTACTTAATAGTCCACGGATGACAATGTTCCATTCCACGTTACGTTACGACTTGATTGAGGAACAAACATAGAAACATTCAAACATCGAGAATTGTAATATTAGTAGGATTTAACATGATTTAGACAGTTTTGCCAAGTCTAAAGTTGTGTGTGTTTGGTTGACGTATATTCTGATGTAATAGATTCGTGTCTGCGCCGTGTTCGTGCACTGACCATGCAGCCGGAGTCGGGCGGGTGCGCCGCGATGTGGATGGCGGTGTACACGGACAGCAGCGGCGCGCGGTACACGCTCGCCGCCGCCAGGTGGTAGGCGCCGGGGCCCGCGCCCGCGCCGGGGCCCTCGCCGGGGCCCGCGCGCTCCACGGCGTGCCCCAGCAGCAGGTGCGTCGGCGTCACCTTGCGCACCAGGATACCTGCCACACACGCCCCTTACATCTCATCGGACGTCACGTCGTCATACACAGAATTCAAACTAAAATTAATTTATTGCAAAATTTATCAAACCTAATGTGGATCCACCGTCCCGAAACTAATTATTTTTAAACTGTATTTCAGAGTGTACCGTCCTCGCGAGATACTCGTACACAACAGGAATCTAATAAAATTTCAGTTCATAAGCAATAAAAGAATAATTACTTCAATTAAAAATAATTCGCGGGTAACTTATGTGTGAAATAAATAGTCGGTTCAGTCCGACCGCAAGAGTCACAATGAAACGGAAAGCCAACAATGCTATACCAGATGCGATCGAAAAACTAATTTGAATGGTATATTTGTTATCCGATGTCATCCCAATTGTATTGGATTACTAGACCGAACATTTTTAATACATTCGATTACTAAATATTGAACGAAACCATTGACACACGGTCAAGTATGTGCTGAATCTGGGAGACAAAAATATTACAAACTTAGTTTTTAAGACTCCAGTATGTTCAAAAAAGGAATGTAAATGCGCAACAGTGGGATATCTTATACCTTTAAACGAGCAATTCTTGTATACATATATAGAATCTGAATCTCGGAAACAGCTCGAACGATTTTCATGAAATTATGTATACAGGGGGTTTCGGGGACGATAAATCGATCTAGATAGGTTTTATTTTTTAAAAACATCATTTTATGCGCCTTTTTAGACAATGAAAAACTCCTACAATGTCATTAGAATACGATAACTTATTTCGTCACTGTTCTTTAAGTCTAAATGGCTCAGACGGAATATGCTCGCCCTCGGAGACAACAGGCCCCGGTTCGAATCCTGATGATTACTTTTCTTTTTGCTCGCCCTCGGAGTCAACAGGCTCCGGTTCGAATCCTGGTGGTCCTTTTCTTTTTGTTTTTTTTTTTTTCTTAGAAAATCTTATACTTAGCGCCTTTTAGTAGGTCTAAGTAAGTCATCACTTCGTAATTCGTACCTGACTAAATATCATTTAAAAAAAACCGAGCAAAGCTCGGTCAACCAGGTACTGAACACTAAACGATTGTAAAATGTTAACTCGATGCATACCTTGTATCGGCAGCGACACAGTCTCGCACTCGTACCCGTCCACGAACATCGTCACCTAAAATCGAAAATACAAATCATTTCAATACAATTGAACCATAACTTAATTTTAGTTTACAGTGAATAATAACCGTGTGTGTTTGAATAATAATAGTGTAGTGTCCGTTCCCATTATTTTACCGGAATAAAAAGTATCCTATGAGCAATTCCAGGCTATATTTCGCGCACTGAGTTCAGCTGACAGGCGGGTGAGTCCTCACCTGTATGTACATGCGCCGCTGCCGCACGGCCTCGCGCACGTTGAGCGCCACGCAGGCGGCGTGCCGCGCGCTCATGCCGCTGGCGCACGTGGCCGCGCTCAGCACGCGCGCGCCGGCCGCGTCGGGCCGCGACAGCCGGAACGTGAACACGCCTGGGCACAAACACCGCACTCGCTATACGACGGCAGACACGCGGTGACCGCAAACATCGCGATCAAGATATTACGCACACATGCGATGACTTCATTAAAAACGGAAAATGACAAAGTAGCATAAGCAGCCCTCTTATAGATGGCCAACAGGGACAGAAATTCCAATTTGATTTTCGCTAACACAAATCTAATGAAGATGCAGTTGTCTCCCTAGTTGATACTGTAACTGATGAATTAAATCAGGGTCAGCGATATGTTGGGGTCTTTTTAGATCTAGCCAAGGCCTTTGACAATGTGTCTAGGCCTATTCTCCTAAAACCTGAAATTTTTAGGCGTGCTTGGCGTACCACCCCAGTGATTCAGATCGTACCTAACAGAACGAAAGCAAGAAGTTTGAGTCGGTGATATTATGTTTGGTAGTTATGCGGGTGTCGGGTGTTGATTACGGCGTTCCACAGGTAAGCTTATTAGGAACTACCCTCTTTATAGCTTATATCAACATAATATGCAATTTCAAACTAAACCGGACCAGCATGCTGGCATTTGATGACGACATACTCGCTCAACGCTCTGTTTTTTATGGAGACACTTGGAGGGATGAATTGGATGTAGCCCAGAAGTGACTCTAAAAACACATACGACAAAATTTCTCAGTTTTCGAGTAACGCGGAGCACAACATTTTATACTCTATATAATTACACAGGTGCCAAAATTATGAAGCAACTCGTTGTAATTGTGTAATTGAAGATGTTGATAGGCTGAAATACCTAGGCGTCTTTATAGATCAAAGGCAGACAGGTAGAACCTGTGTAGTTCAGGTACGAAAACTAATTCATATTTTTTTTTAATCAAGGGAAATTGCACACACAAATACGCGAATTACTTTATTATACGTCATCATCATCATCATCATCAGCCGCAAGACGTCCACTGCTGAACATAGGCCTCCCCCCTAAATTTCCACAATGAACCTGCGTGTCCTGCAACCAGCGGTTTCCAGCGACCTTTGTGAGGTCATCTGTCCATTATTATACGTAGTCGGGGGTAATATTTTTATTTTATTTTGTTCCTTCACAGTTACCAGTTTGCGTGTCGAGCCATATCTCGAACATGAGCGAGTCGTGGCCGATGGACAGCACGTGCGCCAGCTCCGGCCGCGGCTCGCGGCTCGGCGCCTCGCTCGCGGGCTTGCTCTCCGACTCCGCGTCCGATGCGTCTCCGTTCATACCGCCCTCTGCTGTTTCTGTGGAAATTTAGAAATCCTTTTTTATATCGACTGCCGTTTTTTTTTCTCCAAGTTCATTAGCAGATATTCTACAGTGCCTCTATAAACGTAATGTTATTCCATATCTCCGGTTTAAACCTGCCTTGGTTTAATCAAATTTGAACTTCACTGCATAATGTTGTTTTGGATTTTCAATTACATACATCATGTTTGAGTGGTTGTTAGAAGGATCAGCGCGACGTGTATTGGGTTCGAGCGAACGAGGACTGCTCTACAAAAGGCTTCTGGCAGATGGCCTGAACTTTGAGCCACCGGTGAAGTTGCCCCCGCCCCCGCCCCGTACCTGTCCGCGGCGGCGCGCGCAGCCACAGCACGAGCGCGAAGCCGGCCAGCCAGGGCGCCCAGCCCGCGCCCTCCACGCCGCACCGCGCCGCGCACGCGCTCCACGCGCTCGTTATACCTGCGCACGCGCACAAACACACCGTCAAACACGACATGAAGTATTTAAAAAGCAGTGTAGCGATTAGTAGTGAAGTGGTATATCAGGCAGTATTTATAGGATTTGAGATCGATCACTGCATGAAGTGGGAATACTATGATGCGTGCCTTACACTAAGACCGGTATCCCCCCAGTGGTGCAGATGCGTCTCGTGCGTGTTACTTTGCCACAGTGCATTCTCGGTTACAGTACGGTATGGTATAGCAGTGCAGCAATGACGAAGTGTAGCCGTGTAATAGTCCAGCAGTGACGAGGTGTAGCAGAGGGGTGTAACAATGTTAAGCAGAAACGCGGTGTAAAAGTGTACCAGTGACGGAGTGTATCAGTGAATTAGTGGGGGTGTCAAGCAGTGTCGTGGTGTGGCAGGTGGTGCGGGTGTGAGAGGACGGCACGCACCGGCGCGCAGGTGCGCCTGCCGCAGCTCGTGCGCGGCGCTCTCGGCCGCCAGGCTCTGCGAGCACGCGCCGCCCGCCGGCACGTGCACGAAGTCGTCCTCCGGCGGCGCCGCGCCCTCTGACAGACACAATCGCCACAATTCAGTACAATACAAATACAAGAATCTCTATTGCTGTTACCAGGTAAGGTAAGATGATACAAAACATTTTAAAAGTTGACCCACACACACCGGCCTCATCGAGTGGCATGTAATATGTTCGGCAGTAATCTTTTTTAGTCTTAGTTTATAAGAATATGAATATAATACACGGAGAATTAAACATAGACGATTAGTCTTCTTCTTCTTTTGATATCTGAGTTGAAGCGGTACCATGGGGCGCGCGCGGCACGGGGAAGGTGAGGATGCAGTCAGGCGCGCGCGGCGGCGCGGCGGCGGCCAGGCGGCGCAGCGCGGCCAGCAGCAGCGCGAGCGGCGCGCGCGGCGCGGCCAGCAGGCGCAGCAGCGCGCGCAGCTCGCACGGCTCGATGCTCTGCGCCGCCAGCGCCACCGCCAGTTCCAGCACGCTGCGCTGCAGCTCTGCGGACCACACCACAACACATCACCACGTGGACACACCTACTATAATTACTAGTAAAAGATCCGAGGGTCTACTCCGCTTAACTAAAATTACCTTAGCTTTAACATTGCTCTCTTTTTTTTCGCTTGAAATTATTAAGACAGCAGACAGCAAAGACAAAGCCGAATTTAGTTAGGCGGTAGAAAGGCAGGTATGTTCGATGTAATTGAAGATAAAAACAACACATATGTCCAACGTAAGATACGTTACACACATATAGGGGCATTATTTTTAAGAAAATCATTCATGATCCATATTAAATTAGCATTACTGCATAAAATTACATTATTTATCAACTTCGGTAATGACTCGCAAACTGTAACTGTACTTGACCTCGCAAAGCCATTTGATACTGTCTCACTCCTTTAATTCTTGTTTCAAAATTAGACAAAATTGATAAACGAGGAGTCGTCTCTTGACTGATACGTATGCTATTTGCTGGCACAAAGGCAGTTCGTCATAATTAGAGAAGGTATCAGTGGGAATCAGTATGTTCATTTCGGAGTCCCACAGGGTAGCATATTGGAATCGACACTTTTCAGTCTTTATATTCATTATGATATCCAGGACGTGCCGATTGACTGTGTACTATACAGCAATGATATTTCACAAACATACGTGAGACAAAGCTTTTGAATATTTATTTATTATAATTATGCTGAAATAGCCTTGTAAGTTGTAAGTGTGGCTAGCTAGCAGCAGAGAGAAAAGCTGCCTCTTCTGTAAATTAGCGTCTACACTAGCCGAATGTTATTTTCCAGACTTTTGGCTAGCGTAGCAGCGGCAACGGGTCCGCCATGACTATCGGCCTGTGGGCGGTACCTTCTAGGTGAGGGTCGGTGCGCGTGAGCAGGTCGGCCACGGCGCGCGCGGCCAGCAGGCGCAGCAGCAGGCGCGGCGGCGCGCGGCCGGCCGCCAGCGCGCCCGCCAGCCGCGCGCAGCACGCGCGCGCCAGCGTCGCGCCCGCGCGCTCCAGCGGCCCGCCGCCCGCGCCCTCCTCCCCGCCCGCTCCCTCCGCCGCGCGACGCGATGACAGCAACCTGCAGCGACACACGCTTGTACACACATTTGCGGCATCGAGCAACTCGATCTTCCGCGCAAGCACGGAAGGGAGTTAGTAACCTTGAATATCATCTGGAAGAAACTAGGTATAACAGCCACCACTAAGACCCGGCTAGTGCGTGCTCTAGTGTTCCCAATATTCCTGTACGGTGTGGAAACATGGACAATACGAGCCCGAGAAAGACAAAGGATCGATGCATTCGAGATGTGGTGCTGGAGGAGTCCTTTCACAGCTTCGAGTCCAAACCAGCTTGTATACAATCTGCCAGCAGCGCATTTTGTCCTATTTTGGCCACGCAATGAGGAGAGGTGACAACCTTGAAAAGCTGATCATAGTTCGAAATACAGAGGGTAAATGAGCCCGGGGGAAGATCCTCAACTAGATGGAGCGATCATGTGAGAGGCTCTTCATCAACCAAATTTAGCACGGTCGTCAGAGACGCGATGAGGAGGCACCGGTGGAAGCAGATAACAAAGAGTGTAGAGCATCCACATCCAGCGATGACCACGATCCTTAGTCATGAGGGAGCGCCCACAGAGAGAGATGTGTGTATTACTCGAGCCACTGACCTGTCGATGAGGTGCGTGAGGATGTCGACGACGATGACGCACAGCTCCGGGTGCGCCAGCTCGCCACGCCGCCCCCCGCCGACCACCCCCGCCCCCGCCGCCTCGCGCACTGACATGAGGACATCACACTTATTTATAATTGAGAATGTAAACGAGATGTCTGGGTCATAAATGGGCCCTTTTTGTTTTACCAAATTAACAAAATATTACAAAGATACAGATTATCAAACTTCCAGAGTTGTGACGTCACTACATCGTAAAAATCGTACCTTAACGTGACGTCACTCGAAACTTCTAAGCCCTGTGTCTTCGTGATTTTTGTTTGTGAAACATAAGAAAAAATACTTGTTCAATATGTGTTTTTTTTTGACTAAATATTTTTTTTTTTTGTCGTCTCTCCTATTCATTTCGGAGTAATTGAACAAAGAGCGAGCACGCATTGGGTGCTTGGCGCTGCGTTACGCGTCTCTTGATAGCACACTACGCTCAGCACGGCGTTAGAAGGATGCATATTTCTGGTTCCATTCGAAAATGAATGTGACATCTTTATAAAATGTCCAGTCTCCATTTTTTACATGCGTCTACTCTACGCGAAATAGCACGATTAAATGTACTCGTACAACAAATGGCGGTTCATGTGTATCAAAACACGCAGCTCGCGTTCCTACGAGAATGTTTGTGTACTCTCGTGTGACGCACGCTTGACCGGAAGCGCGTGCTAGCGTTTGTCCTCTACGATAGAACTCCCGGTTCTCATGAAGCGCATTAGCAAAGCGCGAAGGAGCTCGATGCATACTAGCGCTAAGTTTTGTTGTGATGTAATATTATTTAAGACGAAAATAACGAGAGTCAGGAAAAAAGGAAATACACCCAATCTTGAAGGGCAGATTATGTTGGGATTACAGAACTTAGTGACAGAATAGGCGTGTCGACTCATTTTTGATTTAATGTGCCATCAAAAGGCTACTCAATAACTGAAACATAGGTGTAAGAATTACTTGGTTATCTTAAAAACTTCCCGTGAGATCACGATTTTAACTCCCAAAAACGCTTCATACAAATTACGTGACGTCACGCTGCCGTATTTTCTACGCGTCGCGCATAAAGTTTGTAAGGTAGCTATATTAAATAGTGCGCTTAGGAAACTGGTTTCATAACAAAAGTAACTTGAAATTGAATGGGTTATCCATTGGTAAATACATTTTCTAATAATTTCGTGCTTTTACAATGGACTTGCCCATCCAGCTTTGAATGATCATAAAGTAAGTTAAACTAAAAAAATATCTGAATTAAAATTGGTACACATTTTATTATATTTGCAAACTGTCATTATATCAAATAATTTAATATAATTGCAGGACCTGTCGTCACGCCTATTGAGAAGTGACGAAACAGCAGTACTAGGGCAGAAGGGATCAGATTAACTCACGTGAAGACGTGATGGCCGACATCGAGGACGACGCTTTTCTATTCTTGAACGGCGGCAGCAGATCGAACTTGCCGACTTCGACGTCCGCCTGCGACACCAAACAATGCACAACTTAACATTACTCAATACTAGTAGAGGTAGGACTCTTTTGGCGTAATATCACAC
Organism: Ectropis grisescens; assembly: GCA_017562165.1. Lineage (NCBI taxonomy): Eukaryota > Metazoa > Arthropoda > Insecta > Lepidoptera > Geometridae > Ectropis > Ectropis grisescens. Next base: position 26,911,850 of record CM029778.1, on the reverse strand, counting down.
ATTTGCACAATTATATTACCGCCAAGCACAAGCAGCAATGTGCAGACATTATTGTGTTTTTTTTTCAGATAAATTACAGAGCATACAGATATATTTTATAGCACGGAGTGACGACACGAGTGACGAGACGAGAACATGTGCCATATACAAGCACAGTGACACGCAGTTATTGAACCATGAAGAGTCCAAATCATTACCCAGCACTGCACTGTGCTTGTCACCCAGAGCAGAGGTCTAAGATATTATATCTCTAAGCCATGTAATTTCATTGGAAACATTGACCTTTAAACCGGAAAACAGTAATGTTTGCACTTTACTGCTTGGCGGTAGAATAACTGGCAAAGGCGTGGTACTTCCCCCGGCTGTTCTGCAAAGAGTTCACTACTAGGTAAGTAAATGTGTTTAAATCGCAAAAGTTTCAAGCAATGGATTCTCAGATTTGCTCTTCGTCTATTGTGGATGTTTTTTTTTTACTAAATAGTGTTTCATCGATCCGAAGTACCACACCTTTCCCAGGCGGGCTCTGCTAATAATCTTACCACTACTAAATCATATTATATATCTGGGCCACAATCCCAGGGCAGAGCTAGGGAACCAATCGTATTCTTCATGTTTCAAAGCTGCGCGACATTGCGCTGTGATCAGTGCCGGATTAAGCCAGCGCGGGGCCTGTAGCAATTTCTGTCAAGGGGCCCTTGGTTTGCTTAGGTTTAGGAAGGGAAGGGTCAAGTAATGCCAGATATTTTCGCTACATATTTACAGTCAGACAGACGTCGGAGCGCGGGCCCCTAGCTTGCGCGCGGCCCGTAGCATTTGCTACTCTTGCTATATGGCTAAACCGCCACTGGCTGTGATGGGCAGTGATCGTGATCGTCCAGTCACCCTATAAAAAAGTCGCGTATGCATTTTTTAAATGTATGTACATATAGCGCCTGCAGGCGATGTTCAAGAAACCACAAATTTACTAGAGTTTACGTAATTAACAATCTTCGAATCAATGACTGTCTCCTTGCAAGTGAGAGCCCCGAGTCCTGGGGAACATTTAGTGTGCTGCTAATACCAGGCAGTAAGTAGTGTTTGCAGTATTGTGTAGAGGTAGGACTCTTGGCAGAGTCCGCCTGGGGAAGTACCACACCTTTGCCAGTTATTGCAGCCTATGCAGCAGGATATGTGCCTGATGGTAAGCAACCTGCCACAAGTGGCCGGCTTGTGCAGAGACATGTTCTGCTCGTCTCGTCACTCTTTATTTAAAAAACAATGCTGGTGTCCCTCACCTCGTAGCCCTGGTCGGGGCGCGCGGACGCCGAGTCGCTGTGCTCGGACGCGTACACGGCCGCCGCGCTCTCCTCGCTCGAGGACGAGCCCGCGCCGGAGCCCGCGCCGCCGGCGCCGCGCTCGGCCCGCGCCGCCGCCGCCGCCGGACTCACCTGACACCACATAACCTTTATAATCATAGGCTAACTGTACCCTGCCCGCGTTGCTACGCCACCTGTCAAAAATTGGTCGCACCAACTGAGAAATCTTTGGCTCATCCACAACAACTATGCTTAAGGTCATCCCATGATCAAATGTGTGAGTGTGTGTGGGTGTCTCTAAGTATAATAAGTATGTATTTAGAACTACATTAAGATCTGGCTTCCATGGTACAAGCTTTGCTTAGTTTGGGGTCAGATAGTGTTGTCTGTGAATTGACCACCAATATTTAGTAAAAAAGTATTATTATTAAATTATTACACTTTGTAATTCTATAAAGCACATACAGACAAACAATCATTTTTATATTTATATCAGAAAAATCAAATGCTGTTCGATAGTCTCGCTATAACTCGAGAACGACGTTGGTATTGAATTATTTATGGAAGTCCAGGGAAGGTTTGAAAGACGAGATTTTTTTTAATAAGTTTACACTTGACTGCCGCGACACGGTCTTGGTTTCTTCAAATCGAGAGTGAGGTAAGCACGCTCCATCTCAGACCACGTCGTCGCTATCTGGCATTATAATAATGGCGGTCGAGTGCAAACTTATTATAGTTCCAAAAATACACATCGTTAGGTTATTTCATAACATCAACAGAGTATTACAGATCAATAGGTTAGCACTACTATAATATCACATATTTTAATATGAGTGGTAGGCCGCGAATACGGTCTTATGAATATGTATAGGCCAAGTTTCGGCGCGTCGGTGACGGAACACGTCCTGCGCGGGAACTGGCTACGAGTCACTAGAGCTGTCCGCGGCTTCACTCACTACACTGTTTCAACAGACAACTTTTTGAATTATGTTCAACAATATTTGGAATAATAATTTAATTTTCTCCGAAAAAAAAAACAAACATCGACTTCAATTCAAAATTAAATTCTGAAACTTGAATACATTTTGTGAAGCTAAACACTGTTCCAATGACAAAACGAGGTTTTAGAATAATGGAAAATATTGTTAATTTTGGTAATTTTACAGTTTTTCGATTGGAGCTATCGCTACACACATTCCTACAAAACAATTAAAATATGGGTGTAAATGTGAATTGAGAACCTTGTCCTTTTTTGAAGTCGGTTAAACATACCCGATGAATTATTCCAATGTATTATAACCACATTTTTAAGAGGTCTACTTACCTTTGGAGCAGCTCAGAAGGCCCTAACTTACTAACTACGACGCATCGGTACTTGAAAGCATTCCGTACCTACACTCACCGTATCTCATATCAGCCACATTACTATAGTGTATTAGTATAGTATAGTGTTTATATAGTTCAAAGTACCAATTCTGTACAGTCATTATTATTTTATGAACGAAAACTATTTAAATATAATCTAAATAAGCATCAACCTATACTAACAAACTCGCGTTCATCATGTATTCGTATAATTCACTATTCGTTCAAGTAGGTACGTTAGGGCTTCACTTCGGTACACCAGCACTCGGATAGCAATAGTCCGTGCCACCACTGAAGACCAGTGGCTTATTTGTAAACTACGTCATTCTCAAGCACTAACGTTCCTTTATTCTTCGAGATCACGACAGTAGCTCCAATCATCGATGGTCATCAGTGACAGAGCGAAGTCTAATCGATATATTGAAGCCGTATGACAAACTGGCACACTGATCTCGTGACTTAGTAAAGATAATACGAGTATATTTACTAGTTTACCTTATTATAAGAACCATAGTACGACATTTTGCTCAAACTAATTGACACGAAACTACGGCGAGGAAGTGGCCATTTTGTATTGGAGGTCAAAACTCGCGCGACCTCCACAGTACCTACAAATCAAACGCAATTTGAAACTTAGAAACAACATGTTAACTTGCAGCTACACTCGCCTGTAACCTTCCCCTTAAAGCGCACTTTCAAATGCAAACATTTAGGTTTTTTTTTTCCAAAAGTTCTGTAATTTTCGTAGTCATTATTCGGGTTGTCTGTAGAAGCTACAATCCTGATAATACTATCAATATCAAAGTTTGGAAATATTTTGTTCAATATTGTTTTTAAGCTTTCGCGATTTGAACACATACCGTCTTATTCCAAAAAACTAAGATAGTACAGGTTTAAACCAGGACTAACTAGTCCAGGATTGATACGGTACTAAAGTTAGTACCAGGTTTAAAATGTGTTCCTATTACAAAACTCAGACTATCCAAGGACTACTTAGTCCAAGTTTAAACCAAAGATAGTCCAAGGTTATACAGACTAAACAAAGAAAAGGCTGTCATTCATTCATTCACATGATGTTAAAATTCGCTTTTTATGGATAAATATGTATTCATTAGTAAAAACTTTATTAAATATTGATGTATTATTAAGTTTCAATTTCTGAAATAGGCCTAATGATCATTAATAGAAGTATTTTTTTAATTGAATACATTTGTGGCGTCAAAAAAAAACAACTCTGCTTATGTCATAAGCTCAAAAGAACAATGACAGTCGAATGTGGCGCGTAATTTGAGAAGTTCAAATAAATCTTCCACTTCAGAAAATTTGAGTGCTTACTATTTATTTACACTAACTTTGTTATAATATTGCTCTTGTTCGTTGTTTCTAAACGCATAGTACTATCTACTATTTTATTTAGTAGTTTCGTGTGGATTGGTAGTGTCTAGTGTGGGGAACAATAGTATTGGAGAATTAAAAATGGAGCAACAAAAGAAAAAACGCGGTGAAAATTGGAGTTCTGAAGAGAAAGTAAGTTGTACAAAATCATATATTTTACTTTATCGATGATTTTACTGACATTGTCTGTTATCAAACATATCTTAAATGTTATTTTTAATATAGGAAGTACTGCGCCAGCTAATAGGGGAATCGAAAGATGTTATAGAAGACAAGTCCACTAAAACCTCTGCAAATTTTCTAAAATGAAAGAGTGGAAGAATATATCGAATAAGTATGTATTTATTGAATTCTCATTAGAAGTGAAATATTGTTTGCTTAACTACTCAGCATACTTATGTGTTTTTAGATTCAATGAAATATGTGGAAAATTTCGATCCGAAGGAGAATTAAAACTTGCTTGAAAAGGATGAAGTTGGCTGCCAAGTCCAACTTATCGAAATTTCGAAAAGACCAAAATAAGACAGGGGTGGAGATAAACCACCATCACCATCACCCGAGGACTTAGAAATTATGGGGATTGCTCCACATGACTTTCATGTGGAAATTAATAATTATGACAGTGATGCATTGGTAAGTAACATTTATTATTTTCAAAATGCTACATTATTACACATTACTAAAATTTACATGTAAATATTTTTAGGTACTAGAAACGGCTACAATAATTGAGCCAAATGTAGATCCCAAGCCTGGCCCAAGTAGCATAGAAATGCCAAAATACAATTTTGAGCTGCCAGTGGAGAATATCGAGGAGCCACGTGAGTAATAATTGTATATAAGTACTACTACTTATTTTGTATTATTCAGCTGAGTGCTGGTGACAAGAAATGTGTGAAAAAGAGTTTCAGATATTTTTTTAATTTAAATCAGTGTAGTAGCTACTTTGCCATGTTGATAGAATGAACAGAAAGGTCTGAGTCACACACACAAACAGATTTGTTTTTATCACAATCCTGGAAAGGTAGATAATGCTATATAATAACACAAAATAATTTTAGAATGTTTACTAACTTTACTTATTTTACACAGAAAATGACAATTTACCTAAAAACATTAAAAATACAAGAAATATTAACAAGAAGACAAAGAGCTTAAGAAATAAGAGGTATGTTGTAATGAATGGCTACTTTCACAGTGTTATGTCCAATAGGATCTTATTATTGGGTTCGGCTGCGGACAGAAACTCTGTTTTCATATTGCAAAAGAGAGCAATTCATGGTCTACATAATTTATCAGCTAGAAAATCAGTACAGGAAATTTTCAAAACTATAAACATATTAACAGTCCCTTCATTACATTCGTAATGTATAATGTATGTAAGAAACATCAAAAACTGAAGAAATTTACTGATCTGAATCAAAAAGCGCATCAGAAACACAAAAAAAACTGTATTTCCTAAGTGCAGACTTCAGAAAACAAATAACTCTTGCAAATATAATGGTATTCGCTTTTTTAATGCAATACCTGCACAAATGGAAGGCCAGAATGAATCCAAGTTTAAAATGAAATAAAAAGCTACCTATCGAGGAAGGCATAATATATTATAATATACATAGATGACTTTGTTAAAGATGTAAGGTATGGAAGAGAAATCTGTCAAAATTAGAATCTTGTAATAAGGGAAAATAATAGATTTATAAACTTTTGATGTAACATTGTTTGTAGTCATGTAGTATCTGTGTACTGTTTGTATTACTTATTTGTTATTTTGTCTTTGACAAAGCCTTTTACAGCTGCATTTAATTGACTAGGCCCTTTACAGCTGCTTTATTCATTTTGACATTGTTATTTTTATCTTATTAGGTACACAGATTCTTTGCCTTTTTGTGAATAACGTTACCAAGTGTTCTAATGAATTTATGGTTTGATAAATTAATGCTGTAAATTATTTACTGCAAAATTCTACTATACCCACAATAAGAGGCTTTGATACATAATCAAATAAATTTTATGAATTCTGTAATTTTTAAAACAATGCCTAACATTACTATTTTTGGTTTTGCAGACAAGAAGACATTCGCCATGAAATAGTACAGACCAATACTAACTTTAAAGAACAACAACTACATATGATGGAAATGGAACACAAATACAATATTGAAATTGCAAAATTACAAATAAAAAAATTACAACTGGAAATAAGTCTATTAGAAAATAAATGTAACTAAGATCCTATTCAATACAATATATTATTATAATTAAAGACTGAAAATAGAAGTATTGAAATGATTTACTGCTCAATGCTACTATGTCTATTATAAGTGGTTTTCATACTATAATATATAACAGAATAAAAGGTATTAATTAAATTTGTTTCTTATTAAAACCACCTCAAAACAAATCTTCCATTACTGTTTTTGGTTATTAAAATATGAAGACATTCACCAAGAAATACACTACAATATCAAGTTTAGAACTGAAATAACAAATTTAATGATAGAAGTGGAATACTTAGACATAAATTAACAAAATTGGAGAGTTACAAATAAAAATTAGAACTTGAAATAAATCCATTTCAAAATAAATGTTTAACTTAGTTTCAATCAGACGCATTAAACAAAAAAACTGTTTTTATATTATTTATGTAAATTGATGAATGATTAAGCCTTCAATCATCATTAGCCTTATTAATTTAAATTTACTTACCTGCCTTTTAAGTTACAACTAAGAAAGACAAAGAATTAATCTAATCACTAAGAAATTATTCACTTTGTAAGAGCTATGAAATCCTGAACTTAGTTACAATTAAGACATTCATTGAAAGTGAGTCTCAATGAATTGTCTCCTTCTAATGTTACCTCTAACTGTATCATGAGTATGGATATGTACACGAGGAGGTATATGGTTTGGTGTCACAACATTTTCCTCACCGGGAAACAGGTCCTCCCTCATATCGATGGCAATGTTGTGGAGTACAGCGCAAGCAACAATTGTTTTCCTTGCTGTCTCTATATCCACAAAGATTCCCCTTAAAAGACAACGGAATCTCTGCTTTAATAAACCAAAACATCTCTCAATTCTGTTGCGAGTTTGTATGTGACACCTGTTATATCTCTCTTCAGGTGGTGATGTAGTGTTCAGCAGCGGAGTAAATAAATATGGAAGGCATGGATAGCCACTGTCACCCAGTAATATCCCAGAGAATGCTCCAGCTTCAAACCTTTGCTTTAATCTACATTCTCGAAATATCCTGGAATCGTGTACACTACTCGCCACCTCGTCACAATGTCCATAATTTTCATATCGGCATCACATACAACCTGTACATTAATAGAAGGAAATCCTTTTCTATTTATATATAATTGGCCCCATCAGCATTAACTTTTTTACTCGGATGTGAGTACAGTCAATTACCCCTATCACTTTGGGAAATTAGCGATAGCCCTGAATTTCCTCATTAAAGCTTCCTCTTCATTTAGTGTAGCAGGCATCTTAAAAACCGGTGAGACATTCTTGCTAATATCCCTGCTACCTTTTTACAAGTTTTGCTCACTACTGGCTGAGACACTCCGTGCAAATCAGCTGTATCGTCTTGAATCTGGAATTAAAACAACAATTTAAATGTAGTGAGTGCTTAAGTATAAGAAAATTAAATATAGGTGGTACCAAGCACTTTTGTATCAAGGTCATAAATTTTATAGCACTTACTTCATGGCGAGCCCAGTTGCGTAGAGCACAAGCAACTTGAATTTCAGGGCTAAGTGGGCATCCTCGAGGGTCACGCACCAGATCGTCACGTAAAAGATCCACGATTTTTTCACCAAAACGCTTCGTGAATCGATATTTGTATCGAAATTCTTCATCGCTCAATTCGAAAGGATTTATTCGTTGACGAGGTCTGTCTGATCGCCGAGGTGTCTCCAGGGTGTCCAAATCCTCTAAATCCATCATATCGATTATATTTATATCCATTTTTTGCAAATTGCGAGAGTTCAAATGTTCAAATTGTTAAATATGGACAAACATATGTTGTTATAACCTCAAAATGACAGTTCCGAAGTTAGTCCGTGGTTAAACTAGGGGGTCTCGATGGTTTATCTTTAGTACCATAGATAGTCCGTGGTTTAGAGTAAAACTTCGTTTTGTAATAACGTTTAGACTTAGACTTGGTTTAAACCTGGCTTAATCCCAGAACTATAATTAGTCCGTGTTTTGGAATAAGACGGATAATGTTTATAATGTACAGGACTTAATCACGATTTAATTCATTGTTTAAATACCTCGACGTTTCGGCAGCGTTACAACCGCCGTGGTCACGAGAAGACTGATGAATTAAATCGTGATTAAGTCCTGTACATTATAAACATTATATTTTGTTCAAATACGGCAGATTGGCCGAATATAGTTTAGCGCTACTTGTTTTCTCGGGAAAAAGCTTATTTCTCGAGGAATAATGGTAAATTACATATATAAAGGTAGTAATCATTTCAAAACATTAAAATGAATGAATGGACTAAAATTGAAATGTAAACATATAAGAAAAATTCTAAGAAAATCTAATCAACTGGTTGGAAATTATTTGGAGAGGTTGAATTTTATGGGAGTTCGATGTTGATTCCATGGAGTAAACTATTCCTATCGATGGGCAGAAAAGCAAAGTATTATTAGGACTTTCCTGAGAGTAAATAGGAGACTGAGTGCATCATACATAGCATTGCTCGTGTGGTTGCGCGGCTGCTGATAACAAGAACGACATTTCGATAGGACATCGACCTTCTCCCGCGTGTTGTGATGTGCTGGACGCGGTGCGCGCTCTCGTGTAGTCGCAATGTTAATGTAGATAAACTTTATTATACCTACATATACTCATTATTGCTACACAAGTAATCTTTCACAGAGAACAATGTCACCAGAGCTACGATTAACATCTGGTGATGTTAAATTGCTTAAAAACTTCCTTCGAGACGGCTATCAGACGTAAAACTATTTTATCGAATTAGACAAAGTTTTTTTAAAGATTAATGCGTATTATATGAGTATTCCAGACTGTCTACTACTCTGATCTACATGTGTTCCTAAATCTAACCCGAACATTGCCGCCGTTTCGATGTGCTTGATCAATAAACATCGAAACATACAAACTTATCATCTATAATATTAGTAGGATTAATATCGATAAACGAGCGCAACCTCGCACCGTTAAATCTTGACCTACGGTTGTGTAAAATGACAGTGAACACTAGGATCAAACTATCTAGGAAACAACCTGTTCGGATAATCTTCTCGAGATCCTGAGAAACCAAAATGGATGGGTTTTGAGTTCAGCCATCGGGAATACAGGCCCAGCAGGCAAACAAACATCACAACATGTTGCGTAGTATAAGGGCGGTATGTCCTAACACGGTCCTCAATACAAAAATGTAACTTCTAAATGAACACATTAATTATAAGACACTAGCTGTACCCTGCAACGCTTCGCTGTGATGCAAAAATTAGATAATGCAATCCTTGATGCAAATTATATATCATTCTAAAATTTCAGCTTGATCGGTGTAGAACTTTTTGAGTTTTTGAAGCGTACACAAACCAACATAACGTTTTTATATATAGAGAATGTGTGATGCAACTAATACTTTAATGTTCGCTTTGCACTAATTGTTTATATTACACAGATTTATCAAATCAAATTCTATTTACTTTAATATAAGTGTTAATTACAAGTCTAAAATAATACATCTAAGCAACATTAATAATTTAGTGAACTATTGTATCAAGAACGAATGACGAATTATACAATTTACGTAGGTTGACCTCGTGAAATGTTGATACCGTTGATTGATTTAAATGTACACTGCAGATCCTTTATTCCAGTCAAAGTATCTATTCACAAAATCATAAGACTAGAAACTAAAACCCACTCACTTTCTCTGCACTCATTTTCACCAAAATATCACTATGTACACACTTATGTGAACTTGCACTGTCCTCCTGAGTTGTGACCGTGTCATATCATATCACACACGTAACAAAGGTTTGTATACGAAAGTTATACATTTGTTTATATCAATATTATTTTCTCGAATGTACGTGTTATTTGACTATCGCAAGTCAAAGTCGCGTGCTCGACTAGACTAGTCCGAAGATTTCCGTGCTGTTTTGGAATGCTAGCGCGCAAGCGTGACATGACAAAACAAAGAAGGTTCCGTAGTGTAAGATTGGTTTGATATAACTGACGGCGTTTTAGATAAAATATTTCAGAGTTTTAGACCATGATCTATTCGTAACTGCGTTTCAATTATCAAACCGATACAGCCGTTCCGTCTTGATCGAGCAACAAACATTCAAACTTTCTGATTTAGAGGTATAATATTAGTAGAACGTTTCTTTTTTTGCTTTATTTTCATCATTTAGATTCACAATCGCCACAGCTGTCGCGTAACACGTGCCGCACTATACGTATGTATACGGCATATTCCCTGTACCCAACAAAACTAATGAAGCTCCTGATCTTCGCTATTTAGAAATTTGTTTCATTCAAAAATAGTTAATCATAATTTTATTTTATTCTAAATGGAAAACAAACAGCTTTACACAATCAAAAAAGTTAGATGAGTAAAAACACTGAAACCAATACAGTATTCACTGATAAAACAAACAGAAAGAAAAAAAAATGGTTAATACAGATAGAACAAAAGTAGCAACAAGTAGATACCACATACGGGGAGCGAACAAACACAAGTATCACTAGGTAGGAATTCACAAAAATAATATAGAAATAAACGAAAATTAATCAAATTAATTGTTTACATCAATTAAACGTTTAGCTTTAAACCTGCGTCTTTTTGATAACAAATTCTTACTATTTTCGTATTTGTCCTTGGTTATATCAAAGAACCGCCCACAAATTGCGTTTTTAAAACTATTATGCCTCATCGCGAACAAATCGACGCCTTTAGAATAAATAACATTAAAGTTTTGAATAGTGCGTATAAGAAATGAATTCTTCCGATAATTCGTGACATGACGCGGGGTGTACAGCTGGAGACTGTGTCTCCGCGGGGCGGACCTGAGTGATAATGATTAAAACATAACCCCGTCGACGTTAAATAGGTGTATTGGGTAACTCTGTATATTGGTCGCATAATGTAGGTACAACATGTAAAAATAATCCTCGCTCATCGGGACAAAACCCTATAACTCTAGCTTAACGCTACACATCAGCCTAGACTCTAAAGCAATGTCTAGACATCGCATCTTTAATTCCATTAGAAGTAACAACTGCACTTACAGAGCAAAAACTTAAAAGAACTTTTAAATGTAATGTTTTGAGCACTACAAGAGTTCGAAGGTGTCACAAAAAAGCCTTTTAAAGTATATTGGGACACTATTATGTAGCTATAGCCTTCAAAATTAAGCAAGAGACGTGGGCGAGAACGTGTCTAGGTTGACCTCAAACGGCAGACGTTTTATTTTAGTGTGACGGGACCCCAGAACGGAACCGATTAAGGCATTGAGTATTAGGCGAGGGGCCGAAACCGGTCGCGTCCCGCGCCGCGCGCCTTGTATCGTACGGTCTAATGCTCGGGACACTCATTCACTGATTCTTGCAGTAGATCTTCAAAAAAATGAGGCCTTGTTTATGGTAGGCACTTTGACTGTCTCCATGACTGCGAAGGTCTCCCCTAATTGCTTCCATTATATTAGATTTATTATTATCTACAGTAATTTGAATTAGGCTACCCAATTTTTTTTGCAAGTTTCTGTCTCCCACTTTTTTTTCTGAACCCTTGGCATCGCCTATTTTTTTAATAATACTAGCAGCACCTCTGTTTTTTCCGCTTAGTTTCACGTTATTTTCTCTCGATAAAAGTCACAAATATAATACCGGTGCTCTAAAATTCAACCCGATACGTTCTGCCGTTCCGACGTGATTGAGCAGCAAACTTTGAAACTTTGACATTTTATTTAAAAGCAGGATTTATTTAATTTTCAGACAACATAAATCATAATATCATAATTTCAAGTCATAACACAATTATCAAGTCATAATTTCTAACTAAATTATACATCTATACTAATATTATAAAGAGGAAAGATTTGTTTGTTTGTTTATTTGTAATGAATAGGCTCCGAAACTACTGGACCGATTTAAAAAAATTCTTTCACCTTTGGAAAGCTACATTATCCCCGAGTAACATAGGCTATATTATATTTTTAAAAAAATTAGGAATCCTTACTAAAACTCCAATAATGTAACATAAGGTGTAAAAAAAAGACCTGGAAAATTCCTTACGTCGCGTGCGCTGCGAAAACTATTGATGATAGAACAAAATCATTTACTACGACTTTGCAGAACTCATCATTATCTACAAAAAGTGTCGCGAGTCAATGTAATAAAATAAAGTGCCGCGCGGCTCACTCGCGCGATCGGCTCCCTACGCAGCGGTCGTGTGCGTGATCGTATGAGTTTAGCTTGAAAATTTTTTGAATTCGCTTTAAATTCGTTTCGTAGGTAAATAAGTATATGATAATAAATATTATATTTTAATGTAACTTTTCAAACTGCTTATAGTAGTATTTTATGGGTATTCATTCCTGTTCAAAATTTAAGCAAAAATTTAGTAAAAGGTAGTTTTCTACGCCCATATTTTTAATTTTCTTTCAATAAGTACCTACTACTTACCTGATAATAAATATTATATTTTAATTATTCAAACAGCTTAGTACTTCATATAGTTCAATAAGCAAAAATTTAGTAAAAGCCTGTTTAATTATTTATTTCCTTCTATTTTTCATTTTAAAATGCCCTAAAATGCCAAAAAGATCAGATATCAACTTTCTAAACATAGTTCCCAGGCGAGGGCAATAAAAATACGGCGTAATGAGGAATCTTCATCAGAAACTGAAAATCGCCTTGCAAGTCGGAGAGAATACGCGTCGCAATCGCGGGCTAGAGAGTCAAGTATCGAGCGTTCGCAGCGGCTTGCTGAACAAAATTTTATCACTGGCCCAGCAGCTGGTCAACTAGCTCATATACCGAGGATACCGATGATTCCAACTGATCTGCCAATCCCTTTTAAACGACTTCAGTTTCCGGTGAAATCATCTTTCGCGTTAACTATTAACAAGTCCCAGGGCCAAACCTTCGAATTATTAGGGATCGACCTACGAAAAGAATGTTTCACTCATGGCCAACTGTATGTTGGCCCACGTGTCGGAGCTCCTGAAAATCAATTTATTTTGCTGCCACAAAATAAAACTACTTCAAATATCGTTTACAGGGGGAAGCTCTGACTCACTAAAACTAATGGCTTTTTTTTTGTAAATAATTTTTTTGTTTTTGTAAATTTTGTAAATTATATTATATATGTATAAAATTTTAAAATAAAAAATACAAAAAAACATTAATAAAAAAAATCAGAAAAAAAATTCAAACTCCCTTTATAATTTTACTTTTTTTTAAACCCGATACAAAAAAAAGGGTGTGTGTGTGTGTATGTACCCGTGCGAAGCCGGGGCGGGCCGCTAGTTTAAAATAAATACACGGGTAACTCACGTTTGATATAATAGTCATTCCAAATAAAATGTCAGTTAAATTTTAAAAATATCTTTGCAATGTTACATAATTAAATTAAAAAAATCAATAAACAACTCTATTAGAAGGTCGAAGGTCAATGAAACCCGTCTGGGTTCCTATTATTTACCCGTTTGGGTATTTCATAGGTACACCTTTAGTACCATTTATCTGCCAAAGCCAGGATGATCTAAACTTCATAATGGGGTATCGTTCATACTTGTGTTGAGAGCATGCGCTGACAAACTATCAGCTAAGAACCCTTCGTTATTTAATAACGAAGGGTATCCGTATGATAATAATTGACTCTTTGAATCATAATTTCCGTGTTTTGTGCAAAGTTTGATTATTGGTGGTGGGTGCAGTTTGATCAAAACTACATGACTAGGGCAGGGGAGAGTTAGCTGGTAAAGTATTTGAAATGTTGTCACCAGCCCGAACTCTCCAAAACATCATCATGAAACAACTTTATCGCCTGTTTAAAATTAGACTCAAAAGGTTCAAAATGAACTATGTGTGAACTTTCATGTACATAAGTAAAGATTTTGTTTACATTATACAGGACTTTATACTTTATTTTTATAGGTTCGGCGTAAAATCTGTTAAAGTTAAAAAAGTTAGTTAAAAAAGGATGGTCTTTTAGTTGTAGAAAATAAAATTTGGAAATCGAGTGCACTGCGTCAGATGATAATGAGGAGATTGGAATTTTATAGTCAGGTTTTGTAACGCTGCGGGTGTTACAAAACCTGATTCAGGCTCAAAGTCTCTTTGAGTAGGTGTGACGTCACTAACGTTGAAAGCTTCTACAACGATTTAACTTCACTCAAAAACGTATCTGGTATTTGGGCCGAGTTAGCGGGTAGTCGTTTGCTCAACTTCCGCGGTTCCCGCCCGTTCTGTATTGTGTGGCATTGTCGGGTCCTAAGTGTGGTGTTTCAATTTTATAGTAATAGTTCTACGTACATTAACACATTAACAGACCAATATATATATAGTTACTTTACTGTATACACCAAAACAAATCCACTTTCACAAGAGGATTATGGAAGTGTGAATTTTATTTTGATTTAATTATGTTACATATATTATATCATGCTCAATATCTTATAAATAGTTTATACCTGTTCACTTTATTGATATCGAGTAAAAAAATCACATTTTTTTCAATGGGGCTCCCATTACATATTTGTTTAATTTTATTATATTTTTGAAGTGTTTATTTGTAAAGTTAATATACCTATATCTAAATATTCTATGACTATTTCAACCGTCTTATCTGTCATCGTTATCCATATCGAGCAAAAACGAGCATAACACTCACGTTTGATGTATGGGTGCCCCCTACAACAACAGTAAACGTTTATTTATTGCTTTTTAGTATTTGCTGTTATAGAGGCAACAGAAATACATAATCTGTGAAAATGTCAACTGTCTAACTATCACGGTTCATGAGTTACAGCTTGGTGACAGACGACTCACTGACTGACGGGCAGACAGGGTAGTCTTATTAATCTCCACTCTATCCTTTGGGTACGGAACCCTAAAAACTACCTAGTATAACGAGCGGTCTTATCTTATTAAGATGGAAATATTTTTTTAAGAAATTAGTGTGTTCCGACGGCTGGGACTCGGGGCCTTCGAAATAAGGTCTATGATAGATTCATGCATATATTTCGTAGTAAAATGAAATTTAGCATACATTCAAGGTAAAGGTAGGAATATTTCCATGTCTTAGATAATATATCAATGGTACGACTTATATACCGTTAAATTAATTTATGGATAATAATTAAACATTTCCAAGAGACCTTGTGCGTAAGAAGGCAATAAAATTATTTAAATTTTGTCATAGTGATAACACGAAGCCGTACCAAAGCCGCGCAAGGCCAACTAGATGGCCAACAGTTGAGTCATGTGTCAGGTATAATGGACCACGTTATTTTAGCATTAAGTAATTCAATAGGGCGGACAGGTTACATCTATTTGGTATTAATTTCTATCTCATTTGTGTCATTTATATGCCATATAAATTAAGGACTGAACAAAATGTCACAGCAAGGCGACACTTCACGTAAATGAATTCAACTAAACGGTGTCGGTGGTTGAATTATTTGGTTACTGTTCATACAAATATAAATATGTTCGTAATAAAATAGCTAATTCCATACTTACCAAACTATACCATTAGAATTTCCTAAGATCAGTGGAGCAGTTTCGGAAGAGTAACATTATCGTGGCAAGATTTTCATAATATATTAGAAGACTAGCCGCGCCTCACGGTTTCACCCGCATAATTCTCGTTCACGTCATTTTCCGGCAATGAAAAGTAGCATATACGTAATTACAAACTATGATTTATCTGTGATGTTCCAAATTTGAACCAGATAGGTTTAGGTTTTACTATGTCATTGAGCAAAAAACATTAATACTTTCAAATTTATCACATTAGTAGGATTCTAAGAACGCCGATTTACTGACAAATTAGTATTTTGTTATTGGCTTGACTTATTTCGAGGCAACAAAACCGTGTGATTTTAAACATATCAAGGTGTTGCCCTGAGCGCCATTACAATCATAATTTAAAATACATATTATTAATTTCATAAAATACATTACCATAATTTTCCGCCTTACGGTAGATCCGCAACAACTCAAAACTGAATGAAGCAATTAACATGATCCGTTATAATTACTGTTGGTTTGTATTTTAATAATTACAATACGAGTATGACCCAGGTTGGTTAGCCGCCATGGGTACCGGTCGGGAATCTCAACTTATCTTTGAGCAGACCTGAGGGACCCACTATCGTTTTATCTACAAAGGAACTCATAATCAAAGAAAAAAATATTAGAGGCATTATAGCCTTGAACTTCGGCAGTTAAGCGTCAGAAGCGAGTCGGAATTCTCATGGGCATTTACCAACAATAAAACTAGTAATTTGGTAGCCTTCAAGAACATGTGTGGATCCACACAACATCCAAATCAAATCAAAATACTCTAATGTATAAAATATGTACATACAATGTTACGTTATGAAAAACTACCAACAGAGTACCTACACGTTAGACTACGCGAACCAGCAACCGACAGCATGAGCAGGCTTAGGCTGCCCACTAAATGTTTCCACTGCTGGGTCCACTTGGTTCCACTTGGGGCCTTCTCTCACAATAAGAGAGTATTTCTAGAGAGAATTTCTTTTGAGACTAAAATCCACCACACTGGCCCAATGCAGTGGCAGGTGACGTACGACTTCAAAAAAATCTTGGAATACGGTTTTCTCACGATGTTTTCCTTCACCGTTCAAAATAGTTGTGACGCCAAACTTGTGCATCTGGACTTGTAAAGGTGGCAATCAAACTTACGCCATTACGATAGTGGATCGCACATTCTAGCCCCTCGAGCGCCACGGTTTACGGACACGGGAACGGCACAACATTGAAATATTATTATTAACATACCTACTACTTTCTTTATTATTATCTGCTGATGGCTGTAACAGCGCACGTCGTCATGAGGTATAATGAGCAATGACGATGTGGGAGGCGTAGTCATTGCCCTAATTAATTCAGGTATCTACATTTATCAGAACATTTAAAAAATCAGGTTATTTTCAAAAGTAGCTATGAATCTGTATATTATGAATGTGCGAGTTGCTCACATTCGATAATGACCTCTTGATAGTGTGTCATTTACTCGGGAAAGCACACAGAGTATCTTATGTTTTGTTTTACATTAAATTGTAAATAGACACAATTCAATAATTTATAAGTAAGTATATCACATAATTTGCATGTCAGATCTAGTCTAGGTTTTGCGCCTACGTATTCTGCGGCATCGCTGCAAAGATCACGTGCACGGCACGTGAGGCAATGAAGCTTACCTATACAGCACAGTAGGGACTAAAGACATTAAAGGACCGTCGGTATAGGAGAGTTCTTGATATCTTATCTATACTTTAGTCTTTGAAGGAAGTACGGAATACTAGAGTTTTTTTTTTACCCCCGACCAAAAAAAGGGGTGTTATAAGTTTGACGTCGATGTCTGTCTGTCTGTCTGTGGCACCGTAGAGCTCAAACGGATGGGCCGATTTCGATGCGTTTTTTTTTATTTGAAAGTTAATATCCGTGCGGACGTTCTTAGCTATGTTTGGTTAATATCGATTCAAGATGGCCGCCGCCACATAAAGGCGGACAAAATGTTTCTTCACAACCTACCTCAATATGGGTATCAAATGAAAGAACTTGACTAGTAGAATCCTTATACACTATAAAAAAATTCAAATCCAAGATGGCCGCCACCACAAAATGGTGCATTATATTATTTTTTTCAATACTACCTCAATATGGGTATCAAACGAAAGGGCTTGACTAGTAGAATACATTACACTATGACAAATTTCAAATTCAAGATGGCCGTCACCATAAAATGGCAAATTACATTATTTTTCTGTACTACCTCAATATGGCTATCGAACGAAAGGACTTGACTAGTAAAATACATTGCACTATGACAAATTTCAAATCAAAGATGGCCGCCACCACAAAATGGCAAAATGCATTATTTTTCATTACTACCTCATTATGGGTATCAATTAAAAGGGTTTGACTAGAAGAATACTGTGCATTGCGACAAATTTCAAATCCAAGATGGCCGCCTCCACAAAATGGCGAAATACATTTCTTTTTTTACAACTCTCTTAATATAGGTATCAAATTAAAGGGCTTGAATCTGAGGTAGTCGGGGGTTAGTCAAAATTTTTAATTTTGTTCTTGTTGCGTTGCATTAATGCTAAAAATGGTACAGAATAGAGTCATTATTGGATTTACAAGGGCCCGTGGTTTCCAAACATTGCCGCTGCGTTGGCCTGCTGCGGCCTTGGCGGAGTCGTCATGGTGGAACTACAGGGGAGGAGTGCCGGTATTGCGGTGCGCCGTTCTCCCTGTCCTTTGCAGCCGAAAAATGGCGACGGGAACAGATTTCGGGGACACAGTCGCGAGGGACCAATGGTGTCCAGACGCGTGGACATTTGGCACCCATTTACATTTGATCTCTAATGGTGGTCAAGGCTTGCTTTAGGCCAGCAATGAGGTTAGTGCCCCAAGGGAAGACATGGGAACGGGCAGGTCGCATAGGTTCCCGTCACCAGTGGCGCATGTGAACACCGTGGACATTTTAGCGATACTCGTTTGGTGGTAAGTTGTAAGTTGTGGCCACGAAAATGTACAATCAAAACACTTCATTTATAGGTCAACACAAGAGCCACAACTGGGTCCAAATATTTACCAATTACAAACGACGACCTTCCGACTATCTTCCAAATTATACAAGGACGTTAACATTCCGAGTCGCGGAAACCCCGAACAATACCACTTACTTACTTATAGGCCACTAATTATTGTGAATCAATCTGATCTCGATGTACACCGTGCGTAACTGGACCAGTTGCTGCTGCGGGACCACTATCGACATTCTTTTAAAAATCATTGGCTACCACAAACACACTGTGTGTTATTAATCTTAGCGATTTCCGCTCTTAAAGACATTCGCGCGGTCTCCCACGGTATATGAATCGTAAGATAAACCTCAGACTGCGGACGATCACAGAGCGACCGACCGTACCGATGTCTAGTGTAACTTAACACTTTATAAGGTTAATAATTGTATGTATATAGTATGGTCCAACACATCTACTCGGACGAAGGGCCAAGTGGGTTACAGGAGAATTATAGCAACTTTAAAACTGCTGACCAAATGTAATTTGTTACAATAAAGGACTCCTAGCTCTTTCAGTTCACAACGAATTTAGTTATAGTACTCGGATTTTGTCTCGGTCTAGTTTAAATATGTATGGTAGATACAATGATGCTAGATTAATTGAGCATGCGAAGATACGGTTTTAGCGCGCCCTCTCGATCCTTAGCCAGATTATTATTGTTAGCCAGCGCAGATTATAGCCGCTAGTTATTAGCCTAAGGGTTAGTCAGGCCTAGCCAGCAGTGGACGAATACAGACTGATGATGAGGTATCAGTTAGGTAAGTAAAGTATTGAGCAGTGGAGGAATATAGGCTGATGATGAGGAATAAGTTAGGTAAGAAAGTGTTGGTGTAGGGTACCTTGTGTCAACTCGAGGAGTCTTCCTCCGGTGATCATAGTTCTACCGAGTTAATGGTCTTTACCGATGGTTCGAGAATCAACGTGGGCGTAGGACCCGGCACCTTCTCGGAAGACTTGAACCTCAGGTACCACACATCCCTCGGGGCCCACAACTCCGTCTTTCAGGCAGAATGCGTGGGCATCACGAGGGCTGCTACCATAATCGCTGAGAGGAGCTCTCTGAGGAGGACTCTCTGACAGCGCGGCAATTCTACATGCCCTAAAGAGCAACACCATCAATTCTGTACAGTATACTCTTATGTTATAGTTTATGTTTATTACATTCTGTTTTGTGTGTTCATTGAATGAATAAATAAATAAATAAATTCGAAGCTAGTTCTTGAATGCCATAGATCTCTGATGGAGGTTTGTGAACATAACCAAATCGTTCTTCAACGGATTAAAAGCCATAGCGGATCGAGAGGATCGACGCAGCGGACGAACTGGCGAGGAGGGCATCAGCGGAACAGGTATAAGGCCCTGAACCGATTGTCCCACTTCCATCGCAGGCTCGGAAATGGCTGCGTGAGAAATCACTGAAAGAACATAACGACAACTGGACCAAGAGGTCATACTGTAGTCAGTCTAGAGCGGCACTGGGGGGCGTAATACACGGTACACTCGGCAGCTGCTAAACCTGAATCAGCAACAGTTACAGGCGCACTGACAGGTCACGGTTTGTACAATAAACACCTACCTATTCACACTAGGTATTACCGACAGTCCTCTTTGCAGAGCTTTCCTTGAGGCAGAAGAAACAGCCACTCACGTGCTCATGGAGTGCACGGGAGTGGCGGCTCATCGAAGTTCCTGGGCACACCGGGGACGCTCCGCGAAGCATGCGGCAACGTGAAGACGCTGCTGGGCTTCCTGCTGGAGCTGGGTTGGCAGGAGTGAAGCCTACTTCCCACACACGCGAAATAGGCGCATCGAGACGTCGAGTTGCGGAAAACAGCCCGAATACGAATAGGGTACCTTGTGCAGCGCGGCGGCGGGCGCGGCGAGCCGGCGGCCGGGCGCGGCGCCCGCCACGCGCACCAGCGCCTCGCACAGCGCGCGCAGGCCGCCGCCCGCGCCCGCGCCCGCGCCCGGCGCCAGCAGCGCGGCCGGCGGCGCCACCAGCGCGGCCCGCACCAGCGCGCAGCTGCGCTCCTTCGACACGCCGTTCGTCGCATCTGCGGACACACCATATCCTGAGTGTCCAACTCTAACGCTTCCAAATAATCAAATGTGAATAATTTTATTGGGTAAACGGGAAACTCACGTGTAATATGGTCAGTCAATCGGACTCGAGTTTCGGCCGCGTCCGGCGGCATTTCAAGGAGAGTGCACGCGCGCGATGGCTGGCCCGTATGACACTGCGGACTGCGCCGCGGCGCGCACGCAAGCTCAACGGCTGTTACGGGGGGTGCAGGTGAGGGGGTGCAACACGTGATTACACGCGAGTTTCCCGTTTACCCAATTAAATATGTGTAACAACCACGTTAATTTTAATACTATAATTTACTTTCGTTCCCTGTGTGTTCATATTTTTTTGTTTGTTTTATCAGTGATAGGTTTTAGTGTTTCTACTCATCTCAATTTTATCACTGTGTGATGCTATTTGTTTTCCATTTCATAGAATAAAATAAATAAATATCTTCTATTATTGACTCATGGGTCATTCGGTGTCAGCCTTTTCACTGAGCCGTAGGTTGGGGGGGTGGGGTTTGATTTCCTTCCAGGACAAACATTTGTGTGATTAATGCAGATACATTTGGTCCGTGTCAGGACGTTTTGCCTCTATGTATAATAAGTTTGTAATTACAAATATACAGCTATGCATTATGTCAGCTAATATTCACAGTAAATCAGTCCCGCGCATTTACACAACAGTCAGGAAAACACCGAGAAATATGAATTAGGTCATTAAAAACTATAAAAACTATTGTATGTCCCAAAAAGGAACAGGATCAAGGGCGGATGAAGGGAGGAGGGGTCATGGGGTGTCATGACCCCCCTGGGCAAGGTCCAGAACCTAGTTAGACCACTAATTAAATAATTAAATCGCATGCTCTAGTCCCACGGCCTTGTGACTGGGTCACATGGATGTGACCCCCTGGCGCAAAAGCTGCATCCGCCCTTGTACTAAATAGGTAGATGTTGCCATAAACAAATCTAAGCGAGGTCCCGAACGCGCGCGCGCGCAGCGTGTGCAGCCTAATAAAAAGAAACAGCATCTCATCATACACTTTTTGCTCATAGCCTTATGCAACGGATCGTTAAAAATAAATCATTTATTTCGGTCAAATGCATTGAGAAAAAATACCTAACAGAACGTCTTAAACACCACACTTCATTCATTAAATATGTAACGCAAGTTGTTTGGTTAAGGTTCCCATTTACTTGAGATTGTATGTTATCGCTTGTGGAATCTCACCTTCAATCAAATTGTTTTGCCTTTCAATACGACGTATCGATATTTATTTTGAAAGTCTAGGGAACACTGATTGGTGAACCAATTTGTTGAGGGAAAAAATTGCAAAGTAAAGCCTTAGAAGCTAAGATTCATATTCATAAAGCTGGGGCTCGAAACCTTCAATCAGAAAAAGTCCACCAAGAGAAAGTCATAACACACATCCTAGAATGACGTATTATTTGGAACATGCCGGTTCCTCAAGATGTTTTGTTAGAGTACATGGCATGACATGGAAGACCAGGACATGTGCCTCATAATAAGCAACACGGCTACCTAAACATCACAGAGTGACGCCGCTATTGGAACATGAAGAATTCAAATCATTACCTAGCACTCTACTGCGCTCGTCAAAAAATAAAATGATTTACCTCAATGCCTCGTAACATGAATTACGCCAATATCAAGTATGATTGAATACTCAACATATTTTTACTCGACAAGCCACTTGCAAAATTTGATATTAGATTTCATTTTAAGATCAAGAAAAGGACACAAACCTTTTATTAACTACAGCTTATTTGTCGCAATGTTAATGAGCTGTGTGCACGAACCGACACAACTCAATGTAATCGTATTAATGCAATTGAAAGCGACTTACCAAATTTCCTGACGGAGTACATAATGTAAGTTGTATATAAGTAGGACCAGCGGTCGCGCACGTCAGATGCACTCGGCGCCGAAACACTCAATAACTGCGAATTATTCGCGACATAGCGAGATGCATTTGTATTTTTAGCAATGTCGTTTTTGTTGTTATTTTGTTCTAACTATCAGATACCGGTCGGCAATACGGAATTTGGGTGTCTCATGATGTTTTTTGGGTGCAGTTTGAAGTGGATATAACCATTCAGCGCCGGGAAATTGTCAGAGAAGAATGTGCCACTCGCCGTTAGATGTATCACAACTTTGGCTGTTATTCTACGGCCACGCAGTAATTCATTCATAATTTAAGAGCGACGCTCTTGTCGGTGGCGTTCCTTCCATGTACTTCTACACTCCGCCTTCAACTTGACTTCCTGATACGACACTACATTTATCTTCTCCTTCACTTGGTTCATGTAACTTCTCCTAGGTCTACCTCTCTTCCTCCTCCCCTTCTAATTTACCTTCCATTATTGTTCTAATGAAGTTGTCGTGTCGTATCAGATGTCCCAACATCTTCCCTCTTCTGTTTTCCACGCAGTAATGTGTTACAATAATTTGAAGGCCTTTTTTAACCCCCGACCAAAAAAGGGGTGTTATAAGTTTAACGTCGATGTCTGTCTGTCTGTTTGTCTGTCTGCCTGTGTGTGTGTCTGTCTGTGGCACCGTAGAGCTCAAACGGATGGGCCGATTTCGATGCGGTTTTTTTATTTGAAAGTTAATATCCGTGCGGATGTTCTTAGCTATGTTTGGTTAATATCGATTCAAGATGGCAGTCGCCACAAAATGGCGGACAAAATATTTCTTCACAACCTACCTCAATATGGGTATCAAAATGAAAGGGCTTGACTACTAGAATACTTACACTATTAAAAAATTCAAATCTAAGATGGCCGCCACCACAAAATGGCGAATTATACTATTTTTATCACTACTACTTCAATATGGGTTTTTAACAAAAGGGCTCGACTAGTAGAATACATTGCACTACGACAAATTTCAAATCCAAGATGGCCGCTTCCACAAAATGGCGAAATACATTTATTTTTTCACAACTCCCTTAATATGGGTATCAAATGAAAGGGCTTGACTAGTAGAATGTTGTACAGATAACAAAACCGAGGTAGTCGGGGGTTAATCAAAATTTTTTAATTTTGTTCTTGTTCCAGAGAAGTTATAGGATAGGATACAGAGATAGGTCATCTTATATTATATATCTTGGTGAAGAGCGCAGTGTATTGTACTAGGCAACGACTCTAAGTTCTTTCTGTTCAAGTAGGTGTCTTTCGCTTGCCATCAGGCACATGTTTTACTCATCCCGTCACTCTATATTACAAAAAAATGGCAGTCACAAGAACTGCCGATAGAAGTGAAAACTTATAACACAGAATTTAATAGCTCACTTTGGAAACTACGCGGGTGAAACCGGAGGCGTGGGCGAGACCATGCCCATGGTCCCGAGTTTACTTGAAGATTTCTTTTATTCACGAACGTATCGCTTCAGCTTAACTTACAGCCCATGAAAAACTGGGTGTGGTGCGCCATTTGACTCACATTGAAGTTTTTACTTCAATGTGAGGTCAATGTGAACATCAAGAGAGGTGAATAGAATGAACTTTTTTTGTTCAACTGTAGTAAAATAGCAGCAAAGTTTAAAATTGTCAGCACGGCAAACGGGCGAAATCTAAAGGACTCTATCATATCCCAGCAACTAAGGACGATCAGGTCGTCTGTGGGTCACACGTGGGTCGGTGCGAGCTAGATACGGAAACCATCATTATAATAATGTGGTCGAGCATTCTCACACAACATTACATAGTCTCAAGCTAAGCAATGCTTGTATTATGTGAGCTAGATATAATGAAATAATCATACATACTAATATTATGAATGCGAAAGTTTGGACGTCTGTTGCTCAATCCCGTCGGAACGACTGAACGGATCAGGTTGAAACTTGGAACAAACTCTTGTCTGAAATAGCTCAGGTTACTTCTTATCACCGGAAAATACCGCGAACGGGAACTGCGCGGGTAAAACCGTCGGGCGCTGCTAGTATTTATAATTAAATAAATAATTGTAAACACACATAGACATTGGCCTCAGATGGCTAGGACTGCCTTCCGGCCGACACTACAGTGTCCAAAGCACAGTCAGAAGATAGTCGCCGCGCAATGAAAACATGAAAACTAAAGACCTTTCGCGTCTCTTGTGTTCAAATTTGTCTAATATTCCCCGATAGCTCTTGACAGTGCTTGCTCTCGGTATGTATGCATGAATTAGATAGTTCGATCTTGGCCTAGGGCTTAGCTCGAATACCTTTTCAGGTCTTATCGGTTTTTTATCGGATACACTTCGGAGAATGTGCAACTGATCTGCATGATCTAATACCTCCTTGCCCTTTTTTCTATCGTACTTCTCGTAACTCAAAGAAGCGGCACCGTTTCATGGTGGATATTCCAAAGACACGGACGAAGAGGTTTGACTCTACGTTTGTGATAAGAACATCTAGGCTGTGGAATAAGTTGCCTGAGTGGGTTTTCCCCGATAGTTATAATCTTGGTGTCTTCAAATCGAGAGTGAATCGGTTTTTTCTAGGTAAACACGCTCCATCGTAGACCGCATCGTCGCTTAACATCAGGCGAGATGGCGGTCAAGTGTAAACCTATAAAAGTTAAAAAAAAAGGTATCAGATGTAGGTATGTTAATTAGCGTAAGTACGTTAGGTTGTAAGTTAGGATTAGGTTTCGGGTCCTACTCCTTCCACGCAAACCAAAAAGCCCGTTATTTATTTATTTATTTATTTGCATATTAGTACGGCTTACAAAACAGCCAATTACACTAATACATAGTCAAACTTCAAACTTTTAAAATACCTACATTGGTCATAAATTTACGCAAACACAATACCTCAACTATAAACGAGTCATTATCATTAATTAAAAAGTTAAAAAAAAGGGTAAAATATTTTTGACGAGTCAAAATTCGTAATTAGGACAAAAGGCATCCCTCTACAACTCTATACTGTAGCTGCAATTATAACCTTCGATAGGACAATGCCATGTTTTCAGAGTACATTACGATAAAACCGCGCAATACCGCTAGTCACATAGTAGTAATGTGACACCGACCGCGTGCTGCGGTCAATATCAGATCAGCTAAGCGTCTGCAACCAAGTCTGCCGTAAAACCGGCGGTCACCTACCGCCTTTACTGTTCTCAGTCTACCACGTAACACAAACAAAATTGAACTCTAATTACATCAACCTAGCGCATCAAATCTGTCCGACAAACATGGGAAAATAAATAGATAAAGTCTGTATGTGGCTTCCTCGGAATTTGTCCATCTCATTTCAACGTGTGCACATTTTGGTACGTCGTTTTTCGGTACTTATATTTTTATTTTGTTTATTTTTTAAACGTTTCTTTTCTTAGAACAACCTTTTTTCAATGGATCGATTTAGTTCACACACGAATCCAAACAGAACTGGAACCATGAGGTGTTTGTATGGACGTGGTGTTGTGAAGACTCGTTTTACATTATCGTAAATAACTGCATATTGATTTTATCTCAAGGACAGGTTAGGAAACCCCAATTACTACCCTGGCACCGACTTCATATAGATGAGTGAGTAGAGGTTATAATAATTACCTATATTAAATTATTTTTCGCTTTTGAGTGTCTATTTGTGGTGTTGAAGTCGGTTTAATTTTTTGTAAAAATAGTTTATTTTACCCTTTTTAGTGCTAAACAAGTTTTCACTAATGCATTTACACGATTTCGTGTTGAGATCTCAATACATGAATTAAACCCAAACACTGGGTAGTTCCTGTAAACCGTTAAGAAATTCCCTTGACTGTCCTTTGTCTTCATCATCAGACCACTAATGACAGTCACAACCCATCTATGTAAAAAGTTCTCATCAATACAAATTCATCGAGCCCAAACACAAGGTAACTACTATGTACCGTCGAGGAGTTCCCTCGACCGTCTTCCCGTTCCCTCATCAGATCGACTCCACACCATCTTTAAACTATACTGCTTTAAAATGCTCAAGCAAAAACTTAACTAACGCACTAGTCATCTTTACAATTTTCGAAAGTTATCCTCGATTTCTCTAGGATACCATCATCAGATCCTGGTTTCCTTATCATGGTACCACCCTTGGAATATCTCCTTTACAACAAAAAAAGAATAATCAAAATCGGTTCATAAACGACGAAGTTATCCGCGAACACACATAAAAAAAAAAAAAGAACATACATACGGTCGAATTGAGAAACCTCCTTTTTTGAAGTCGGTTAAAAAGAAAGTAATAAGCCCGAGCGTAGTAATTCAGGCGGGGCTTTAATATTGCCAGACGCCTGCAAAACTATTTTGCAATACAAAAAACGTATTTGAGGCAATTTGAAATTTTAATTGGGTAATATCTATGACTAAAACATAGGGATTATCTAAAAGACCGGTCGTTTTGGCGGGACTTTATACCTGCCAGGTGATTTAAATTGAGGGATTCATTACTTCCCTCTACTCGCCAGCCAGCTCTACAGCTGGGTGTGGGTGTAGGGGTATAATACGAGACACTCGCTTCACTCAAGTTTGTATCAATGTTAGGAGTTTCAACTTGGCTCAAATAAAATTTGGTCCCATATGTGGAATAAAAATGTTCAATAAAAGTTTTGGCATGGAAGTTAGATACTTGATACGAGGGTCATTTAAAAAAGTTCTTAGCCTAACATGGTTAAAGTCATTGGTTTTTTGACGTGACAACGTCTTATAAATTGGTTTGCCGGGTGACACTTCAAGAAACTGCGTTACGCTCCGCTCACGTTATGCGCTCACAACGAGAGCGAGTGAGAGGCACGCGTCCCTTCCACTCGGGCATGGTTAGCCCGCCTAAGAGCGAGAGAGACAGACATAAAAAGTGAAAGGCACGCGTCCCTTCCGTAAAATTATAGTAGTAATAATTAGCGTAATTAAAGAGCGTAGTAATTCAGTTTACCACTGAAAGTCGTTGTCACGTAAAACTTTCGCCCGTATACCGACTTTACAGGCAACCAATTTTTTTTATAACTACCCTCATTTTGTGGTTACATTACTTAGCAACAAGTATGCACAGTTTAGTTTATTCACAGTAACTCATTGTTCGTTTACACGTGATACCATAAGACAAGTCTCAAATTGAATGTCAAATTGAATTGAGTCTCAAATGTCAAATTGAATATCGCGCAGTGATAAAATACCAGAATTTGAAAGGTTTAACTCCCAAAAGCTATACATGAAGACATGTCTGCTAATTTGGGTGAGTCCGCTCCTTCGTATGCGACTGGTAAAAACTGGGTAGCAGAGTTTAAACGTGGTCCGTGAGACGAGGAGATAGCTAAGACTGTAGGCATCTCATCTGAGCGAACACATATAATTACTACTGAACTTGAATTCTCTAAGGTGCGCGGTGGGTACCGCGACTGCTTTCAGTGGAACAAAAACGCAACCGTCTCACAACTTCTCGCGACTGTTTAGAAGAATATATATATATATGAATATACTGTTTATATGAAGCTGAAACAAAAGAATTTGTCGAAAGATTTATACCCATGGACGAACCCTGGGTTTACCACAATACACCCGAGATAAAAGAACAGTCGAAACAATGGCAAAGAGCAGGATCACTCACCCCAGAGAAGGCAAAGGTGGGCAAAGTCAAGTTTTTTGGAACGCAAAGGGTATGATTCTCGTGGATTATTAAAAAAAGGGTGAAACAATAAATTCCGATTATTGTTGCAACCTGTTGCGTCGTTTGAGAGAAGAAATCAAAGAAAACGTCCAGGTTTATTGAGAAGAAAAGTCTTGTTTCATCAGGGCAATGCGCGCGTTCACACCTCTGTGTAATCCATGGCAGAAACCCATCAATGTGGTCTCGAATTGTTACCTCATCTCCCATATTCACCGGATTTACCACCGTCCCACTTTTATCTGCTCTTATATATTATCTGTTAAATTATTAAAAAAATGTTGGTGGTAAACATTTTTTTGATGACACAAATGAAGAGGAGCCGCCTTGAACGCTTATTTTGAGGAGAGAGGTCGAAGATTTTTTTTTAACGGGTATCGAAGCCTTACCGGGTCGATGGAAAAAGTGTTTTGAGCTCAGAGGAGAGTATGTTGAAAAATAAAAATAAACTCAAAATCGTGTGGTTTCATTAAGAGTGTTAGGCTAAGAGCTTTTCAAATGACCCTCGTATAATAATTACATAAATGCATACTTATTACACATAGAACAAACGTTTGCATTCACCACTCAAATGTTTGTCGGTGGGAATCGAACCCACCACCTACGGTTTCGCATGTAGACTTACAATCAACTAAGCTATTAGGCCATATTATTTAACTAGGAGTGAGGAAAAAATGGCGAAACTACAGTGATGTGTAGACTTACCGGCGACGGAGAGCTGCACCGTGAGGAGCGCCTCGAAGATCTTGATGAGCAGGCGCGCGTCGACTGCGGGGGGCGCGGGGTCGGGGGCCGCGGGGGGCGCGGCCGCGGGGGGCGCGGGTTCGGGGGCCGCGGGGGGCGCGCGGTCGGGGGCCGCAGGCACCGGGAGCGCGGGGTCGGGGGCCGCGGAGGGCGCGGGGTCGGGGACCGCGGGGGCGCGGGGTCGGAGGCCGCGGGGGCGCGGGGTCGGGGACCGCGGGCGCGCACAGCGCGTGCAGCACGAGCCGCAGCAGCGCGTAGCTGTCAGCGAGCGCGCGCTCGGCCGCCACGTGCGCGCGGAACGCCGCGCTCTGCAGACACAGCGCCGCGCACGTCTTCCAAAACGTGCACGCGCTGCGCAGCGCCTCCGCCGGCTCGGCCGGCCCCGCCGGCTCCGGGCCCGGCGCCGGCGCCGGCCGCTCCTCCGTCAGCTGCGCGAACGCGTCCGCGGGCAGCCGTGCCGCGAACACCCGGAACAGCTTCTCCGTGACCTCCTCGAGCGCCTCGAACAGCATCCGCACCGAGCGCAGCGAGCGCGAGCCGCGCGCCGCCGCGCGCTCCGGCGCCAGCTCCACGACGATCGCGATCTCCAGGATCGCGCAGCAGCGGTCCGCGAACTCCGGCAGCGCGAGCAGCTCCAGCACGTAGCTCAGCCCGCCCTTCTGGATGAACTGCTCCGCGAACGGCCCCGAGGTCAGCAGGCTCGCGAACATGTCGAGGCAGGCCACCGTCAGGTAGTAGGAGGTGTCCTCCAGCCGCACCACGTACCGGTGCTTGGCCACGATGAACGTGGGGTACACGACGCTGAACAGCAGCTCGTGCCTGACCTCGGGCCGGCAGCGCGGCGTCACGCGCAGCAGGTGCTCCACGGTCGCGTGCAGCGCCTCGGCGGGGCTGTCCGGCTGCAGCAGCGAGTTGTAGTGGATGAGGAACGACCAGGCGGCCTCGCGGGCGGGCGGGCCGGCGTGCGCGCAGCCGGCGGGCGCGCGGCGGGCGGCGCGCGCCTCGCACGCGGCGCACGGCAGGCGCGCGCCCGCCGCGGCCGGCACGCCGGCGCCCGGCTCGCCGTACACGGCGCGCTCCAGCAGGCGCAGGCACGGCGCGGCGGAGCCGGGGTGCGCCAGCATGAGCCGCACGGCGCTCTCCACGAGCGCGGCGGGCGCCAGGCAGCAGCACGCGCCGCAGCCGAGCGCGGTGCGCAGCAGCTGCGCGCGCAGAGCGGCGCGCGCGCACACCGCGCCGTCCGCCAGCAGCGCCGCCAGCAGGGCGCTCAGCTGCGCCACGCAGCACGCGCCCGGCCCGGCCCGGCCGGCGCCCGGCCCGGGCCGGCCGACACCCGGCGCGCCCAGCACGTCGTGGTGGTGGTGCATGCCGGCCGCCACGCGCGCCCGGCACGCCTTGTGCCGCGCGCGCGGGCACGCCGCCGAGTGCAGCACCTCGCTGCGCACCCGCTTCATGCCGCTGATCAGCCTCCCGACGCTCTCTATCAGCTTCTTGAGCAGCACGACGAGCTCGTCCTCGTCGACGTTCGGCATCCGCGCCATCAGCGCGATGCAGCCCCCGAGCGGGCCGCCCCGGAGGCTCCCGCCGTACAGCTCGAACTGGTCGGCGAACTGGCGCAGCTCGGCCACGGAGCGGCACTGCATCAGCAGGCAGTGGAAGAACGCGGTCACCGAGTACGCGATCCCGAACACGAACCGGAGCGAGCTTTCAGCTTCAGTCCTGTCGGTTTCCTCGGCTCGGTTGCCGTCCGGCTTGTTGTTCTTCGCGACGACGTCCTCCAGCAGCCGCAGCAGCATCGGCAGCACGCCGTGGTCGATGAGCCGGGCGCAGAGCTCGGCGCGCGGCAGCACGCTGTCCAGCGCGACCATGAGCAGGCGGGCCAGCGCCAGCCTGGCGGCGGCGGGCCCGGGCCCCCCGAACTGCAGCGCGCACAGGTTGCGCAGCGCGAAGTCCACGCACTGCACGGAGATCTGCGCGCCCGCGGCGCCCGCCAGGCTGCTCTCGGCGCGGCACAGCGCGCGCAGCAGGTCCGTCACGATGAGGATGAACTCGAAGGCGCCGATCTCGGCCTCGATGACGCGCCGGTGCCGCTCGGAGGTGTAGTCGTCGGCCTTGGGCCGGGGCCTGCGCGGGGAGCAGTGCGAGCCGGGGGAGCGGGAGGCGGGGCGGTCGTTGGGCGAGCGCAGGGAGGAGTCGAAGTAGCGGAAGTCGTCGTCGGGCGCCACCTTGACGACGGCGAGCGAGCGGCTCAGCGCCTGCAGGTCGTCCGTGGACTCCGCCGAGCCCGACGAGCCCGAGCCGGCGCGCGCGCGCCGCGGCCTGCGGACAGAGCGGCGTCAGCGGCGGAGCGAGCGCGTGCACGAATACCACGCATCACGACTAAATCACTATTCCCTATTTAGCTGGATGTGGCATCCGGCGATCACATTGTGCATCGAGGTGTAGATATTTAGAAATCTTCAGTTACGTGACAGGATATCTCATGCTTCTACCATCATTTGAAATTCAATTATCTACCACATTCGTTAACTTATAGTTTTCATAAACTACAGACAGTAGTCTCTGGAATCCCAAACGTGAGTTGTAAATTGATACCAAAATTCTTGACATTAAAACCAGTCTTCAGCTGTACACCCCGCGTCATGTCACGAATTATCGGAAGAATTCATTTCTTATTCGCACTATTCAAAGTTTTAATGTTATTAAATTTATTCTAAAGGCGTCGATTTGTTCGCGATGAGGCATAACTCTTTTAAAAACGCAATTTGTGGGCGGTTCTTTGATATAACCAAGGACAAATACGAAAAGAGTAAGAATTTGTTATCAAAAAAACGCAGGTTTAAAGCTAAACGTTTAATTGATGTAAGCCATTAATTTGATTAATTTTTGTTAAATTCTATATATATTTTGTAATTTCCTAACTAGTGATACTTGTGTCTGTTCGCTCCCCGTATGTGGTATCTACTTGTTGCTACTTGTTCTATCTGTATTAACTATTTTTTCTTTCTGTTTGTTTTATCAGTGAAAACTGTATTTGGCTTCAGTGTTTCCACTCATCTAAATTTTATGATTATGTAATGCTGTTTGTTTTCACTTTAGAATAAAATAAAATAAAATAAAAAAAGTCAGAATAGGTAGTCTAAAAACTGACTTAATTCGTGTTTACAAAATAGTCGCGTCATGACGTATTCGCAGCAGCGTCACAAACTAATTAACGAATTTCAAATTATTCATCAAGTTTCCTTAAGACTCTGGTTTAATCTGATTATATTATTGAGAGAGCTTGAAACCAGTCCGGCTGTTGACAAACAAGCCGTGCCGGCGGCGCGGCGGCGGACCTCCGCTGATACAAAACAATTAGAAAAGTAACCCCAAACAAGTGTTTTGCTTCTTTTGCTAACAATAAACACTACATTTTATGCTCCCAATTTGTGTACAAAAATACAAGAATATATGAATAGGTACAGAATTACAATAGTATACGAAATAACGGTACGTAATCTATACAAGGATTTTTAGTTCAAAATTTTTTCGTTTTCTCCAAAAATTATGATTGAGGTGTCTTCTATTCGGAATGGTATGTTGATACTTTTTGAGAAAATTCAATCAAAAATATTGGTCCTACAGTTCCGGGAGTATTCCTCTTCTTTCTGAATCATTGTTCAAATTTGAAAAATCTCAAATAATTTTTGGGATATTTGTAAAAAAAACAAACCCCTTTCTTCACTTAATTGTTCCTAACTGTTGCAATTCTGCGACCGTCGCGTCCGTTGAATTTTCCAATCTTATTATTGTTTTTAAACTTTCACGATTCCAACACAATCTCGTTACCACGGCTCTGCCGAATGATCGAGGTAATTAAACAATAATTTAAATCGTGATTAAGTCTTATAGTATAATGAAAACATTTCATCCTATTGTTTGGGATCCAGAAAATGTTCTATCAATTTCGTATCGAAAATCGTAATTGTTGTACAATTTGTTACAGCAAACAACACCCTAAATTATCAAAGGAAAATAGTAAGAGATTCCAAGGTTACCTTCGAGTGGTAGGTTTTTCTGGAGAAGCTGCCGGGTTCAGCTTGGAGCCCGACGGCTTCTGCTTGGCCCATATCCTGCAACAAAGCGACGTGTCGGATGCCACATACGTTCAAAGGTGTGTGGGGGACAGCTCTATAACGTGACTCATTTCGTCAGATTCAAGTTTGAGTGTCTGCAAGTCTAGATTGAGTCGGTTCCTGCTAGGACAGCGCGCTCCGTCGTGCACTGCCGCATCACTCGACAACACGGGATATGATAGTCAAGTGCAAATATTTTAATTAACTAGCTGTACCCTGCCACGCTTCGCTGTGGAACATGTGATGCAAAAATTAGATAAAACAATCCTTGATGCGGATTATATAACATTCTAAAATTTCAGCTCGATACGTGCAGAACTTTTTGAGTTTTTGAAGCGTACACAAACCAGCATAACGTTTTTATACATAGAGATTCATTAATTAATATATATGAAAAGGGAAAGTCGTCAAGGAACGTCTTGGCAGATGTGAACATCGAAATCACTTACAGGTAATACATTCTGTGTACTAAATATCGGGAATTTGTCAATAAAACAAAAAACTCAAATTATTCATTTAAATTTATTTTATCGCCTTCAAAGTAGGCCCCTTCGCTTGCAATACAACATCTCCAACGCTTCACCCAGTCTTCCATACATTTTTCATAGGCTATTTGCGGTATGGCCTTTAGCTCATTCAGCGAATTTTCTTTTATGGCTTCTATCGACTCAAAACGTATTCCTCGAAGTGGTAATTTTAACTTGGGAAAGAAAAAAAAGTCAGACGGAGCCATATCAGGTGAATACGGTGCTTGGTCGAGAACTTTTGTTGAAATTTTCGCTAAAAACTCTTTCACTATAATGGCTATGTGTGATGGTGCATTATCATGGTGCAGCATCCATGAGTTGTGTTGCCACAAATCTGGATATTTTCGGCGGATACTCTCATGCAAACGCTTCATGATGCCTAAATAATATCCACTGTTTCTCCCTCTAGAAGGAAATCGGAGTGAACCACACCACGGTAGTAAAAAAAAACTGTCAGCATCACCTTGATTTTGGAGCGACTTTGCCGCGGTTTTTTGGGTTTCGGCTCGTGTTCGAGACGCCATTCTGAAGACTGTTGGCTTGTTTGCATGTCGTACTCATAAACCCATGTCTCGTCGCCAGTTATTATGCGTTTCATAAAGGTCGGATCCGAAGAAGCTCGGGAAACCATGTCTTCAACGACATGCTTTCGCTGCACTTTTTGAACAAAATTGAGCTCTTTTGGAACTAGTCGAGCGGCGACGCGTTTCATGCCTAAAATGTCAATGAGAATGTTGTGGACGGACTTAAAAGATATGTTCACCTCACTAGCCAACTCTCTCAGACTCATACGTCGATTTTCGAGCACTAGCTTCTTGATTCTGTCGATATTTCCTTTGGTCGTAGCGGTTGAAGGTCTACCAGAACGAGGCAAGTCTACTACTACTTCTCGGCCTTCTTTAAAAGCCTTATACCATTCATAAGCCCTTGTTTTCGATATAGACGATTCGCCGTAGGTATTTCGCAACATTTTTAGTGATTCACCACATGAAATATCATTCGAAACACAAAATTTAAGGCACACTCTTTGTTCAACAATATTTTCCATTGTAAAAATCGCCGAGAACTCAAAACTATGACCAACAAAAAGTGTAGTTTAAAACAAATTAAATGACAGATCCCGCTCAAACTTTGCGCGCTAAATCAGTACAGTGCTACCAACATGCAGTAAAAAAATTAGAACGACCTCTTTTACACAGGTCTTTTTATTGACATATTCCCGATACTTTTTACACAGAGTAGTATACATAAAATAATAGTTTACGGCTGGAAATACATATGGCGTATGAAATACTAGCAGTGCTCACTGGTTTTACCCGCGTAATTCCCGGCCTTGTTATTTTCCTGGGATAAAAATGTTCGTCCAGACTATAATTTATCTAAACTGTATTTAAATATCAAACCAATCAAACCATAGACATTTTCAGTAACATGTTCATGTGAGTAGGAAATTTAATTTTTAGTCTGTATAGTTAGTAAAAAAATATATACATATTTTACATTTGAGATTTGAGACTGAAAGAAATAATATTTTTTTTAAACATAAATATATAGGTGAGATTTTAATCTTACGGAGGATTAGATTGGTTTGTAATATGCCGGTTTTTATAGTTTTACGGTGACATCTTCTACATTTTTTGGCTCGTAAACAATATGATATATCATATTACAAGTATTTCTCAAAGAAAAACATGCCTTTTATATTTCGAAGACTATAAGAAGCTCTATGTTATCTGCAAGCGAGCAGTTAAGAGCGAGTTATCACATTTTTTGTAGAAACAATACTACATCCTATTTATATCACATCATAGTATTGTTATCGCGCCGCGGCTCAATAACGACGATAAAAACTGGCCAAAACGCGTACATTATGAATAATAAGTGATAACGTGGTATCAGTCAACCGCCCGGCGGACAGCCGACCTCTCCTGAGGCTAGTCAAGGTGATCTTGCAATGACAATCCTGCTGAAAAAGCACTATCGTATCTATCTTATATATAAAATTCTCGTGTCGCGGTGTTTTTGGTTAAACTCCTCCGAAACGGCTTGACCGATTCTCATGAAATTTTGTGAGCATATTGAGTAGGTCTGAGAATCGGCCAATATCTATTTTTCACACCCCTTAGTGATAAGAGTTGTTCGCACCTAAAAAATATTTTTATTTTTGGACAATTTTTTTATATAGCATAAAAAAATACATACAATACTAAATTTTTACCCTTTTATCACCAATCCCTATTTTTTAATAGCCATTTTAGTAATTGAATCATTTTTCATCCCGCTCGATAGCTAATCAATTACCGCCTTTTTTGTAAATGTCAAATTTTTCACTCTATTATTTCAGATTCACAAATCAGCCCGGCAGATGGCGCTGTTTTCTAGGTAGGTATCTAGGTTTTTATCCGAGCGAAGCTGGAAGGGGCCGCTAGTAGTAATATAATTTCTTTTCGAAACCGACTTCAATTTAATTTTATACATTTTTTGC
The DNA here is from genome assembly GCA_017562165.1 of Ectropis grisescens. NCBI lineage: Eukaryota > Metazoa > Arthropoda > Insecta > Lepidoptera > Geometridae > Ectropis > Ectropis grisescens. The sequence goes on along the minus strand of CM029778.1, from coordinate 26,875,361 downwards.
GAAATAACTATAAAATAAATAAATAGCAAATACTAAAAACCTTGCCAGTCAAACGCTGTTTCCGACCCGCGTAACAATTTGTTTTTAATTTATTCTTGACGATTTATAAATGGTAATCACAACAATTTCAATTTCTTCTACTAAATAGTACCAGTAAAAGTATTAACCCGAGTAAATTAGATTTCACTTCAAAACAATTATATTTTGTAGTGTCGATATTTGGTCAAATATATTTAGATAAGTTGTCTGGCTATCGTTATCAGTGGAATAATACCTGACCACAGCGTTGTTTGGGCGTTACTTGCAATTGATATCATATTGTTAACTGGTCCTTCTAGCATGAACAGCAACTCACTAAATGTTCCCACTACTGGGACTCGGGGCCTTCTCTCGCAAGGAGACAGTCCAGGTCTAGGCCATAATCCACCACGCTGGCGCAGTGCGGGTTGGTGGATGACACATGAACTCGAAATGTCCTGAACATGTCCATTTCCTCACAATGATTTCCTTCGCCGTTTTAAGTTAGCGGCATTACGCACATGACTTCGAAAAGACAGTGGCGTGCCGGGGACTTGGACCCGGGGCTCGGGATCGGCGGTCGGCGTTCTCCCGACTAGACGAGCCGTACCCGGTTCTTTTACCGCAAAATCTAAATCAGCTTTAGCTTTCTCTATAATTTCATGAAAAAAGAAAATAGTGAAAAACATCAAAGCTAAGTGAGGTTTCCTTCGGCGGGAGACCCCTGGAACCATAGTTCGGGGAAGTCATTCTACTCTTTGGTAAATCCCAGTCAATATTAATCGCATCGATTAAATCGCTGTGATAGAAAGATTAGGCAGCCGGTGCGAAGACCCTATGGTCCAGGGTGCGCTGGGCATGGGTTAAAGCTATCACTCGTGTTTGCCGCTCGGGTAGGCTCCTTCTCAGTGGCTCAGCTAGGCGCAGGCGAATTCGGAACACGCCAACAGCCTCGCACTTAGAATGGCCTTGCGAGGCCTCTTTAAACGTGATATTGGTTGCTTGGCTGACAATTCACACACAGCACCATTTGACCCCAAACTAAGCAAAGCTTGTATTATGGTGGCCAGATAGCTGATATAATACTTATATAGTTGTAAATGGATACCTACTTATTATACATAGAAATTACATAACACATAAAAAACTAAAAAATATTGGCCACACTTCTGATCCTGAAACAAAAACAACACATTACTCCTAGTTTTACCAGCTGCTCTTACTTTTCAATGTTTGGTACGATATATTTTGGTAAAACGAAAGAAAAGGGCCTCACAGATGTGACTTTGTTCACGTCCTTAGTAATCCGTGCGACGCCCCTGCTCCTTCTATGCACTTCGTCACGACCCGAGGCGCAAGGGTGGATCCAAAATGTCATGGGGGTTATGACCCCCCGACCTGGACTGGATCCAAAGCCTAAGTGGATCACTAATAAAAACGCACGTGCGCACTTGTTCCACGATCTTGTGACTTGACCACGCCTATGCGACTATGTGACTCATCTGGATCCGCCCTTGCCGAGGCGACACTATTAGACCGTGTGAGTGTGAGTGGAGTGTGTGGTACCTGTGCGAGAAGAGCTGGTGGATGGGCTCCGGGCGCGGCGCGGGCGCGGCCAGCAGCGGGTGCGGCGCGCGCGGGGGGGGGCCCGCGGCCGCGCCCAGCTCGTCGAACAGCCAGATGAGCACCGAGCTCAGCTGCCGGCAGCACGACAGGCCCTGCGCACGGGGACGTGCCTCTGTTTGAACCGACCTCGACGGCGAGACCTCCACAGTGTGGATTTTTTAAGTAAAACCTTCTTTTGACGCACCTCAGACAGAATTTTCGTGGGGTGTGAATTGAATTCTAGCGTCACGCTCAGGAATGATAAGAAATCTTCGGGTAAACTAGGGACCATGGCCATTGGCCATTTAAAAATGCGTCAGCCAATGGGATTTGCTGAAAAGGCGTGCCTTTTCAGCATATCCCATTGGCTGACGCGTAAAAAGAATCGGACCAGAGTGACAGCGTAAAAGTTTTCTACTAACACAAAAAAAATATTGGGAGTCATAGGGACTGCCGGTGGAAATGAAAATTTACTGGTATAACTCAAAATTTGATCGCTTATTTTGGAAAATACGCGGGTGTAACCGGAGGGTGTGGCCTGGCCATCAAGGCATGGCCATCTAGAGACGCGTCAGTCAATCGGAAAAACTCGACGCATTTCTAGATGGTCATGCCATAATGGCCAGGCCACACCCTCCGGTTACACCCGCGTAGTTTCCAAATAAGCTACCAAATTTTGAGTTGTACCAGTAAATTTTTCGCTGTCACTCTGGTCCGATTCTTTTTACGCGTCAATGCTTAGCACAATGTGGTTTTCAAGCTAAAGTGTGAAAATTATCCTGCTATTACTGCGCAATATAACAACGAAACGTAAAAGGCAGCTTATGGCGACTTTTTGCATTAAAACAAAGAACTGTGCGAGATAGCTTCCAATAGCAGGCCTATTTTAGGAAGCATATTTCGAGTCGCAACAACATATTGTCCGCATTACATAGAAGCTTCCTTCAGTAAGAAAGGTTAAACAAGAACAGACTTGATAAAGTATTAAATAGACTAGAATATTAGCATAAGGTTGCCGTTTCCGTTTGTGAGCAGGGGCGCAGGTCGCGGCCCGCCGATAACTGCAATTAATTCACACGACAATCTGGACACTTTTGTCTCGACCCTCTAGTAAATACTGACCACACTGTTTATACAGGTAAGGTTATTCAGTACAGTTATACTAAGAAAATAGTTTAGATCTATTTATAATTTGATATTTTTTGCTTTATGAGCAATTTCTAAGACGTCAATAATATCGGCTGTTCCATACATAAGACAAGTGTTATTCGTGTCAATTGATTAGAATTTACGACAGTGCTGCGTTAGGACATACAAGTACTATTACAATACATTCCACTGATTCTAATCATAACTTTATTTTTTCGTTAACTTTCGTAGTAAAAACAAAATAACATCTAATCTTTACTTGTAGGTATGGCAGTACCAAAAAACAATCAGTGTGCAAAAATCAAGTTCATATGTGTACCTACAGCTCTTTCATATCTCTGGTTGCGTTAGGGCACTCGTAGTCATTTGATTGACTGATAGAACAAGACAAGAAGAATGGAAATAAAAAAAAATCACCCGAACGAATCTTTCACTGAAGAACGTGACGCGGAGCTTCATTCACAACCCAAAAGTTTTGTATGTGGTGCGCCAAAATATTCACTTAAAAGTCACGAGACGCATGTCTGCACGCGGACGACTTTCGCGCTCGCAACGTTCCTAGATGTCGTGTTCGTGAGCGATGTGTACAAACATACACACGCGTTGATCTTAGTATATTGTGTTATTTTTACCTGACTGTTATAGATATTTGATTTGAGTAAGATGGTATATTCAAATTTTTGTTTTGGGATAAGATACAGTACTATGTACAACTTCGGAACTGGCGAGTTCAAAAATGATGTGTACATGTTGTTATGTCAAATATAGAAATTCGTATTCTTGTATGTAGCTTGAGTTCTGTAGCGTGGTTGTGTGGTAGCACAGTGGGGGGGTCTGAGGGTACCTCTACTCCGAGCGCACGCAGCAGGAGCAGACTCCGCCAGGCGCCGCCCAGCAGGTAGCGGCGCAGCACCTCCCCGGGGGGCGGCGAGTACGCGCGCGAGAACAGGCTGCCGGCCGCGCTGCCCGGGTCTGCACACGGGGGACGTTACGAGCCGACTCCGACCACTGCTGGCCACTGCGAGGCAAACGTCACCACGACGAGCCGCGACCCAGGCACTGAGCCAGAACACGAACACTGTCAAAACTCCTAATTGTACCTTCGTGATCTGCCACTGTGCCTGGAGAGAGTGGAGACTCGCCCTCATTGTAGTAACGCTTGCCTCCCAATGGTCAGAGTTATACGAGGCTATTTCGATGTCTTCGTGAAACAATAAACTATTTTCCGTTATCATATGAGCGAATGGGTAAAATCTGTAAAACCAGATGCGCTCCGCGATTTGACTCGCGTAGTTGCCGTGTTGCATAATCATGGTATCTTGAAGTCAGAGACTGGATCGGTTTCTTCTAGGTACACTGCAACGTAGATTACATCGTGCTAACATCAGGCGAGATGGTAGTCAAGAGCAAAAACATAATTGTTAAAAAAAACACTGCAGAATCATTGGAACCCTAACAACGACCTTTACTCCATATCAATAGGAGTTTCACGGGTCTCATAATCAAGTAGGGAGGTTTTAGGTCATAGTTTCGCCCAAATGGCGGATTAGTTGACTTCACTTGTATTTGATGGATTAAATCTCAAACAAGCATGTTTTCACATGATTTGCTACTTCCTTCAACGTTTTTAAGTTAGCGGCATTACGCAGATGACTTTGAAAAGACAGTGGCGAGCGTGGGGTTCGACCTAGGGGGGTCCGAATTGGCAGTTGCCGTTCTGCTGACTAGACCAGCCGCAACTTGCTGCAACGCCCTTTAGCTGTCCATGTTCTCAATGTCAGCCGACACGGCGCGCCGGTTCCGGCCGCCGGCGCGCAAAGATGGTTGAACTCAAGATTAGCCCTGAACATCTTGACATTGATAATAAACTGCGTCTGTGACATCTGTATCTATCTAAGACATCTCTGTCTCTGTCTAAGACATCTATCTCGCTCGCGCTAGTTATAATTGGTCTCTCGGTCACACGGTGATGTGTGAACGGTGACGGTGGTGGACCATTTTAAAATTGTAATTTATGTAATTAGAAAATGTTTAAAATAATGTTTAATACAGTACTTACGCATGAAATGTAATTATATTAGATTCATTTGAGTTTCTAGAATTATTAGAACACTTTTTGAACGCCCAGCAAGACACAATCTTATATATTTACTAGCTGACCCGGCAAACGTTGTTTTGCCATATAAATAATTTCCTAATAAAATAAGGGTTGATCGTAGAAGGGTGAAAATTGAGGATTTTATGTATTTTTGTATGTTGTATCAAAAAAAAAAATAGAAATTAAAATTTTGTCTAAAAAATAAAATAAAAAAATGTAGGGGTGGACTAACCCTAACATTTAGGGGGTTGAAAAATAGATGTTGGCCGATTCTCATAGATACCGGATAAGCACAAAAAATTTCATCAAAATCGGTCAAGCCGTTTAGGAGGAGTATGGCAACGAAAACTGTGACACGAGAATTTTATATATTAAAAGATGTTCAAAATGATCAAAATCAGTGATAGGTAAAAAATTGGTTGCCTGTAAAGTCGGTATACGGGCGAAAGTTTTACGTGACAACGACTTTGAGTGGTAAAATAATTTTACGGAAGGGACGCGTGCCTTTCACTTTTTATGTCTGTGTCTCTCGCTCTTAGGCGGGCTAACCATGCCCGAGTGGAAGGGACGCGTGCTTCTCACTCGCTCTCGTTGTGAGCGCATAACGTGAGCGGACCGTAACGCAGTTTCTTGAAGTGTCACCCGGCAAACCAATTTATAAGACGTTGTCACGTCAAAAACGACCGGCGTCCCCCGCTTTCTACAACCGACTAGAACGGAAAGAGTGAGCTCACTCTTCCCAACGTTAACATGATTCCGTGCGCCCTGAAGTTTGGGAGGGCTAATCTTGAGTTGTACGATCTATGCCGGCGCGTACCTGCGTGGTCGGGCGGCGCGGGCGCGGGCGCGGAGTGGCGCGTCTTGATGGACGAGGTGACGCGGTGCACGCCGCACAGCAGCTCGCAGCCCACCAGCGTCACCACGCCGCTCACGGGGCTGCCACCACACAAACCACCTTCAATATCTACTCTCACGTAGCTTAAACGTTATGAGACTTATCCCATCGGGTCTACCACCTAATCAAATCTTCTAATAATTTCAAGCGAAAAAAAAAACAGAGAGTAACTTCAAAGCTAAGTTTTAGTTAGGCGGTAGACTTTCCGGATTGTATCCAGCAAAGCTGAGCGGAGATGCGTACCGACTCGACCGTAGCAGAGAGGTGTGCTCGCAAGTCGACAAGACGCGGGTTAAGACGATTCAGAGGCGTCGCTCACAATGCTTACTACACGCTGCTCACATATTTAACTTCTCGTCTCCGCTGCGTTCAGTCGGCCATCACTAGCTTGGGAGGCACAGCTCTTATCTCCGCTCGATCGATATAAATACGAGTGTGATACAGCTTCTCTCACTCTATACTATAATAACAGAAAAAAAACATTTCTAAACGGTAATCAAAGCATTTTAATTCGACCTCATTGTTTAGATTTAGAGCGATCTCTACCAGCTACCAGGCAATCGGCAATGTATGTTTATTAATTATTAAATCTAGTTTACATAAGTAGATACAAATTATTTCGACTCACCAAAAGTTGATCAACTCTTTGGGGTTCGCGCCATCGTTGACGCGAATCAGGAACTCGGCCAGAAACAAATCCAGCCAAGTCGATTTCTGCGCAAAAAAACATGTAGGTATAATAAATACATTATCGTAGTACAAGATGACGACGATATTGCATAAAATGAGCAAGCAATAGATACATTAAAATTAATTTATTTTATTGAACACGGTATTTTTGTATCGATTTTTTTAAGTACCAAGCAACTAGACCTATAAAAACTCTATTACTCACTTGTGAATAACAGTAACGAAAAAGTCATAGTTTGATTACCGGTGTCATTATATGCCTGATTGCGGTGAAATTAGAGCCCATAGATTCAGGATATTTTCGCTAAGCTAATACTACATCCTATATCAATGTTATGCCACTTTATGATGTGGCTGTGAGGCAAACCTCGGCCAGTCAACGGAACTCAATCGCTTTCTGTCTCACAAGTGATTGCAGAAGCTGGAATAGTTAACGGACTTGAATGATTTATCATCACACTAGCGACACGCCCCGGCTACGCACGGGTGCAACGTAAATATCTGCTAATATGAGACAGTGTGGCATGATTCAATCCTATTAGTTTATTTAGTATACACTACAGGATATCATTACATACAATATTTGCATACAGCGTATAACCTATCCATCGCAAATTCCCCAGATTTGGATAAATTTGAAACTATAACACTCTTGCAAATAATAAATAAAGCCAGTAATAAAATTAAAAATTCGGACACTAAGGATATATAATAATATGACATATCCGGTGCATTTTTGTATCGTATTTGGCTCTATCTATCAGATCACTTTAGCTTCTTAATTAATATTATAATATTTTACAATCTGATTACTATCCAACATACCTAAAGAAATCGCGAATGACACCACTCTACAAGGGAAAAGGCGAAACAGAGTGCGTTAAAAATTACAGGCCTATAACTATTGTACCCACAATTTCCAAGCTTATTGAATCAGTAACGTCACAAAATATAATGGCATATTTTAATCGACACTCTATTATCTCTGATACACAACACGCGTATAGAAATGGGCGGTCTACAATTTCGGCTGTTCATGCTCTTTTAATGAATACGGTAGAGAATCTGGACAGAAAAGTTAAAGTAGCTGCAATAATGTTAGATTTATCTAAGGCTTTTGATTCCGTAAATCATGAGCTTTTATTAAGAAAGCTTATGGTCTACGGAGTTAGGAATAAAATCTGGATCTAATAAAATCTTTTCTAAAAATAGGTAATATATAGTAAAGATCATAACTGAAAAGAGGCGACATAGATCTCAACCGGAATGCATAAATATAGGCGTGCCTCAAGGCTCTTCGCTGGGAAATATACTTTTTTCGTTGTTTGTAAACGACTTGTCGTTCTTGGAATTAGATAGAAAAATAATACAATATGCTGACGATACCACCTTGATATTAACGGCGGATTCTACAGAAAACTTGATATCAAAAATACGAGAAGCTGTAGATAAATTTAACAACTGGTTCCAAATGAATGGCCTACAGCTAAACGGTGATAAGACTAACGTTATGTTTTTCAACTTAAAGTCGACAAAGCAAATAAGTCACTCTGTAAAATTAATGGACGGGACAGAAATAAAGAGCACAAACAGAGTCAAACTGTTGGGGTTTGAACTGGATCCTGCTCTGAACTGGAAACATCATATTGATGAAATCTGCAAAAAAATGGCCCCTTTGGCCATTTTTTTACATTTTTCACATAAGCATTAAAGCAACTGAAATATTTATGTCACATCTCCACAAAGCCTAAAAGACATATACTATTGTTACATACATTCCATTATGTCATACGGTATAATCTTCTGGGGTTGTTCCACAGATTTCCTATGAGTATTAAAAATGTAAAAACGAGCAATACGGATCTTAACTAATTCAAAATGTAGAGATAGCTGTAGAGATCTTTACAATAATTTAATTATTATGACTTCGATTGCACTCTACATATTTGAGACTATTAAATACACCAGGGCAAATATAGAAAAAATCACAATAAAGGAAAAAATAGACCTGATATCGGGTAAAGCTAAAACTGAGCTGCAACCGCTCCAATGCAAGTCTGCATTGGAGCGGTGGCAAGAAAACTGCCAATTAACATGGGTAGAGTTCTGTGCAATAAATTGTCCGAAAATGTGAAAAATACATCCAGTAGCGCAATATTTATAAGTAAAGTCAAGCAACTTTTACTAAAAAATACATTGTATGCCATAAATGAATACTTGACTTGTGATTATGACGACGTTGCCTGATATTAACTACATTAGTGCTTAGTTTGGGGTCAGATGGTGTTGTGTGTGAATTGTCCACCAATATTTATTTATTTATTTATTTTATTTATTTATTAATATTTGTTAATAATTTATAAAATAATTGATAAAATACAAATATGCCTACCTGTTACTAGATGACCTAGACCTAGTCCTCAAATCGTAAAATAGCTAATTACTATGTAACATGTTTATTTCACAATGGAATTTTTAATTTATAAAGTTTAGAATATGATTTCAAGATTATTTCTTTATTAGATTGATATTATATTTTTATTCATATTTTGACCATTTACAGCAGAAATTCAATTTTTTAAATTGTAAAATGTACAAAAGACGAAACATATTACTCACTGTATTAAGTTTTTGGTTGACAATGCATTTTGCAGCTAAGTTTGATGTATGTGTTAATTTGTTAATAAATGTTTATCTTATCTTTGTACTGTGTCTGGGTGTTTCTGCTGTCAAACTCAACTCTCTAGACAAAAACTGTATTTCGGGTTCCGGTGGCCTCCTCCCAAGATACATAATATCATGCATAGCAATAAATACTATACAGCTGGAAGCTATTCAAATCAAAAAGGCCCGCTCCGGCTTCGCACGGGTATAAAACTTTTCCAGCAATTTTTAAATCTGTAATATCTTCGAAAATATTCATATAAATCATATGTATATAATAAATAATATCAACAATGTATTTAATTGGATAAAGGTTAATGCTGTATTGGTTAAAATCCCTTCGAAACTTAGCCATTATTTATTGTGAAAAGTAAATTACCATTTTTTTACTGGGATATATCAATAAGAGATATATGTACAATACTTAGTACATGTGTACAATACTTAACACATTATTTTGATAAATCTCGTAGAGTTCAGCCTGGGTTTGCAATATAAGCGGAAAGAATGTAATTATTTACGACATCGCATTAGAAACCTCAAAAATAACAGTATTTCTCCTCTATTTAATGTATGTTATTATACATATAAACATTCCTCTTCAATCACTCTATCTATTAAAAAAACCGCATCAAAATCCGTTGCGCAGTTTTAAAGATTTAAACATACAGAGATATGGGTACAGAGAAAGCGACTTTGTTTTATACTATGTAGTGATAGTGATACAATAATACCTAAATTAATTGATAACAGTATTTACTTAATACTGTAATCTGTTTTCCAAATTTCAACCCGACCTGTCCAGCGTGATCGGCTGATTTTCGTTTCGGCGTGATTCAGCACCAAACAATAAAATTTTGTCATTTATAATGTTAGTAGGTTTATAATTACTTTATTACAGCTGATTTTATGTGGGACAATATAAACATGTTTTCTTTAAAAGTTATTCTCGAAAGCGAGACATATTATTCCGAGATCTGACACCAACTTATGGGTGCCCCGCTAGTCCCGCTACTCGCCAGACAGATTTGCACCTCTGTGGTGGGGTATAATATGTATATATTCTGTGGGGGTATATTTAGTAGTGGTAGGACTCTTGGCAGAGTCCGCCTGGGGAAGTACCACACCTTTGCCAGTTATTCTACCGCTAAGCAGTCATGTACAAGCATTACTGTGTTCCGGTTTAAAGGGCAATGTTTCCAGAGAAATTACAGGGCTAGGGCAGTGCAGTGCTAGGTAATGATTTGGACTCTTCACGTTCCAATAGCTGCGTGTCATTGTGCTGTTATGTGGCAGCCATGTCTCTTACTATCAAGCACATGTCTTGCTCGTCTCGTCACTTTTCATAAGAAAAAATAATAATAGTAGACCTATGTCACAAATTTTCGTAAAAAACGTCTTCTTATCAATCGAGCATCAGGTGGTCGAAACAGCAGGTCTACTACGAAGTCCGATAAACGATATATCGGCTATGGACGAAGTTATGGACGTTTTATACCACGAAACACAATCGGTCGGTTGATGACACAAAAACTGTCAAATCAGTGTCGGTCGGGATGAACGAAACGCTCGATCAGATCAACTTCGGCCGATATATCGTTTATCGGACTTCGTAGTAGACCTGCAGGCCGCTTTGGGGTCAATATTACATGGACTTGGTAAAACGGTAAGTATACATAGTCCAGTAGTAATGAAAGAACTTGTTATGCTATGCAACCTGTCATCTCATCTTCTTTGTCTACTTTCTTTGGAAACAATAAATTTAATATCCCTATTCTAATATTATCTAACTGTTTTAATACGATAATCACATGATATAATTATCTTATAGCGTAGATCAGTCGAATGATTAAAAATTGATTAGTGAGTGCGGTGTCGTAAGTTACGGCTGGTCAAGTCGAGAGAACGGCGACTGCCGATCCGGAGACCGCGGGTTCAAAACCACGCGCATCACTGTCTTTTCGAAGTCATGTGCGTAATGCCGCTAACTTATAACGGTGAAGGAAAACATCATGAGGAAACCGACATGTACCTAGAATCTTTCGAAGTCATGTGTCATCCGCCAACTCGCTCTGGGCCAGCATGGTGGCCTTGACTCTCTCCTTGCGAGAGAAGCCCCCAGTCCCAGCAGTGGGAATATTTAGCTTTTAATAGTGTTTGTGCAAATAGAGCAATTGTCCGCAAGATCGCTTCGATTAGGGCTCGTTAATGCATCCTGCCTTCGGCCGCTCACAATGCCGCGGCGTAGGCTCGGTGCCGCAAACAGTGCACAGAAACGACAGTTTAGTGGCCTTATGAACAATGCACTTTTTTCTAAAAGCTGTTATCATACAATATACAGATTGAGCAAGAAACATCAACTGTGTTGTCTCCTGTTTTTGCGACACCCTAACAGGGTCTTTGTACATAGTTTAAGATTTTAGTCATAAGGTCTAATAATTTATGTACACTGTGCTAATAATAAATAAATAAAACATCAAAAAATCTAATATATATCTAATATGAGTAGGATCCGAGCGAAGCCGGAACGGGCAGCTAGTAAAACATAAAAACTGTATTCTATGAAACAGTTCCATGTCCCAGGCTCTCTGACCGCACGCCAAAGACTAGTTAGGTACGTTTTACGTTACTGCGTCTGCCGCGAACATTGTGAGCTCCCGCCTCCCGAGAACTACCGTTTATTTACAAACTGTCTCGTTATCTTATCGCGCCGAGCAAATAAACCGGTCGCCTGAATGGACGCTACAAGAAATTGAATTAGATCAAGACATATCAGAATGAAAATATCCTAAACATTGCATCATATCCCTTACTGAAGAACCTCGAGTCTACGTGTGATCGTTACTTTTTAACGTAACTAAACTGAATTGGACTTCTTTGTTTAATTCTCTATTTACAGAGCAACCAAGACTACCTAAACATTAATTTATTTATTTTTTCATATAAAGTAACTTAACAGTTTTCACCAATGCGTTACAATTATCATTATATTACTATTAATATGTTTGTATGCCATACATGAGCAAGACCAGCACTCGAGGATACAGTAACGTATGTAGTTGCTTTCAGGTATCCTCTGCTTATATGCGAAAGCAATGTAAGCATGGTTAGGAAGTTTAGATAAGTAGGACTCTGAGCTATCCCAAAATTTGGTAGACAGTAGAGGATATCTGACACCAACAGTAATAGATCCCTCTTAAAATATCACAGTAACAGCTATTTCCTGAATATCACATTGCCAAAAGATAGCGCCGTCTGCTATGGAAAGTTGTGCACTCGGCTGGAACGACAATGAATACTTCGTTGTTCCAGTTAGCAATGAATTAGGTAATATTCACCAGTAATGTAGTTTTTTACGAAATGTCGCAGTATTTATTTAGATCGCTTCAAAAGTCATCAGAGGCATCATTTATCAAAATGAGCCAACGAAGTGACACCTTTACCTATAACAATTTTCATTGTTTCTGTTTTTAGACTCGCAAGAAAAGTAACTTACGGTCGTTTACGAAAGAATGCTCAAAAGTGTTAGACATTGGCACGCAAGGTATCTCCTGCGCAAACACTCGCGCAAACTGTGAATGTTCTTCCGAATACGGTTCAGATTTTTTACAACTTCGGGAGAAACTATCGCAAAACGTAAAAAAGACACGTAATGTAAGTGGAGTTACCTCATAAGTGCCAGTTTCTGCTTTGAAGAAGTGGTCCCAGTAAAGCTTGAGCGCATCTCCTCCCTCGTCCGCCGGCGTCGCCATGTCCCCCTGACGCGGACCTGCACACAACACATGAGCTGAGCTGGCACCGCGCCCACGCCGCGCGACCTTCCCGTCCGGTGGCGCGCCGCTACTGGCCACCGCCTCTCTTAACAACTGCCTAGGTCTACCCCTAGATTGCACCAACGTTGCATATAGGAAGCGTATTGCTCCTAGCTTACCGACAAACACCGATGCAACCGACCACCAATATGAGATCGATAACGGAAAGTTGATCAATCCTTACGTGGAAGATGTTCCACGTCTCCGGGCTAGACGCTATGCAAACTCGCACTTACGAATATGTAAACATATGGAACTACTCTACCAGGAGCAATGTCCAAGAAATTTTCTAATTAATAAGTATTTTATGAGCAAATAAATATCACTTCAGACTTCGTAATTTATGACTTAATGCAGGGACTTTTCAATTACGAAAGCCAGGGAGGTTTAACAAGTACAAGGACCCTTGATCTACTTTGTTACTTTAATTTCCACCCCTATGTAGTATTGAGTCAACTTGATGAACATAGCTCCTAGCCAGGTAGCAAGTGTGGTGAAGAGAAGGTTATGAATGATGCTGATGATGTCCATTAATCAACTTTTGAAGAGAGTCAACTGCAAGTCAGTAATGTCGGTAACTTCATATCTTGGAAATTACAACGCAGAAGACAACAGCCACTTCAAGCACAGTTTACACAACCTGACCACAGTCGAGCATCGCACATTGAGCAACATTACACAGAACATGTTCTCTGAGGCACCGGGACGGACACACTGAATATCGAGGCTTATCTCTCGGCCAGTACACGGACGGGGTGAAAAGACAAAACAATCTGTAGCTATGTAACAATGTTATCTATATACATGTGTTTATTGCGTAAATACATATTAACAAGTTTTGTTTTCTAGCTATTGACAAATGACAGATTCATATTATAATTGCTGATTTATAGAACAATAAATATTATTAAATTGTGATTCTGTTGTATTTGCGTCGCGAATTTGGTGGAAATCTTCAGCCAATCATGCCTTCTAGGTCATTGTTTTCGTAAAATATCGAGTATTTGTGTTTTACTTTGGTGGCGGTATAATTTACTAAAGGAAATGGGCTGTACTTAATTATAGCACTTTAATGATTTTGATAAATTTTGTTGTTCATCATGGAAGGATAAAGTTAGATAGATAGACACACTTTATTGACACACCAAAACAAAACGATATACAAAAATAATTGATGATTATAGCTTTAAAACTACTGCAATAGGTTAGGAAAATTATCTTAGATCAAGACCCTCTGGATATAGGCTCAAACTCCTCAAAAGGAAGTCTACTTCGTGTTTAGCTCTGTTAAAATTATCACGATTTTTATTAATTTGAAACAATATTCCTTGTATTAAGTAATTTAAGGATTGATCTTAGAGCCCTGGACAGTGGTGACTTAGATGGTTGTCGCCCATGGTTTTAGCTACACGAAGACGTTTTATTAACTCTCTTTTCTTCCTCCGCAATTTCATTTTGAACATATTTTCCTTGCTATTTTGAGCATAACAAGTTGATGGTGGGTAATGTTCCGAGAAGTATGTCTATGGTGTCCTGTAAAGTTTCTACTTGGCTGTTAGGTCTTGTTTTGGACCAGGATGTTGGACAAGATCGCCAAGTTTTCAAGTGTAGTTTTTTTAGACTGGGAATGCCAAGACGTGTCCTGATGACAATGGACTCCTGGTAGTTTTCACTTGATGGTTCACCTTGGGATATATGAGGGTCAACTCTATCCATAGTGTTTGTCAAAGTACTGACCGACGGCTGTAGTGCTTCAACACCATCATGTGTCATGTGTTCTTTTGGTACCAGGCTCGTCTCTTGTAAATTCCCGCACACAGGGCACCTCAAATCCGTATTCGCGCCACGGTCGTCATTGTTATCGCACGGTGGACAGATCTTCCGCCCCGCCTTTCGGACTGTCCCAGGGGTATTTTTCTTGTTCAGACTTTTAGCGAATACAAAGTTACGAAAAGTTTTATAGAATACAAAGTTACGAAAATTTGAGTACAACTTTAAGTACACAATATAACTGTTATTATTTTAAATTCAATTAATCCCACAGCTGCTCCACACAACCCACAACAAAGCGATTCTTTATCAATTCTCCATGAATCATCAATATTATTTTTTGAAGGTACTTTGGAAAAAAGATTTAATCAATCTATTTATTTCTGGATCTGCACTTGGTTCCTGTCTGAAATAACTGCTAAAAAGGACTGTAACCGTTGACCGTATGTTAATTCATTTTTGTAAGCTATCCCAATAAGTAATTTATACAATTTGTAAAATATTTATGATCAATTTTGTATGTTTCTACTTACACTCACACTCTTGCACTGAGAAGACAGGTGGAACCCACTTTAAATGAATGATTTTTAATTACATAAAATTAAAAACTAGATAAAGAGTGTTTTAGAAAAGCTTGTAGGTAATTTTTAATAATTCTATATTATGGACCATGCTTAAAAACATAAGATTTCAGATTAGTTTACTTGATTCTCTCTCCACACTCTTGATCTAATACAGATAAAATTTGATGTGAAATTTGAACTTCTCTCTAGTACTTTGAAGATAGATGTTAGTCAACATAGGAACGAATGAGAATGTCACTCAAGCGCAGTCCTGAGAGCCCTGAGTCGCATTGTATTTGCTTATAATAATATAACTAAGAAAAAAACCAACCAATGCGGGAAAAAAGACCCTATGGTAATGTTTTTGAAATAATCACTTAGATAAAGTAGGTATTGGGAACAACAGACAAACTCTGATTAGAACTAGTTACATCAAGGTTTGATCACAATTTTTATCCTTGTCACTGGATTAGTGACAGGGTACTTACCTAACAGAAGTTTTGAATTTAAACCTCAATCTGAAAATAAACTCTTATTTGTGTTTCGCTTGCTGCTTAGGTAGTCCTTTAGTTTTAGTAACCTATGTTCGTATAGTTTCTTAAATAAATTAACATCCTAGGTATCAATAATAACTTACATCAAATATATGACGAACAGTCTATTTAATGTTGTTTGCACTTCTAGACTTCGTATGCGATTTCGTGAATATTAAACAGCGAACAATCAAAGGCAAAATACCTTATCGCGGGTTGTTTTGATTTGACGACAACACGGCAGTTTTTTTTAATGCAATTTTTTTTAATTTTAGAGATGGGACATAAGTATCAAAATTATAAATAAGAAGGAAACAGTTGAGTGATAATTAATTTCAGATTGTTTTATAAAAGTTGAAAAACATAAATAAACATCAAAATACTACCATGAATGAACCGTTTGATTGATGTAAAGTTATTATTGGTTCCTTTTTCGTTTAGAGGTATTATAGTTTGAATCGATTAAGTTGTCGTATTTCTCGAAACACGACACAATCATCCCTTAAATTAAAATCGTGGTCCGTAGCTCCGTAGTCCGTAGTTTACTTTAGTTTATATTTTATATGTATTTCCTGACACAAACTTAACATGTAGTGATTACTTCCTCTGTGCATTTATTTTGTAAATTCCAAGTAGATATGGCTCTAAAAATGTAGTTTTTATATCATCTTATAATAAGTAGGAGTAAAATTGGCAGTCACAGGGACTGCCGATAGAAGTGAATGCTTATAACTCACAGTTTGATAGCTCATTTCGAAACTACTCGGGTGAAACCGCAGGGCTGCCTGCTAGAGTGGAAAAAATCTTCAAAGTTTCATCGGCTAGACATAAAGTCTTTTAGGCATGGCCATTGGCCATCTAGATTAGTGTTTTATGTTATAAGTATGGCCATGTAGATTTTCTAGATTAGTCTTCTAAGCATGGCCGTGGCCATCTAGAAATGCGTGAGGTCCCGAGTTTACCCGATCATTTCTTTCATTTACGAGTATGACGATAAGCTTCATTCACAGCCCACGAAAAATATGTGTGTGCTGTGTGGTGCGCCAATAAAAGTTTTCAATGGGGCGCTTTCAAGGCGTAAAAAGACCTGTCAAATACAGTTCCCAATTTCACCGTGGGTGGACCCACTGTTTTATTTTGTTAGAAATACCACAAAAACAATAACCAACAGTGGTGCCACACTTGACAATATTTAGAACTACCTTTGACAAGTCTTTTTGCGTCCGGAAAACGCCTCGTTCAAAGAGTGCTATTGTTTTTGTTTATGCATAAGATGTGGGGAAAAGGGTAGTTGGATCAATTAACATTCACAGGTGATTGACTTGGACCATCCGCTGGTAAAATGTTTCGGACATTCAGAAATCAGAATAAAAACACTGGTCAGAAAAAAAATTGCAAGGTTTTAGATTTACTTTGATTTAGATTACTTTTTGAAGTGAAAACTTCTTTTGGCGCACCTAGACAGATTTTTCGTGGGCTGTGAATTGAATTCCAGCGTCGCGCTCGGGTATGATACGAAATTTTCGGGTGAACTCGGATATTAAATTTGCATCATACATCCTTTGCAAAAAGTGTTAATATAGGTTGTAATAATTATTGTTTTAACACAGCAATTATAGACCGTAGGCCCGTGAAAAAAAATGTATGGGTCATCTGATACAGCAGGAGACCTATGTAGTTCTCGTTGTCGCGTGATTTTTGTACGTCGTTGCGGAATAATAGATTAGAAGAGGTATTTAAACTATAAAAATTATAAATTTTAAAATTCTTATTGTTAGTTTGTGAAAAAAATTCATGATTTTCCGACGATTTACAGAGTAAATTTTGTCATCTGATTATGTTCGGCTTTGGTTCCATACAGTTTCAATACCTCTTCTAATACATTATTTCGCAATGCCGTACAAAAATCATGCGACAAGGAGAAATGATCGAGCTTTAGAACCCCCCCTCTTCAACTGCACTCAGTTGGACAGCTTACAAGTGACGGCATAGTGCTCAATCTTATTACTTTATACCCTTCTATCATCCTACATAGGTCTCCTGCTGTATCAGATGACCCATAAATTTTGTTCATAGGCCTGCAGTCTATTATACTATGTAAACCCACAAAATAATGTTTATTTCAAAAAGTACATGGAACATAAATAAATGAAGTTACAAAATAATGAGCTAAATATATGTATATGTATTTTACCGAAACACCTATAAAATAAAAATTGGCAGTCATAGGAACTGGCGATAGAAGTGAAAACTTAAAACTCACAATTTGATAGCTTACTTTAGAAACTACGCAGGGGATACTTGGGGGAGGGCGTGGCCATGAAAATGGCCATCTAGAATGTTGACGTATGTCTAGATGGCCACTTGGAAATGCTGAAGCATTTGCAGATTTCCAATGGCCATGGTCCCGAATTCACCTTTTCAAATAATTTAAGATTTCTTATCATTCACGAGCGTGGCCATTTTTTGGCCATGGATACTACGCCATTCAGCCGCATGTTACTTTCATGTTGCTGTGCTTCCTAGGCTTAGATAAAGTATTAAACTCTATAGTTATTAGGTATACTCAATTAAAATTTATAAATAGTTTATAATTTTAATTATTTAGTGGTAGTAGTCTTAGTTAAGTATTTCTTGTTTTAGTTTTCACTTCTGCCGTGCGGTCTTAAGCTCACACATTTTAAATTGTTTTTGTTATCTTCACTTTTGAAGAGAAAACTTCTTTTGGCGCACCACACACAGACATTACGTGGTCTGTGAATAGAGCTCAAGCGTCACGCTCGAAAATGAAAAAAAAAATGGCAGTCCCACAAACTGCCGATAGAAGTGAAAATATATACGTATCTAGAAATGCTGACGCATTTCTACATACTTAATTACTTTATATAATTAATTTATTAGTCATTATATTATATTTATAAATAAATGTGTATAATTCCTTTTAAAGTTTGGATCAAATGCGTGGCTGCGACACTGGTAACGCAAGTGGTATCCCAGACAAGGCACTTGCCGTTTTTCCATGGCACTAGAGTCAATGAGTCAAAGCATCCGGGTGCATCAATTCTACTCAAACGTTGTGGCTCCACGAAATAAGGAAAACCAGTAATACAATCCGAATAACTTAAATTCGGAATCCTTGTCGCTGTAATTCTACACGGTGATGACAAAGACCGATAGGTTTAATTCCGTGTCGAGCTCAATACGACTTAGTTCAGAATCGCTACGCAGGATGCTGTTAAACAATGCATTGTAATGCCGGCAGACTGCCGGCTCCACACGTTGGCCCCAATATAGGCCCCAACGCTACTCGTCCAACGTGTGGATCTAGAAAATGGCATTGGTCCCAACGTTGGGGCGAGCGTTGGTAGTTGGCCAGCTCGTGTCGGTTTCATCAAAGGAATCTGCGCCAACGCTCGCGATCTATCCACACGTTGGCGCTTTGTTCAGTTCTGTTGTTATTAGAATATTTAAAATAGAGTGTATAAGTAACTAGATCTTTACTCCCTGATTCCGTGTTTTATGATGTGTCGTCATCCACCATCTTCTTTGACGAGGCTTTTTCTTTTTTCGCAATAACAAATATAAATGTGCACTCAGTACTATAACCGCGCTAAGAGCAGTTTCGATTTCTGTATCGGACATCTTCACATTGGCCGTGACGGGACACAACTAGTTTATTAGCCAACGTGTGTACGCCTCAGCGAATTTGCAGTCCAACGTTGGTACGAGCGTTGGGACCAACGTGTGGAGCCGGCCTAAATGTGTCACAGTTTCGTCTGTTTCGTATTTCGTATATATCAAGCAATCTGGAAAAATAGATATGTACTGGCAACAAAACACAATTTTAGCTAATTTTTTTTAACTTGTCAAAGTCGGAAAGTCCACAACCACAAACTTTTGTAGGTATAATTTCTAGGTAAATAAATGTGGGAGTTGTTTTTGCTGCTTCTTATTAATTATTAAATTAACAATGTGGGATAACATCATCGAACACTTGAAAGACCCTCTCTTGGTGGTAAAAGTGCAAAATTTCTTCGGCGTTAGTTACAAAAGTAACCAAACAGTAAATGATTCATCGGAGCTGATACATTCTGATAGAAACGACCGTGAGAATGAAGAATATGATGTAAAAGAGCATAAGCGAGTTCCGAGTAATATATCAAGTAGCTCTGTGTCTTCAAATGAGACGGATAATTCTTCAGATTTAGGTGGCAAAGAGGAAGTTAAGTGCCACATAAATAATAAGTTTTGGTATTATTTGTTCGTCCTCGGTACGGAACTTGGCGACGAGATATTCTATGCTACATTCATTCCCTTTTGGTTTTGGAATATCGACGGTGCGGTCGGCAGGAGGGTGGTTCTTGTCTGGACAATTTGTATGTACATAGGTAAGTTATTAAAAATGTATATTTTTGTAATAAAAAATACCTATGAGAGGTTGCTCCAGATGGCCTCTACTACCTACCGATCTTTGGGTTGCATCTTGGTTGATCTTGGAAGATACAAGGCCCTACTAACTTAAACTTACTAACTCTACACACAGAGCATACCTGAACACATCCCATATACTGGCCTCTCAACAAGTTCAAGATACCTGCTAACCTACTAACTAGCAATCTGCGGTTTCACCTTTAGAGGTTCCGCTCATGTTCCTGCAGTAAAAAGTAGCTGTGCCATTTCAGACTAACACTTGTGTTCCAAATTTCAACCGGGTCCATGCAGTTGTTCTGATGTTAGTGAGCAACATATATATGTAGTATATTAGTAGTATTAAGCTCCCTACATTGGGCATTGTTTCTTTACCTAAATAATTACTGATTATTGTTTTTGCTTTTTTTAATGTCTGCACTCTACAGGAATGCGATTAGGGGGGTAGCTATGAATTTACCAAAATTTATATCTTTCTGATAAATCATGTCATCTGTTCAAAAAATTAATAAACAGGTACAAAGTTTGTGCATTCTAACGTTCTTGTAATGTCTCCAATCACACCTAACCTTGCCAGTTGAATATGGCTATGACACATAAAAAAACAATGAAGCATTGTATTCCTTGCTCGAATGGAGATTCTTATTTTTATGACAATTTGTTATGTGTAGGTAATATCTAACATTTGATTGTATTTGATATTCTAAAATGAATGTTTCAGGGCAAGGCTTCAAAGATATTATACGCTGGCCTCGGCCTGGGTACCCAGTGCAGAAGCTGCAGCAGAAATGGGCCATAGAGTATGGCATGCCGTCGACACATGCCATGGTGGGAGTGTGCATCCCGTTCTCTGTGCTGCTCTATACCATGGACAGATACATGTACCCCACACACTGGGGCATCCTCATTGCTGTGCTGTGGTGTACGCTTATATGCACTAGTCGAGTATACTTAGGGATGCATAGTGTGCTGGTAAGTTCCTTGTCTAAATATGTTTAGCTGTTCAGTTATCATTATAATACATTCTGGGTATAAAAACGTAACCTCAGCTCATGCGCAGTCCGAAGTCCGAAGTCCCTCCCCTCCAAAATCATATACATTAAACTAAAAAATCTAAGAAAATTAAAAATATGTAATAGTACGTAGACTTTTTTTAACACGGGAAAACAACTGGAATTTGAACTGCGCGAGTAAAATCGTGGTACTCATAAAGTATTTTTTACTGGATTTATTGTATTTCTACTGGTGACCCCAAAATCTGAGGCTGCATACTGGTGACCCCCTCCAAAATTGGAGGCTGGGACCGCGCCTGCCTCGGCTCAGCCAGTAGAACATTTAGAGATAAAGAAACTGATAAAAATATTCACAATCTTTTGGCTGACTAATTGATCATGTGATGATTAATACATTAGTACCAGACACACTAACTTCATAGCAGCTTACTAATGAGTCATTCATTAGTTTATCAGAATAAGCATAGATTAAAAATACACTCAAATAAAATCTTGCTAAAATTCTAACCTTTAAGCAACTATCAGCTAAGACTAGATTGTCAAAATCATAATTTTAAAGATTATTTTGAATTTCATAGGTCAAAATAAAATGTGACTTTTGACATTAACTTATTACTTAACTTAAAACATACAAAAACAAATCTGATGCAATCTATTAGAATTTCGGTTTTAAATTAGCTGGAAGTGGCTGGCAGTTCCACACCTTTAACTAATAGCACAAAATAGATCGTTATCAAGAACAAATAATATGTAGATACTGTGATGTATTCCTTCACAGTTTTTAAGTTAGCATCGAGTCGAGACACTGTTCTCCCACCCATAAATTGTTTTTGGTTAAGCCATTCTAACTAAAAAATGAATGCAATATTGATAACCACATGGTTTGCCATTTCCAGGACATAGCAGCGGGCCTGCTCCTGTCATCAGCACTGTTGGTGGTGCTCATCCCCGCTGTGGATCGGCTAGACCCCATCCTCCTCAAGGAGTGGTACGCTCCCCTTCTGGTGCTACCTGTTTCCATACTGGTCATCATCTTCTACCCTAACGCCGACAAGTGGACTCCCACCAGGTGACTTTTATTTTTTTATTTAACTCCACAAACTCCGTGTTCCGGCGCGGAACTGTGATTCGCCGATTGTGAATCAAATTTTATGATTTTTTTTTGTTAAGTAATTCGTGGCGGTATTTGAAAAACAACAAAAAAATAAAATTTGCGTAACTGGACGACGTATTCGTAGATTTCACAAAGAGTATTCAATATACAAACTTCAGTCGTGTGTCATGAGTTTTAAATTCAAGTTGAAGTCAGTTTTCTTTGTTCGGAGAAAATTAAATTGTTGAAAATTGGAATATTTAATGCAAGAATCATTTTCAAATTGAGCCTTTGCATCAAACAATTACTGCAAGTAAAGAAAAGATCACAGAAACTCTAACCATAACAGGCCAAAACTAATGGGGAAGGGACCTGGGGGCTGTTTATTGCACGGGCCTGTAACAGACCTACAGACCATAGCACATATGAAGTTAATAGAAAATTTCAATCAAAACTTCAGGTCTACAAAACTGTTTTGCCTGTAAACTTAATACTCTAAGTTTATCGTAAAGCTTTACCTACGCGGGCTTACGGTATTACGGTATCGGAGTACATTCGGTTAAACTTTTTTATCGCGAACCGCCAGGGACTGGAATATCTTCCTCCTTCTGCCCTCTTTGATTCCTCTTGAGACCAGCAACATGTGTTCCAAGTTAGATGTGTAACAAGTTTAGAGTAAACTTTCTAGGAATAAATGCTCCGTCTTCGGCTACGACCGCGTTTTTCACCAGGCGAGTTTGTGGCCAAACATAGACCTAATACTATTAAGAACAAAAATGAAGTGAAAACACAATAAATGTATATACAGAAGTATCGATAACGATCTCGCGATTTCAATTATTAGGCCCTTACATGATGAAATGGGTGTTTTGTCGTACTGGCCACTTTGAGATCATACCTTCCCTTAGGAAATCCAATATCAAATTTATACAGCTATTTACTCATGTTTTGAAAACAGTAAATTTGTTTTTTCCTCTATTGGTTTTTTCTTTCTGATTGATAGTTAACAAAATGGAAAACTTGAAATATCGCGTTATTTCTGAGTACGAGTTCCATCGTGGCGCCAGCGCCGCAGAAAGGGCTCGAAGGATTAGTGTTGTGTATGGCGGCGGTGCGCGGTGTCGCAAAAAAACACAGTGCGTTTTTGGTTCCAACGTTTGCGTCCGATCCGTTCAGACGTCACGATGTGATTGACCAACAAACATTTAAATATCCAAACATTGACACTTTTAATATTAGAAGGGTTTAAAAAAAAACTTTGTGTTTCTCCTTGACAAAACACCAATTTCATATATAGGGACCTACTATTTTTGCCCATATCCAAAAATGCCCAACACGCCCAAAGAAGATTTTACTAAGGTACAGTCGCCCTATATCGTCCCATTTTGAAAAAAAAAATATAAAAATAATAAAAAAATACTACAGTAATAAATGAAACGTCGAACTTTAGCTACAATATTCCTTTATTCTTAGAAATAATCAAAAATGCGTTGACGCTTTTAAGAAAAGTATACAAATACCTTTAGCAAAAATACTCATACTATCAAAATATTTTTCATCCCACCAGCTCGGAAAGAGTACTTTTGCTCCTCGATATCAGGGCGCAAAAGTCGTTTTTACCCTCTAGAGGTTAAAGTAAATTTGAATTTAGAACATCGTGTGTACTGAGGTTTTGAATTCAAATCATAATTCAACCTATTTATTTCTACCTCCTTGGTGCCGAATGCATCATACATTTTTTTTAATATGTTATAAACTCAGACTCGGAACTTCCTTGGTATACTTACTTTTTTTTAATTTGCTTAGCGCGAAAACGTTTAAAAATTTGCATTTAGTCATTTACTCGCTGAGGTGGAATGAAAAGTTACGTGTTGCACTTGAGTGCAAAGATTTTTCACCTTGTGCTCTTTTGATTCCCTTGCTACGCTCAGGATTCTAATCCTTCGCTTGCTCGGTCATCAAAATTGAGCACGCGGTTAAAAATCAACTTTGCACTCTTGTATAACAAAAAACTATTTTCGGGCTCCTAATTACGTCCCGGGGACGGTATTGAGATCAC